>CM028138.1:10500000-11250000 GCA_016271365.2 Neoceratodus forsteri
GGAGGGAGGGAGTAGAAGGAAGGGGGGAGGTGGAGGGAAGGAAGGAGGGATGAATTTATTTTTATATATACAGTAGAACCTTTCACACAACTCTATCCTAAAGCACTTTACAGAGCAGCAGAGGAAGTGCAGAGAGTTTTGCTGTCATTTTAAGTACACAGGAGTATTCGTGGAGCACAGGCTCTATGCATGTAGTACAGGCAACTTGCAGAGTAGCCAGGGTGGGAAGGTTAGGGCCACTGGCTCAGCAGTGCCTTCTGTGGGATTTTTGGTAGTCCTGACATAACAAGAGATCATGTGATGTAGGCCCCCCACAGCCCACCACTTGTGTGCAGCAGATGTCACTTGGAGGTGGGCAAGCCAGATTATGGGATAAATCCTCTACATGATGGATGGCTCCACATAGGGTCCTGCCACCACGTGCCTCCCTTCCTGCACCATTGGGCATCTGTTCCCCCCTGGGTGACCCCAATCCAATGGGGACAGCCCCACCAGAGGAGGTAAGCTCTGGGGCTATTAACAGGAGATCTGTCGAGGTAAGTGACACAGTCAGTTGGAGGATGGAAAATTGGATGGATGGATGGATGGATGGAGTTTTATGAGCAGGAGAGGCCACATCAAGGCACCTGACTGACTGGGTAAGACAGGAAAGAAATTGTAAATTAAAAAAAAAAAAAATTAAATAGCACTCAGGGTTACAGACTACAGAGTACGAATATGGCAAGAGTCCAGTAAGTCAGCTTGGCTGTGTGTCCATAATCAAATGGCTATATCTCTACTGCTATGTGATTGGAGAGGCAGACACGATGGGTGCACAGTCCTTCCTCCACCACAGAGTAATGCATGGGCAGCCATACACAACAATGATGTGTGTGCAGTGAAGGGTTTTGATGCATCAAACTGACCGCAAGGGTGAAGCTTGAGAGGTACTTTAATGTCATAATAACCCCAAGAAGGCCTTCGCGCGTATGGTTATTCATGCATTATTTTGTTTAGTATATGGTTTTTAAACATTTTGGCCCGAGAAGGAAATGCCATCTAGCGTCTCCCACCAAACTCTGAAACATTCCCTTTTTCTTACTCATTTATAACAATATAAGCATTCCACATGCTCCCAGCTGCTCAGTGCCCAGATATTTGCTTCTTAATTTGTGTACACTTGTAATTTGTATGCACTAGTAATTTGTATGCATTAGTAATTTGTGTACACTAGTAATTTGTGTACATTACTAATCTGTGTACACTAGTAATCTGTGTGCATTAGTAATTTGTGTACACTAGTAATTTGTATAATTAGTAATTTGTGTACACTAGTAATTTGTATACATTAGTAATTTGTTTACACTAGTAATTTGTGTGCTTTAGCAATTTGTGTACACTAGTAATCTGTGTGCATTAGTAATTTGTGTACACTAGGAATTTGCATGCATTAATAATTTGTGTACACTAGTAATTTGTATACATTAGTAATTTGTGTACACTAGTAATTTATACACATTAGTAATTTGTGTACACTAGTAATCTGTGTGCATTAGTAATCTGTGCACACTAGTAATTTGTGTGCATTAGTCATTTGTGTACACTAGGAATTTGCATGCATTAGTAATTTGTGTACACTAGTAATTTGTATACATTAGTAATTTCTGTACACTAGTAATTTGTGTGCGTTAGCAATTTGTGTACACTAGTAAGAGGAGTTACAAATGTAAATAAAAGTCCTGCAATATCTAGTCACATTAAGTGTTTCTGTTTGAATAAGTGTTTTTCAGACAAAAGTGCTTACTGAGAGTGGAACAACAGCCACAGTGGGATTATTTTTGTAACTGCTCTTTCTGGTTCACACAAGTTAAGTGGGGCACATCTGGGTAATGGATGGGAACTACACAGCTGGATGAGGGGCATTAACATTTGTTAAATAAATATTGTAACAAAAAATGCTACTGTGGAGAATTGTGGGAGGGAGAAAAGTAGCCGGCACGTGCTTTCCTGTTATAGAGTCACATAGCTGTAGTAAATCATTGTACCACAGTAGCTATGCTACTACTGGGGTACAACAGAATTTGTGAGTGTGTGGATTTCCATAAAGAACAACACTCAACAATATAATACAACATAATATAATATTTTTATTTGTTTATTTACTGAAAACTTCAGAGATTACCTTTGAGCACAGGTACTAATTTACAAACGTTCTGCGTCAAATACATAGTCACAAAAAAAATTACAACAAGCAGTTGCAGAGGAAATGCAGTTAAGTCAGGCTCAAAGCACTAAAGACAATCAGTTACATACTCTTTTGAAGAGCTCGCCAAATTCCCTTCTCCTTGGAAAAAAGCACTGGTGACCCCAGTGCATAAGGAAGGCGATAGGTCACTGACCACAAACTACAGGCCCATCTCTATCCTCTCCCCCCTCTCTAAAGCACTGGAAAGGATTGTGGCAGACCAGTTTACTGACTATATTCACAAATACCAGATGCAATGTCCCCAGCAGCATGGCTTTAGGAAACTCCACAGCATGGACACTGCACTGGTAGATTTCACTGAGTAGGTCCATAAGGCACTGGATGAGGGAAAACTGGTTGGGTCCCTCTTCATTGACCTAACAAAGGCATTTGACACAGTCTGCCACCCACTCCTCTTGTCTCAACTGCATGCTCTTGGTGTTTCCCCAAATGCCGCTCTATGGTTCCAGGACTACCTAACCTTCTGGTCTCAAAGGGTTAAGATAGGTCACTCCATATCTGCATCCAAGGAAGTCCCACTAGGGGTGCCTCAAGGGTCCATCCTGGATCCACTACTCTTCAGCATGTTCCTGAATGACCTACCCGATGCCTGCACTAGCAAAGTCATTCTATACGCCGATGATGCTGTCCTACTTAACTGTCACTCTTGCATAGAGTACCTACAGGCTGAGCTACAATCATCCTTCCAGCAACTGGAGACCTGGTGCTACTCCCAAAGGTTGCTACTAAACTACAAAAAAACCAAGACGATGCTCCTCTCTAGCCCCCAACTAAAAAGGAGATGCCCAGAACTAACAATCACAAATCACCTGACTGCCCCATTGGAACAGGTTCACTCCTTCAAGCACCTGGGTGTCATTGTGGATGATGCCATCTTGTATGTTCAGCACATTGACATGGTGGTGAAAGCTGTGAACACTAAATTAGGGATCCTGTTTAGGTACAAGAAAAGCCTAACTCCTGAAGCTCTCCAGCTCTCAATCTCCAGCTCTGTCCTTTCCCAGGTTGACTATGGGCCAGTGGTCTATGGCGCTGCCACTGATACAGCCCTCAAAAGGGTTGCCACTGCCCTTAACAAGGCTTGCAGACTACTGCTAAATGCTGACCGCTTCACACACACTTGTACTCTGTATGGTCTGGCCCACATACTACCACTTCAATCCAGAATCAGATACCAAACTTGCCTCCTAGGGAGAAAGACCATGCTCTCCCTAACCCCTACCTGCATTGCAGACCTAGTAAAGGAAGCAAGCTCCAAATACAACACACGAAGAACAGTGACAACACAGCTTGATGTCCCATTTCATAGAACTTTCCTAGGACAAAGATCCTTCATGTACCGAGCTCCACTATGGCTAAATGAGATCCCTGCTGCAGCTCTTAATACAACAAATGTTCGCTCCTTTAAAAGAGAACTGAAGCAATACCTGTTGAACTCAAACACCTGCAACTGCCTTGCCTGAATCCATATCTTCAACCTGGATACCCCACTTTAAACATCTCTGACTACCTTACCTGAGTCCATACCTCAGCCCCGGATATCCCCCTTGTCTGTCTGAGCTTTCCTCCTCTTTTACCTACCCTGGACCCCCACCTGCCATCCCTTGCCACCCCCAGCTCCCTCTCCTCAATACTCCACCTAACACCTCCCCTTTCCACCCACTCTCCCCCTAAATATTTTCCTTTTCCCAATCCCTTTCTCCCTCTCTCTCTCCTCCTCCTCTCTTTCTCTATCTCTGTAATCTACCCCTCATCCACACTTTCCCCCTTTTCTTTCTCCTACCCTTTCAGATACTCTGCCTTGATAGGCCCCCCTGGGGCAGCTATGCCGCACATTGTTAATTGGAAAACCTTTTTTGCACTCTCCCCCCTTTCTTTCTCCTACCCTTTCTGATACTCTACCTTGACAGACCCCCCCGGGGCAACTATGCCATATATTGCTAATTGGGAATCTCCTCCCACCACTGTTTAATTTCAGTTGTCTAGGGTACTCAAATGTATTATTCATCTATTTTCTGTATTTCATAGCAATCTCATGTTTTGTGTTAACTGTGAAGTTTTTGTTATGTCTCTGCTGTTTTACATCCTGACATGGAACCTTTGTAAAAGAGTGTATACTAAAAGGTTGTTTCCGAATATACACATAAATAAATAAATGTTTAGAGAGAAACTGAGTAAAACAGTATAACAGTTAAAATTGCATTGGACTGCCAGGGCAAACCACAAACATCTAATAATGTAAATCTTAATGTAAAAAGATATAATACATAACATAACAGTATGTGGCTGACCCTTATTGTGTACAGGAATCAGTGGTTTCAAAATCCTTGTTGCACACATTCTACGTTGTTGTGCACATTTTACAAATAATGTTGCACACATTCTAAGTTGTTGTGCACATTTTACAAATAATGTTGCACACATTCTAAGTTGTGCACATTTTACAAATAATGTTGCACACATTCTACGTTGTTGTGCACATTTTACAAATAATGTTGCACACATTCTACGTTGTTGTGCACATTTTACAAATAATGTTGCACACATTCTAAGTTGTGCACATTTTACAAATAATGTTGCACACATTCTACGTTGTTGTGCACATTTTACAAATAGTGTTGCACACATTCTACATTGTTGTGCACATTTTACAAATAATGTTGCACACATTCTAAGTTGTGCACATTTTACAAATAATGTTGCACACATTCTACGTTGGTGTACACATTTTACAAATAATGTTGCACACATTCTAAGTTGTTGTGCACATTTTACAAATAATGTTGCACACATTCTATGTTGTGCACATTTTACAAATAATGTTGCACACATTCTACATTGTTATGCACATTTTACAAATAATGTTGCACACATTCTTAAGTTGTTGTGCACATTTTACAAATAATGTTGCACACATTCTAAGTTGTTGTGCACATTTTACAAATAATGTTCCTCACATTCTGTCATTAGTGTCTTCAGCGGTGCACTGCCTCGTGCCCACTCCAGTTACGTTCATTCTCACAGCGTGGCTCCACTCATGGTGCGGCAGTGAGAATGGGTGCTGTTGGAGCAGAAAACTTGGCTCTGTCAGTTTCTGGAGACCACCCACCAAGACAGACATCCCTACAGCCAGAGGAACTGACCCTATCAGGGTGGTGAGTCCCCTCATTTTTTTTGTAGAAAAAAAAGGGGGGTCTGATTCAAGGGCACTAGGGCAAGGTGCAGTCCCACACTAAAAACTTTAAAGTTGAAGTTAAAAGTAAAACCAGTAAAAGTCAAATACAGTGAAGCCCTCTTAGGTGCATGGCAGAGAGGTGTACATTCTGAATAAATGCACAATTTCTCCTTTTCCTGATATAATACAATGGCTCATTGTTATACAAAATAAAAAAAGAGTTTTTAATAGATTTTTTGTGTGGTAGTATACCTCCATTCCTTAAGTGTATGACATTCAAAGCATTATCCTGATGATCACTTCATCCAAGGCACCCAAAGCAATACAGTGCGGTTGTGTTGGGATAACCTCACTGTGCCAGGGACACACTGAACAATCAGAGACCAGGAAATGTTCTTGCCATTGTATAATTGATGTTATATTTTGTGTTATGCTATCCTAAGTACTTAAATAACTAACATGAAAAAACAGATCTCAGGCTCAGTATTTTCCATTGAAAACATGGAGGTCTGGATAAGTGCACAGCCCACTTAAATGCACTTTTTTTCTGTGCCAAAGGAGTGTGCATTTATGAGGGCTGCAGTTTACTATTCAAAATAAAGTATTAGTGACCTTATACAACTCACCCTATGTTTCTGTCTCAGGGCTGATAACAGCATGGACCTCTCAAGCTTCGCTCTCGAGGTCCACATGCTGTTATCGCAACCCCTCAATAGAAACACAAGCTTGTTGTATATGGTCACCTATACATTATTCCATATCATATCATAACTGGTTACCATGTTTTTTCAGTGTTTTCTAAAAGTTGTTCTTAACATAGAACCATTAAGAACAACTTCAACTAGGAAGAACAACACTGAACATAGAGAGTGAGCAGCCGTGGAGCTGGCAATAGCATGAGTATACTAAAGCCAAACCAAAAAACTGAAAAAGAAAAAGCTGTTTCCTACTGCTTCATGGTGCAGTCTAGAAACCACATGAACAATTATTCCACCAACTACAGCAATAAATAAGGAATCATTGTTCACACTGGGACCAGACTGTAGCTGTTTGTTGTTTTTGCAGTTTGGCTTCAGGATCCTCCTACTATCTCATACCAGGACAACCTCTTCGGTGCATTCAACATTTTACAGAGCATATCTAACATAGTACATGGTTAAAAAGAAAAACATGTTATTGGATGTATTACAAAAAACAAACACTAAACTGTAAAGAACGCATGGGTGCTGTGATATCAGCATCCGTCTTATGCCCAGTGATGTCACAATACCCACTAGGTGTGTGAATCAACTTGTTCTTCACTATTCTGTGTTATTTATTCTCAATGACATTACTTTGTTTAAGATACTATTGAAAAGAATTAACTTGAGCCAAAACACAAATTTTTCACTAAAAGTTAACTCTCTAGCCACTCTCTATGTATGGCCTCTCCTCTCTGTATGCACTGGCTTCCATGGCATGGACTGGTGCCCAGAGCACTGTGACCAGCATGGAGTGGTGGTGGTGGTGGGTGGGGGGTTATACTGTAATGTCAGTGACATGGCCCTCTGTATACTCTTGTGTTCCTTGGGGTGGACTGCTGTCCACAGCACTCTAAGCAGCATAGAGTGGTTGTGGGTGGTTGGTATCTGTAGTGTCATTCAGTGACATGACCCTCTGTATACACTAGTGTTCCCTGGTGTGGACTGGTGTCCAGAGCACTGTACCCAGCACAGAGTAGTTGTGGGGATGGTTGGTATCTGTAGTGTCATTCAGTGACATGGCCCTCTGCATACACTGGTGTTCTCAGTCCAGAGCACTGTACCTAGCACAGAGTGGTTGTGGGGGTGGTTGGTATCTGTACTGTCATTCAGTGACATGGCCCTCTGTATAAACTGGTGTCCTGTGGTGTGGACTAGTACCTAAATCACTGTAACCAGCACAGAATGTGGGGGATGGTGCACAGTCTAATCATTCAGTGACATGGACACTGCAACAGCAATGCTTTCCTGAAAACATCACGTTATGCTAAATGGTGTGTCATCAGTATTTCTTTATCTATATTTATTCATTTATTTTAAACTGTTGGCCAAAAAGTCACTCTATGTTGGAACAAGTTTCCAGGAGCTACCCATGGTGGGGTTGGGAGTTACAAACAGAGAAGGTGAGCAGTCAATATAAATGCAACACACTACACAAAGACAGTTCACAGTAGCAGTGAAAATTAAACTAACAGAAGAAAAAAAGAACATAGTGTGCATTTTCAGTAGCAACTTGTATAAGTTCACTAAAAAAATACCACCAACAGCTTAAACTCTGGTTCAGTTTCAGTTGGCATGCATCCCCCAGGATGAGGCTGAAAATAGGCAAAATATTGTCTAGTCCTCCTTCCTGGTCAACAAAAACTAACTAAATAAATAAATAATGGCCAATGTTTGTTCTGGCAATGTCATGTTAACCTGATTTGCCCATAATTTGCATACCTATGATGCTGTGCTCTGCTATTGAGGCTCTAGAATATGTGTGTACAGTAGCTTGGAAGGAAGTAAGAACAAAAATATTTTTTGAACAAACTAAAGACATGAAAATTAACGTCTGTGTGTTTTGGCTACATTGGAACCGGTATAATGATTATAATAATTTTATTTTAGTTTTTAGTTATAGTTACATGGTATATTTTATAGTTGTTATTTGAAATACATAAAAATCATAATGAGAAAAAAAAACAACTTGGATATTTCTTCTCTCCTAGCGTCCTTTTATGGATTCCATGTACTACTACTCTTACTGCAAACTTCCTCTTTGGTGCGCTAAATTTGAGTGTTCTAAACATCTGTTGCCATGGGGTTCTGACTTGATACCCGGCTAAGCTGATGACTGAAGTGCACTGAGGAGTCTCAAGAGGATAAAACTTGAGTCGGTACTTTGTCATTGTCAGCCTATAAGTGACCAGATGTTGCAAGCCTGTTTAAAGCAGCAGTACAACAAAACTAGGCAAAAAGTTGACCCTACCTTTTTTTATTATAAAAATAAAAACAGGCATCTTCCAGTTTTTGTTGGTAACATTTTTCATTTCTGCCAAAAATCTGAATATTTCATAAATGTTTTAATTCAGTGTTTTTCTCAAGAAAAAAAATGACAGCCAAATGTGGCATAGGAATAATATAATAGAACTGGCAAGGGACAGGATCAAGAAAGTTAAAAAAAAAAACTATAGTGCACAGGACAGGAAGTATGTAGATAACTAGATTTAACAGATATTCTAATATTTTTATTAACTGTAGCTGAAATTAGCTTTTTAAAAAAAAAAAATTTATTTCACTGCTTCTTTAAAGGCAATGTCTGTTCTGATGAAGCCTTTTTGACCTCAACAAGGATTTGTATACCCATATATTGCAGAGGAACTGAGGCTTTAGAGTATGTGTTGTTTGGAGACATGCACAAAAACCAAGCAACTAAATGTACAATTACCGTAGTGAAATAATTAGTGATATAATGAATAAAAACTGCAAAACAGCTGAAACAAGTAAGCTGTAACAAGGGAAGGTGAGGTGGAGGAAATATACAATGGGCAAAGGCACGGGGCAACTATTTACTAAGCAGACACATGGGTACAAAAAAAAGAGGCAAAAATTGTAATTAATTTCTTGTTTACAAATTTTCTCTAGCTCCTCCATCGAACCCCAATATCAGCATCTCCACAAGTCCCACAAAGGAGGGTGAAAATGTAACCCTAAACTGCACACACACTGAGGAGGAGGAACACCTCATCTTCACCTGGTTAAAGGACAGTAAGACTATCAACTGTGATTCAAGCAACAGATACCACTGCAATAGTTCCAGCTCGCTACTCATTATTTACTCTGTGAGCCCCGATGACAGTGGAACTTATGTGTGCTATCTCACAAATCCAGTCAATTACGTTGATAGTGACCCATTTCCTTTACAAGTATGGTGTAAGTAGCACTTCAGCAGTTCCCATCCTGCATTCATTCATGTCTTCTCAGTTCTGCATCACTCTATGTGATGAACAGAAGAAAGAAATGTGCCTTAGCTGGGATTTAAACACAAGGTTACCAGATGGACCAGCAAGGCAAATCCTGCCTCTGTCATCAATGCTTTGGAGATTGCGTGTATCCAGTTCTCTTTTAGTTTTCTAATGCTTATTTATATATTGATTTTAATTAATTTTCACCAGTGGTTTAATGTGTTGCAAATGTACTATATGGTGCCTAGGATTAAAAAAAGTGGCACACTGACTTTGCCCTTACTGACTATCTCTGTATGTTGAATAACAACAACATTTAAATGGTTTCTCTGTCTGTTTTCCATGTCCTACCCATTTGTTACCCCATCTGTTTTCATATGTATTTTTATTTAAAATTAAGTGTGTAAGGATAGCAATATTTACCACACACTGATGCATCCATGTAAAACATGCGGGCACCTGTTTAATGTGTCAGCACCTATTACTGTGTCAGTGCATCAGAAATATTTCAGCACAGCCGAAATACTTCAGTGTTTTTTTTTTTATTTTCCTCACTTTGGAGGACTGATTTGGGATGTTGAAAATGTCTGAATAAGAAAGCAATGCTGCCATCCCATTGGTCTCACCAGCTTTGCCTCAGTGTTATGTGTATTAGCTTGTTTAATATTTAATTTTTTCACAGATACTCCCAGATTGAGTTTACCTGGCATGGTAATGGCCAATATTGGTGAAGACATCCATATAAACCTTGAGATCTCTGCCACCCCTTCCCCCGACATTACCTGGACAAATAACCTGGGAGAAACCATCAAGAATGACAGCACCAAGTACCTTGTTTATGGAAACGGGTCCCTGTTGATCAAAAACCTCACGGGCAAGGAAGCAGGAGTTTACCTGTGCTTAGCGACAAATGCCATTGGAAGTACTGCTAAAGGGACCGTGTTGTCCTTTCACAAAGGTAAGCGTCCATCAGCATCGGTCAACCCTTGATGAACCCTGATGTGGGGGGGGGTCACCAGGTGTATTTGGGTTTAATTTGGGGCCAGTTTTACCTTTCTACTAATTTGTCCAACATAACTTATCATGTAGGGAGATAGATGGAATTGTCTAGTTTTCAATATGAGCTTTGCTTCTCTCTACATTTTGTGTTCCAGACAATTATATGAAAGATGACTCCAGAAGCTGCCTGACCCCATCCTTCCTGGAAACTGTAGGAACAGATACAGTATAGGGAGAAACTGCCAATAACAGAGTGTAACAAGAAGGGGACCATAATGTATATACAGAACTGGTAACCAGAAATAAGGTGCCATCTGGTGGAGAAAGCGTAGGTTGCAGCATGCAAAAATAACAGCTAGCCTAACACCTTGGCAAAAAGGAAGGCAAGGCAACTTTATTTCTAAGGCGCCCAATCCCAGAGGCTCTGGTCGCCATACACAACAAAGGAAGGCTTCCTTTTAGCTGAATGCTGAAAGCCACTGCCTCTGAGCGCAGGGATGTAAGTATCAATTGCCAGGTCCAGTAATTTGGTTTACAGAAGATGTCTCCCAGAAGAGCAGACATCACAAGTACCAAGCAAACAACCCTGGCATGTACCATAGAGAGGAGAACAGGGTTAGACAAAATGTCTGATGAGGAGGAGCTAGCAACCTTGTAGTGTGAGGGGCAGGAGGGAGGAGACACCGGTGGAGGCTAGAGGGGTAGGATGATCTGTAAAGTGATTTGTGATACAAGGCAGTTTATACTTTATTAAAGGCAATATAGAGATTGTTTTGGTTCCAAGAAAATAATTCACAGTTGATGTCAGATGGACCCAAGTAACCGAACTTTCCCCCTTATTAATGACATTTGTTTATTGATTTTTTTACGTTCACTTGCACGCATGCTCAATTAACATCTTGCAACAGTATGCCTTTTGGAGGTATATGACCCTCCTTCCCAATGCAGTGCTCAGTGTAGCATGCATGACTCTAGGGGACCAATACATGCTGAGCTGTGTATGACAGCAGTTCAGCTGTGTTGGTCTTCACTTCTGAGAAAAGGTCCGCTGCAATCAGTGGTGGTAGCGTGTATGCAATTAGTATACACGTCAGCCAAACTGCTGTCATGCACAGCTTGGCATCAAAGCCCACCCATTTCCTTCCTCTGCTAATGTCCTCCCCCTCCCTGTTCTCCCCAGCCCCCACCTTGGGTGCCGAGGGGGGTGCCCAATCTCCCTTGGCTCATGCACCCCCTCAGCACACTGTGTGGCCAATGGGGGTGCCCAACCCCCATTGGCTGCAGCCTCTCCCCAAAAACAGTTGACACACTGGGAGCCCACCCCAGCATGCTCATGCTCCCCTCCCCACACACATTGTATAGCCAGCGGGGTGCCCAGTCCCTCACTGCCCAGCCCCCCAGCAAACATGTAGGTGGCACACTGGGAGCCCACCCGAGCATGCCAGCAGAATCCATTTTTTGTCCCTCACCCCACCCACCAACCCGCACCCGACTCTCTGTGCTCCACCCTCCCCACACCCCCGTCACCTAGGTGGCATGCTGGGAGCCCCCAACATACCAAAAGCTTCCATTTTCTTTTTTTAAATCCTGTAAAACAAGAAAATGACCCTCGTGAGTCCTTCCCCCCTGCCAACCCACGCCCACCCTCTGTGCACCTACCTCACCACCCCCCATACCTCTACCTCAAGCCAGGCACAACAATCTTCGGTGGACCAGGAACACATCTACACTGTTCAAAGCCAACCATGAACTGAAGAAATGCCAGTAAGCTGTACAATGGCATAAACAGGTTTTTCCAACTTTGGTGCATGTCTCGGCCATTTTTGGGAATTTTGGCACCAAATTTTCATCACGGGGTTATTATGACCCCTCCTCATGAATTCAGTCACTGACATTGTGTTATTCAGTCCCAAAAGGTGATTTCATGGTAACTGCGTGGAATCACCTTTCAGGACTGATTAATGAAATGACAGTATTGGTGTTCATGAGGTGGGCTCTCAAAAAGCCTATGTTGTAAATCTGGAGAAAAAATTTCAAAAAATCACTGTTTTACAAGCGTGCATTGCACAGTTTCCATGCACACTCGTAAGTTCACGAATTTGTAATATTTTCACTCCAGATTTTCAACATAGGCATATTTCCATACCTCCTTATGAACATTTTTCACATACTGCCCAAAATGTGTTTTCACACTTCCGGCACAAAACAGCGTGGTCGCTGTTGGAAATCAGTGTTCAGTATAGAGATTAAGACAATCATAGTGACATTATTCATGAGCAGAGGTTCTAAAATGCCTATGTTGAAATTTTGGTGGCAAATGTCCATAAAATGGCTGTGTTTCAAGTGTACGTTGCGCAGTTTCTACACACACTCATAAGTTCATGAATTTGTAATATTTCCACTACAGATTTCCAACATTGTCATTTTCCCATATCTCCTTATGACCAGTATAGCTGTCATTTTTCATATCCCGGCCAAAATGTGTTTTCGCACTTCCAGCGTACAATAGCGCGGCCACTGTGGGAAGACATGTTCAGTACAGAGTAAGAAAACCACAGTGACACCGTTCATGAGCAGACATCTTAAAATGCCTGTGTTGAAAATTCAGTGCAAAATTCCAAAACATGACTGTTTTTTGAGCGTGCCTTGCGCATGTTCCATGTGCACTCATAACTTCGCGAATTTGTCATATTTTCACTCCAGATTTTCAGCATTTGCATTTTCCCACACCTCCTTATGAACAGTACAGCTGTCATTTTGCACATCCTGGCTGAAATGTGTTTTCACACTTCCAGCACAGAATAGCGTGATTGCTGTGGGAAATCAGTGTTCAGTGCACAGTAAGAAAATTATAGTGACAGTGTTCATGACCAGAGGTGACAAAATGCCTATGTTAAAAATTTGGTGAAATAATTTCACTGAATGACTGTGTTACAAGCATGGGTTGTGCAGTTACCACACAGTCTCGTACCCTTAAGCACACCCAGGGTGTTAGGGTTCCTAAGACAGACACTTAAGAAGCATGAGGGTGAAATGTTGATCCAATGCAAGAGGAGTTGCAGAGAGGTACTCTGTTGGGATATGGATTCTAAAGGAACATGGATACAACTGGGGGGGGCCTGCACAAATGCCAAACACCGATGCAAATACCTGCAAGCCAACGTTCAGCATTGACAAATGCTAGTTTTACTAGACAAGTGTGCTAGACATACATGTTCTATTTTCAGGCATGGTCTGGGAAGTTGCAATTAAATTAAAGGTACGGTAAGGCTAAGAGTGAAATAACAAACATGAGGTAAATGCAAGACAAGCTGCAACATAACAAATACAGAAATAATACAGAATAAGAATAGATATTGTTGCAGAAACAGCAACTACAAGCTTACACAGTAAGTACAGAGATAGGTACACTGTATATAAAAAAATGAAGTATATTTATATTCAGAGCAGCAGAGTTTCAGTTATAGCACCATATACTGTATTAGACAAAATTGCTCGAGGATGCCACAGTCATTGCCTTAATTAGGTACAGGAACAGGTACTGCATTAATTAGGTGCAGAAACAGTCATTGCATTAATTAGGTGCAGGAACAGTCATTGCATTAATTAGCTGCAGAAACAGTCATTGCATTAATTAGGTGCAGGAACAGTCATTGCATTAATTAGCTGCAGAAACAGTCATTGCATTAATTAGGTGCAGGAACAGTCATTGCATTAATTAGGTGCAGGAACAATCATTGTATTAATTAGGTACAGGAACAGTTACTGTATTAAATAGGTGCAGAAGCAGTTATTGTATTAGTTAGGTGCAGGAACAGGCACTGCATTAATCAGGTACAGAAACAGTTGTTGCATTAATTAGGTGCACGAACAGTCATTGCATTAATTAGGCACAGGAACAGTCACTGCGTTACTCAGGTACAGGAAGAGTCATTGCAATAATTAGGTGAAGGTAGTCATTGTATTAATTAGGTGCAGAAACAGTCATTGCATAATTAGGCAGAGGAACAGTCATTGCATTAATTAGGTACAGGAACAGTCATTGCATTAATTAGGTGCAGAAACAGTCATTGCATTAATTAGGTGCAGGAACAATCATTGTATTAATTAGGTACAGGAACAGTTACTGCATTAATTAGGTGCAGGAACAGTCATTGCATTAATTAGCTTCAGAAACAGTCATTGCATTAATTAGCTGCAGGAACAGTCATTGCATTAATTAGGTGCAGGAACAATCATTGTATTAATTAGGTACAGGAACAGTTACTGTATTAAATAGGTGCAGAAGCAGTTATTGTATTAGTTAGGTGCAGGAACAGTCACTGCATTAATCAGGTACAGAAACAGTTGTTGCATTAATTAGGTGCACGAACAGTCATTGCATTAATTAGGCACAGGAACAGTCACTGCGTTAATCAGGTACAGGAAGAGTCATTGCAATAATTAGGTGAAGGTACAGTCATTGTATTAATTAGGTGCAGAAACAGTCATTGCATGATTAGGCAGAGGAACAGTCATTGCATTAATTAGGTACAGGAACAGCCATTACATAGATACATAGATACATAGACAGTGTCGGCAGATAAGGGCCTATGGCCCACCCAGTCTGCCCATTTGAGCTTGTAAGTTCAGTTTGTTTTCCTAGAAGTCTGTTCACCCTTACCCCTGACCTCTAGAATTCCTTTATGTCTATCCCATGCATTCTTAAATCCCGTGATTGTTTCTGCCCCCACCACTTCCTCTGGCAGGGTGTTCCACTTGTCCACCACCCGTTCTGTGAAGAAATTCTTTCTCATGTTTCCTCTGAATCGTCCTCCCTCCAACTTCATCCCATGCCCTCTAGTCCTAGAACATCTTTTTGCTTAAAAATAGTGTTTTCCTGCACCCTGTTCCTCCCTGTAAGATACTTGTATGTCTCTATCATATCCCTCTCCCCCTCCTCTCCTCCAGGGTACATGTTCAGTTCCTTCAACCTGTCTTCATAGGACTTGTGATGCAATCCATGCACCATCTTTGTTGCCTCCTCTGAACGTTCTCTACCCTGTCTATGTCCTTACGTAGGTATGGTCTCCAGAATTGTACACTGTACTCCAGGTGGGGCCTCACTAGTGTCTTGTATAGCGGAATTATGACCTCCCTTTTCCTGCTGTTGATGCCCCTGCCTATACATCCCAGCATCCTATTTGCTTTACCTGCTGCCTTGTCACACTGTTTCCCTACCTTGAGGTCATCAGAGATGACAACCCCAAGATCCCATTCCTGCTTGGTGCATGCTATATCCTCACTCTCCAACTGATATATTGTGCCAGGGTTTTTGTGCCCCATATGCATTATCTTGCACTTCTTTGCATTGAATTTCAACTGCTAAACCCCTGACCATTCTTCAAGTTTCTGCAGGTCGCTTCTCATTCTGTCTACACCCTCTGGTGTGTCTACTCTGTTACAGAGCTTTGTGTCATCAGCGAACAGTGAAATTCTGCCTTCTAGATCCTGCGCAATGTCACTGATGAAGATGTTGAATAGGACCGGTCCCAGCACTGATCCCTGTGGTACCCCACTGGTCACTCTACCCTCTGTGGAGTGACAGCCATTTACCACCACCCTCTGTGTCCTGCCACCCAGCCAGTTACCTACCCACCACACTACTGTCCTGCCCACACCCATATTCCCCAGTTTGTGTAATAGTCTTCTATGTGGCACAGTGTCAAAGGCCTTGCTGAAGTCCAGATAGGCCATGTCCTCTCTGCCCACCCTGATCCACCTCCCTAGTCACCCAGTCAAAAAATTCAATGAGGTTGGTCTGACATGACCTCCCCCTGGTGAAACCATGCTGCCTTGGGTCCTGTAGTCCATTGACAACCAGATGTTCCACCAATCTCTCCTTCAGTAGTGCTTCCATGATCTACCCCACTACCGAGGTGAGGCTGACTGGTCTGTAGTTCCCTGCTTCCTCTTTGTTCCCACTTTTGTATAAGGGGACTACATCTGCTGTCCTCCAGTCTTTGGGTACCTCCCCTGTTTCCAGTGATCGGCTAAACAGGATAGCCAGAGGTTCAGCCACCACCTCTCTTAGTTCTTTAAGGGCCCTGGGGTGCACCCGTCTGGCCCCATTGCTCTATCAACTCTTATTACTTCCAGTTCCTTCAGGACCCTTTCTCGTGTAAAGGGACTTGTGTCCATTTCTGCACCATTCTCACCCCTTGTACTCCCTTCAGACCCATTACCCCCTCTTCCTCAGTAAAGACTGAGCAGAAATACCTGTTCAATATGTCAGCTTTACTGTTGTCATCCTCCATCGGCTCCCATCCTCCCCTTCAGTCTCACTATCCCTCCCTTTGTCTTTCTTTTTCCTTATGTACCTGTAAAGGTTTTGTCCCCTTTACCCACTGATTTTGCAATGTGTTCTTCTGTCTGAGCTTTGGCTTCCCTTACTGACCTCCCTGCCTCCCTTTGCTTCTCCTGGTACTTCTCCTATCCCTTCTGCCTGTGTCTTTTGTATTGCCTGAATGCAATCTTTTTGGCTTTCACTTTCTTTGATACCTCTTTGGAAACCATAATGGTCTCCTCTTCCTTTTCCTCTTGCTAACCTGCTTAATGCATAATTCTGCTGTTCTTGTAATCCCCATTTTAAATACTGCCCACTGTTCCTCAACCCTGATTTCTGTCCCATTCCCTTAATGCCTCTTTCAAGTATCTCCCCATTTTCCCAAAGTCTGCCCCTAAAATCCAGGATACGTGTTTTGTGTGGTTTGGTTCTGCTCTTTCTGTGATTTCAAACCACAATGACTGGTGGTCACTGTTACCCAGGTGCTCCCCCACTGTTACCCCATCACACTGTCCCTGTTTGTGAGCACAAGGTCCAGTATTGCCTTCTGCGAGTTGGTTCCATGACCAGTTGCTTGAGGAAGGCACCTGAAGGGAGTCCAGGATAAATCTGCTCCTAGTTGATGCTGCTGCTGGGATGCTCCAGTCCACATCTGGAATATTGAAGTCTCCAACCAGTACTACCTCACCCTTGTCTGCCATCCTTTGTATGGCTAGCATCAGCTCCCTATCTGTTTCTTCCTCCTGGGCTGGTGGTCTATAGACCACACCTGTGCAGATGGCTGGCCCCATTTTCCTTCCATTGCATTAATTAGGTGCAGAAACAGTCATTGCATTAATTAGGTACAGGAACAGCTACTGCATTAATTAGGTGCAGGAACAGTCATTTCGCTAATTAGGTACAGGAACAGTCATTGTATTAATTAGGTACAGAAACAGTTGTTGCATTAATTAGGCACAGGAACAGCCACTGCATTAATCAGGTGCAGGAAAAGTAATTGTAATAATTATGTGAAGGTACAAACATTGTATTAATTAGGCACAGGAACAGTCATTGCATTAATTAGGTGCATGAACAGTCATTGCATTAGTTAGGCACAGGAACAGTCACTGCATTAATCAGGTGCATGAAGCATCATTGCAATAATTAGGTGAAAGTACAGTCATTGCATTAATTAGGCACAGGGACAGTCATTGCATTAATTAGGTGCAGACACAGTTATTGTATTATTTAGGTGCAGGAATAGCCATTGCATTAACTAGGTGCAGAAACAGTCATTGCATTACTTAGGCACAGGAACAGCCATTGCATTAATTAGGTGACGGTACAGTCATTGCATTGATCAGGTGCAGGAACAGTCATTGCACTGTGTAGGTGCAGGAGTCATTGCACTGACTGGGTACCCTCCTTTCTGCTGCTCAATTGGCTACTCCGCACTCCCGACAGCTCTTATTGCTGGGCCCAGCACTTGCAGCCCCTGGGATGTTCCTTTCCAGCCTTCTGTTTCCACTCCAGCTGCCCCCCCACACACACACAAACACACCACCACCACCCTGGGTTGCTACTGACCTGAGGCTTGCTACAGGTGAATGATGTGTCACTGTTCTGTGTACATTCTCATCTTGTTAGATCAACAAGGTGCTCAGGGTGCGAGGTGACTCTTCTCCCCAAGCCACTCAAGAATGCCTGCATTGTTTTCTTAAGGTCATACAGCACACATATTAAGGCTGTGCTGCTGCTCTAGGGCTCAGGCATCAGCAGCTTATACAATTCGCAATCTGTAGGCATGGGTATGAATGAGACATGAGCTCAAATAACCAGACTATCTTCGTTTATGGTCATCCTGCATCTGCTGTTAAGGTTGCACTACACGTTCAACCTCAGCTCAGCGCATGCAGCACAAGGCTTGAGTGGTTTGTAGCTTCATGCATGTCATAGTCATTTCAGCCCTAATGTCAAGGCAGGCCCCAGAAGAACATACTTACAATTGACTTCCTCCAAACCCCTCTGATCACCATTTTTTGCTGTAGCTGTGCAGCTGCAGTTCTCTTGCCTGTGGAAAGTGTACTTCTCAGAGTTTCATACTTGCTGTCTTCAGAACCTTCCCAGTGAACCAGTTCCTGTAACCTGGGCTGCACCCTATCCATCTGTCCCTTTTTAAATATTGTTGCTTGCCATAGTTCTGTCCAGCAGCAAGTTGCTCCATGTCCAGTAGCTGCCGCCTTTAGCAATTATACTACGGTCTGCATTACTGTCCTTCGATCACCAGCTATGCCTTGTATGTCCATACTACCTTACTTTCCTGCCTTTTTTCATACAAGGCATGCATAATGTGTCCATGTACTCCTTCTTCTTCCTACTTAGACCTGCCACTCTGAGAACATGCCCTCTGGTACCAGCTACTGCACTGCCCAATATGCAACTTTTGTACTCTGGAGACAGTCCCACTTGCTCTCCCACTCATGCTGCGGCCACATAGATGTGGTTCCCCTGCTCCCTGGCTAGATGACTCTCCATGTCCTGTGGTTTTCACTTGGCTCCTAGTTGATGCTCAGCAGGTGCTAACCACTCCAGGCTCACTTTGCTCTTAGGTTTGTACATCCCATCTGCTGCTTCCCTCCATATTCTCTCCACCAGCCTGCTCATGTCATCACTCAGCCCCTCTCCTTGGGGCTCATCAACAGTCATATAACCCAATCACAGGACCGAGCTCCACTCATTCATCATGTCATATTCATGCATGCAGCTATATACTGAGCTGCATTACATATGTTCACATATGTTCCTATCAGAGCTATGCCTTTACATTCATAACATTATACTTGGATGCCCAAAGACTACCGGACCATGCTCCACCTTCATTCTGGCCCTCACTTTGGCCTTGGTCATATGTAGCCCAATATCCAACTGTATGGGAAGGCAGAGTCCCAGGCATAGCCAGTGGTTTATTTTTGTAGAAGGCAATGTCATTTTCCCCAGCCAAGTGCTGTAAACCTGTATATGCCATATCCTTCTGGCATACATTTTCTTTGCCCTCCAGCCTCCTACCATCTCCTCTCTTCCTGGTTTGTTGGCATTGGGTTACCTTCTTTCTAATGGGCCTTTAACCAAAGGGTATCAAACCTCTGCCAGCTCTAGAGGTGGAACCCTCCACAAGATATTTCTCTAGCACTCCACAGGTGATTGTCCTTGCAGTCAGAGAGTGTGTCCAACAAAGTTTATGTTTGGAGAAGCACTATGAACAGTTTCCATCAAACTACCTCATGACCAATGCAGTCTAATGTAGATTGCCGACAACGATTCCTCATTGGTCATCATCTCTGACTCACCTGATATCCCATTGATCCTGTTGTTAAGAAACTGTTTCATGACCCGGTGGCACTGAGGGTTGAAGTGCTGGACACCACACCTCATGGCATGCTGGTGACCTGTGTTCAGGAATGAGCACAGGCCACCAGGGGTCAGCAGGGACAGAGAAGGATTGAGTGTCCCAAGAACTGCTCTCCTTCTCTGGGAAGGGGTGATCCCAGCAGTTGTAAAACACTTGCCCCCTAGTGGAGGTTTGGGGGCACCTCGCTGATGCTGTAGATGTGGGCAGGGGATGCAGCAGACACCTGGAGGAGCACACATGGGAGCATGCATGTTGCCGCCGCTGGCACCATTGCATGCTACATCCCTTGAGACCCCTGTCACAAGGATGACGATTGTCCCTCTGCAATGCCACCCAGGAAGATGCCTCCCTGAAAAACTGGATCCAGTTTGGTGGGTTGAGGGTCTCCCCACCTCCTGCCATGAAGGGTAAGTCATGGGGGTTGAAGGGGAGGAGGTCTGATACCCAGTGCTTGGTGAGGGAGGGACATTAGAGGGATACTGGCAGAGGACGCCAGGAGAAAAAGTACCAACTAAAAGAAACTGTTTCAGATGTCTCAAAAGGTGCTTTTACACACAGGTTTATGTAATGGAATAACTGTTATGGAAACAGTATTCCGTTACATCCCTTGTGTGTAAATTGCATTTGTTACGGTCCCTAGGTGAACGTTCGTCCAAACCACAATCTCTGCTTTTTGCAGTTTGCACCGTTGTGTTCCGTTTTGTCGTGCTGTGTAAAATAGCCATTCTGGTACAAAGGCAGAAAATAACATGTGTAGAGCAGCAAACTCTGGGGGAGCCAAAACAAATGGAGACAGGGTTGCCGGAATACTCACAGTGTGTAGAAAGGAACCTGAACGCAACAGAGTACAATGGCGCCACACAGGTAACGCTGATTCCGTTTTAAAAACCTGTGTGTAAAAGCGCCTATTGATATTGACTTCAAGGCAGGAAAATCAGCAGAAACAGATGCAGTCATAGGGGAACAAAGTCTGTTTTCATGCAAATATTTTTAACAATAAACAATGGAAGATCCTAAACTTAAATTTGGGGGGAAGTTATGAGATTTGAGTCCTGCCAATGACAAGGTTATTGTCTCAAGTGTTGTATTCTTTCTCATCAATACCATGTGGTTCTTACATTTCATGAAGTCTCCCCTTCCCTCAGATATTGCTTTACCCAGCCAAATAGAAGTCAACGCTGGAGTGGATGTTAACCTGAGCTGTACAGTTTCATACCCCCTGTCATCTTCCAATGTTACCTGGCTCAACAATAAGAACATACAGGTGGAGGATGATACTACCAAGTACAAACTTGAAAGTGACGGGACCTTGATCATTATACAGGTGACAGAAGAGGACTCCGGATTTTACACGTGTTTCACCGTCAGTGCTGTTGGTCCTGAAACAAGAGGATTCATGCTGTTTGTCAGTCCAGTTCCAAAAGGTAACATCAAACGTACTGAACCATACAGATTGTCACCTATCTCACTGCTCACCTGGGCCTGCCTGCCTGCCTTCCTTCCTTCCTTCCTCCCCTATGCTATTTCTTTCTTTCTTTCTTTCTTTCTTTCTTTCTTTCTTTCTTTCTTTCTTTTTGTTTTCTTTAGTTTCCTGTCTCTCTCATTCATCCTCATGTCTATTTTTTCCTCTCACTTTCTTTTCTTCTCTCTCTCTCTCTCTCTCACACACACACACACACACACACACACACACACACACACACACACACACACACACATCAACTCTCACAGTTGTTCTTCCTTATTCTCTTGGGTTCCTTAATGTCTGCCCTCATGCTGGTTTGTGTCCTTACATTCCTAGGTGGAATGACACCAGCAGAAATTGGACTAACATGTGCTGCAGTCATCCTGGGAGCCATCGTAATAGCTCTGGTATCTTTCGGTGTTTTCCTGTACTTGAGACCAAAATCAGGTAAATCTCTTCTAGACACAGTGCCCCATAGTCACAGAAATTCCAAAACGTAGGTCTTCAAATAAGAATGGTATTTCTTTCATTTGCATTTTACCTAGGAGAGAAACTAATTCAGGACTTCGAGAGAAGCCTCTTTTACAAGAGCGCCCTGGAGTACTTGGGGTCAAATCTCACAATAAGCACTGTAGAGTACATTAGTATCCATACATATATCATATATCTTTGATTATAAACCACTCTCAAATAAAATCCACCCTCAAGTACAAGCCGCAGGCCATAGCAAAACATTTTAATAAAACGCCCTCAGTTATAGACTGTGGCTTATTATCATGTTAGAGAAAGCACCTAAGATGGGAGTCATGAAGTGTATTAATGAAGTGTTTTAGCATCTGATGCTTAGCTGTATATTCTCTTTGTGATTTCATCTCTTTAACTATGATCATTATTGTATTTCATATGATCTTAGCTAATATGTATGTTTATTTTACTGTTCAGTAAGCCATTAAGAATATGCTTGATCAAATCTTAGTTGTGTTGAAAGTTGAATTTTTCAGTACCAACTGCCCATGAATAAAACTCACTTTTGGACACATGTCTGGTGGAGGTGAAAACAGTGGAGGCTTCACGCATGCATGGGATAGACATTGGGGAATGTTAGGGAATGGGCAGGGAGGCGGGAGAGTCACCGGAGACCAGCTAGGGTCTACAGAGACAGACTCGTCAGGGACCATCTGAACAGACTGGGTGGGCCAAGCAGTCCTTTTCTGCTGACAGATTCTATGTTTCTAAGTCATAGGTCAAAATACAAAACTGTAACAGAAGCCACAGCTTCTATTCAAAGCTGTATGGTATGTCTCTATATAAAGTACCTACCTAACCAGGTTACGCTGTACAGTTTAGGCATAGATAACCACCTCACTGGGAGAGATGGAGCAGATAATAGTTCTGTAACAGGAAATTATTAAAATAGTTCCATAAAAATTCAGCTAATAGTGCCAGCTAAAGATGTCTAATGGCTCTTTCATGAAAAATCTTATGTGTATGTAATGCACCCAAAAATGGAAGTTTGATTGTTACATTTTCAACATGACCTATTCCTCAAATGTCCTGCTGATGGCTCTGTACTCCCCATTGAGACCAGCAGGGCAAATCACCATGAAATGACTGAGGGTTGCAATTTCTGAAGCTGGGCTTACTTGCAAAAGGAAGAAGGACAGTGAAGTGCACATCTGTTTGGGAGGGGGCAGTGAAGTGCACATCTGTTTGGGAGGGGGCAGTGAAGTGCACATCTGTTTGGGAGGGGACAGTGAAGTGCACATCTGTTTGGGAGGGGACAGTGAAGTGCACATCTGTTTGGGAGGGGGCCGCATACCGCTATTCATATGGTAGGGTAGACAGCTTAGGTAGTCCAGTATTAGTCTAATACTAAATGCAACTCAAAATGATCCTGGGGTGACCCAAGGTAACACATGCTGTGCAGGCAGTGTGGTAATAGACACAGAAATTACTCTGATGTGGACCAAGGTAATGTACGTTGTGCTGGCAGTGCGGTACCTGACACAACTGGAAATGACTCAAGAAATGACTCAAGAGTGGCCCAAGGGTTATGACAGAATCTTCAGGTAACCTGCAAATATTGGCATTTAGAGACTCACAAAATATTTTTAGATTTTTTATTTGGCACGAACGGTATACTGTGTTTTGCTGCAAAATGAGTTGCAAAACAGTCTGCAGCACACCTTGAGGTCAGGCCCAGGCCCAGTCACATGTCCAGCTTTCCAGTCACATCTGCTCCCCAGATCATCCCATATTGTAACATAAATATACGGCCTTCTTTCAGACCCACCCCCAGCCAACACCATTTTTAACCCCCCAAATCTAACGCCTCAAGGTCCCTAATAATCAGGAGTACAGGAACGTCTTTGAATCCTTAAACTCCTGATCTAGAATGGGGAAATCAAGGGGGGGGTCAGTGTCACTGACGTAAGGGTAAAGCCAGGACCCTACATCAATTCTAGCAGACAAGACAGACCATGCGGTCTCCTTCAGCTGGCTACTTTTGTATGTTCATAAAGTGGGCCAAAATGACCCCCAGTCCTCCCTACCTGTACAGAGGGATGGGGCAGATGTAGGAGAGGCTGATTAGGCCCCCAGTGACTGTCTGCATAGTGCCCCATGTAGCCAGCCCCCCTTTGTTTGACCTCTGCACTGTGGAGAATGTGTCCAGTATCAGGTGCTTGCACACCCCATCCTTGTGCCCAACATTGGGATCGAGTGTGGTTGGGGCTCACAACCAGGGCTATGGATGTGTGAAGAAACCCCATCTGCACAGCAGGACATCTGTGCACCACCAGCTCCCACAAGCACTCCTCCATGCATGTGCATCCTCCTGTAGAACAGCGCATGCAAGAACCCCTCTGTGGGTTCACATCCTTTAGTGGATCTGGCCCTTAATCCACCCTAGGTTCACTCTTGTGGTTTAAGTAGGCATCACACATCTTGAGTGTGTAAGAAAAACAGTTTATGTAGAGCTCCCACACAATATTCTTTATGTTTTTATAGTTTTGCAATGTGAGGTACCATGCACAGTATGCTCAGAATCTCATCTATGTGTTACACACCTATCTATCTACCTATCATTTCAGCCAACACAAGCATGGAAGGAGTGGATAACAATGCAATGTTCCCAATAGGGAAGATTGGTAGAGCGAACGCTTATGCCAACACAAGCGGGTCACAGGTCTGTGAAAATTTTATTCATCTAGCTTTAGTGGATATCTGATAGCAGATTTGGTGAGTAATATTTGGTACCAGCTTTAGTGGTCCAATACACAATATAGTACTAGATTTAGTGGCCCAAGATGTGGCACCAGCTTTACTGGACCAATATGTGGTACTAGCTTTAGAGGGCCAATATTGGATACTAGATTTAGTAAGTAAGTACTCAGTACCAGCTGTAGTGACCCAATATATGGTACCAGATTTACTGGCCCAATATGTGGTACAAACATTAGTGGGCAAATATTCAGTAACAACTTTAGTGGGTAATATTTAGTACCAAATGGAACACTGGTAGCATTATTTTTGTCTTAGAAATGTATGGCCTTATTTTTTTTGCTTGTTTGTTTTTTCCTCTTTATATTTCTCTGCTCCTCCTGGCCAGCACCTCCTTCAGGCCCTCAAGGTCCTATCCCGTCTGTCCGCCATCCCCACAACCAACCCCAGCCCCAGATCACAGCCCCCTGGAGGTAGCCCGGTGTAACCCTTCACCAGGTGGGTCCCCCTCCTCCGAGACGGAAGGCACTGAGGTGGGAGATTGTGAGACTGCGGCAGTGAGGAGACTAGAGAGCCATCATCTGGCTAGCCAGGGAGTCATTTTTCTGGTTTTCTCTCTTGGAGAGTGATGTACCTGATGTTAAGGTGAATGCTGACGTCCGTCACTCCCCCAGAAATTTGAGCCCTGACACTCTGCCATGCTCCCGGCCTCCACCAGGAGCCAGCAGGTGCCCAGCTCACATCCCCACTGTCCCCCCTGGAGAAGGCGAGATGTATACAGATGCTTCAGCCTTCTCCCCTGGCTGGCTCTCCGATGACCTGAGTCCATTCCCGAACCCAGGTCGCCAGCGTCGCAAGTGGAAATCCAGCCGCTGCGCTGACGAGCCGGCCGTATGGCCTTATTTAAAGAACACTACGACATGTAGGCTGTGTGGAGAGATGAGGACATTACACAAAGGGCCAGCAGGTAAGAACATAATGAAACATCAGGAAACAGTCACTGCTGTTCCAAGAAGGACTGCAGCTTTCCATTGGCTTTTGTCTACTCTGTATAAATTTGGAAACAAACATGCATCATTAGTTTACACACTCTTGTGTTTGGTGCCCGCCATTCCTTTTTCATCCTTCGTTTTCTCCTACCACACTCATTACTCCTTGCACATTCAGTTTGTTTCAACTTCAGTCTCTGCAAGAGGCCTCCTGTCCAACCACAGAGTCTTCTCCAGTCTCACTGCCCCCAAGGACCTTTGATTGGATGGCCCTGGTGCCCCCTGCTCCACAGACGTCACCCTGGCATGGGGGCTTGCCTTCATTTATTCATTCATTAAAGAGCAGCTGATGCCATTACGAAAACTTTAGAAAGCATAATGCTTGTGCATAATTCAGCTTGTATTTCATATATCTTCTATAGATTTCTCCTCACCATAATTTATTACTCAAGAAATTACCACAGAAATGAGGTCTTTATCACTTAGAGTTCATCTGCCTCTGTAGCTTATTCCTTACTTGAAAGTATAATGCTCTGTTGTGACCTCACAGTCTGTTGCCATTGGAATAACTGTGATGTCACAAGGAGAGTATTATGACATCAGGTTGGGAAGATGCAATAGAAGCTGGGAGAACATTAAGGAACTCTGTGGCAAAGCCCCAAACCTGCCACCTGACCAAATTCTAATAGATGGCTGCCTCTCCTCCGACCCCCTCAGAATAGCCTCAGCCCTTAACACTACTTTCACTGATCTCTCCCATGTGCTGCCCCTAATTTCTTTGATCCCCACCTGCCCATAACGCCCCACATCCTCCCCTTGCTCCACCCTTCTGCCTGTGAGTTCTTAACCCAGAGACTGCCAAATCCTACCTAGCCAAAGCTATTAGCCAAAATCACTATAGTCACGACTCTCTGGACCTCAGACTTCTCTGTCTCACACTCCTGGAAGTCCTAGCCCCACTCACCCACATTCTAAACCACTCCCTCTGTCAAGGAAAATTCCCCACCCACTGGAAATTGGCCTACATCACACCCATCTATAAAACTGGTGACCGCACATCCACAAACAACTACTGCCCCATCTCTATCCAACCCCCCCCCAAGGCACTAGAATGCATAGTCGCCGACCAACTTACTGACCACCTTAACAAATATAACCTTCTATCCGGACAGCAGCATGGTTTCATAAGGGCCACAATACCACCACCACCCTCCTTGAATTTACCTCCCATGTCCACTCAGCCCTGAACCACGGCCACCTCACAGTCACCATCTTCATGGACCTATCTAAGGCATTCAATACCGTAAACCATGCCCTCTTGCTTAACACCCTGGCTTTCACGGGTTTCTCCAATGACACCCTAAACTGGTTCACCAGCTATCTCTCCGATAGAACGCAGATAGTCAAGGTAGGCCCTGTCCTCTCCCCCCCCCCTGCCTCCCTATCCGCTCCAGTGTCCCACAGGGCTCCATACTTGGCCCCCTACTTTTCAGCCTATACCTCAACCCTCCTAGTGTCATGCCCTGGAAATCTACTGTTATATGCAGATGATGTGGTTTTATTTGCCTCTAACCCATCACCCCCAAGCTCCACCAAACTCTCCAATACTCGTTCCGTGAAGTCAAAGACTGGCTTACCACTCAACGTCTTATTATCAACTACAATAAGACAAAAGTCATGCTCTCCACCCACCCCCAGAACCCACTCAAGAACCTCTGCCCCCAATTCCTCACTGCCAATCAGAACCCATTAGAACAAGTAAGCAGCTTTAAATACTTAGGGATCACTCTAGACCCCACCCTCAGCCATATCCTACACCTATCAACCGCTGTTAACTCCAGACTAGGGGTACTACACCGGTACAAACACTGCCTCACCCCTGAAGCATTACAACTTACCATAAACTCCTCGATCCTCTCCCTGCTAGACTACGACATCCTAATCCACAGTGCCACTCCATCCACAGCCCTAAACAGACTCTGACTCATTTTAAACAAAGCCTGCCATCTCATCCTTGGATGTGATCATTTTACACACTTCTGCTCCCTTTACAGGAGCACAAACTGGCTAAACCTAGATAGCAGAATCAGGTACCACACCTGCCTTATGACCAAAAAGGTACTACTAGGCCTCACCCCACCTACCCTAAACCAAATCATCTGTCCAACTCCCCCAGTCAAAATAACCCTCAGCTCAAACAAGCAGCTGCTAAGGGTACCACGTGGCCGGACTTCCCTTAATTCCAGCGAACCTTCACTTACAGGGCCCCCTCCCAGACTAACACCCTCCCAAGCCATATAACAAACAAATTAGCTATCAAACTAACTACCGTCGGACTCCTCATACCAAATTGTAACTATGAAACCCTATGACTATCAGCCTCTACAGAACCTCTGTAACTATTATGGCTGTACTAAGAAATGAAACTTGCTGTTATTCAGCAACTGCACAAATGTGTAACCTTACTGACTGTTATTTGTAATTGTACTGTAATCTGTATTCCAAGTTCTGTCCATGTATCCTTTTATGTATGATGTGGAACCTTTGTAAATGAGTCGCTGACTCAAAGGTCTTTCTGAATATTTCAATAAATAAAATAAAGCTGATGAACCCTCAAGGAGCAACAGTCCAGTTTTCATGCATATGACCTCTGTAATAAATACTTGTGATCACAAATGCCAAGCTAATGAGAAATATAAAGCTGTTTTGTGCCCAAATATTATGTTTCTCAAAGTTCTGCTCGAGGCATCAGTGGCTCTTTAAGGATAAGACAATTGAGCAAAACTCCTTTACAGTCACTTACAAGCTCAATAAATCACTGACATAAACACAGTTTCATACAAAAATATAAAAAATAATTCCACAAAATCACTACAGGTAGCTGTCTTCATGATTTAACATAAAAAGTTTACAGTTTATGCTATTCCCCCATTTTATATTTAAAGGCTGACAGAGAGGGTACAAACCACAAGCCAAAAGGAAGTGAGCAAATGAAATGACACTAAGTAGCAAAAATACATAAATGCAAGTGGTTTTATTGCAGTCCTTCCAGTCTCATAGGGAACTAGCCAGCAAAAACCCTGGTACTTTGACCCCTGTGCGGGTTCTTCATCAGGGCAGGTACTGGTGCAGCTACAACTATTTATATACAGATGGTAAAGCTGCAGTACAGAATTAAAGGTAGCTGTGCCAGAAAGGCAAATAGCTATGGAAACATTGCATATATTATTACAACTGTGAACATATATTTTATAATACTATATTGTATTAAGCAATGTTTCCATAGCTATGTGTCTTTCTATTGCAACTATCTTTAATTCTGTGCTGCACCTTTAACATTTGTGTATAAATAGTTGTAGCAGTGCCAGTGCTCTGCCCCTCCCCACCCCGATGGAGAGCCCACATATGTGCGGCTATCTAGGTGTAGAAAGAGCTGTAAATTAGGGGGAGTGGCTTAACCAGAAGGAAGCAAGGAGTTTAGGATTTAAAAATTGCCCTAGATAGCTTCTGGCAGAGAACAGCAAGAGGAAGGAGGTGCTGTTAGAACTATACTTCTCTACTCGGACAATATTGCCCTCCTTAGCTCCCCTCCACCCCCCACCCCACCCTTAGCCAGTTCTACTTTTGTAGGCACAGGATTTGACTGATGAGAGGAACTTCTTGTTTGACAGCAGGAAGGGAGTAATCACAGAGCCACAAAAAACTCACCATCCTAGAAGGAAAAGAGTAGCTGTCCCCCCCCCCCAGCTGCTGGAGGTCTGACTCTAAGCAAGTAAGGAGAGTACTGAGAAACATAGGCACTTCCTGACTCAGAACAGGAATATCAGGAGCTTTAAGGGCACAGAGGCAGTAGGTAAGAAGGGAAAAAAATATATATATAAAATAAATAAACAGAGGAAAGAGTAAATATTCATAACAACAATTAATGGGCCAGAAATAAGACATGATGGGAGTGGTACAGGGCAGTGCAGTGGCTGTGGAGCAGCAGTCTTCCAGAAGACATTCTGGAGGATGCGGTGTTGTTCCATCTGCAGGCACCTCTTTGGGCTGAGGGAGGAGGTTGCTCATTTCCAGGCTGAGTTGGCAGAATTTGGGGGCCCTTTTCTCTCTCCCAGGGACCACCAGGGCCACCACCACTGCCTCAGAGGTTGCCAAGAAAGAAGAGTGGTTGAACCACAGTGGGCTCAGGGAGGGTGAGGGTGGTGGAACAGAGGCTCATCTCTCCAATTGTGCCTCTCCACAATTTGTATGCCACTCTGGCAGAGTGTGGTTCCTCTATAGAGGCACCCACAGTGGAGACCAAGAAGAATGTTGGGAACCTCCACAAAGAAGACCCAAAGGAGAGTGGCATGGGACCCACAGTGGAAGGAAACAACTCCTGGTGAGGAACTCCATTGTTAGGAGGGTATAACTGGTGGAGGGAGGGAAGAGGGAGGTAAGGTGCCTGCCAGGTGCCATGGCTTGGACGGACAGGAAGCAATTCCTCAGGATTGCAGGAGCAGCTGCACAGGGGAGGGAGCTGGATGTCATTATCCACCTAGGGACAAATGACCTGGCTGGGAAAGGGATCAGAACAGTTCAGGAGGAGTTTGTAGAGTTGGGGAGGGGTCTTAGACAAGTAGCACACACTGTAACCTTCTCGGAGGTGCTGCCTGTCTATGGCATGGGTGAGACTAGGGTGATCCACACCATGGAATTCAATTAGTGGTTGAAAAACTGGTGCAGAGCTCAGGGATTTGGCTTCATTGGGGAATGGGGGTCCACCTGTTGTGATGCAGGCCTATACTGGCATGATGGTCTGCATCTGTCCAGGAGGGGGAACCAGGATCCTAGGTGATAGCTTTAAATGCTTCTTTGGCAAGCATTTAAACTAGCCAAGGGGGCAGGCACTGGAAAGGAGCAGGGAAATTCTAGCCCCCCCCAAACAAATCAGGGTAGGTAATGAGGTAAATACCAAGATAGAGACGTTGATAGGGAGAAAGGCAGGGGTAAATGGAGAAAACGACAAAAGCAGTAAGGACAGGGATGGGGCAAAAAGGGGTAAGGCCATCAAAAAAATGGAGAGTAATGAGTACCAATGCCCATAGTCTGGGCAACAAGCTCCCTGAACAGGTGGTCTTGATGGAAGAGGGATGTCTGGATATCATGGCAGTCACAGAAACATGATACACAGAGAACCATGACTGGGATATTAACATACCATGGTACACAACTTACTGGAGGGACAGGGAGGGTAGAAGAGGGGGAGGAGTAGCTCTCTATGTAAGGGAAGGGATAAAAGAAATGGAACAAAAGAGTTAACAAGGAGGAGAGGAGGAACTGTGGGTCACCTTAGAGACTGGAAATGGCACCACAATCCTCACAGGGGTTGTATACAGACCCCCATCTCAGGGGAAGGGAATGGACAAAGTTCTGATGGAAGGCATCCTTAGGATGGCAGAGAAAGGGGAGATAATGTTGATGGGGTACCTAAATATACCAGATGTTAACTGGAGCACCTTTGCTGCAGCCACATCCAAGAGCAGGGTCATTCTCGATGACCTACTGGGAGTATGCCTCAGACAGCAAGTGTTGGAACTCTCTCAGGAGGGAACAATCTTAGACCTCATACTCTCAAATTGGAACAGTGAGAGGATCTCAGATCTAGAAGTGGGTAGCCATCTGGGAACAACTGACCACCAAACAGTGTGGTTCACGGTAAACTCAGCTGCAGAGTTAAGCCATACAAAGTGAGGGTACTGGACTTCAGGAGGGCTGACTTTGTCAAAATGGGAGAGTGCCTTAGTAAAGCACTACCAAACAGGCAAGAAGGAGGGGTGGAGCAACAATGGGGAAGCATCAAAACTGCCATCACAGAGGCAACAAGCCTTTGTGTGAAGCAAATAAACAAATCAAAATGAAAGAAAAGGCCACTATGGTTCTCAAAAGAGGTGGCGGGGAAGGTTAGGGAGAAAAAGATAGCATTTAGGAAGTATAAGGAAACAGTAAAAAACACAGAAGGAGCAGGACAGAGAAGTGTACCAGTGAAGGCAGTAGGAAGCAGGGAAGGCAGTCAGACTAGAAAAGGCCCATACCGAGGAAAAGATTGGCAACTCAGTTAAGAAGGGGATAAAACCTTTTATAGGTACATTAGGGAGTGCAGAAAGACAAAGGGAGGGATAGTGAGGCTGAATAGAACGGACATTGACCGGGTGACCAAAGTAGTAGACCAGGGAGGGGCTGTGGACATGGCCTACCTAGGCATTAGCAAGGCATTTAACACAGTCCCACACATAAAATTAATAAACAAATTAGCCAGCCTGGGAGTCTCAGGGTGGTAGCCTGGTAAAACATTGGCTGGACAACAGGACACAGAAGGTAATAGTAAACAGAGTCCACTCTGAAGAAAGGGGGGTTACTAGTGGGGTACCGCAGGGTTCATTACTGAGTCCAGTCCTTTTTAATGTTTTTATAAGTGACATTGCAGAGCGACTGGAAGGAAAAGTATGCCTCTTTACAGATGACACAAAGATCTGCAGCAGGGTTGATACACAGGGGCGTGAAAGGATGAGAAGGGACTTGGCAAGGTTGGAGGAATGGCAGAAGTATGGCAGCTTGGACTCAATGGAAAGAAGTGTAAAATAATGCACCTAGGAAACAAAAATCCAGGGGAAGAGTACACAATGGGGGGGGTAGTAACAACAACAAAAATGGAAAGGAACCTGGGGGTAATCATATCAGATGACCTTAAAGTTAGCAATCAATGTGAGAAGGCAGTAGGGGGACTGGGGGAATACTGGGATGTATAGGGAGAGGCATCACCAGCAGAAAACAGTAAGTTGTTATCCCTCTGTACAGACAGTTGATGAGACCCCATCTGGAGTACTGCGTCCAGTTCTGGAGATCCCATCTCCATAAGGACATAGGATGGAGGCAGTCCAGAGGAGGGCAACTAAAATGGTGCAGGGTCTGCAAGAGAAGCCATATGAGGAGAGACTAAAGGAACTTAATATGTATACCCTTGAGGAAAGGAGGAAGGGTGGGACATGATTGAAACTTTTAAGTACCTCAGTGGAATCAACAAAGTCCAAGAGGGTAGCATCTTTCAGAAAAAGAGATGTGCAAGAACAAGGGGACACAATTTGAAAATAGAGGGGGGGACAGCTCCGGGGCAATGTGAGGAAGTATTTTTTCACAGACAGAGTGGTGGACACATGGAACTGCATTCCTGAGGAGGTTGTGGGGTCTAAAACTGTGGGAGAATTCAAGAATGCATGGGACAGACATAAAGCAATTCTTGTGGGGGGTAGGAAGAAATAGGGTGTTGGTTAACTAGGATCTGCAGCTTTTCCTGTAGGTAGGGAAATGGACAGATTAGGTGGGCCAAGTGGTCCTTATCTGCCATCAAAGTCTATGTTTCTATGTTTTACATGGTGTTCGAAGCACTGGGGCCTTTGTCAGCTAGTTCGCTATGAGACTGGAAAGACTTCAGTAAACCCAACTGCATGCATGTCTTTTTAAACTGACTGCTGTTTCATTTGTGCACCTCCTTTTGGCTTGTGCTCTTTATGTTGTTGTTTGCGGCAACAAGCCTCATTTCTGAACACCCTGCCTTTTGATTTTTCTTTTCCTAAATAGGATATAAACCAGCACAAGATCCCACGCTGAGAGGGACATGTGTGTCAATCTGCAAGATCTTTTCAGGAGGGTGTTCCACGAATGTGGAAAAGCAAAAAATAAATGTTTGCTTCCCCAGTTCAGTGTTTACACTTTGTGCTTCAAAATTCCAGTAATCTGGCATCCCACAGGTAGGCAGACGGGACCCTAGGTTTTTGTTCAGCAGAAAGGTAGTCTAGGACTTTACCCCTCTACACAGTTCAGGAGGAAATGGAATCTGTGGTGGTGCCTCCTGTCATCCAAAGAGATCCAGCCCAGGTTCCCATAGACAGTAACTCACAATGGTGAGTATTAAAGGGGTTGTTACAAATACAGCCAGTCAGACTTCTACAAATGATTTACTTTGTTCAATAGGACCATAGGAGCTCTTTCATAAAATACACCCCATAATCCATGACTGGAACTTGCATAGATGTGTACTACAGTTAAAGAATCTATGAAAAAAAGATGATTAATCCTGTCAGGAAATCCAGTCTTTAAGGACAGATTTGTTCTGTTCAGGTCAGGTTATTTGAAGGGATAACAACCACTGAGCAGGCTCATTCAGAAGGCGGTTTCACATTGGCATCTCCAGACAATAACAGGTTCAGTTAGACACCTAAATATAATAGGTTCAGTTAGACACCTAAATATTTACATGAATCGATCTTCTCTAGCTATGTCATTTAGAGCAATCAATTTATCAGATGTTAATTCATATTCAAGCCTAGGAACATTTCTTGAGTTTTGCCATTATTTTTAAGTAATTTGGAAGAGGCTTGATGTGACTGGAGTTTGCTGACTCCATCCCATAGAGAAAGCTGTTTCTTTTTTGATGTTGGTGTCTGATGTTTATAGCACAGAAACCACAGGGTACCAAACACACCATATGGATCAACGCAAACCATCATCCTCCTTCCTCTATGAGGAAAATGGTTTCCATCCGTGTGTAGGGCGTGTTCAGTACTCCGTGGTTTATAGTTTCAGTACTATCGTGGGGTATGTTTTTACTCTTTTTTCACATGTATTGTTTCTGTATTTACACACTAATACATTTCAGAATCATATCCCAGTGTGTGCTGTTTTTTTTTCCTGGTCTTATGTTGTCAAAGAAATAACTTAATCAAGTGGTGGTATCAGTACCAGGAGACACTGCCTGATTGCAACTGATGATGTCACTTGTCACTGATATAATGGTGCAACAGGAGAGATGGTTCTAAAAATGAAAAAAACAGAAAAACAGAGACAGACATGTACAGAAAGAAAGAAAGAAACAGAACAGGGTATGCGCAATTCCTTGGTTCATCTTTCTGTTTCTTTCCTTCCCAGAACAACAAAACTTCCCACTGATCAGTGTTTTCTTTCGCATTGGTATTGGTTCAGCAACATTCTTCTTGTATGTTTCATTGGTTTCCATTGTACCCCTTCCTGTTCTGTCCACCGCTTTTACAACGACGCTCATTTGATGATGGCTGTTAACAGTCAGTCTCTCCACCCCATTTTATTTAGGTCTACGGTAGACGATCTTTCTTTGTCTCATGTACGCTGCTCTTCCACACTGCCAGTTATCCTCAAAGCCCGACCCTTTCATGTGGTACCAGTTGGATAGTCCCTCACCGACTGCTCCAGCCCTACTCTGAACTCCCAGTCAGTGACTAACAACAAACAACTCAACATCTCCATCATGTGAAGGATAATGTTCTCCAAAAAAACAGCCCATCATATTGTGTTCCATCATCTACAGCCTTTCAACAGCTTCAGATCTGGTCCTTGTGTCATGTGATAGTTGCTCACTCTGTGATGGGGAACGGGACAGTAGCATTAGACGAAGCAATAAGAAACACAGTTTGCATAGCTTATCATGGAGTGTGTCAATTCACACTACACATTTTGCACTTTGTGAGGAATTTTACTATGCAGTTCACTGCAAAGTGCATTTTGTAGCAAATTTGCACAGTAAAATTTCCCACAAAGTGTGAATCAAAGCAAATTTGCATAGTGCACACTACATAAATATTTTGCATAGTGCATAGCATGCAAATTTGCCACAATTTGAGAATGAATTTCCCCAACATTTACAGGACAGTCAAACCTCACTTAAATATACACCTGAAGCCAACACTTCTTTTGTGATTCTACAGTGAGTTTCAAATGAAATACATCTTAGATCATGGGATGACGACTCCAGTTGTATAACAAAATACTTATCTAATAGCAAATACTGGTTGTTTCTGCAGGTGATGCCAGTCAAGAAATTTCCAGAAGCAAGGCCAGCAGTAGCAGAACCGGATGACCATATTTACCTGGTAGGCGAATTCACCCAGAAGGGTCTCCCATGCAGAAATGGTGAACTGTTTGTGAAAAGGATTCTGGGACATAATCTGTTGTTTACACAAGATGATATAGACCATTCTCAGGTGTCTGACAAAATGATTCGACTCACCCAAACTTTGCAGCCATATTGTGCACTATCCATCGTGTATTCCAGTTACTTGTACTGTACGGTCATTAACTATGTTTTACACTTATCCATTGGTCTGTATGGAGGTCCATTTATTTCGGAGTCTGTATTTATATTTTTGTATTCATGCTACATTGCCACTGTCTTTTGATGTAAGGTGCTTGGAGGATGCCTATAAAATGTAGTGCTTATACACTGCTCATTGTTATCCTGTTCAGGATGTTTTTATTACACCTGTACTGAGAAAAAATAACTGCACTGAGAACTCCTATAATAAGCAGGCTCAACACTTAGAGTGCTCAGCTGACTGCTAACGTACACATTGAAGATGTCAATCACCGAAACATGTTCATATCTCTCACGATCAGCCGATTCTAATACAGTAACAGACTGATAGAAATGGAAAGAACTTGAAGCAGCACTGCAGAACATGGTGACAATTTTCTTAGTCCATTTTAAACTGCCCTTTACCTCCTGTCTCGCATGGTTCTGTTCTTCCCACAATATGAGTTTACGGTAACCCTTTTTTTTTATTTGAAGTAATAAAAGGAGTGCCCCATTTAATATGGCTAGTGCCAGGATTTCCTCAGTATTCCTTCTCTGTTTTTGTGCATCTATTGTCGTATAAGGTCAGAAAGCAGTGCCTGCTGCATGCTAGTTCATTTTAGTCACAAGAATAGTGATGTTTAACAATGGCTGTTCAAACACAATGGAAAATACTGATGAAAACCTGGATTAAGCCATGTTAAAAGGAGTGTTCCTTTTATTACGGCTGTGTAGGCGTAGCATGCAGCTGTTTTGTGAACTGCTCAGAAAAATGAGCTACCAGATCAGGCCCTGGAATGCTTCCATTTTGGACTTTCGGAATGATTCTTCTGAAAGTGCAAAATGGTCAGTACCAGTCCACCACGGACGCACTATTTCATCAGTGCTCTGGCACTTCTGCATTCAGCAACATACTGCACATGTGCACATGTCATGCATGCGTAGTTTTGCTGGTGACACCATCTTGAGACTGGCATATGCAATTCAAAAGAAATATGCATATGCAAATACAGTGCATGGGCAGTTCTGTGGGCACCACCATCTTGCATGTGGCATTCACTCGCAATCGGCGGCACTTGTTCACCGGTGGTGGCACTCATATAAACTCGCCGCAGCCATATCAGCTTTGGCTAGATCTTGTAATTTCCGCTGTAAAAATGTGCTCCAGCAGACCCATAGTGGGATTCAGCCCCTTAGAGTCTGCCCTTATGTGTGCAGTTTGTTTTAATTCCTTGAACCCATTTTTGCATGGGTCTCTTTTTACGCTGGCCCAGTGTCTAGAAAACCTAAATTAATAAAACAGAGTCTAGGAGGGGGAATCAGACATTTAGTTCACTCAGTGATATAATACAAGAGAGGCAGTCTGTCAAAACAGCCATGCGTTGGATCCATATTCAAGGCCTCTGAATTTATGGACATCTGAAATACTGAGATTCTGTTTTTAAGACTTGAAATTCCAGGATCGTACTGGTGATTGCCAGTCTGATTTCCAGATGTTACCAGGATTCTACTGTCAAATGCTTAGCATGTGTGTAAATATTCAGAATAAAAGACTACATATAGTATACATCAAATTAAATAAAGCAAAATGAAAATAGTACAGAAAAGAATTATAGAAAAATGCAAATTCTATAGGTTCATTGATTGGGTAAAGGATGCCAAATTCCTTGAAATGCTTTATTTTTACCACCATTTTGTAAAAAGCACACATTCTGGAATTTTACTGGGTTTTCTGCAAAACACAAAAATCAGCGGCCTCGTCCATAATAGATGCTGAGAGATCAGATATCCAAAATGTTTGGTTTCTGTGTCTCTCCCTCCTCTCCAGTCTTACCCATGCACTCTAAAGCTGCAAACCCAGTGCAAAGCATCATGGGTCACACTACAGGTACCCCACAGACAAAGGTTTTTCATTTCCTAAGATGGGGTGGAATTTGTTGAGAGTGTGAGATTGCAGTATTGCTGCTCACTGTGTGGCTTATTGTAATAACTCCATGCTTATTGCTTTACTTTCCAGGCATTACAGCCCAACAGCAGCATGGACCCGGAGTATGACCACCTCGGCGGCAGCAGTATCAGCGAATATGCCAATTACCACAATGTCCTCAGTCATCACAAGCAGAAATGAAACAAGACAAATATTTCAGGTAACATCTAACCGAGTTCATAAAATTAATTTCTGGTCAGAATCAAAATTCCGTTGGTATGTTACAGTAACTTCCCCTATGTAAAGGATCAAATGTGTTTCAGTGTGGTTCCATGTCAAAAGGGCGAAGACATAACAGCGGCTACAATAAGGGCGAAGTTTGGCTACTGTGAAAAGGGTGACGGTAAATAACAGCTATTGCACTAACAGCAACAATTGTGTTTATGTGGGAGGCTTCACTCCTGACCCCCCCCTTTGTGGGGGTCTTTGCCCCCCCACAGCCCCCTTACTATTATAACCAACTCCAAGGTCATAGCACCTCGGAGTGGGGAGAGATTCCATTATTGCCATTACTGCAGTAGCTGTAATTTCCCATTGCCCTTTTCACAGTAGCTGAAATTACTTCACCCTTATTGTAGTCACTGTTATGTCTTCACCCTTTTGACGGGCTACCTTTAAATGCATGTTTCCCAAACTGTGATGTCTGGATCCATGTGGAGACCCCAACCTGTCTACATACCTCACTTTATTCCCTGGTACACTATGCAAAGTATTAGAAACATAGAAAACGATGTCAGAAAAATACATTTGGTCCCATCTAGTTAATAAGCATCTTTATGGAGATGGTAAAGGATTTTACAATATCTAGATGGAACTTGTAAGTGTTGCAAGTAAGGCTAACTCTTAGCATTTTATGTTCCAATATTGCAGTCCTGCACTGCAGTGCTAATGGGTTTGAGTTTCCTGAAGTGCCCTGCATGCTTAGAGTGAAGAACCTAGTGAGGTGCTTTGTGAGCGGGGGCTCATCTGTGGTTTGTGCTTTCACTTGGGTTTGTGCTTTACTTTGCACTGCTGTCACATGATAGTGCTGGGAACCAAAATAACACAACTCTTTCTTCACTCTCCCCAAATGATCGTATGCAGAACAATATTCATGCTGTTTGCTTGCTGTGACTCGACTGTGTTAGTTTACTTTCAGTACTGTTTGGCTGTAATTTATTTCCATAGTTTTTTTTTTCCCTGTGTATATTTTAACCTGTATGCAGCTATTCCCACTAGACTACATTAACCTGTTGACTGCTGCTATCCTCCCTGGGACCCCCATGAAAAGTGAGTTAATTCATCTCATGAGGTTATCCCAGTTAGAGTAATTTAAAAATATATACATTCCCCATCACGTCTAATGAGCACATTGGTGTTTTACTGTTATGCCTGATATATGAGATGGACAATAAAACCACAATTCATGAACACAATGGTACTATAAAAAACACCAGTGCAGAAGTAGACCACTACAGTCCTGGTAGTTAATTACTATAGTTCCCACAGATTAAACAATTAGTAAATTAAAAAACAAAACAAAAGAGAGACAGCCATGCACACTCATGTGCCTGACTGCAGCACCCAGTTCTGAGTAAGCGCTGTATTTTTTGCAAGTGAAGGCAGCGCAAGATGCATTTCTCATCACCAGCCTGGAACTGGATATCACACTGATGCGTTACCTTTAAGTGGCTAATCAACCCCTCATTCATGTAGTCTGTGCTGTAGTCAGGGTAGTCAGGTTTGTTGATTACTTTGATTAGCACCTCCTTAGGTGCAACTGGTGTCCGCTGGTATACCGTTATAACGGTGACTGAAAGTGAGCAGCTCGAATATTTGGTACTCACTTTCAGCACCTGTTATGTGGGCTGCCCTGCAAAGGTAGTGACAGGGAAGAACAGGGCAACAGGAAGAATGGGAGAGAGACAGAAAGAGATGGGAGGGTATGTAAGAGGTAGTGCGGTGTGAGGCTGCCGAGCTGGTGCTTTGGAGTGGTGAGGGTGTCTGGCTACAGTGGGGAGGGTGCAGGGTTCTGGGCTGGGGAGGGATACAGTATGTTTCATTTTTCATTCATTTTTTTTTCTCTGTACTGTTTTTTTTCAGAGTTTCACCCCCTCCCTGACATGCACCCCCACCCTGGAATTAGTAATCCTTAGTTAGGGAGGGTGCAGGGGTGCAGCCCCCCGCAACACAACCTTTTCTGTGTTCACCCATTTTTGTCACTGTGAGTCTACATCACCTTTTTTTGGGGGCAATGTACACTCACCGTAATGGCGATTGCTATTCCATGATTGCCGTTATGACATGCAACCATGTCCTCTATAGCCGGCGCTGCTAATACATTATATATAGTGGTAATGTACTATAATAGCAATGGAAATGGCAACTGCAAAGTGTTTTTTGCCTGATGCAAGCTGTTGTCAGCTGGAAGTGATATGGTGTAGGTGGTAGGCACTGTAAATAAATTAAGAAAAATAAATTAACAATACTTCTCTGGTTTTACTGCATGTGCACATTTGTGCTTGCTGACAGAACTTTGTGCCTGAGTTTCTGCAATTTTCAATTATGGGTTCCCCCAGTATTTTAGTTTTATTTTACTGTGCAACTAATGAGTAGTGAAGAATCAGGACTGGAGTAAAACCAAAAGAAGGTAAAAGAATATAAAATAAAAATTAACAAAGTGCTGCAGGTCTGGTGGGGTAAAATAAAACTCTTACTGTCCTGGAAACCCACCTCATGAATACTGGTTGGTGTGTGTGAATACCATTGTATAAATATAGTTTATATTGTGTTTAATATTGTCCACAGCACCGATAATTGTATTATGATTCGATTTACGTACATTTGCACAAGCGTCATCATAAGTACAGTCCCACTGTCAGCACACCAGCAAGAAACACCAATCACCAGCAACCACCAGCAAGATTCACCAGTCACCAGAAAGAAGCTCATTCAACAAGAACCAGCATTAACACACTAGTTTAGCATGGAAAAGAGTTATTGTTTTCCATACCAAGTGCCTAAAGTGCAAAGACAGTGCTGCTTATATTAGTCTTGTACAAACAGCTCAATGGGTAACACCAAGACAAGAGAAGCACTGTTTTTGCACTTTATCCACTCTGTATGAAATATAAGAACTCTTTTTGCATACTACACCGTTGTGTTGGTACCAGGTCTTGTTAAATGAGATTAATATTTTTGAACCAGGAACACTTGTGATGGACCTGCCGTTGGTGACTCCACACCAGTACAAAGCTCCAGTGACCTGCTCTAAACCCTACATTCTGTGTAAACTAATAATTCCCTAACTTGGTAGTACTGAGATCTACAGTTTTGTCATAGATAATTGTGGGGATCACCAAGGTAATGTCATGGATATTCCAAATGACAGAAATCATGAAATTCATAGCAAAAGTAACGCAAAATCATGCATCCATTGTGTGTTAAACAACTTAGCTCTATTCTGACATACCATTACACAAACACAGCAGCGCCTATTGAAATGCTAAGACAACAACATTCCTAGATTGGATCAGTGGCAGGAGGCAGTGGACTGTGTTGCCATCTTTGAAACTTGTGCTCATGTGTGAGCCCCAGAAACCCTAACTGGCACTGATTTGGGAGCAAGCACTTTACAAAGGTGAAGCAGAAAATGGTGGGTCTGTCCTTTGCAAACATCAAAACAACTATGGTATTTTCATCAAAATTTTTTAAAATCAGTGTTTTGGAAAATACCAACAATCACAGAGTTTTTAAACAAATGGGAAAAGTCATGGAATCCCTCACTTCCCTGTCTTCTGTGACAAAGGTAGAGTACAGTCCTACAAACCTCCCTACTCAACATAAGGTCCTAACACCTTCATACCATCTCAGAACCTACCATCTACATGTCATTAGCAAGCCACATTGCTATGTTCAGGGGATGGAGGCTGTCACAAACCCACTCAGCAGGTCAGGCCCTCTACTCCCAAAGTGCCAACCTCTGAGTGCAGTCTTGTGAACAGTGTAACAGACAAGGTAACCCTCTTGTCTGTTTTTATGAGTTTGGATCAACCTTTGGTCCCAAGTTCAGGAGGGATTTAAACTGTGAACCTCTTGCTAGCGTACCCAATGCACAGGCTCAGATATTTCTGTCTTTGGGGGGCCAGATAGCTTTGCCTACGGGCACCTAACCAGGTATACACGGATGAACCTTTAATAAAGACTTCAGATTTAAAATGCTTCTCTTTCCAGTTTGGTACCACCATTCAAGCTTATGTTTAGTATATGTAATAACCATATACTTTTCTTACAACTAAAAAGGAGTCAAAGACAGACCAAGTAAGTTCTAAAAAGAATTTTACTAAAATAGTTAAAAATATGCAAAACGCAAAATACAGACCTCTTATATCACCAGACATACAACTCTTTTAAAAGAAGCAAGGTTTAAACAGTGCACATTCCTACTTACAGTACTTAGATTTGAAATCTTTCTAAATATCTGTTTACAAGTGCTCCAAAGATCTTTCCTCAGTCAGAGTCTAGGTAAAAGTGTACGTCAGTGAAGTAAAACTGAATAATTTAAAAGCTGGCTTTTACCCCACCTCTTTGCAGGAGGTCACCTAGCTCCTCCCTGTCAGGATTTATATATATAAAAATATATGTCTTATTCAAAAAACAGGATGTCTTTTTTTTAAAGTATTACATTCTGCAACTTCAACATAATTCATGTCCTTCAAATGACACTTATTTTGCTCTCATGCTGTATTTTCCCTCACACAGGCTACGCAGGGACATTTACAAACTTGCACCCCTGTGCAACGACCTAGGTTCCCCTTCTAATGTCATAAACCTTGTTTATGATTTTCTCTCTTAACAAAATTAGCTTAAACAAGTCTGTAATTAACTCGGAGAAACAGGATCCTTGATTAAAGCCTTACATGTAACACACTGTCTCTGAAAATTGAGTGTGTGTGAACTCACATGCTGTCAGCTTTTCCTCATGGCTTCCATCTCTCAGCTGAAATCTGGGGGGGGATGAGTGAGGTAAATACTAGAGCATTTGATTTTCAGCAGGAGACATTCAGTAATACATTTTATATTAAAAAGAAATGATACAGCACTCAGAACTGGCTGTCTACATCACAGAGGCTATGGGCTGAAGAGTATAACACAGCAGTCCAGTTCCATATGTGAGAAGGGTGAGCTACAAGGATGTAGCGCACTGTTTGCCAGTATGAGATACATGTGGTGCTGTGTTTAAGGAGGACAGTATGGCATTTGTAATGTGCTTGTTCAAGATCCACTACATCCGTATGCCATCATACTGAGGTCCATTGACCATGCAGGTTTCAAAGCAAAGTACTGTACCCTCCATCAGTAGTACTGCTGACAGCTCCATTACAAGTGTTCACCCAACCTCTTGGTTTCTAACTGCATCAAACTGGCATTTATAGAGCACTAGTTCAGCCTTCTGTGTGGTCAGTGTGTTTTGCTTGCTGTTAATTAAAACATACTATCACCAAGTGTTATCTAATCCTGCACAATAAGCCTGTTTGTGTATTCAGTGCCTTTCCAGTAAGTCATTGTGCTGTGTAGACATGGCTCCACCTTTCATTATTCTGGGCTCCAGCACTGCCCTTACAGTGCTGTATAAATTAGTTACTGACACGCAAACTGCTGCTTCCAATACAGGGACTGCCGTGCAAACTACCATCTGAATATAACATCCCAGTTTGCATGGCATCAGCTGTTTGAATATGCTGCTCCAAGTGCTTTATAAATACTACAGTTTCATGAGTGTGGGACTTAGCATCGCAAAACTCTGTCCACAACCAATTGTCAAATTCCTGCATTACAGGCAATGCGACAACCTGCAACATCCCATGAACACAAGCATCTCAAGATGGAGTCAGGCCCAGTGGCCCACCTAAACCCTCCACTGTCCTCATTTGAGTTGCATCCTCAAGTTGTTTCATGTATTACAGTAAACTGACAGCCTCTAGAACCCACATAATAATGAATCCCCGCATCTCATAACACAATCTAACATCTCTGCTGCAGGGCAGGGCACTTCCAGCACTTTTTCCCCCCAACACCCAGCCCCCACCCCAGTGTATCCTGTATTGCTTGAAGGGAGGGCACTTGTGTTAGAATGTGGTGTGTCTCCTTTCTGTGGTGTCCAGGGTTTGGTATTATCTGAACTTAAATTTGGAAGACTTTTGTTGGGGACCTTGTGTAACAAAGTGAGTCTCTTGTTCAGGATGTTGGTGAATACTGCATCTCCCTCACTGACAAAGGGAATAATATGCCACAGAAATATCATAAAATATTTATTAACTGGTGCTGATAACAGTAGAAAGGATTGTCTGCCGTCTGGCTTTTGTACTCATTGTTACACATGATAACCAAAGAACATAAAGGTAGACACTTCTTGCAATGTTTGCAGACGGTGACACGTTCTCAATAAGTCAAGATGTGTTTAAGTTCCAGTTTATGTAAATTGTTAATCTTGTATTAAAAAAAAACTCATTATCGCCCTTCCCATCCTCACTGTATTACTTATATCTTGGGCTGAAATTCTGTGAACTGTCAAAGCAATACAAATAATAAATTATCTTTTGGCTTGTTATTATTTATCTCTTGGGTCTCACAAGAGTCTTGGAAATGTCATTCATTATTTTTATAATCTCTTATGAAATGATGGAATAGATCACAGGCACCCTGTATATAGTTTCCCATATTAAATGGAAACACAAGGTTTGTCATGTGATCTTTAACAAAACATTTAAGTACCTATAACATTAAGAAATTTCCATTGCATTTCTTGTTTCTAATTACACAAATTTATACTACAGTACAGTACTTACAGAAATTTGTACATGTATATTATTTTATTATGTAGTGCATCCAGTATGTATTTGTTTATTCATACAATCTTCGTATCAATTTATACTCATGGTGTTATTTATTGACACACTTTAAAGTCCGAGCCCTGCATACTCTGTCTAATTATTGAAATGTATGCTTCCTTGTTTATTTTGGAAATTTTCCATAAAAACTTCCAAGTAAAAAAAGTAAGTCTTGACGTGGAGTTTGCGTTGAGTACCAGAGCATCTAGCAAACATACGCAAGCCAAGCAAAGATACAGTATGTTATTGGGAACCTGCAGCTCATGGCTCACACTTCGATAAAGTCAGGGTTCCTGCATCTACAGGAATTCCTGTATTTTAAAGGCAAATGGAACAATTTATAGACAAATTGTTCCTATAGACTTTGCTCGGGAAAACAGAGCAATTCTGCTTCCACAGGAAATAATGAAATCCACAGGAAACGTGATAAAATTGCACTGGCGTTACAAGGAAAATGCCAAATCAATTTGGGAGTACTGTAGTGTACCGTTTGATAACAGGCACATGACAATTAAATTAGTTAATTGAATTTTGAGAAGTATATACTTGAGCCCTTTACAGTGCAACTCTAGTAGCTGTTTATAGAATGTGTTTTCTTCACAGGAGCCCTGCAGGAATGCAGCAGACCTGGAGACTTCCATTGCTTCATTCTGCCGCCTACAGACCAACATTGCCAAGAGTCCAGCCAGGGTTCATGCTGCTATCTACACAGAGGGAACAGGTTCCATTTTCAGGATCTGGAATTTCTCCAAACTGAAATCACTTTATCCCAACTGCACACTTTTTGTTTCTAAATGACGTTTGATATTAAAGCAGCATTGCAATGAGATTTGGAAAAACATTTGACCCTACCATGTTCTCAGTTCAACAGATTCCAGGTATCTTCCAGTTTTATTTGGTAGCAAAAAGGCCCCCCCAATTTGAATATTTTATAAATGTTTTAATTTAGATTTTTTTTTTCAAGAAAAAAAGATAGTCATTACATTTGGCTTAAAAATAGCACTATGGACCTGCCAAGACTTTGGGTAAAAAAAAATGAATTCATGGTGCCAAGCATAGGAGATACAGTAATCAGAACAGTAAAATTGTCTGGTATGCTAATATTTGTATTAATTGGAGCTTAAACTAACTTTTTACAAAAACATTTCTCATTGCACTGCTGCTTTAAGGAGCTGCACTCCAAACCGCTGTATTGTCTGTTTTCTCAGTTGTATACGTTGGTGATTAGTATTTGAAATGCAATAAAGCACCACTAGTCATGTTAACGCAGATCCTTCGCTCCATAAAACATAGAAATACAGAATGCTAGGGACAGAAAAAGTCCAGGGCCCATCCAGTCAGCCCTGAAACCTACCTAGTGATCCAAACACCAGGCGGTTCATCTCCCCTCGGTTTTCCTAAACCAGCAAACATCATACTGAATCTATCCAACCCCTCCTTGAACTCTTGTGCCAGCATTCACCACCTCACTGAACAAGCTATGTTAACCCTTATACCCTCTCGGTGAAGAAATTCTTTCTCAATCCTTCTTGCACTTACCCTCTGACAATTTGCTGTCGTGTCCCCAGTAGCTGGGGTTCTTTCCACTGAACACAGCTCAGTTGGGTCCACCCTGTTAAAAACATGTATGTTTCTATCATGCATAATCTCTCCCATCTGTTCTTCAGGAAGTACATATTCCAAATCTGTGACCTTTCTTATGAGCTAGCCTGAAGGTCACTGGTCATCTCTGGACTGATTACAACCTGTTCCTGTTGAACAGTCTGGGGCAAACTAGTGTCCAACAGATATAAATACACTGATTGATTGATTGACATTTCTGCTCTTTGATAGCCCCATATATGACATATCTACCTATATGTGACTCATTCACTTATATGCCTATATCTGCACTTATTATATGGTACTTAATCCATGTCAGACAGTTTTTATTAATTTAAATGTTGACCTGCCTTCCTGCACCTCAGAGCTGTCTTAATTGCCTCTTGTGTAAAGTTGTCTATGTGTGTTACATTGACTGCAGGACTGTTTATTGATTATTTATCTATTGCACAGTGGAATTACATCCACCGTATTTAATGTAATGTATTGTACATCTCTGCTACCGTACTTGTTTGTAATGTATATCTTGTACCTTATCTTATTGTATCTGCACTCCATTGGGCTTGTGACTGTACTGTCCTAGGCTGTGACTGAAAAATAGGGATATTATTGTCGAAAAACAAACTGATAAATAAATATAGGTGCAGCACCTCATTTGCAAGAGGGTCTTGGGACAAAACAGGAGAAGAGCAGCAGTCACTAATGACAGAGACATGAGAAAGGCTGCACCATAGTGATCCACAAAAGAGAATCTTATAATCATTTCAAGAGCCTTTTGTCTCATGGATTACAACCCAGAGAAGTTTTGTTTGCACAGCGCTTTTCATGCACATTGCATCCAAAAGCACTTTGCAAGCAATCAGAGACAGGTAGTGACTATGTAGTGGCAGCTATTCAGCTCATCAGCTTCCACACAGAGTTGAGGACAACTGCCTTATAAGGACACTGCCAATCTGTTTGCATCATGGTATTCCTAGTAGAAAATCTAGATTATATGATTGCTTACCTTCTCTTAAATTCATTGGCATTACTTGTTGTTTAAGCTGATTCCTTTCTTAGTAGAACTGAAATGCATGCTAATGGAATAAATACACCCAATATTGTTTTGTTTCAGATCCTTGATCTACTCCTATTGCACTCTTCCTGAACATTAGGGATACTTCAAACAGTGCAGACACACATGATGCAATAGTCCTCTCTCCTCCCACTATATCATGAATGCTTATACTGTGTTGCAGGAGTGTCTAAGTCCAGGAAAGGTGTAGTGGGAGTTGATCAAGGACTGTAAACAAACTTGTTTTTGCATGGTAACACCAGTAAGGAGGGCAGCCTGGTTTTCACTTTTAAAAAGAATCAGAATCATACTCCCAGCTACATCAGCAATCTCTGCATAATGTGATCAATTGCATTTTTTTTTATGTTGGCGCGCTTGCGCAGTCAACATCGTGGGACAGTGCAGCTTTGGAGGCAGGGTCGCTGTTGGGTGAATGCAGGGCACGCACCAGTAGATGCATCCTCCCCAATCAGCCTGCATGCCGGCGCCACACCATGCATACATAATGTGGTGAGCACATCTAAGAAAGGTCCGCTGCAATCTGAGCAAAGCCGTCATATGCAGCGGTCGCTGCTGCCGTGCCGCTGCCATTATGTGCATGGTCACGAAAAAAGGCCGCCTAACTTTCCAACTTCGGGGTGCCTAATCCCCATGCCGGTTAACACCCCATTTCTTTGTGTGCTGATGGGGAACCCACCTGCCGGTATAACCCCCAATTGTTGAATGCCGAGGGGGTGCCCAATCCCCCTTGGCTCGCGCCCCCCAGCTTTCTTTGTGTGCCGACAGGGTGCCCAATCCCCATCGGCATTACTTCCTCTTCCTCCCCATGTTGTGTGCCGATGAGGGTGCCCAATCCCCATCGACTACAGACACCCCCCCAAAAGAGTTAGGTGGCATGCTGGGAGCCCACCCCAGCATGCCAAATCCTCTGCAAAAAAAAAAATTGTTCTGCAATGGTTTTTTTTTTTCATTTTTTTCCCCTGTAAAATGAAAACGGTACCTTGTAGTCTCGATGCCCCCTCCCCCACCTGCACCCACCCACTGGGCACCCTGTCTCCCCTCACCCCCACCCCATACTTACCAGCGGAGTCTGGTGCGATGATCTTCTGTGGACCAGGAACATGTCTGCACTCTTCAAAGCCGACCGTGAACTGAAGAAATGCCGGTAAGCTGTATAATGGAATGAATAGGGGTTTTTCAACTTTAATGCATATCTCGGGCATTTTTGTGACTTTTGGTCCAACATTTTCAACATGGGGTTTTTGGGACCCCTTCTCATGAATTCTTGCACTTTCATGGCGTTATTTGGTCCTGAAAGGTGATTTTGCAGTCACTGGCGGAATCACCTTTTGGGCAGTAACAAAATGACAGTGCCACTGTTCATGAGATGGGCTCTCAAAAAGCCTATTTTACAGGATAGATGGGAAAAAATCCAAAAATGACTGTCTTCTGGCTTATGCGGTAGCAACTTTCATAATCTGCGCTTGTAAGTTAGCGCATTCACACTATTTTCATGCCAGATTCTCAACATTGGCATTTACCACACCTTCTTGTGAACTGTATAGCTGTCATTTTTCTCATCCTGCCGAAATGTGTTTTCGCACTTCCAGCACAGAATAACGCAGTCGCTGTGCAAAATCAGTGTTTGGGGCACATTACAAAAATGACAGTGACACTGTTCATGAGCAGAGGTCCTAAGATGCCTGTGTTGAAAATTTCATGGCAATACTCCATAAAATGACTGTTTTACGAGCATGCATAGCAACTGCGCAATGCACGCTCATAAGTTAGCGCATTTGCAATATTTTTACACCACATTCTCAACATTGGCATTTTACCACACTTTCTTATGAACCATACAGCTGTCATTTTTCACATCCTTGCCAAAATGTGTTTTCGCACTTCCAGTGAAGAATAGCGCAGTTGCTGTGCAAAATCACTGTTTGGGACACATTACGAAAATGACAGTGACACTGTTCATGAGCAGAGGTCCTAAAATGCCTGTATTGAAAATTTGGTGACAATACTCCATAAAATGATTGTGTTACGGCGTGCATTGTGCAGTTTGCATGCATGCTCGTAAGTTCTCAAACTTATATTTTCACTCCACATTTTCAACAGTGCCATTGTTCTACACCTCCTAATGAACAGTGCAGCTGTCATTTTTCACATCCTGACCAAAATCTGTTTTCTCAGTTCCAGCGTACAATAGCACGGTCGCTGTGGAAAGCCCGTGTTCGAGACACATTATGAAAATGGCAGTGACACTGTTCATTAGCAGATGTCCTAAAATGCCTATGTTGAAATTTTAGGGCCAAAAGTCAATAAAATTAGTGTTTTACAAGCGCACGTTGTGCAGTTTGCACGCACGCTTGTGATTTTGTGAATTTGTAATACTTTCACTCCAGCTGTTAATCATTGCCATTTTCCATACCTCTTTATGAACAGTACAGCTGACTGAAATGTGTTTTCACATGTCTGATACAGAATTGCATGGTCACTGTGCGAAATCACTTTTCTTGACACTTTCAGGAAATGACAGTGACACTATTCATCAGAAGAGGTCCTAAAATGCCTATGTTGAAAATTTGGTGGCGAAAGTCCAGACAATGACTGTGCTGCAAGCGTGCATTGCGCAGTTTCTACGCAGCCTTGTAACTTTGTCGATCTGCAATATTTTCATGCCACATTTTCACCACTGGCATTTGTGCACACCTCATTATCAACAGTCCAGCTGCCATTTTCCACAGCCTGCCCAAAGCGCGTTTCCGCAGCTCTGCCACGCAGTGGCGTACTCGCTATGCAAAATCACCTTTTGGCACACATTAACAAACTCACAGCGCAATGCTTCTCCACCTCCGCCACTGCCAATGCCAGCACAACATTCGGCATTGACAAATGCCTGTTTAAACTAGACACTTTGAGACCTAAGAGGGTTGACAGTATCCCTTAACCAGTTGTGTTGGGAAGGGGATTATTGGTCAGAACACTGGGAATGATCTCTTACTCTTGTGTTATGCTTTCCTTATCTGTGTTTGAATTAAGATGATATACACAAGGTGGTGCCTTGGTGCAAAATTAACAGCAGACCCTGTTAGAATGTTGGGGGTTACATTTGGAATGGCAGATTCTACCTTTATAAACTAAGAAGAATAATTGGATATATGTGCAAAAAAGGTGGCTTGGTGAAAGAATTGGTTATTCTCAAATGGGAGGATTCAAATTACTGAAACTTTCCTGGCTCCTATTTTATATTTCTTAGTTATGTTTGCCCCTTCTGATCCCCAACATCTCAGAAGACCAAGCTGTATAATCTGTTTTTCCAGCTGCTTGGGGTGGGGGCAGAACAAAATCAGGGTACTATAACCTATACTTTTTGTAAGTGGATTCAGGAAAGGAATATACTGGTATGCAATTTTTACAGCTTTTAGGGCTGGCTTACAGTGTGGAAGGGCCGCCTGGTGTCTTGGATGTAATGGACCAGGTGAGGTTAGGTGGACAAAAATATGGTGTTCTATTTAAAATATGGGATGTGGTGTGGTTAAGCTGTTTGGGTAAGTTAGAGGTGAAAGCTAACCTTAAAAACAAAAGTTTAGAAGATAGATTTTTGTCCTAGACCAGGGTGCCACAGGCAGAATGGAAACTTTCTAGAGTGTGGAGAGAACTGGGATTCAAGACACCTCCATCTGAGTGTGTAATGCTTGGGGCAGTTCCATAGCAGTTTGCAAAATATTACACTGCTGGAATTGTGCTTTTTGCATGTTTGAAATAGTACATTTGACAGGTGAGGTGTCAATTCATCAAATGAAAAATAGTATACAAACCACGCACCCAATGCTGGGAACTGGTGCAGCCCAAGGGGACATGTCAATTTATCCCGGTCACTTTGCTCTGTGAAAACTCGCCCTGTACTATTAGCTCCAGCATCAATTGGCTCTCACGTCAATTCATCCCCAGACAATTCACTCCCACTTTATATCCCACAGTACTCCAACAACAATTACAGTATGACTTCTACTTCTACAACCTTCAAGTACATTGCCTCATCTGATGGGTGAATTTCACCCACCTGGAGTTTATTTTATAATATTTACGCTGGGGGAAAATTATCCAGGGATGAATTGACATGGGAGCAAATTGACACTGGAGCTAATACAGCTAATAGTTCAGGGTGAGCTGTCGCAGAACAAAGTGATCAGGAAAAATTGTCATGTAGCTGCAACCCAAGAAATCCACCATGCTCCCTGTATTTCTTCAAGAGCAACAAAACAATGCGTCTGCCTCTGGACTCTAGTGGGATGATGTTTGTATAATTTATTGAATCTTCCTGTGAGCTCCCTGATGAAGCTAATTTGTGAGCAAGCTAGGGATGACATAGTATTATGGTCTTGTGGTATACTGCAGTATCAGAAGTCACAGTAATGATACTGTGGGTAATTTCTGATACCACAACAACCATAGTTCATGGTATATAGTGGTGTTCATGCGTTTCAACAAATTGTTTCGTATTTTCAAGGACAACTGTCCCTACCATGCCAACTGTTCCTGATGCAAGAGTTTGAGGAAGCTTCTTTTTTGTACAAAAATTACTTCTTCTGTAATACCAAGTTATAACGGTAATCACAGTATTACATGTGACTTTTATCATACCATCAGAATTTCATACCATGACATCCCTAGAGCAAACCATTGGAGCTATCAGGCCAGGCTGTGGTCAGAGTCTAATGAGGCTCTAAGGACTTCCATTGCATGTACTTCTGCTCAATATATGTGCACCTTATGGTAATGTTTCTCCAAAGTATATGTATTGGCACCTTTCTACACATAGAAGAAGTCAATAAATTCTACATACCTTCTCACACTAGAGTCCAGCATCTCCCCCTTGAGTACAGATCTAGTGTTTTGTTGCTGGAGGTCTCAATGCACCATGTAACAAAAGGTTATGCGATATGGGACCATAGTAATGTTGATCTCCACCTCCATGGTCAATAGCCACATGATATAAGGAAAGATGCTACCATAACACAGTCTGGGAGATCTTTAAATTCAATTATCTTGGAAAACAGAGGGATTCTCTCAACCATTACACAAAGCATGGTCTAGCAGTGAGAAATATCATTTTCATTTATGAATTTTTCTTGGCAGCATTGTATTGGAATGACCTTGCATTGTGATACTGATGATATGTTGATGTACCACTCTCTAACCTGTTGTTATTGCATTCCTTTAATAAATTATTCCTCAGCATTTGTGAAAAGTGCAATATGTTCTTTGACTTCCCTGTGAACACCCACAGAACAGTATCACAGATGGGCAGAAGGGACCACAGTATAACATCTTATCCAGAGTATGTCACACCCCAACAGTACAGCACCCTCTAGTACAGCACAGCAGGAGTGCCACTCTTAGGGATCTGAACTGAGCGCCAGGTGACTGAAAGACAGCAAATGTACCCCTGCATAAGAGAGGGAAGGGGACAAGCCAAGGAACTACAGGCCAGTAAACTTAATGTACAATGCACAATGCACATAAGATGCTGGAGGCCATCCCAAAGGCAAGACTAGTGGATTTCCGGGAGACAAATGGACTCCAGGATGAAAGGCAGCAAGGGCATAACAGTGGATGGTCATGACAGAAGAATCTGATAAACCTCTTTGACTGGGTCAAGATGACTGCTGATACACAGCCCCTCCCCATCATCACAATCCTCAGATGTGTAATCATACCATGTTATACACAGCCCCCCGATCATCACAATACTCGGGGCAATCATACCTTGTTATACACAGGCCCTCAATCATCACAATGCTCAGAATGTTATAATACTTTGTTATACATATCCCCCAACATCACCACAATCCTCAGATATATAATCATACCTCATTATACACAGTGCCCCTGATCATTGCAATACTCAGCTGTAATCATACCTTGTTATGCACCCCCCAGTCATCACAATACTCAGGTGTAGTCATACCTCTATATATACAGCTCCACCAATCTTCACAATACTCAGGTGTAATTGTACATCATTTTGCACAGCTACCCCCCCCCGATCATCACAATCCTCAGGTGTAATCGTACGTAGTTACATATAACCCTACCCATCTTCACAATAATCATACCTTGTTATACTCAACCCACCATCGTTACAATACTCAGATATGAATTCATACCTCTTTATGCACAGTGCCCCCCAATCATCAAAATACTCACGTCTAATCATACCTCATTATACACAGCCCCCCTGAACATCACAATACTCAGGTGTAATCGTGCCTTGTTATACACAGCCCCCCGATCATCTCAATGCTCAGGTACAATCATACCTTATTATACATAACACCTCAATCATCACAATACTCAGGTGTAATCGTACCTCATTATACACAATACTCATCATCACAATACTCAAGTATCACAATACTCAAGTGTAATCACAACTCATTATATGCAGCTTCCCCAACATCATAATACTCAAGTGTCATCAAACCTCTTTATACACAGCCCCCAATCATCACAATACTCAGGTGTAATCATACCTTATTGTGCATAGCCCACCCCACCCCCATCATCATAGTATTCAGGTGTAATCATACATCATTATACATGGTGTCCTGTAAAAATACCATTGTAAAAACAGCAAAGACAATTTCAGCCCAGCAATTTGAGCGCAGGGAAAGACAGTGACTGGAAACTTCAGTGAGGCATCAAAACAGTGAAACTTTCCTGTATTGTATAGTGCATCTTCAAGTATGTTCCTCTATATAAGGGGGGTGAGGGGGTGAAGCCCCCCTCTTGCAAACTTTTGTGTAGTGTTCATTTGCTTTTTGCTGTTCTGGCCCCTTGCTGAAGTTTCCAGCCACTGGCTTTCCTGGTGCTCATACTGCTGGGCTGAAACTGTCTTCACTGTTTTTCCAATGCTGTTTTGACATGGAACCATTATACACAGCCCCTCCATCACCACAATCCTCAGGTGTAATCATACCTCATTATACACAGCCCCTCCATCACCACAATCCTCATGTGTAATCACACCCATTACACCAATTTTTTTTTTTCAATTGTTTAACCAGGTGAGACACACTAAGCTGAAAGCTTGTTTACAGGTGCAACCTGGGAGCACAGGGAAGTTAAGTGACTTGCTCAGAGTCCCATAATATGCAAGTGGGGGCTGTGGGATTCAAACCCAGGCCTCCAGATTTGCAGCTCAGAGCCTTAAACAACTGCACTATACTGCCTTCCCATACACAGCACCCATGATCATCACAATATTCAGGTGTAATCATGTCTTGTTATATTCAGGCCCCCATCATCACAATACCCAGGTGTAATCACACCACATTATACATAGCCCCCATTATCACAATACTCAGGTGTAATTATATTTTGTTACACACAGACCCCCATCATCACAATACTCTGGTGTAATCATACTTCAATATACACAGCCCCTTCCCCGATCATCACAATACTCAGATGTGTAATCATACCTCGATATACATAGCCCCTCCTAATCACAATCCTCAGGTGTAATTAAACATCATTATGCACCCCCCCACTGATCATCACAATACTCAGATGTGTAATCATGCCTCTTTATACTCAGATCCCCCATCATCACAATACTCAGGTGCAATCACACCTCATTATACATAACTCCCCATTATCACAATTCTCAGGTGCAATCATACCTTGTTATACCCAGCTCACCCCCATCATCATAATACTCCAATGTAATCATACTTCAGTATACTCAGCCCCTCCCAATCATCACAATACTCTGGGGTAATCATAGTTCAATATACAGAGCCCCCTCCCCGATCATCACAATACTAAGATGTATAATCATACTTCGATACACACAGCCCCTCCCAATCATCACAATCCTCAGGTGTAATCAAATCTAATTCTACACAGCCCCCCACCCCCACCAATCATCACAATATTCAGGTGGCTTGCTATGTACACAGGTATGACTAGCTATGTACACAGGTATAACTAGCTATGTACACAGGTATAACTAGCTATGTACACAGGTATGACTAAATCAACAAGTGTACGACCAGAGATGTCAGCTCTGTTAAAGGCTGACAGTGACTAATCTGTTACTGCAGTGATAAAAGTTAAGGCACTACAACCACCTTGACAAAAAAAGCCTGCAGTCCAGCACTGTAGTGAAAAAACGTCAAAAGAGGGGATTGCATCCTTGTTTCATTATATCATGGAAGTATGTCATCACCCGTGTGATGAATTCAAATTGTCATTTCAATAAAGGAACAGAAACCTTGTTTCCATATGCTTTGCATGAACAAAGTCAGCAGTAGCTCAAACAGTAAACTTGCAAACTTACAGCAGGGAAACTGTACCTTGTACCTGGTACCAGATGAACCCCTCTCTCCAAAGTCCACATGTGCAATACAAACATAGACATATACACACACACACACACACACACACACACACACACACACCTAATAAAGTGCACATAAACCAGATAAGGCTATCACGTACATGATGACAAGCAGAAATTCACTTCACTAACCACTGAAACTGTCTGGGTGCAATAAACAACAGGTGTGAGTTTCAACAGTACTTGGAGCGGGGAGTCACCACATCCTCCCCTTCTCCCAGTCCTCTCCACATGGAGTGCAACAATCCAAGGAGCTGGAGATTTACACATTCTCCCCCCAATCCTCTCTACACGTAGTGCAATGGAGAGGGCCAATAGTGAGAGATGTCCACTCTGAGTGTAGTGGTGCTCACAGCATACACATAGTTCAATTCACAATTTATTGTTGGACTGTAAAAATAGTCTTTTAGAAGTTAAAATACAGACACATATAAATACAGCATCCTTAAAATACATATAAATACAACATTATTAGGAGGAAAAAAGACAGTATCCTACCAAGTACAATGCATTGCATCCACCTCATTGTAACAATTGTGCAATCATTGTTTAGTCTCTGTGACTCATATAAAATCTTATTGTAATTGTTTCTTCCTCATTTCATATATCACATGTAGATATTTAGCAACTCTTATGATTGTATACATATCCTCTGTATTACATAAAGTATAAGTTAAATCATCCTGTTTTATGTTTGACCATTTCATAAAAGAGTCAAGCAAATAGCTTCTTGTTTTTTCATACCATGAACATGCCCAGATTATATGTATTAAATCTATGTATATTGCCCTCCTATACCTCTAGTTTAACTTTAATGTAGGAATTTCTTAACAAAGGATCTTTAAGGATGTCCAAATAGTATTTCAATAAAAATTACAATTAGTTTTTGCATCCCATAATGAGTATTTCGAATGGGATATATTTTCCAGGCTCTTCTACTTTCCAATAATTTTCTGCTTTGATTTTGATGTATTTTTATACTTCACACTAAGATTTTTTTTTTATAACATTGTAGTTAAGTGTATTTAGTCCATATTTATCTATTTTTTTATTAACGTTCTTCAACCAGTTTACTGGATCACAATTGTCTTGTGTGCACTTCTCCTTTTCCTTTACACATTTTGTGCAGCCTGTTTTGAGGAAGTCTTGTTAGATGTAACCAAAAATCAATTTTCCTGCTGCCTATATTTGCATTAATACTTATTAATCCTAATTCAGCCCTGAGGTATTCCATTGGACAAGGTGCAACTCCCAGGGTTGCTCTCAGCAATTTATTTGCTGAAATTAATTCTTTTTCTGGGGCATTAGTTTCCTATATTTCTGATGCTTATGACATGTGAGCAAGATATTTGGCTCTTAGTGCTGTTAGCAGGGGCCTGATCGAATGCTCTCCATAGTGAGTTTTTTTTAATCCGGTAACAGTTTTTTTAGCATTCACCATGATTGTTTGGACATGTTTTGTCCATATTCCATTGAATGAGAAAGTGAGCCCCAGGTATATGTAGCAATTGGCACTTTCTATTTTGTCTGGGCCAATATGTCAGTAGCTCTTAATTTTATTAGTGCTGAATATCATAGCTTTCATTTTTATTATAATTTATTCTTAATTTGAGTTTTTGAACATTTGTTTCTGTGAGGTAAATTGTTTTTTGTAAACCACTTCTTGTTAGAGATAGCAAAATAATGTTGCCTGCGTAAGCGAGTACTGGGCAGGGGGATCCTTCACTTTTCAGGGCATCAAGACCCTTTTGTTCTAATTCTTTTAGTATATGATCAATGTAGAGACAAAAAAGTGTTGGGGTTGATATACAGCCCTGACGGACCCCTCTGTTCATCGTAAATGGTTTTGATAATTGACCCATTGTACCTAGTCTCACATTATCCCATGTGTTACTATATAAGGCTGTGATTATTCTTATGATGACTAAATCTATGCCCCAATTGTACAACATATTCCATAGCAGGTTCCTTGAAATTGTATCAAAAACTACTGATAGATCTATATATGCAGCATACAATTTTTGCTTTCTTATTTTCATGTTTTTCAATAGAATGGGTCAGTATATAGCAGTTGTCCACCGTAAAATATCCATTTTTGAACCCAGCCTGTGACTTGTTTAGACTCTCTGTTTTATCAATTTGTATTATTAGGTGTTCCAATAACATTTTTGAGAAGATTTTAAGATCCATGCCCAGCAAGTTTATTGGCCTGTACATTGCTGGATCAGACAAACTCCCTTTCTTGTGTATAGGGACTATCTCTGCCCTTCTCCTGGAATTTGGAATAGAATTGTCCTGCATGCATTTATTATAGAATGTAGCCAGGGGGTTGCACTAGGCTGGAGTGTTACAGAGATAGTCCTCTGGGTATTCCATCTGGACCTGGGGCTTTATTATTTTTTAATGATGTAATTGCCAGATAGACTTATTTGTTTGTTATTGTCAACCAGTTATGAGTGTTTTGATCCCCTAGATCTTGACTGTCCAGTTCCACATTAAAAATAAAATACCTTTACAGTATTCTAACTACTGATATTCTATTATGTAGGTGTCTATATTTCTCTTGTAGGTATCTGACCCCCTTGAAACCAGTTGAAAAAATATTTTACTGTCTTTTTCTATTATTACTTTCAACATTTTCTCCCAGATCTCATGCTGGCAAGCTGATATTTTTCCCTTTTAAACTCTTATTATATTTTTTCCTTTCCCTATTTAAGGCTGTAAATACCTTTCGATACTTTGTAACTTTTGTCTTTCTTATTGTTTTCCTTAGCCTCTTTTTGTGCCTCACATTTTTGATTAAACCAGCCTGTTTGTTTACAAATAACCTGCTCATTGGTACTTGTCTATAGAGAAATGCAGAATAATGCATGGGGAAGTGTGTATAATGAGGATTTCATGCACACCTGAGGTGTACAATGCCCTATAAACCCTGAAGGTGAAGCCTGTGGGGTTTATGAGGGCATAGCACACAGAGGGTGTGCATAAAATCCAAATTTAAATACTTCCCCATGTTTTATTTTTTATATTTACTGTTTCTTTGGCTCATAATTGGAACCATCTGCCCTTTTTAAAAATATAAAATTGACTGTTGTATTGTCCAGTTCTGGCACTGGCATACTTCGGAATTCTGCTGACTCACCCATCTCTGTGAGATACCTGATAAACAGTTGGATGTCACTTTTTGTCTTTTTAATGCATTTCTGTTTTCTTGCTCTTTAATGAACTACTGACATTCCAGTTCAGTCTCTGGTGTAAATCAGGAAGAGGTTGTCATGTTTTTATTGTTATTAGCTAACATTTATTTAAACTACTGCAATATTGTTTCCATTTGTGGTGCCTGATGAGGAAGCAGTTTGTCATGTTGGTGGTTTCCAGGTGTGGCGTGAGTGACTTGAGAGCGTGAGGGAAGGCAGCCATGCAGCTGCTCACCTGCCACGGGAAGTGTTGACAGAACCTTTGAGAAAGGTGCTTGGGCAAATGCTGTTATTCATGATTCATTATTCGCACATGTAAATCCTCAGCCTATGGGGTGCAATACAGAGGGTGTGTTCCAACAGTATATGTAATGAGGGATCTCCAAAGCTTCCCACAATCCTCTCCCTGAGGGGTGTGATACAGAGGATAAGTTTCACTATATATATAAGTTGGAGGAAGCCTACCGTGTAAACCACTTCCTGGCCCCTGAGGCTCGTCTTGCAATTGCCCAGGGAAATCTCCTGCCACTTCTCGACTATTCCTCTCCTGTGTTCTCCTCAACATCCACCTCACTTCTCTCTCATCTAAGTACCACATAATACTCTATCCGTCACTTGCCCTCCAGGCCCCCTCCCCCACTCACCACTGCTCCCTATATTGGTCCTTAGGTTGGCTCTCACTATAGGGCCATTATGAATATGCCATGGGCTGTCTAGTTGACTCCAGTCTCAGGAACGCTCAGGAGTCCCCTTTCTCTCAGTTCCTTACCACCAGGGTAGTAACCCACCCTCTTAGGACCTCTTCCATCCCCCCCCGGTAGTCCCCCATGTATCTTCTGCCATGGGGAGCAAGGTCTTCTCTGTCTATGCTCCCTCTCTCTGGAACAGACTACCACTTGCCACCAGAACTATACCCTCTCATCTGACCTTCAAACTGAAGCTAAAAGACTGGCTCAAGTCACAAACCACCTGTTCGTGCTCCCTAGGAATCACACCCACCAGAAATTCTCCTTGGGGCAAAACTGAGCAACATGCCTTACCACCTGTGCACTTTCTACCAATTTACCGTTGGCACTTATTTTCTGGGCTTCCTTGGTAAAACCTTGTTACTGTGAAACATGCTTTCTCACACTTTTTCTGTGCAAATTTTCACAGGCTGAAGGCTATCCTAACTCACAATACATGAAACTGATGCATGTGTTTATCAGTAGCCCGTGATGCAGTGTTGTTATTTGCAATGAACTTGACTGTCAAACTGACCTGACTATCTGTATCAGTGCTGTATTTTGCTTAAAATGGTATGCACTTGTTCTTCTGACTCTTAATTACTGATGTGTAGTACAGTCCTTGATTTTCCATTTGCATACAATCTATTATTTACTCCCACTGTAAGGTAACTTGTATCTAAGTGTTGGAAAGTTGTACATATTGTCTGTCTCTGCTGTTGTCTGCCACTGTGTGCCCTGGGTCACAACTGAAAATGGTCCCTTGGACCAGCTTGCCTACCTGGTTACCAAAAACATAAATAAACTGCACTGGGGATCTACACAGCCCCCCCACACACACACACACACAATCCTCTCCCCAAGGGGTGCAATAGAGTGGGTGCATTGCAATATACATGTAATCGGGGATCTCCACAGCTTCCCCCAAATCCTCAATCCATGAGCTGCAACAGAGAGGGTGTGCTCAAACAATACAAAGAGCTGGGGATCTACACAGTCTCCCCACAATCCTTTTCCCATGGGTTGTGATAGAGAGGGTAAATTGCAATAGGACAGGGAGCTGGGGACCTCCACAGCCTCCCCCAATCCTCTTCACATGGGGTACAATACAGAGTTCTGACAATTCATTGAGCTGAGGATCTCCATAGCTTCCCCTACAATACTCTCCACATGGGGTGTAACAGAGCAAATTTCAACAATACATTAAACAGGGAGCTCCACAGCCACACCCATGGGATGTGATACAGAGGTGGGTTTTGGCAATACATTGCACTGGGGATCTCCATAGTATCTCCCACAATGCTCTTCACAATGGGTATGATAGAGTAAATTGCAAAAATATATATAGTCAGGGATCTCCACAGTCTCTCCCAATGAGCTGAGATACAGAGGGTGAGTTTTCACAATACATTGAGCTGAGAATCTCTATAGCCTTCCTTACAATACTCTCCACATGGGGTGTAATAAAGTCAATTTCAACAATACGGTACATTGACAGGAGAGCTCCACAGCCTTTCCGAATCCTCCCCAAGGGATGTGATACAGAGGTGGATTTTGACAATAGATTGCACTGGGGGTCTACACAACATCCCCGCACTCCTCTACCCATGGGGCAAGATACAGAGGGTGAGTTTTCACAATACATGGAGATGGGCATGTGCACAGCCTCCCCTACAATGCTCTCCATATGTGCTGTAATACAGTAAATTTCAACAATACATGTAGTCAAGGATCTCCACAGCCCTCCCCAATCCTCTCCACATGAGGTGCAATATAAGGTGTGATTTTTGACAACACATGGATTTGGACATCTCCACAGCCTCACCAATAATCCTTTCTCCATGAGACGTTTTGGGGTGTGTTTCAATAGTACATTGATCTGGGGATCTCCACAGTGTCCCCACAATCCTTTCCCCATGGGCAGCAATAGAAAGGTTCCAACAATACAGGGAGCTGGGGATCTCCACAACCTCCCCAAATCCTCTCTCAATGGGGTGCGATAGAAAGGGTAAATGTCAACATTATAGGGAGCTAGGCATCTCCACAGCCTTTCTCAATACTCTTCCTATGGGCTGTGATAGAGGGGGTATATTCCAATAATACAGGGAGCTGGGTTTCTCCTCATTCTCCTCTGAATACTCTTCCCATGGCATGCAATAGACAGGGTGTGATCCAGCAATACAAGGAGATGGGGATCCCCACAGCCTCTCAATAATCCTTACTCCATGGAGTGCAATAGAGAGGGTGTGTTCCAACAATACAGACTGCTGGGGATCTCCACAGCCTCCCCCAATCCTCAATCCATGAGCTGCAATAGAGAAGATGTGTTCAGACAATACAGGGAGCTGGGGATTTCCACAGCCTCCCCCCCCAGCCCTCTCTCAATAGGGTATGATAAAGAGAGTAATGTTCAACAGCACAGGGAGCCAGGGATCTTCATAGCCTCCCCCAATACTTTCCCCATAGCTGCAATAGAGAGTGTGTTCCAGCAGTACAAAGCGTCGAGGATCTTCACAGCTTCCCCACAATCTTTCCCTATGGGTTGCAATAGAGAGGGTGCATTTCAATTGTCCAGGGAGCCAAGGATCTTCACAGCCTCCCCCAATGCTCTCCTCATGGTGTACAATAGAGCGGGTGTGTTCCAGCAATACAGGGAGCCAGGGATAGCCTCACCACGATATTTTCCCCATGGGTTGTGACAGAGACGGTGTGTTCTAACAATAGAAAGAGCCAGAGATCTTCACAGCCTACCTGTAATCCTTTCCCCATGAAGTACAATAGAGGGGGTGTGTTCCAACAATACAGGGAGCTGGAAATCTCCATAGCCTCCCAAAAATCCTCTCCCCATAGGGTGCAATACAGAGAAGGAGTTTTGACAAAACAGAGTTGTAGTTCTTCACAGCCTCCCCTAGTCCTCTAGTAATTGAATGTGATAGGATGAATATTGACAATCCATGGACAATCTATGTATGCCCATTATACAACAAAAAGGGTGCAGTTTGACACGTCATGGAGCTGGGAAACTCCACTGCCCCTCCCCCATGAGGGTACAATAGATTATGAGTCCTGGTAATACTTGGAGCTACAACTCTATCCGAGGCCTTGTTGACATGCTCAGTCTGCGGGTATGACTCAAGGCATTATCTAGAACAGAGTCCACTTCTCAGCAATCTTTGACATGTTGTCTGTAATCATTATGAAAACATAATGTCATTGTTTACATTCTTCTGTGGTGGTGTATTAATGCTTGGTACCATACAAATAGGAACTCAGTCCCAGGAAGGGGAGATTCTGAAACTTGTACCTACCAATCATTGTTGCCCTTAGAGTCCCCTAAACGGATAGAAAGTCTGGATTCCCTCAATTTCCTCCCTGAAATTCTACAAGGCCTAAGGCACAATATGATATCATCTTATCTTACAGTCAAGATTTGGGTCCATCTGGTTTGGAATATGATTCAATGGTTTTGTGTCTGTTTCTAAGCAGCAAACACTTCATAAATCAGCTGCTTATCATAATATGATGGACTTTCCTTGAGGTCAGCAGTTCATCAGATACACTTGCCTTCTTTTCTTTCAGATAGTTTTTTGTGCTCCATTCCCACCTAATTCTTTTTGTTGGGCCTCTTATACCGATGCCCCAGTCCCATCTGCCCTTCCCCCCACCATCAGATCAGTGGGGATCTACACAGTGTAGGACACAAGAGCACCAGGGACTGTTTTACACCGCAGTGGAGAGACAAAGATATTTTACTTGTGTTTCTCCCAGCCTGACTCCCCGGAGCCATGGCTGACACGGAAGGACATTAGCATGGAGGCTTACATCTGCTCCGAAACCAGCAACCCCATTCCACCCACCTGGCCTAATGCCAGTCCACCAAGGCTTTATATGCTACCACCAGACTTCCATCCAGTGGCAGTCAAAAGCCGGGAAAACTCACCTCTCCAATCTGAGAGAGGAGAGGAGAGCTTCCAGGCAGCCATTCAGTCCTTCTCCCAGTCCTCCCTTCCCCTCCCCCGCCGACCCCTGGTGGCCCAGTATTGTTCCTGAACTCAAGTTACCGGCATGGGAGAGGTAAGGCACCTAAGTTCCTTAGCCTTTTACACCACTGGGTCAAACTACGCTCGTCGTCTAAGCCCCTGTCTACATTAGCTGTTTCCTGGAGAGAACAGGCACAACGGTCGCTGTTGTCAGCCATACTACTGCTTTACTTACTCCGGTCCCCTTCAAAAATGAGAAGGGTTAATTTTGTTTTGTGCTGCCACTTAGGTTTAATACACTAGTACTACAAGGCTTCAAAGGCTCATGGCTCACTCATTGCATGACTCTGAGCAGGTCCCTCTGCTGCTTCAGTCTTGTGTACTCTGGAACTTGGTGATAGCGGGACCCCCCAAACACACATAGATCCACACTGTCAGTGAAAGGGAATATAGTCAATTCCAGCAGCCATGAACTGTGACCAGTAGCTGTATTTACTGCAGATGTAATCCAAGGGACAATCCCCGATTTCTTTTAATCTGTTGTTTACATTTTGAGTGCTTTTGGGAGAGGTGGACAGATAATGTGCTTTGTACCTGATAGTTCCTACTCACTACATTCAGGCAGGATCTCACCAGATACATGCCATCCAGATACACTCTTTTATCTTCAGCACTGCAGCAGGGAATACCCTGTGAATATGAAACAGTTATTCCCCTGATTTGGGCTGTTCAGAATAACAGATACATAGGGATAGTTATTACCACAGCCCCATCAGCCTTTACAGGTTGAATTTCTCCCGTCGATTTCACAAGTCATGGCAGACGTAATCAAATGTAACCTTGTGCCACTTTCCTTATTTGGGAGATTAGACTCATTGATAATGAAAGTGTTCACAAAGGTCACAGTTTTAATTCTCCGTCCACCCACCCACAGAGGTCCAGGCCAGGGAAGGTATGGAAAGAACTCTGATAATCCATTACTTAATCTGTGTAGGAGAGTAGATGAAGACGGCGATGGGCACTGATAATCACAATGAAATGCAAAAAGGGGAATGTATCTCCCACACTGGGAGTTCTATTACAAAATCTTGCAACTCACCATATAATTTTACTATTTGGGTCAAGGCCAGGGTAGATGTCATTGGGGGTCGGAGAGTGACTCTTTGTTGCCTGAGCATCTGTATGCCTTCACAATCATAATGTTGAATAAACAAATCCTTAAAACAATCAAGAACCCATGGATTAGTGCTACCCTTCAGCTGTGGAGAGAAGGAGACCATTGGAAAATACCCCTTAGAAAATACCCCCTTAGCCATAACTTCTATTAAACACAGGCCCAGGTTTCTCACCAGCGTGGTTCAATTCAGCTTTCAGAAAACAGAGACCCATAATTCACTTCAGACTGGAAAAGTCAGATTATTTGAAATAAACATCTCCAAATCAGTGAAGTGGTAGTGAGGAGGCCTATTAAATCCAGGGTCACAAGCCCCCTAAACCGGTGGTGGGACAAATTACAGCAGCAAACAAGAACTCCAGCAATAAGAAACAGATGACTAGTTGTAGCAACATTAATCAGTAAGTAGTGATGATTTCAGGACTAGATGATGATAAATGAATCCATCACTGCTCACTGATTACAGAAAAAAAGAAAGCTGAAGGCCGTGAGCAGAAAAAGGCTCCAAAACCCATCAGCTCTTCTTAGCCCTGCCTATCTCATGTTGATTATGAGGGCCAAATTACATTCCACTCCTTCTTCACCCCCCCACCTTTTTCCAATGTCTTTTCCAGCACCATATGTCTGTGCCACCCAACCCCTCCCATAAGATTTTGCACCGATTACTTCCCTTAGTGGTCCATTCTGTTCCTCCACTACCTGCTCCATGAAGGAATGCTTTCTGATGTCCCTCTTAAGTCTCTCACTCACCAGCTTCATTGAGTTCAGCTGATTCTTGTGTTCCCACTCAGCATGAATTACTTCTTACTTTGTCCCATGAAGGAATCTGCACATCTTGGTCGTGTCTCCCGCAGTCTGTCTTCCTGCAGTCACTGCATACATGATGAGATCTTTCAACCTCTCTGCTGGCCCAGTGGTGCTAAGGGTTGAGGTGCTGGACTCCACACTCTGCGCCACTGTATGTCCAGGCTCCTCAGGAGGAAAAATGGCAGGGCGACCACTCGGCTGATAGCCATGCCCTGCGCTCCCGGGCCCGTGAGCTGTAGCCACCCGGTGTCTGTGCCACAGGGCCCTGGGGGAGGTCCTGTCATTGGCCAGCCCGGTGAGTGGGCGATTATCCACACAGCGGACCTGGCCCAGGGGTGCAGGTGGCTGTGGTCACTGGGGCTGCTCTGGCCCAGAGGATAAAGTGTTCAATGATAAAAAAAAAAAGATCTTTCAACCTCTCTATAAAAGTCTTTTCCTGCTAACCCAAGATCAGCTTGGTTACTCTTCCTTTCACCGCCTGCACCCTGTCCCTGTCTTCCTTCCCGAGGAAGCTCCAGCAGTGCTCAGAATGCTGCAGGTGAGGATGAACCATGGGTCTATAGAGCGGCAGAATCCCCTCACTCCTCCAGATACTGATCCCCTTCCTATACAGCTCAGCATCCCATTCACCCACCACACGGCCCTGTTACACTGTGCTGATGTTTTCAGATTATCTGATATTATACAATGGCAAGAAAGAATCCTGGCTTCTGACTGGTCAGTTTGGCCATCACAGCAGGAATGTTATCCTGACATAACATCCCTGCTGATCAACTAGATGATGCTGCCATCATACCCTTTTTCCACTTGATGATTATTTGCATCTTCTCTTAAAAAATATACTTTAAACACTAAAAAAAGTTCTTTAAAATTATTTTTTTCCTGTATAAAACAATGAACCATTGTATAATAGTAATAATGCCCTCCAGGGTGGGTGTTATGCTGGGATAACATCCCTTCTCGGGTGTTGGATGCCCTCAGCCGGTGGCCTCAGGCCCAACCACTGAAGATGGGATGTTATCCCAGCATAATGCCCACCCTGCCAGGCATTATTCCTTTATTATTATACCCAGGACTCTCTCTTTTTGGGAATACAACCCACTACTACCACCACCATCACCCCATTCTGTATTCTACTGTTAAATGTTTTTTGTGCAATATTTTGCACTTTTGCACTTTGACTTTCACCTGGCAGAACTTTATAGTATTCCCAGGTTCTCCCTCAACTTTCATGCCTCTTTCTTACTAGCCACTGTTCCACAGATCTTTACATCGTCTCTTAAGAGGCAAATCTTACATTGTATCTGTACTCTAATATCACAGATGAAGATGTTGGAAAGGACTGGTCCCAATACCGATCTCTGTGGTATACCACTAGTGACCTCCTCCAACCTCAGTGTGTTCCTCATTATAGACAACCCTCTGAGTAATGACAGCAGACCAATTTCTTATCTATAAGAGGGCATAAACTGCTGGGGCCAGATTTTCAGAAATGAAGAAAATCACACACAGGCAGCAAAACCTGTGTGCAAGGTGGGCTTCCCTTACACACCCACAGGTTTTTTCTGCAAGTGTTCTATTTTCATATGCAAAGCTGGTTTATGACTGGCTCCACGTTTCACAGCAGCTTACACCCATTTTCTGTGTGCTGCACGGAAACGTTATAACACCTGGTAGTATCACAGGCTGAAATGTGTAATGTCCGCCAGTACAGAGATTTGTTTCCGCACCAATGGACTGCAACACAAGACTTAGTCCATTGGCCGTTTCTGACCCTTTAAAAATCTAGCCCAGGAGTTCCTAAGGGTGCGGTCCCTCTGTTTATTATAATCATAGTTACAGCTGATGGTTACAGTTGGCTCCAAATAATTCTAGCTATGCTAGATCATTACGATCTGTTATTTATAATCAGGATAGTTACTTTGGATAGGGGCTTACTCCTTCAGATAATGAAGATGGCTGTATCAGACAGCTTGTTCCTATTTGCTCTGGTGCCTAAATATTGAACAGATTCAGAGCGGTTAGCCAGCTATCCTGATTTTTTACTGTTGTAGACAAACTCGCTTTCCTCCATCATCTGGTGAAGGAAATAGGGCTCCCCAGTTCCGCTACTGATGCCCACATTCAAATTATACAGTCGAGAGACCCATAAACAACTCCTACATGCTCCTAAGCTTTAGCTGTCATTATCTGGCTTCCTGAACCTTGAAGACTTTATCAAACTTTTCCACAAAACACTCCGACAAAAGGAATTTCAAGACAGATAAACAAGGCAGTACCCATCAGAACTTTGCTCTTCAGTAGTGGAAAATTTGCAACTCATTCCAGTAAACTTCCTTAATCACAGCAATCTATTATGACAATAAATATCAAAGGCCAGTAGCTGTTTCTCTGCAACAGTTCTGTTACTATGTTTGCCAAGTTCTTATCTAGGAGCTCGCATAATCTGTAATGTTTTATACGGTCCTTGCTTTTCCCATCTCGCAGTCTCACCATCTACAGTATATGTATGTTGCTTCACAGGGATTGCAGGGGTGAGACATGACTGAAGAATCCAGCACTCCCTCCTCTTAATTTCAGTCCTATGTCCATTCACTCCACATGAATGAGAAAATGGCCCTAAAGATAAATAAGATATTACAGCAGGGTTACCTGTATTTCATATACACTGACTGTATCGCAGATGCAGTGACTGTATTTGATGTGCACTGATAATATGGTTGTATAGATCTGTTAGTAATGTGTATAGGCCTACTGTGCAAGAGTACTGTTCACGACTGCTAGTGACTGTAAGCCCACCCCTCTTCTCCTAGTCCTCCTGCAATCTCTTTACCCATCCCACCACTCTCTCACTCTTTTCATATCTCCACCCTCAGTCTTTCTCTGTCTTGCCTTCTCAGCTGCTGAGGATCGCTTGCTCACTGTCAGTCCAAAGCCACACTTGCCTGCAGATGTCTCGTTTGCATGGCACTAATGTATAATAACGCTGAACTCCGAAGGGCAAACGTTTATTGCACCTCATTGCCCAAATCGCTGTCTTGCAATTTCTGTTGCACATCCCCCTGCATAACAAAACAAATCCTAAGTCCCTGGTGCCATTTTGCTGTGCGCTGGCGGTGTACATCGCCAAAAATTGATTTTCAGCGATGTACATTCACCCTAATGACGATTGCCTTTCTGCGGTCACCATTATGACATGGAACCCATCATATTGTTGTGTTGTGTACATTTACCTGTAATTTGTACAGAATGTGCTCTTCTGTTGATTTTCCAGTAAATTGTATGGTGTGATTGTATAGCTCTACCTGTAATTTGTACAGACAGACTGTACTGTGGTGTTGGTTTTCAAGTAATTTGCATGGTGTTATTGTACTGTTGTATAGATTTAGCTGTAATTTGTGCAGGCAGACTGTAATGTTGTGTTGGTTTTCCAGTAATTTGTATGGTGTTATTGTATTGTTGTATAGATTTAGCTGTAATTTGTACAAACAGACTGTACTGTTGTGTTAGTCTTCTAATAATTTGTATGGTGTTATTGTACTGTTGTATAGATTTGGCTGTAATTTGTACAAACAGATTGTGTTCTTGTGCTGGTTTTCCAGTAATTTGTATGGAGTGACTATACAGATATACCTGTAATTTGTATGAACAGATTGTACTGTTGTGTTGCTTTTCCAGTAATTTGTATGGTGTTATTGTACTGTTGCATAGATTTAGCTGTAATTTGTATAGACAGATTGAACTGCTGTGTTGGTTTACCAGTGACCTGAATGGTGTGATTTCACTATTGTATGACTTTTCCTGTAATTTGTATATACAGATTACTGTTGTACAGATTTACCTGTAGCTTTTATGGTCTGAGTGTTTTGTTGAGTTGTGTACATTTGCCTGTAATTTGTACAGAGAGACTGTGCTCTTGTGTTGGTTTTCCAGTAATTTGCATGGTGTGAGTGTATAGATTTAGCTACATTTGTGCAGACAGACAGCCTGTACTGTGGTGTTGGTTTTCAAGTAATTTCTATGGTGTTATTGTACTGTTGTATAGATTTAACTGTAATTTGTACAGATAGACTGTACTGCTATGTTGGTTTTCCAGTGACCTGAATGGTGTAATTTCACTGTTGTATACATTTTCCTGTAATTTATATATACAGATTACTGTTGTACAGATTTACCTGTAGTTTGTACGGACTAATTATACTGTTGTGTAGATTTACTTTAATTTGTGCAGACTGATTATACTGTTATGAGATCTACCTGAAATTTGTACAGACATATTGCACTGTTACGCAGAGTTACCTGTAATTTGTATGAACCGATTGCTCTGTTGTGTAGAATTACTTGTCATTTGTATGGACTTGATTATACTCTTGTGTAGAATTACCTATAATTGGGTGTGAATTGATTGAACTGTTGTATAGGTTTACCTGTAATTTGTATGGACTAATTATGTTGTTGTGTTGTGTAGATTATTTTGTAATTTATATGGACTGATTGTTCTGTTGTGTATATTTACCTGTAATTTGTATGGATTGGTTATATTGTTGTTCTGTGTAGATTTTCCAGTAATTTGTATGGACTGTTTGTACTGTTATGTAGATTTAGCTTTAATTTGTACAGGCTGATTATATTTTTTTGTTGGGAAGATTTAACTGTATTTTGTATGTACTGATTGCATTGTCAAGTTGTCTAGATTTTTCTGTCATTTAAACATACTGTACTGTTGTGTATGGTCTTTTATTGTATTATAACTGGTGATCCTCTATAACAACTAAATGTTCAAGCTGTGTCAAACACCATAAAAACCACTATGAAATAACACCCGGTTATTACAGAATTTTAATCTGACATTTTTAAAGGCTCAGTGGTAACACAGGTTACAGGCAAACTTTCATCCATTTTTGTTTGCACTCATTCTCGCAGATAGGCTGCAGGTTTTTTTACTTGTATTTTAAAAAAAGAGCTCTAACTCTCAAAATAACTTTTTGTAAATTTTCAGTGTTCCCTCCCTCCCTCTCTCCTCATACTACTGTCAACCCTTTTATCACCATATTATTTCTAGTTGAAAAGAAACATTTCATGATTGTTTATCTTCTCTAAAATTCATTGATGTTGTTTGTTGTTTTATCTGCTTCCTTTACTAGTATAATTGAAATGAATGCTAATGGTATAAGTATACCAAACCTTTTTTATTTCAAATCCTTGATTTACTCTTCTTGTATAATTCCTGAACATTAGGAATGCACCCAAAAAAGTGCAACCACTTATGTTGCTATAGTCTCCTCTCTCCCAACCGTCTCATAAGGGGCTAGAGTGTGCTGGGGGGTCTTCCCAAGTCCAGGAAAGATGCAGTGGATGTTGATCAAGGACTGTAAACAAACATGTCTTTGTGTGGTAACACAGTATGGTGTGCAGTCTGTTTTTTTACTTTTAAATAGAAAAAAAGGAATCAGAATCAAACTACCAGCTACATCAGCAATCTCTACAGAATGTGAGCCTTCAATGTATTTTTTTAAGCTAAAGACACTTTGAGACCTATGAGGACTGACATTGTCCCTCTTAAGTAATGACTCTCTTGGTTGCACCAGCGTTTGCTCTTTGGACAGGAACTTTTTTTAACTAAGACAAAAACTAGCTCTGAAAAGAACTTTAGGTTTGATATATGGGAAAGGGTAATTTTACTGTGCAGTCCTCCAAACTTGGTCTGTGATTCTTGTGAAAGGTGTCAGCGCTCATACTCCCTCCTCCCATGACTCAGGATAATAGACAAGGAGACTGCAAATCCTTGCAAAAGTTATTATAAAAAATAAAAAAACATAAACATGTGTATGTCTGTAAGGTTTTTTTTATACATGCTCACTGTGTGATGACCACGTAAACCTCTCAAGCTTGTTCCTCAAGATTTATGGGTCATCACACACATCAGGTGTGTAAACAAACCTTATAAAATGAGAAGGGGAAATCCTGCATCCTGACTGGCTAACACATGTTCCTACCAACTGGATTGGGAAACCACAAGCAGTGACTATAAACAAGTCCTGGCACCAGCCTGCCTCAATAATAAAAAGTATCACTGAGCCAACTTTAGATTTTCATGGTTCTGATGGCAGCCATTCTTCCCTGCAAACAAATTGTCACCTCAAAAGCATCCACAAACTCATTTAGTAGTTCTGACCAAGTACCAATTATCAATTACAATCAAATGACTTCTTTCAAGTATGCCTCATTCAACCTCTAACTCTTACCTATTCCCCCATCCACCTGATCTCTGACTTGCTGCCAACTGCTTGCCTACACTCCTGCTCTCTGACTTGCTGCTGCCTGCTGACTCGCCTGCTCCCTGACTTGCTACTGCCTGCTCTCCCACCCACCCACCTGCTTTCTGACTTGCTGCTACCTGCTCGCCCACCTGATGCTCTCTGACTTACTCTGCCTACCTACTCTCTGACTTGACCTACTCTCTGACTTGTTGCTGCCTACTCACCCATCTGCCTGCTCTCTGACTTGCTGCTACCTGCTGTCTGACTTTCTACCACCTGCTCACCCACCCACCTGCTCTCTGACTTTCTGCTGCTCACTTGCCCACCTGCCCGCTCTGTGACTTCTTGCTGCCTGCTTGCCCACCTGTCTGCTGTCTGACTTACTGCTGCCTGCTCACCCACCTGCTCTGTGGCTTTCTCTGACTGCTCCCCTGCTGTCTGACTTGCTGCTGCCTGCTCACCTGCCCACCTGCTCTTTGGCTTGCTCTTCCTGCTCTCCCACCCACCTGCTCTCCAACTTTCTGCTTCTTACTTGCCTGCCCACCTGCTCTCTGACTTGCTGCCACCTGTTTGCCCACACACCTGCTCTCTGACTTAATGCTGCCTGCTCACCCACCCAGCTGCTCTCTGACTTACTCTGCCTGCTCTCCTGCTCACCTGCTCTCTGACTTGCTATTGCCTGCTCACCCAACCACCTGTTCACTCACTGACTTACTTCCTAACTCCATCAACAGTAGTGCACTGTTGGTAAAATGACTTGCAAACCACAAACACATGAGGCGCGATCAGTACAACATTTCTATTTCACTCAGTGTTTCCCAGCTCCAATAGCAGCTGTCCATGGGGCCAGGATGTCAATGTACTGTGACTCTGGCTTTGCACAATATAGCAGTCGCTAGCACCAAAAAAATACAGGCTGCTCTTGTGCTGTTATTTACTCTGTTGGGCTGAGAGACCAGAGAAATTAGTGTGGCTCAACCCACATAAAGCAAGCCACACTCCAGTAACAAAAAAAAATCCTAATTTGCTGGGGGTTGGTAAGAAAACAGCTGCCGGTGCCCCTTGATGACAACCATTGATGGAGGTACAACTTCATATTATTTTCTAAATTGCTTCATACTTTTTTCTATTTGTTTATTGTATTTCAATTGTTTTTTAATTTCCCATTTTATAAGTGCAATAAGACATGACAGGGTGTTGGCTGTGGTGTCAGAACTGCACTTCCAGGGGCTGAAGGCACTCTGCTTCCTGCCTCGTGCCTTACTATGCTGCCTGGGCATGTGGTTGTAACACCACAACCAACATCCTGTTATGCCTTGTTTCTTACTCATAACATAAACCTCTCCATGCATTATTCTATATTCCATTTTGGTGCCAGTCTGTCCCCAGGAGGCCAAAGGTAGTTTAGTTCAGAGCTGGGAGGGGACTTCAATGTCCCAGGTGCCCTCATCTGGTAGGCACCCTGTGGGGTGCATGTGAGGAGCTGACTGAAACACCCACACTTGGATGCCAGCTGGGGAAAGCAAGAAGACACCAGCAGCAGGGTACTGTGTTACCAGGGTACTCCAGCATGTTCAGTAATGGCCACTCACTTTTGTGTCCACTGAGTCGCTGGCTGCTGAACTTGGGCCAGAGGCACAGGAGTCACACCAAGGTAAGCTCCCACCTGGAGGCATGGGAGTCCCCCCAAGGTAAGCTCCCACAGGGAGGCATGGAGTCCCCCAAGGTAAGCTTCCACCTGAAGGCACATGAGTCCCCCCAAGGTAAGCTTCCACCTGAAGATATAGGAGTCACTCCAAGGTAAACTCCCACCTGGAGGCACAGGAGGTATTCCAAGGTAACTTTTCACCTGGAGACACAGAAGTCACTCAAAGATAAACTCCCACCTAGAGACACAGGAGTCACTCTGAGGCAAACTCCCACTAGGAGGCACAGAAGTCTCTCCAAGGTAAACTCCCACCAGGAGGCACAGGAGTTACTCCAAAGTAAGCTCCCCCTGGAGACACAGTGCCAACTGCTCTCAGAGCCCTGAGAGTGGCATGATGTCTAGACACCCAGTGGCTGTGATGGCTTCATGATGCCATCAAGACAGGCCTTGAAAGTTACATGGGAGGGTATGAGGCACCTGATTCAGATCCACAGTACTTGGGATCTGAGGGTTCAGATCAGAGACATTGCCCATAGTGTAGGAGTTTGGTGAGATCGCCAGGAGCATGAAGGAACCTCAGGGGGTAACCCTAAAAGGGATATTTCCTGATGGCACATGGGCCAGTGGTGACTTCCTGAAGATAATCATGGGATATCCTACAGAATGGGTCACTCCAGAGACTGGCCTGTGAGAAGACATCAGTGCACCCAAAGCTGGCAGGTGAAAGCATGTACTGAAACTGAACAACAGAGTAAGATAGGAGACTCATCTCCTGTGCACGGGAGGAGGGAATCACAGAGGAGGAGGTGCCAACAGCCTCCACTGCCAATAAGTCAGCCGAAAGGGAAGAGGGCACACCTGGAGTGCACTGAGGAGAGATGCCAATGATGCTAATTGAGTTCAAGGTGACATGACATAAAGTATAGCGAGTTGGGCAGTGGACGTGCCAACCCCTCCCCCCAGTGTTTCTCAGTTAAGGTACGCCTTGCCAGTTTTCTGTGTAAGAGCTGAAGTGATGACCGTTATGAGCAGCTCCATATTCTCATTTAAATGGTCAGTGGCTAAGCAAAGCCAGGACTGGCACTGTGGATAGGGAACCCTAGGCAGAGGCTTCCCCACAAAGTACAGAGGGGCCATCCGTAGGCATGTTAGCAGCACCAAAGGAAAAGGACAGAGACATCTGATGTCCAGTCAAACTGAGGACTTCTGGAGTGTGACAAGGACATTATTTTCATGTGCTTCAGCAGCAGGCTGCATGCAGCCAACATGCCACATAGTCTAGACAATGAGGTGGAGATGGTTACCCATTAAAACCTAGGTACTGGAATGAGATAGCCAAGATGTAACTGCGTGCAAATTAACTTTGTACTTCTTCCTTAAGTAAAGAGTCAAGTTCTTGAACTCCAGCTGTCACAGTGTTTTTTGTGTCAGTATTGAAGATGTTCTAAATTGCTCCAACCCTTGTGGCAGATAAAGCAGCGCATGAATCTGTGTGCAGGAAACTCCCAGTGAGCAAAGTATATACCTAGTTATGGGAGTTCCTTGGGACATGCCTGACCCCCATCCAGGGCGGTGATATAAGCTGATCGCTGTGCTGCCTGATGAGTGTGTTGTACAATTACAAACCAGAACTCAGATAAAAAACATCCTAAATAAATAATTAACTACAGTACGTAACGAGATAAACACATTGCCTGAGCTGTGAACCAAGCATCCGACTGCAGTTCAGCTACAGGAAATTATTTAGAATCAAAAGGTTTCATGAACAAGAATGATTTAGCCCCTTTTTTAAATACCTCCACTGAACTTGACTCCTTTATGCTGTCAGAGTATTTCACAATAATAGGGCCCCCACTGAGAATGCCCTATCACCTGAATACTTCTTGCAGGATCTTGGGAGAACCAAAAGGTTGCCCTTGGTGGAGCAGACAGAAGACCAGGTGCATATAAGGACAAGAGATGTTTCAAGTACTGTAGCTCAGACACAGTCTAGGTAGGGTCTTGTATGTTAATGTTCTATCTTGAAAGTGGTGCGCCCCTTCCAAAGGGCATTACAATAAACAAGTCCAGTGATATAAAAGGCATATAGGATTGTCACCAGATTCTCTTCAGCTAGACAGTGCTTAATACAGGAGATACTTCACAACTGGGAAAAAACCTATGGGCCACAGCTGACACCTGGTGTAGTGTCCGTCTGTTGTCTACACAGACCCCTACATTCTTAAAGAGCTGACAGCGTAGTGCCCTCCAAAGATGGCCTAGCTGGCAAACAAAGTTGCCTAACTGACTACAGAGAATCTGATTCCACCAGAAGGAACTTCCTGTTGCCTGAATTAAGACTAAGACAGCTGGAGCCCATCCAGTCAGACATTCCTTGTAGGCAGCTAGTCAGCCTAGTGACTACATGATGCCCAGCAAGAGAAAAAGACAAGAACAGCACAGTGTCATCTCATAGCAGTGAAAACTCCCACTGTACCATCGAATGACTCATCCCAAGGAAAACATGTACAGCACAGAAAGCGAGGGGGATAGACCTGAACACTGAGGAGCTCCACTGCTGACCAATACTGAGTGTACTAAGTACAAATCCATCACCAACTAGTACGATTTGCCTGGTGAGAAAGGCTCAAATCATCTCAAGTCTGTTCCAGTAAGTCCAGCAAATTCCGCTGGCGTTCTAACAACAATCCATGACTCAGGGCATCAAATGCCAATCAGAGATCTACAAGAACCTCTATAAAGTATTCTTTTCCTATCTCATGCCAGGAACAAATCATTAAAGATCAAATGAACCAGTTATTCCATATTTTTAACAAAAGCTTGAATTTACATTAATTCAAGTCCCTGATCATGATTAGCGTTTCCAGAAAATATCATGCTGTTTGGTTTTGTGGTTTTCTCTAAATCAGCGTAGGTCAGCAACTGTGGGGTGAGGGACAGAGGGAAGCAGGGTGCAGCAGCCTCAACTGAGGTGCAGGAGACGGGGCATCAGGATGCCATATAGTATTTCTAGTTATACGCATACATGATGTATTTTCACACAGAAACCCCTCAAAGAACTGAATTTTTTGAGTTCATACAGTACATGGTTCTGAAATATCAGAGTGTGGCAGGCACCTGTTTGTCAATCTGACATAAAAACAGAATTGTTCTCACATGAACCTATTTATGAAGGCTATATCAAAGACATACTACTTCTATGAATTAACAAAATTTAGATTTAATTTATAACCATTAAACAACCCTGTGTTATATGACCAGAAAACAATGCAGAGTTTTGATGAGAAAGATTGACAGCTGCGATACAGACAAGATGATTTCTCAAAAACATTCATTCATAGCACTTCAGTTCAGCAGTGAAACTCAAATGATCAATCTTTTATGAGAACAGAATGATACATTTTAAGCTAATCTATCTAAACACAAACAGATGGGTTAGTAACAAACTTGGAGTGAAAACAATTAGCTCTACAGACTGGTCTGACTGGGAAGTGCAACCGCTTCTTCGGTCAATCAGGGACTTCACTGCTGAAGCAGCAGGCTAGGCCGACATGATGTCACTGCTTTGCAGGCCTCACTGACAAGAGACAGAAAAATCTTCAGTTTTCTTTTTTTTTGAGTTGTCTATTTTCCCTCCTACCATGCTCCGTATCCGCCTCTCCTTCAGGCCACCTACGTCACCGGCACTCCTCCATTAGCTCCCCCGAGCCCTCACCTCACATCACAGCTGACCCCCTGAGGTACCTCAGCATTTACCCTCTCGCTGAGTGGGTCCCTCTCCTCCGAGGGGGAAGGCACTGGTAGGGACAACCCAGTGCACTATATTTTTCCTGCAGCCTTTGGGGTGCTGTTGAGATGAATTGGCCTGCAGGAAGCCTAGAGGGTGTCCATGAACCGGATGCCATCATCCAGCCAGTCTGGAGTGATTTTCCTTTTTCTGGCACTTCCCACATTGCAGTGCTTCTGCAGTGTTCCCGGTCTCCACCGGGAGCTGCTGCAGAGTGAAGCAGCCCTGTAACCCACCCCAGAAGAGGAGAGCTGTCCTATGGACGGTCAATCCTCTCCTTCCCCTGCCGACCCCCGGTGACCCGAGTCTGTTCCCGAACCCGGATAGCTGGAATGTTGTGAGGTGAGGTGCCAGTGCCTCAGCTCTCTGCACCACCAGGCCGGCCCTTCACTGTTTTCAGTTACTGCGGAGCACATTAACAGATGCTGATTTAAAGAAAACCACAAAACCAAACAGTATAATATTTTCAGAAAACACTAATCATGACATAGGAACATGAATTCATATGAATTCAAACTTTAATTTAAAATATGGAAAAACTGGTTCATTTGGTCATTAAACACTCTAACTAGTGCATTTTCTGTGCTTCACTTTGGCTCAAAATCTGACTGGAAAGGCTAAAGATGTAAAACTCCTCAAGGTGAACGTCAGCTGTACTATCACTACTTTCTCAATGTTGAGGAAAAGGAAATGATGAAGAGGGTATTGTTAGGTTGTCTTGTGGTAGGTCAGTTGAGGACCACCAGCAAAAAATTGTTATGCCTACATTTTGTATTGTTTGTCAAACATAGATAGACACATTACAGGCAGTATACACATTAGCTATATCTTGATCAATACATGTACTTAACCAAAACAAGGGCGAGGGAAAGAGATGGGGGGGCGCATTGAAAGGGTTGTCATAGGAGGCATCTGGGGAAAAACAACATTCTGTTCAGGGTTACACAATGAACAGCAAAATTCCTGTCTACCTGAGCTCTGGTATTGGTGCACACAAACAACTCTACTGTATCTACAACTAAGAGTCTACAATAGCCTATTGTCTAGACGGTGGGTATTTGTACTTGTCACATTAAGGCCTAGAAATAGGGGTCATTTGTACCAGGTCAGAGAAAAGGGGGGAGTTACTTACCCCTGGAACCATGCGGACCATGAGTGTGACTGGGTCAACTCCCACTACCACCTAGTAGCAGATCACCACCATCATGGCTTCAGGTGTAGCTGTGTAGGTATGGAATCACCTCGCATGATCCAAACATGCTCCAAATTCTGAAAAACATAAGAAAGACAGAAAGGAACACGGTTCTTGCTACTTATACTTTTCTTATGATACAAGTATCATTCTGTTGGCACAAAGACTTTAGTTACATTGGTATGCTCTGTAAATGATCAATTATACCCACACATTACAGGGGGAAGGACTCAGTTTACCCTCCCGCCCTTATTCCCTTCTGCCTCTAGGCCTGTCCACGGCCTCATTGGTGGTGCTCTGGGGGAACACTATCTCCTCGCCTGAGGGCATTATCCTTCTTCCCCTGTTGTGATTTTGTGCTAAGGCCCTTACTGCAGATCTATATAAGTCCTCTCTTTCAGCCTACACCTGTAGGGGCATTCATGTATTGTAAGTACGGTGCCCAGCATTGTAAGAACTTGGCCATTTTATAGGTCTCTAGGTGCGAAATTCTGTCCAGTGCAGCTAGGCCAGAGATGGAGGCCAGTACCTCCCCAAGTGAGGGGGTGACTGGTGAGTGCCATTTACACACTATAGCCTTTTTGGTCTAAATGGCCAGCAGAGTCAGCCTTCTGCATTGCTACAGTGAAAGGGGGGGAAGGTCTGTTTTGATACCCAGCAGGAAGAAGGTGGAGACAAGAGGAATATCCTTTTGCAGCACTTTGGTTGCGGTGAGCCGAACCTTCCTCCGTAGCTGCTGTAGGTTGGGGAAGGACCAGAGTAGGTGGAGTAGGTCTCTTCCCTGAGCCTGGCACCTCCAGCAGCTGTCTGAGTCAAGATGTTTCACTTTGTGGAGGACAACTGGTGTTTAATACCACATGAGCAATATTTTATTTTGTATAAGCCTCACATGGGCATCTTTAAACCAAGAATGTGAGTCTTTCCAGGCCTGGTTCCACTGCTCGGTGGTGATGGTGCTTGCCAAAATATTCTACCACTTTGCTTTGGCATCATTTGATTGTGAGGGAAGCCTGTCCCTGAACTTGGCATAGATCTTTCCTGCCAGGCCCTACTGACACAGGAGCCAGCTCCGGAGCTCCAAGGGTTTTTTGTGAGAGGACATTTGGTCTAGTAGGGACTTAAGTGCAGCTCAACGCTGCAGTTACCTCCAGAAGTCAGATTTCGGTAGGTCCCAGGTACCGGCTAAGGATTCATATGTGGTCACCCTTAGTGCTGGCATGTCGGTGATGTCCTCCACATTCAAGATGCCCTTTTTACTCCAGTGTTTCCACCTTTTTTTTTTGTCCTATGAGAATTCAGGGGTTATGCCACAGGGGAGCATATCAAGTTAGGGTTGGGTCCATGCCCATCTTAATATGTGTCATGAACCAGATTTTCATTGATGCGGTTATGGTCAGTGGTGTTGCTAACGGAGCTGGGAAAGAGGTCACAGCTATGTGGGGAAACGGGGGGGGGGGGACAGAGAGCACCCATCATGTTTCTCTCAATTAGAACCCACTGTGGGGCATCAGGGCCTATCTAGTGGAACCATTTAGTGGTCTGGGCAGTTTAGAAGCCCACTTATACCCCACAGCCATGGCAGGCCCCAGCCACCCTGAGACCAATGTGTTCTGAGCTTATTACGGCTAAACCTGAGTCTGGCTCCTTCCCAGAGAAAGGCCCCTATTAGTTTATCTATGGGCTGCACCCAGTTTGGGGGGGGGGGGGAGCAGGTAGGATAATGGGCCAGGAGGTAGAAAAATCTGGGGGCCATTACCATCTTGATTGCTGTGATCTTCCCCACCAGGGTGAGTCTAAGCAGCTTCCACCTTTCAAATTAAGTTTTTGTGGAGTGTATTAGAGGATGCAGATTGGCTCCCCATATATCCTCCATCCTTGAGGAGACTTTTGTACCCAGGTACGTGATCTCTTTAGACGCCAACAGCAATCCCATGGTAGTGTATAGGGCATTTAGGGGCAGAATCTCCATTTTGGAGTAGTTCAGTCTAAGTTCTGAAAGACTTGCAAAGGAGTCCAGCAGGGCTAGGAAGCAGGGAAGGGAGGTATGTGTGTCAGCCAGTGGTAGTAGTTGGTCATCAGCATACATAAGGGTGGGGTAGGTTTGTCCTCCGATACCTATCCCTTTGATATGCGGGTGCTGTCTGATTGTTGCTATGAGGGGATCTATGGCTAAAACAAATAGGAGCAGAGATGGGGGCAGCCTTGCCTCGTCCCCCTCTCAAGAGGTAACTGTGCTGACATAGTGTTACTGGTAGTTACTCTGGCCAGTGGGTTGCTGTATATGGCTTGTACCCTGTTGCTAATTCTATCTCCTATCACGAATGGGCAAGGGCGGAGTATAAATAGTCCCGTTCAAGCGAATCGAAGGCCTTTTTGAAGTCGACAACAATGGCTGCAGAGGTGGGTGTATAGACTACAAACAGCAAACATCAGGTTTCAGAGGGTCCTCATGTGGTCAGCGCTCTGCCAGCCTGGGATGAAGCCTACCTGGGATGGGTGGATCAGGGTGGGCAGTAGAGGACACAGCCTGGTGGCCAGGATTTTGGCACAGATCTTGCTGTCCACATTTATGAGGGATATTGGCCTGTAGCTACCTGGGTTGGTGGGGTCTTTCCCCTTCATTAGTATAATAATTATATTGGCTTCCCTCAGGGTCGGGGTAGCACCCCTGTGGTTTCAGCCACGCCATAGACGTCCACGAGGAGTGGGGCAAGTATTGATCAGAGGGCTTGGTAAAAATCAGCCGTATAACCAACCCCTCCAGGTAATTTAGTCCCTTTCAGGTTGTAGATGGCTGTTTCTACCTCCCCCACTGTGATTGGTAGTTCCAATCTGTGGGCTTGGTCAGGGGTACATTTCAGGAGCGGTGCCTCTGTAAGACAGGTAATATGCAGTAGGAGGGATAGGATGGGTGGACACGTATAGTTTGGTGTAGAAGTCAGCCATGGACTTCGCTCCAGGAAGCTATCGGGGGTAGAGGGAGCTGCAGCCTGAATTCGGGCTCCCTCCCCCACAACAGAGAGACTGCCATTTCTGGAGAGGAATCGCCAGGGGTAGAACGAGCTGCCCCACCACCACGGAGATTCTGCAAGGGACTTAATAGGAATCATGCTGGCTATGGGCGAGCGTGCACAGCAATCTGTGTGGCCTCCCCCCAGCCCTCCACAAAAAAGGCACCACGTTTTGAATCCTGGGAGTGCTGGCCCCCTACAGGAAGGGCATCCAGCCACTCCAGTGCCACTTTGCTCCAGGAAGTTATCAGAGGTAGAGGGAGCTGCAGCCTGAATTCAGGCCCCCCCCCCATGATGGAGAGATTGCCATTTCTGGAGAGGAGTCACCAGGGGTAGAACAAGCTGCCCCACTGCCACAGAGACTCTGCAAGGGACTTAGTAGGAATCATGCTGGCTAGGGCGAGTGTACACAGTAATCTGTGTGGTCTCCCCCCAGCCCTTCACAAAAAAGGCACCACGTTTTGAATCCTGGGAGTGCTGGTCCCCTACAAGAAGGGCAGCCAGCTGCTCCAGTGCCACTTCGCTCCAGGAAGCTATCAGGGTACAGGGAGCTGCAGCCTGAATTTGGGCTCCCACCCCCTCACAACAGAGAGACTGCCATTTCTGGACAGGAATCACCAGGGGTACAACGAGCTGCCCCACCGCCATGGAGACTCTACAAGGGACTTAATAGGAATTGTGCTGGCTAGGGGCAAGCATGCACAGCAATCTGCGTGACCTCCCTGCAGCCCTTCACGAAAAAGGTGCCACATTTTGAATCCTGGGAGTGCTAGCCCTTCTACAAGAAGGGCATCCAGCCGCTCCAGCATCACTTCTCTCCGGGAAGCTATCAGGTACAGGGAGCTGCAGCCATGAATCTGGGCTCCCTCCCCCAGCAACAGAGAGACTGCCGTTTCTAGAGAGGAATCACCCTCGCATGCACCCCGTGCCACCTTCTTTAAATAAATAGGCTTCGGGGACAGCCCAGCCCATTGCCAAAAGAGAAAAAGGAAAAACAAAACTGTAACAGTAGCTTAATGACTGGAATGAGTTGAAGGGGAACAGCCTGTTTTGCACAACCCCTGTGTCACATGTGCCTAGATCACAGAACTGTTTACTACAAGTTCTGAGTTAGTCATACACATCCTAAGGTTGGGAAAAGAGGTTGCTAGTTATTACAATATAGTGTGTTTAGTTTTATTTTGATTACCGGTATACCCAATCATTCTCTGTTTTAGTTTATCTTATACAGCTTCCAGAATAGGTTGTTTTCATGTTTAATACACCTAAGGGAAGGTCATACAGGAAACCCCAAGCAATGTGAGGCTGACAATAGACATAAGTGGTGGTTGACAACGATGGGATCTCAAAATATGGGGGGAGTCGGGATCTTATTGGGAGCCCTCTATGTATTAACAATTGCAGGAACTGATCACATTACTATAGAGCAGGGCTCGTGTCATAAAAATGGAGATGGTCCTGATGGGGGTCACTTTACCCCAAGGGGTTATCGTCCATGTTTCAGGACCAGTATGACAACTATATACATACTGGAAAAAAGGGGGTTCTTCATGGATGCAGCAAGGTATATGAGGGCCCGTAAGAGTAAAAAACACCTCCTCGCCCTTGCATAAGCCTAGGTCCTGACAATCCTCCTGGGCCTCCTGCTTCTAATGGGGGGCAATATAAAACCAAACCCTGCCCCCCCCGGGACCAGCATCCCTAACCTAACACCAGTACACCAGAGTGAGTCAATGCCAGGGGACTGAGGGTAGTCCATATGAATATCAATAGCCTTAGGCCCAAGATGCACGAACTTGGGGTCTGGACCAGCCTTTACTCCCCCGACATAATTGGTATCTCTGAAACGTGACTGAAGCCAAATGTACTCCCTCACGAGGTTGAACTACAATGCTTTAATACATTTAGGAAGGATAGGAAGGGGAAGAAGTGCGGGGGAGTCCTTCTCTATGTCAGATCTCAAATCAGTGCAACTATGATTACTACCCTGGATCTTGAAGGAGGGGGGTGTGAAGTAATACTTGTCAAACTTCTCATAGGGGGATTCAAGCCACTCCTTGTTGGGTGCACTTACAACATGCCGAAGAAGGCCACGGAAGCCTTAAAAACGCTAACAGACACCGTACCCCCTCTGCCCAACTGTGAAAAAATTATACTAGGGGACCTTAACCTAAACTGGGGTGATAAGCTAACTGGGGAAGTCAAAAACAGCCTACTGAGAGCTAAACTCACTCATCTGATACAAGATCCCACATATATCAGCCAAAAGACTGCGAACCACACCACCCTAGACTGGATACTAGTGTCTAACCCAGAAAGGGCCAAAATGGTCGGGACGTGTGCAGACTCACTCAGTGACCACACACCAACCTTTCTTGTGTGGAGGAACAATTTCCCCAAACAACCCCCCAGAACCTTCTAGATCAGAAATTACACAGCGCTAAACAAAGGCTCCTTCCTTCAAGCCCTGTCAGAAGTGGACTGGGCTAAGGCCCTCAATACTACTACTATAAACAAAGCTCTTGAAGGCTTCACCAGACATTTTATGTCAGTAGCTAACAAGCATGTGCCCCTAAAAAATATCAGTGTCAAAGGTCAGGATGCTAGGTGACTCAACCCTGATCTAAAGAGGAGGTTGAAGGAAAGAGACAAATGATGGTGGAAATATAAACACTCAAACCCACAACGGGACTGGGTGAAATATCGTGAACCCAGAAACAGCTGCAAAAGGGAACTCAAAAATACAAAAAAGAGTTACCTGCATGTGCTGCAATCCAAGAACTTATCCGACCCAAAAAAGTTCTGAGGACACATAAACTCCCTACTCAAGGGGAGTAAGAGTAAGGGGACTGGGGTAATAAAAGCAAATGGGACACAACTCTCCACCCCTAAAGACACAGCCAATGCCTTCAACTAATTCTTCTTGGACCTTCAGCGGTTCAGAACTGGCAATCCCAGTCAAGACCCGGGTAGCCAAGCAAACCCAAGGAACCCTCATCAGGGACCCAAATTTCACCTTAAACTGGTCTCAGCAGGGGGTCCTAAAACTGCTTAGAGGCCTGAGAGCAGGAGGTGCCATAGGGCACAACAATCTGGAACCAAAGCTGCTAAAAACTAGAGCCCCGGTTATTGCAGGACCTATAACCCAGCTCTTCAACAGGTTCCTGACCGAAGGGAAAATACCCGCCCTTGGAAGGTTGGACTGGTAACCCCAATCCCGTAAAGCGGGCCACATGATGATGTGGAAGATTTTAGACCTATCTCCATTCTCTGCACCTTAAGCAAGTTGTTGGAGAAGGTGGTCTACCAACAGGTAAACAACTACCTAGAAATGCACAACCTACCGGCTGACCAACAGCACGGTTTTAGAAAAAAACACGGGACTGAAACAGCCCTGATAAACTTCACCACTGAAGTGCACGAAGCCTTAGACCAGAACAAAATGCTAGGGGCAGTCTTTATTGACCTAACCAAGGCTTTTGATCTGGTCGACCACCAGCTACTTCTGGAATGACTAAGGGGATTGGGTCTGGACACTCAAGCCCTGAAATGGTTCACTGAATACCTCCATGGCAGGAAACAAATGGTTCAGTGGAACGGAGCTAAACCAGATGAGTATCTAGTATCTGCAGGAGTTCCACAGGGGTCATTCTTAGGCCCTCTGCTATTCTCCCTGTTCACCAATAATCTACCCCCTACATTGCGGAGGGCCGAATGTCACGTTATATGCCGATGATGCAGTGTTGTACAGAACAGGAAAGGACATGGGGTCCTTAAATCTGGAGCTGAATCAGGACCTCGCAGCTCTTGAAACATGGTGCCAGGTTAATAGGCTGGTCTTGAACAGCAAAAAGGCAAAAGCCATGCTCTGTGGCCCAAAAAGACTGGGCCCTAAGACATCTAACTTTCTATCCCTCTCCACCTGTAATGGAGTAGGGATAGAAGTAGTAGACAGCATCAAGTACTTAGGAAGGTACCTGGACCAGGTGGTCTCTTTCAGGAAGCATATGGACCACCTCACAAAGATAGTAAACCAAAAACTGGGCCTCCTCTACAGACTAAACCCCTTTCTAACCAAAGAAACTAGAATAGTGGTTGGTAACGGGACAATACTCCCCACCCTATTCTACGGAGACACCTTGCTCCAGATGCTGAGGCCTATGGAAAGACAGCGACTGAGCCCACTCTACCATAGGGTAGGCCAGTTTACCGCCAGGGTGCAAAGGATGGAACATCACTGCAAGGTGCTCCAGGCCTTAGAATGGCTATCCCTCAAAGCTAGATTAGCATATCCCTCCCTGTGCATGGCTTTTAAGCTACAGCAGCCCGAGCGCCCGTCTCGAGATCTGCTTGCCCAAGATGAACAGGCCGGAGCTCTGGTCTACCGATCAGACACTACTCGAAATACCTAGAGCCAGATCATCCCTAGGTCAATGGTCAGCCAGGGTTGCCCTCCCCAAACTCTGGAATAATCTCCCACTAGAGTTACGAGATAGCACCTCTATTGAGGGTTTCAAGAACGTTAAAATTACACCTAGGGAAGGGGCTTCAGTGCTGCTGCCTCATTTAAGGTCCCCCAAAGGGGATCCAACTAAGGGTGTTATCTCTGCAAAAGAACACGACCAATAGGGAGGAAGGGACTGAAAGCTCGAAAGTAGTACTGATTCTTGCACTTATCTAGGTTGATAACTGTCAATTGTCTGTTTCTAACCAAAAAGTCTGGCTTATCGTTGTAATATTTCTGTGCCACAATGTATGTTCATTTACTCTATGTAAGCCTTGCTGTACTGTACATACCAAAGCATTGGTTTTTCCCTCCCTTTAGGTACTTGGAACTAATCCCAGGTCGTCCCTAAAAAAGGGACTGTCAAGGTTCCAGTGGGCCTACCCGGTTACCAAAATTTAAATAAAAAATAAATAAAAATGATCTGGTTCAGGGCAAGGGGCGAACTTAGCACCTTGCCATGTGTGTCCTTTGGGCCAGGTATGTGCCTGCTCATCTGCTGCTTTCTAAGCTGGTATGCCAGCACTTTGCCCTCTTTATCTCCTCCTTCCCAGAACATATGGTGCAGTCGGAGGATGGCTGCTTCAGCTTTCCTGCTTAGGAGCTAATTTATTTCAAACCAGAGGCCAAGAATTTCTCTGCTGGTGGGCAAGCAGAGGGAGGAAGAGGGCAGGGCTTTGTAGTTGGTTTCTGCATGTTTTAGCATTTCCTCCAGATTGAGCACTTTTTTCTCTTTCTCATCTTCTGGCAGCCACGTATCCTATGATCCCTCCCCTCATGCTTGCTTTGAATGCCTCCCATGTATTCCCAGGTGCGGTATCGGAAGTTGGGTTCCTTTCAAGGAAAAGGGAGGCTTCATTCTTTGCCCAAGGGATAAAGTCTGAATCCTGTATTAGCAGCGGGTCCAGGCTCCATGATCGCAACTGGGGAGAGACCGACCCCTAGGTCACCAGCAGTTAGACGGGGCATGGTCGGAGCTAATTCTCGGGAGGATGATGGAATCCAGGGAGTTTTGGAGCAGGGCTTGGGACACTAATCAAAAGTCAAACCTGCTATATGAGGCATTTGGTTTTGAGTGGTATGAGTAGTCCTTTGCTCTGGGGTGAAATAGTCTCCACACATCTGTAAGCCCTATGTCTGATATGAGTTGTTGCAGAACCCTACCACCTCTAATGTGTGATTCAGTGCCCATGTCATTCCTGTCAAGTTGGGGGACCAATGTTAAGTTGCAGCCCCCTCCTACCAAGATCGGGCACCTAGGGGGGTATAAAGCTATTGACAGCATCGGCCAGCATGTGAGAGAAATAGGGATCATCTTGGTTTGGGGCGTATACATTGCAAAGCCTTATGGGACCAGTGGGAATGTCATAACTGGCCATGGCCTATCTAACCTCTGTATCTGTCAAGACGGCCAACTAGGTCCATGCCAGGGATCTGTGAAGGAGTATGGCCAGCTCACACCTTCTGGTTGGAGCACTCGGGTGGACTACTTGTCCCACCTAGTCCTTTGTAAGGAGCAAGTGGCCCTCTCTCAGCAGTTTAGTCTCTTGTAGGAAAGCCACTTGAGATTTGATATGCTTACGGTGCATGAGGACCTTTCTCCTCTTAATAGAGTAGTTCATGCCCTGCACGTTCCATGTATGGAGCACTAGATCGGCAATGGTGAGGGAGTCCTGGAAAAAGGTCCTTCCTGCATCCAACTGATTCTTGACTGACTTGGCAAGAGGGGGCAGCAGTACCCTGGCTTGGAGTGTCTCAAACTTAGTCTCTAGGCCCAGACTTCCCTTGTCCTGCAAGGCAAGGGGTGGGGAGCCTGGGTCTATAGGGTTTTTAGAGTTCCTGTCTTTCTGTTCATGATAGGAATATTCCTAGGGTGAGCAGTACCTATGAAATTACAACAGTAAAGACTGTGCCTTTTTACTTCTAGGAGCTCACTCATACAATACGCTGTATGGCTGATAAATCAACAAAAACTTTATGAAGAGGTAGCGGCACAGGATTAGTCGGCTGTGTGTACACACAATGGCCGACCCGGCCTTCCTTGAGGGTGGCTTACCAATAACTAGTGCACGTAACTTATAAATGGAACAAAGCCAACCCAGTGTTGCTGAGGATTGAGGCTCTGGATGCCACATCTTGCACCACACCGGTGACCCGAGTTCAGGAGCAAGCTCGGTGCCGGGGGTTGGCAGGGATGGGGTGAGGATAGAGCACCTGCTGGGCTGCTCTCTTCCCCTGGCGGGAGGGTGGGCGATAGCTCAACATGCCAGAGGCTCCCAGTGGAGATCAGGGGTGCTGCAGCGCATCGGCTGCACGTCCAGTAGCGTGGTTAGCGCTGGGGGGGTTGCTGTGCACCAGTGCATCATGGGTGCACCATGCAGGGGGAAGGGCACCAGAATATGGAAAAAAAATGGCTCCGTGGGGCTGATGACAGCACCTGACTCCCATGCCCACCGCTGGATCCACCTTGCTTGGTCGTCCAGGTCCTCCACCCGGGCCCACCCCACAGCCAGAGTCTATGTGTGTAAGTGCGCCCAAAGAGGAGGGATGGCCCCACCCGGAGGGGTTAAGCTGGGGGTGCTGGCTGTGTGGAGGGGGGGAAGAGAGGAGGCACAGGTTCAAGGGGACCTCAGGTGGGCAGGAACAGGCAGGATGCCTGAAAGAGACTATGCGGGCTGTGACCAGAGGTGGGGGAGGAACTTATAAATGGAGCAGTACTGTACAGAGACCTGTATTGTAGTGTTATATCTCATCCAATACTTGGCAAGGCAGTGTAACAATAACCAGCTAGTGAAAGAGAACAACAGTAGGAACAGCAGCTGCCTGGAGCTGTACAGGTATTTACATACCTGGGGCCTTATTAAGAGCGCAGAGGGTACTTTGGGGGGACTGTTTCTGGCCCTATACAAGCTGTGGTACAGGTTTTTAAGGGTTTCTGGTTTTCGGGGGGAGGGGGCCTTATCCTTGATCCTGCTAGGGGGAAGCCCTTGAGTGACAGCCTCTATCTGAAAGTGTTCATCAGGGTAATGCTTTGTCCAGGGGGGTAGGGGGTAAGGCTGGGAGGGACAGTCAGGGGGTGAAGGGGTATCAAAAAGGTGACTGACCAGCTGAGGGTACCTGGGACAATGGAGGTTTATAAACCCCCCCCCCGGGACCTGTTGTTTCCTCCCCGCCACCATTCCCACCCCCTTGTAGCACCCACCAAGCCAAGCTTGGAGGGGGGAATTCTTGCTCCTGCCAGTCACAAGATCGGGCCCTGTGTGGCCACGTTTGTCTGGTTATCAGCATCGTGGCCTTTGCCAATCCTGGCAGGAGAGTATAGGTGAGGTTTGCTCCTCGGGGGGGGGGCTGGAATAAACAGCAGGCCTGGTAGATGTTAGCTGGCTCTGTGCTGTCATGTTATGGTTAAGGGTCCCACTCCCTCTCCCTCCCCACTACCCCTGAGTGCATGCTGGCGCCCTACAGATGTTTCACCACAAGGGGGAAGAGAGGGGTCTCTGGGGCCTATACATGCTAATATCAGGTAGGTAATAATTGTGCCCTCACCCAACAATCCCTGATATCCGCTCTTTGCAGTGCGAGTAGGGCCTTAGCCGGGAACCCAGGACCACATGGCTGTGGCAGCGGGCGGGCGTGGAGTGGGGTCTGGGGGCTCTGCGAGCGGGGGAACAGCCAAATTCCATACTACCCTACACCCCCTCCCCCGTAACACAGCTGAGCAGGGCCAAGCTACTTTCGACCACTCCTTACATAGAAACATAGAATTTGATGGCAGATAAGGACCGCTTGGCCCACCTAGTCTGCCCATTTCCCTACCAACAGGATAGGCCACAGATCCTAGTTAACCAACAGCCTACTTCCTCCTACCCCCCACTAGAATTGCTTTATGTCTGTCCTATGCATTCTTGAATTCCCTCACTGTTTTTGACTCTACGACCTCCTCAGGAAGGCTGTTCCATGCATCTACAACCCTCTCTGTGAAGAAATACTTCCTCACATTACCTCTGAGCCATCCCCCTCTATCTTCAAATTGTGCACCCTTGTTCTTGCACATTTCTTTTTCTGAAAAATGCTACCCTCTTGGACTTTGTTGATTCCCTTGAGGTATTTGAAAGTTTCTGTCATGTCCCCCACATCCCTCCTTTCCTCGGGGCTATACATCTTTGGTTCCTTTAGTCTTTCATCATATGCCTTCTGATGCAGACCCTGCATCATTTTGGTTGCCCTCCTCTGGACAGCCTCTACCCTGTCTATGGCTTTGCGGAGATGGGGTCTCCAGAACTGTACACAGTACTCCAGATGTGGTCTTACCAACTGTCTGTACAGAGGGCCAACAACTTCCTGTTTTCTACTGCCAATGCCTCTCCCTATGCATCCCAGTATCCCCCCCCAGCCCTCCTTACTGCCTTTGCACATTGCTGGCCCACCTTTACGTCATCTGATATGACTAACCCCAGGTCCCTTTCCATTTTTGTTGTTGTCAGTATCTCACCCCCCCATTGTGTACTCTTCCCCTGGGTTTTTGTTTCCCAGGTGCATTACTTTGCACTTCTTTGCATTGAGTCTAAGCTGCCATAAATTTGACCATTCCTCTAACCTTGCCAAGTCCCTTTTCATCCTTTCTACCCCACCTTACCTATCAACCCTGTTGCAGATCTTTGTGTTCTTTGCGACCATAGTGGTCAAGCAGCAGTAACCCCACCACTGCAAGCCCAACACTGTGCATCAAATGATCATAAGTACTAATCATAAGTACTAAACCCCAAATTGGAAAGGTGCATGGGGGGGAGGGGGCAGATACCTGTTATCCAGCCCCAGCAAGGGACATAACAACTATGATGCTCTGTCAAAAAGGAGGCAACAAAGGAGGGATCTGAGGGAGCCAGCAAGGGCTTCCCCCAGTTTGATTACAAACCTGCTCCCCCCCCTTATTATCACATACTGGACACACACACACACCCCCTCTGCTGCACCTTTCCTTCTTAGGAGTACTCATCTGTTAATCCGGTGCAGCATTAGTCTTCTGGTGGTTCTGCAGCAGTCTTCTTCATCTCTGCATGGTCCGGGGATGCCGTCCAGATCTTCATGCCTCTCAGCAATAGGTCTGGTGCACAAGCAGGGGATTTCAGTTTGGTGTGCAGCAGGGCCAGTTCAGGGGTGGTCACCCTGGAAAGGTGCAGTTTCTCATCTTTGTGTGGGTGCTACCTCCATGGAATTCAAATAGTCTTCTCCATGTGTTGATGAAGAAGCAGCCAGCGGTAAGAAGGGGTTATTACAGAAGTATGGGCTGGTGATCTCGTAACCCTGCGGCTCCTCGTGATGATGTTCTGGGCTGTTTCCATGGTTCCCTCTGACCCTTTCAAGTGGGTGGTCTCTTTTGTTATGGGCTGCCTGTTGGGGCCATTTGCATTGGTTGGCCTGTCTGGATTCCGTGGCACTCCTCAGACCTTGAGGTGGGGTCCATTCATTGGGGCCGTAGTGATCTTTTTTTAGTGGGGATTGACATTCCTCATAGTTTTTTTTTCGGCCCAGGAGCTACACCACATGGTGGGCTCCCTGGTTGTTTGAGGGTGACAGGGCGTGCTCGATAACATCAATAGCCACCTCAGGAGTGAGGAATTGCAGGGTGGAACCATTGTGAGTGATTTTAAGGACAGCAGGATACCTCAATGTGAAGGGGACTTTGAACATGTGAAGCTTCTGCTGCACCTCAGTGCAGGCCTTGCGTCGGGCAGTGAGCTCAGGTGAGAAGTCTTGAAACATCATGACTCTGTGTCCTTGCCAGGCCACTGCCCCAGCTCCTGTGCCCTTGCCTGGATGGCGTCCTTTTCTGCATAATTGAGAAACCGGGCCAGGATCGGCCTCGGTCTCTCATCGGCTGGAGGTATCAGTGGGCCCTCTTGATGATGATCCTGGTGGCGGAACAGAGCCGTAAAACCTCTGGTAGTGCCCACTGTAGAAATGGTACCATCTGACCCTCCTCGCAGCCTTCACAGAAGCCTAGGATCTGCAGATTGTTTCTTCGGCTCCTGTTTTCTAGATCATCCAGTTTGTCTTGCAAGTGCTTTATCTGCCTGGCCTGTTCATTTAAGATGTTACAATGCCCCTTGATCATGATGTCCTGTCCTGTTTCTTTCTGTTCCACAGCTCCCATTCTGGAGTTGAGTTGTAGGATTGCAGCAGCGGTGCTTGTGGAGGCAATAGTTAAGTCCCCAATCCGGCTTAAGACAGAATTAAACATGTCCCTTATGGAGGGTTCTGGGCCTTCCAGAGCACTTCGAGTCATGCGGTCCTCATGGTCAGAACTGCTGCTGTAGCTTGAAGATGACAGCAGGTAAGGATCTTTCCCTTAGTCGGATATGTGGTAGCAGGAATATTTAGATCAATTCTAATGGCAATTTACAGTCTGTGGTCCCAGATGAAACAGAAAAAAACAGGTTCAAAGCTCCATGCAGCTAGCTGAGGTCTTTCAAGCTGCCATCTTTGATGCTGGTCAAGCCACGCCCCCACCGGGAAAAGTCTGGTACCTTAAACAGCTTCTTTTGCTTGGTGCTCATGGCAGAGGACTCGGGACTGTTACCAGAAAGGGGTGCAAAGGCTTCCACTACAGGCGTGGGAAAAATGGAACAGATAACAATCAGGAATGGCAGGGAGAGGAAACAGCTAGTATCCACTACAATGGACAAGGCACTGGGACCTAATACTATACACCCAAAGGTGCCAATGGAATAGAACCAGACTTGGCAGTGCTTTTGGTGGACACGTTTAGGTGCTTTCTGGAAACCAGTTAAGTGCCACAGGACTGGAGGTTTACAGACATGTTTATGCTGCACAAGTGTGGGGACAAGGAAGACCCAAGTAACTACAGGCCTGGCAGTCTTACCACAATTGTTAGTAAGCTGACAGAGACCCTGGGCAAGGAACAAATAGTGAAGTACCTAGAATTTAATGGGTTGCAGGACAGAAAGCAGCATTGGTTCAAGGCAGGAAGAACATGCCGGACCAGTCAGTTGATTTACACTATTTCGACTTCAGTTAGGCCTTTGATTCAGTAACACTAAGGAGCCTACTAAAGAAGCTGAAGGATACAGAGACAAAGGAAGGGCTGATGAGGTTTCTTGTGAGCTGGCTGCAGAAAGGAAGCAGAAGGTGGTAGTGAATGGTATTAAATCAGCGTTCAGGGAGATCACACATGTGTCACCACAAAGGTTGGTCCTGGGTCCTGTTCGGTTCAATACACTCATCAGTGACATTGGGGAGAGTATACGGGGCAGGATGTGTCTCTTTGCGGAGAACACAAAATCCTTTGGCAGGGAAGACAGTGAAGAGGGGAATTAAAGAGGGATTTGGAGAAATTAGAAAGGTAGTCCATAATTCGGCAGTTACGGTTCAATGCCAGAAAGTACAAATTAATGTTCACTGGTAAGAAGAACCCTTCACCGAGTACTGGATGGGGGATCAGTTGACCGCAACGTGAGAGGAAATGAATATGATGGTAATCATCAGTAACACCCTCAAATCCTCAAGCAAGTGCAGCAAGGTGACCAGAATGTAGGGATTCATAGAGAATTCAGCAGTAAGAGGACAGAGGGGGTATTGCCACTGTACAGTCTTCTGGTAAGGCCCCATCTGGAATACTGTGTCCTGTTCTGCATCCCACACCTGAGGAAAGACAGGAATATACTAGAGACTGTGCAGCAAAGGATCAACAAAGAACTCCAGGGCCAGAAGGGCAGATCGTATGAGGAGCACCTGGTAGACCTTGACATGTACATTCTGAAGGCCAGGAGAGAGACAGGAGACATGAGCAAGAGTTACCAGTTCCTGAGGGGGATAAACAGAGTGGGCAGTGCGGACCCATTCACCCAGAATGGTAACACAGTGATGACGGGGCAGGAGTGGAGACGGGTCAGTGGGAGATTTATAGGGATATAAGGAAGTTCTTCACTGAAAGAGTAGTGAAACAAAGGAACAGATTACAAAAAGAAGGGGTGGGTCCATAAATAGGTTCTAGATTGGGTGGGACAGACACAGGAGGGTCGTAGCACCCACACAAGGGGTAAAGAGGTAGGGAGTAGGAAGTGGAGAGGGCAGGCTGGGGAAAGGAGGAGTAGATCTCAAGGTAAATACCCTCTTTAACAAAATATCAAGCGTGGAATAGGGAAGAAAACAGTGCAGACTGTTTGGGTCTTGTGTCTTTTTCTGACATAATTTTCAGTGTTTTATGTTTCAATAATAACCTTCCCCAAAAAAGGAAGACATGAGAAAAATTTGCCACTATCTCCAGGTTTAATGATGGTTTCTTCTGAAGGGGCCTCACTGCGGCTGTTTTAAGAACTTCAGGGAAGACACTCTCTGTTACTGAGCATTGGGCAGTACTGACAACCACCAGACCCAGAAACTCCTGGCAAGCCACCAATGGCTGGGTTGGACCTGAATCCAGATTACAGAAAGTGGGATGCAATGTCAGACATCTCATCAACAGATGTTGATCCAGACTCTGTCCATGGCATTGGAGGGTCATTTCCAATTGAACTCTCAACATTGCTTGCCTCTGACAGGCCACCTGAATAGATCCCTGCCCTAACGGAGGACACTCTTTCCAAGAAGAACTGTTTAAACTCTTTTCACCTCTCTACTGAAAAAAAACTCTAGGCTGTTGATGTGGGAGACAGGTCAGTTTGTCTACAGTGCAGAAGAGTTATGCAAGCCTGCTCCTACCAGAGTTATGCAGGCCTGCTCCTATCAGAGGCAATCACTCTTGACAGAAGCTCTCCCTTTTCAGAGTGGCTCCCCTCTGACAGTCCTTCTTATGGGGACTTTGAGCCATCCTTTCCTCCATCGAAAAACTTTCTGGAACACTCCAACCTCCACCTAATTGTCTCTAACCCTCTCAGTTGTCATGATACCATGATGAGCCATAATAGAAAGACATTAGGCAGACATGGATTGGAGCAAGGGTGTCCACAGCAATGGTGATGGCATTATTACAACCATCCACCACCAACTCTGTCTCTCCCCTGCACATGGTTATCATGCTAGGATGCATGCAGTGCTAGGATCGCTTAGTGGTCTAAGGCATGGGGCTTAAAATAAGAATTTTCCCACAGGTCACACTGGGAGACGAGCAACTTGTTGCTCAGTGTGCCTTCCTGGTGAAATATTTCAATAAATAAATAAACGAATCATGCCCACGATGTTCAGCACACACCTGGGTTTATTAGGCTCAAGACATAGATACATAGAAATTGTTGGCAGATAAGGACCGCTAGGCCCATCTAGTCTGCCCATAAGCCCTAAACTTGTATGCAGTCACTGACCCTAAGTGATCAATGGCTTTTCATCACTCCCTCCCCACCAAATGTTCCCTTGTGCCTGTCCCAGGCATGTTTAAACCCCTCCACTGTTCTTGCCCCCACCACCTCTTGTGGCAGACTGTTCCAAGCATCCACCACCCTCTCTGTGTAGAAAACTTCCTCACATTACCTCTTAATCTACTCCCCCCCTCCAATTTCATATTGTGTCCCCTCATTCTGATATCTTTTCTACATTGGAAATAAGGCATGTCGGCTCATCACTGGTGCTCACCGTCTCACACACATATGTGACCTGTACACTCAGACTGGCTGGCTCCAGCTATCAAGCCGCATAAAGTTTCTCACCTGCTCCATGGTGAAAAAAATCTACCTTGGCCTTGCACCTTCTGGGGTCTCAACTCTGTTACAACACCGAATTAACAAATGGTGCCTTAGGAGATCCATGCTACAGCTACTGAAAGTCCCCCACTGTTACACTTCACAGGGACAGCGCTCTTTTGCTTATCGAGTGCCACTCGGGTTCAATGGCCTCAGCCCAACCATCTCCTCTGCCCCAACAATTGGTATGTTTAAAACTAGGCTCCGGGACTATCTCACTACCAACAGCTCCTGTGACTGCCAAACTTAACCTGGTTTCTCCACTTCCCTTCCTGCTCTAGTGGTCCCCCCCTCCCCTCCTCATCGGATTCTACCCTCACATCTTGGTATACCCAATGCTGCACTTTTCACCCTCTCTCCACCCTTCCTACATTCCTTCTCCCCACCTCCTCTCTTCCCTGTCCCTATGACTCTGGCACTTATCTGTTGTCTATTTTCTCTGACAAATGCCGCTGGCTGCCTTGTTACAATGCTACGCTTGAACTGTATTAAACTGTACTCTGTTTGCAATGTCCACATTGTTGTTGTGTCTGTCTTGATGTTCCCAATAATTTGTATTTCTCTGACGTGGAACCTTTGTAAAAGAGCCAAGGCTCAAAGGTATTTGTAATCCTAGACTTGATAAATAAATAAATAAGATCCCCCACCTGCACATTGTTTATGCCCTTGAGGTACTTGAAAGTTTCTATCATGTCCCCGTTTCTCTTCTCTCCTCCAGTGAGTACCTATTGAGGACTCCTAGTCTCTCTTCATATGTTTTGTGATGCAAGCTATGCACCATCTTTGTCATCCTTCTCTGGACAACGTCCACTCTGTCCATGTCCTTACACATGTGTGGTCTCCAGTACTGAATGCAGTACTCCGGGTGAGGCCTTACCAGTGTTTTATACAATGGCATCAACACCTCCTGTCTCCAGCTAGTAATGCCTCTGCCTATGCACCTCAGCATGCCACTGGCCCTCCCTGCAGCCTTTGTGCACTGCTTTGATACCTTAAGGTCATCAATCAATCAATCAATCAAAGTCTTTATTTAACCAGGCGATCACCGTTGAGCAAGCTCATTTTCGAGGTGGACCTGGGTTTGTTAACAAGGAACAAGAGACAATATACGTGGGATGCAACACACAAGAACATAGTAATAATACAAATAAAGTGAGATACAATAATACAGCATATACAAAGTATCAGCAGGTAGCATTTACAGAAGTATATGTTTGGAACAGAAGATACAGCTAGTTTTGGGTAGGACGCAATTTTTCGTAAAAGTAAAGAAATATACATATCAGGTACACCGAACACAAATAAAACCTAATATAAAAAGATATATAGTGATACGGAATGGAGAATTTAGAGCTGGAACCAGGGTCAAAGGAATGTGGAAGGGACAGATACGGGGGTAGAAAAGAGGGAGAGGGAAGAGTCGATTATAGATGTGATCAGTCTTTTAACAGTAGTAACTAGAGTGTAGTTGGACTTATAGGAGTCACTATTTAGGGTAGACAGGCACAGGACTCCTTATTGTGATGTAGATATAGAGATTTCAAAGCTGCTAGGCTGATGTGGTGAGTTAATTTCAAAGTTTTTTGCAGCTTGTTCCAAAGCTGAGGTAGCACAAAGCTGACGGCTGCTCTGCCAATGCGAGATTTTGCTTTGTAAACATAAAGGTAGATATATGAGGTGCTTCTCAGGGCATACTTCCCCAGAGTGCACAAAGGTAAACAGACAGATATACTGGGGCAGTTTATTTGAGATAGCTTTGTATGTCCAAACCGCAGCATTTTGTTGCTGTCTGTAAGCAAGGGATGACCATCCCACTGCCGTGTACAATGCACAGTGGTGGGTTGAGTATGGAAGACCCGTGATAAATCTTATGGCTCTGTGATAAAGCGTATCGAGTTTGGCTAGGGTACCTGCAGGTCCCTGACTATATAGAAAGCCTGTGTAATCCAATAGGGAAAGAAAGGTAGTTTTAACCAGTTTCAATTTAGCATCTCTTGTGAGGAGATTATTAATCCTAAAGAACAGACCAAGTCTTTGTCTAAGTTTCTTTGCCAGTTCTTCTTAGTGATCTGTGAAAGTAAGTCTATGGTCTAACCAGACCCCCCAGGTACCTGAACTTTGGTACATAGTCTAACTGCTCACCTAGAATGGTAGTGATCTGCGGGAGTGTCCCAGCAATTGCAGGATTTATTGTATTTTGAAAGGGCGAAAGGAACATTGCTTTGGTTTTTTTTTGCATTTAAGAGCAGTTTCTGGTTTATAAGCTGATGTTGCAGCAGATTAAATTCATTTTGAAGGGCTTTACAGGCCACTTCAGGTGTGGGGCTACTAGCATAGAGTACCGTATCATCCGCGAATAGGTGTATTTGTGCTTCTTTGATGGGAGCATCTACGTTGTTAATATAAATGGTGAAGAGCAAGGGACCAAGAATGGAACCATGCAGTACACCCCTCAATAGGGGTTTTGGGGTAGAGAAACTTCCCCTTCTGCCTTTACTTGTTGAAGTCGTCCTGAGAGGTAGTTGGAGAACCATTTAAGGAATAGGGAATCCAAACCAATGTTCTGGAGGGACGACAGAAGCAGTCTGTGATCAACGGTATCGAACGCCTTGCTTAGGTCCAAGAAAACTGCGCAGACAAAGTTTTTTTTGTCTAATTCAAGCTGACAGTCATTTGTCACCTTAGCTAGAGCAGAGATTGTACTGTGCTGTGCTCTAAAACCGGATTGTAACAGGTTGAACAATTTTTCTGATTCCAGGTACTTCCAAACCTGGGAGTTCACTATTTTCTCCAGCATCTTTGACAGGATTGGAAGTAGGGAGATTGGCCTGTAGTAATTGAGGTCACTAGGATCTCCTGACTTGAACAAAGGGACCACAAGTGCATTTTTTCCAAATGGGCGGTAGGTCACCCTGGGACAAGGATAAATTGAAGAGATGAGTAATTGGGACTGCGAGGACACGGTAGCCGACCTTTAAGAAGTATGGGTCAATGAGGTCGGCCCCAGCACTTTTCCTAGTATCCAGCTGAAGGAGAAGATCTTCGATTTCTTTCAGGGAGGTAGGCTGAAGAGAGAAGGATGGACTGGGGATGGGTTTTTCTTGTGTATCCAATCTAAGTTGTTGGAGGAGGATATTCGTGGGAGAGGAGTCAAAGGCTAGCCCTGAAGTGGCAAAATGATTATTGAGAACATCGAGGATAGACGGTCTATCGGAGATGACAGTATTGTCAATCAATAATTTAGTAGGTAGGGAATTTACAGTGGTGTGACCTTCAATGTCTTTGATAGTCCTCCAGAATTTGGAGGCATTTCTTGAGGAGCTCTCCAGCTGAGAGCGGTAGAAATTAGCTTTGGCTTCTCTGACCATTTTGGTGCAGAGGTTCCTCGCCCTCAGAAAGAATTCCAGTCATTTATGAAATTAGTTTTCCTAGCAGTTCTCCAGAGTACATCCCTACTCCGCAAAGCATCTTTCAGGTCTTCTGTAAACCACCGACAGGATTTGTTTCTGGCACTAACTTTTACTATGGGAGCATACTTGTTGAGAGCCCCTAGCACAATTTCTGAGAAAATATCATAAGCCGTAGTCAGGGACTTGGCTAGATAGAAGTCCTGCCATTGCATGGAGTCTCTTACGTCTGATATATATACCCATGGAAATCAAAGTTGCGTATTCACCTTTTAAAGGAGAATTTTGGTACAGTTGTGGATTTAAGAGTGGATCTTACACACGCAATGAAGCAATGGTAGCTAATATCAGAGAAAAAGATGCCAGCATGGAAGAATAAATGGGGTTTGTTAACTAAAATGATATGCAAGACAGTACTGTTATTAGGGTTGAGCTTGCTAGGACTAGTAGATTTGTTTATTAGCTGTGACAACCCAAGGGAATCACAGAACATTTTAAATGGGGTGGATACACTGGAGAGCCAGTCTAAGTTGAAGTCCCCTAGTATGATGCACTCTGAAGATGCCGAACCCAGGATGTTTTTAAGATGTTTTAACAACTGTAGTCCAGCTGATCGGGGTCTGTAGCATCCTATTATACATAATGAGACATCGGTGGCAATTTCAATCTTTAATGACAAGCTTTCGAATTCTTTTGGGACAGAGGTTGAGTCAATTATGGAGGGAGGGAATTTATCCTTGATGTAAATAGCTACCCCACCACCTCTGGTTTGCCTGTCGGCTCTGAACAAAGAGTAGATGGGGATGTTAACTTCGTTGTTACCAGTGGCCGGTCGGAGCCAGGACTCCAAAATCACCAGAACATCTGGAGCAGTATGACATACCCAGGCCTGAAGAGAAGTGATTTTTTTTTAATAGGCTACATACATTAACATGCAATAATGTAAGCCCCTTGAGGCTTTGTAGCTCTGCTGGGGATTCCATGGGTGCCAGAGGGCCTGAATTAAGCTCAACATTTCCTGAGCATAGTAAAAGCAGGAACAAGAGTTTCCTGCAGAGTCCTGGGAGAAGTGTGGGTGGCTGGGTCTTCTTTCAGTTACGTGATTTGTCTGTGGCAGTATAGGAAGTTCTGAGGCTATTTCCCAGTTTTCCTGATGCTGCATACAATAATGCCCTGAGAGAGTCAATTGGAGTAGAGGGGAGTATACAGAAGGTGGTGTAGCCCTGTGGGCAGGCTCTAGGAGAGTTCCTGTATGCCGGTGCAGGTGAAGGACCAGCAGCAGGCTAGGGGAAGTTAGAGCACATACAAGTTCTTCTACTTGATAGGAAAAGTCCCGGTCAGACAATGCAAAAAGAGAACCATTCTCCACTCTAGGAGTTATTTTTTGATTCACATGCGGGTCCAATACATCATCAGATATGATAACCCCTAGGTCCCTTTCCTCTTTGGTGACAGTAAGCACCTCCCCCCATTCTGTAGCTCTCCCCAGGGTTCCCCCTAACCAGGTGTATTATCTTGAATTTATTTGAACTAAATCAATGAATGAATTGAATGAATTACTATTATTGGTGGCTATAGGCCACCAGCTGGTAGTTCTGATATCCTTAACATTCTTAAATCCATAACCACCACTGCTAACTCTGAAACATTAATTCTTGGGGACCTCAACATGGACTGGCTCACTCCTAAATCACTCTACTTGAAATCCCTTTGCATCGATGTTGGCCTTGCTCAGCTAGTGAGTGAACCTACTAGAATCAACACGTCAAATACCAACAATAGCTCATTCCTTTATGTTATTTTAACTACGCATCCCCATAAAATTTTTCATACTGCAGTCTTCCACAATGATCTGAGTGATAACTATGAAATATGTGTTCAGTGATTCTAATGTCTATTTATGTCCTGTAACAATTTGTACTATGTGTGGCAGTATCTCTGCCCTTATACAAGCGTTGTTATAGCTGTTTTTTACTGTATCATGCAGTTTCTCCAATGTTGCCATGTATGTATACTGCATGTTTGTGCTCTCCCGGGTCTTTCCTGAAAATAGGCATACTACTTGTCTAGTCTACTTACCCGGTAAACAAAAGCTAAATAAATAAATAAATAAATAACGGGATTGTAGCTTGTATAAGAACTCAAGCTAAAACTCACCATCAACCCAAGTTCATAACCAAGCGGTCCTATCGCAAGTTCAGTGCACAAAACTATTTGTCCAACCTAAGGAAGGTTAGATGGCAAGACCTACTTAGCTAAAACAGCTGATGAGGCCATCACTATCCTCAATGACAAACTGATTAGCCTGGCAAATAAGCATGCCCCCTTGATTAAGGTTAGGACACGTAAAACCACTAACCTTTGGTTTTCACCAGATCTTAAGGCCGCACTTCTAGTCCGGGATAAACTCTGGGCTCAGGCCAGGCGTACCAAGTGTCCAACAGACTGGCAGGCCTTTAAAGCAGCTAGGAATGTATGCGTTAAATGCATTCGCTCTGCTAAAGCCAACCTCTATGTCACCACTCTTGAACAGGCTAAAGGGAACTCTCATAAAATCTGGAGCACCCTTAAGACTATCGAAGGCCAGCCTTTTACCTCCTCTGTCTCTACTAAAATAGTCAGCAATGGTAGGGTGGTGGAAAACATTTGTCAGATTCTTGAAGAATTTAACTCTCATTTTTCCATTGCTGGCTTACCCTTCGATTCCTCATCTTACGCAGGATGAACTAATAACATAGACAGCATTAACGCTGCTTCCCAAACCCCGTCATGTCCCTTTCAGCTGTTCCCTCCCGATTATAAAGAAGTTGAAGATTCGCTCCTCAATCTGGATGCTAAAAAAAGCACTGGTGCCGACGGCCTGGAACCTTTTTTCCTAAAAATAGGCTACCTCCATCTCACTGCCCCCATCCTTCACATCTTCAACCTTTCTATCTCCACTGCCTCAGTCCCTTCTTGCTGGAAGTCCACCACATCTTTCCCTTATTCAAATCAGAGGATCCATGTGACTTAAATAACTACAGCCCTATCTCCATATTGCCCATCCTATCTAAAGTCTTTGAAAAATTGATCTGTACTCAATTAAAGCACCACATCGAAAGCTTCTAACTTCTTAACCCAGCACAATACGGCTTTCGGCCTAAACATAGTACAGTCACGGCTTTGGCGAAAGTCACCAATGAATGGGTCTCTGCTATGGATTCTAAGAAAATTACTGGTGCAGTATTCCTAGACCTTAGCAAAGCGTTCGATACTGTCGATCCCAACCTACTAGTTAGAAGCCTTATCAAAATAGGTGCCTCCCCCATCACCGCGCAGTGGTTTACTAGTTACCTTTCTGGGACCTCCCAGAAAGTTAAAGTCGATGGCCTATTTTCTGCCTCTCTGCCTGTTGCTAGGGGAGTCCCACAAGGCTCCATCCTAGGGCCTATCCTCTTCTCCCTGTATATCAATAATCTCGATGCCCATATTGACAATTCTAAACTGCACTTCTTTGCAGATGATACAGCGCTGTACACTTCTGGTTCATCTCTGTCCAAAGTAAGGGATGTTTTACAATCTGACTTTGCTCGGTTGGAACTTAATCTGGTTAATGCCAAACTGCTCCTTAATGCCAAAAAAACTAAGGCCATGATCTTCACCCTCAACAACTCCTCCACCGACCCACCTAAAAACTTCATTGTTACATCTCTAGGAGAATCACTTGAAGTCGTAACCAAATTTAAATATCTTGGTATATGGCTAGATAATAAGCTCACCTTCAGTGGCCATCTCAGTGACCTGTCCAGGAGATTAAAAGCCAGACTAGGCTTTTTCTTCCATAATAGGTCTCTTTTTCTGCTTGGGACTAGAACTAGGCTTGTTCAAGCCACATTCCTTCCATTACTTGACTATGGTGACCTAATCTACACCTCTGCAGCAGCTAAAAGCCTAAGCAAACTGGACTCCCTCTATCATCATGCCCTGCGGTTTATCACAAATTTACCCTACCAAACTCACCATTGCGAACTGTACAGAGCCGTTGGCTGGACATCACTCTCCACAAGACGTTAAGTTCCACGCTGGTATCTGGACCCTTAAGATACTCCTGAACATACTCCCATGCTATCTAAAATCTCTTATCCATATCTCCCACTGTATGTATTCCCTCAGGAAATCAGACTTTATCCTCCTTGACATACCGAGGACTCGTACTTCCTTTGTCAAAAGTGCCATTTCAACAGTCCTTCCAACCCTCTGGAATCAGCCCCAATCCACATTGAAACTTTCCAGCACTGTTTCTGTCAACTTTTTCAAAAGGCTGGCTATGTCAAAAATTAAAGATAATTGCAGCTGTTTCTAAGCCACTTCCCCTTCGTTCCTTCACTCCATGCCTTCTCTACTAGCTGGCACTAGCTCTAGCCCAAACAAACATACTCAACTTCTATTACAACTATCCTTTTCCTACACTATCTCCCCCCCCCATTCTACCTATCTCTATGACACCCTAGCCCTTTCTTTTCCTCTCCTGTTTTCTTATGTATGTCTTATTTTGGCGGTTGGTATCCCCCTACCCCAATGCCTCCTACTGTCCTATGCACCATGTACCTACCTTTCTAGTCCCTGCCTACAGCTTATATTTCATAACTGCTTGAAACTGTTTGGAACTACTATGATGTCTGTTATTATGTTCCTAATTTCTGTGATATTCTACTATTATGCTATATGTATTTGCCGGTACTCGTGTCTCAGGACCTCCTTGTGAATGAGTTTGCTCTACGGAGTTTTCCTGCAATAAACTTGAACTTGAATCTCAGTTGCCACACCTCTGACCATCTTTCAAACTTCTCCAGGTCCCTCTTCATTTTTTGCACCCCTTCTAGAGTATCCACTCTGTTGCAGATCTTGGTGTCATCAGCAAATAGGCATACCTTTCCTTCCATCCCCTCTGCAATGTCACTAATGAAGACATTGAACAGGACTGGTCCTAGTACTGATCCCTGTGGTACTCCGCTGGTCACCTCTCTCTCCCTAGATTGGATCACATTTACCACCACCCTCTGTCTTCTGTCCATCAGCCAGTTTCTAACCCAATGTATCGCCTTATGCACTATGCCCAGACTACTCATCTTGTAGATAGGCAATGTCTACTGCCCCTCTCTGATTCACTTCCCTAGTCACCCAAGCAAAGAAATCTATCAGATTTGTTTGACAAGATCTTCCTGCTGTGAATCCGTGTTGTCTCAGATTCTGGACAACACTGGATTCCAGGTGTGCCACTATCCTTCCTTTCAGCAGTGTCTCCATGATCTTCACCACCACTGAGGTGAGGCTGTCTGGCCTGTAGTTCCCCGCTTCCTCCCTACTGCCACTTTTGTGCAGTGTGACTACATGCGCACTCCTCCAGTCCTCCGGAACCATGTCTATGTTGAGTGACTCTGTGAACAGGGCGACCAGAGGTGCTGCTAGTTCCCTTCTCAGCTCCCTTAATATCCTCAGGTGTATGTGATCTGGCCCCATGGCTTCATCCACCTTCAGCTTTGTGAGTTCCTCCAGAACTCTTTCCACTGTGAATGGACTGGTGTCCACTTCTCCCCCCCCATTGCCTCTTCTCCCCAACTGTGGTCCTTGAACCTCTCCCTCCTTAGTGAATACTGAACAGAAATATTTGTTCAGTATTTCTGCTTTGTCTAGATCCCCCTCCTTACACTCTCCCTCCTCCTTTGAGACTCCTATCCCCCAGTTTTTCTTCTATCATATGTACCTATAGAATGTCTTGTCCCTTCCACAGTCTGTGATAAACCCTCCTCTGTCTGTGCCTTGGCTCTCCTAACAGCCTTCCCTGCTTCCTTTAGACATTCAAGGTACACCTCCCTGTCCTCCACCGTTTGGGTTCCCTTATACTTCCTGAAACTTGCTCTTTTAGCTCTTACTTTGTCTGCTACCTCTTTAGAGAACTATAGTGGTTTGCTTCTTCTTTTCCCTTTGGCCACTGTCCTAAGGCATTGGTTAGTTACTTCCACTATGACTCCTTTTAGTTTCCCCCACTGTTCTTCCACTCCTTCCATTACCTCTTCCTTCTCCATGGCTGCTCTTAAACATTTACCCATTTCACTGAAATCTGCCCTCCTGAAATCTAATACTTTTGCCTTTGAGTGGCTTAATTGAGTCCCTGTCTCCATGCCAAACCAGGATCCACGACAGGAGCCCGACAAAAAGTTTGTCAAACACCCGTCAGCGACACGGAGAGTTGACCGCATTCTGCGGTCAGCTGTCCGATTCACTCTATGTTACTTGTTTTCTTGGGGGCCCTGCCCCTGAACCCCCACAGGGGCTGCTTCCCCCACACACACCCACTTAAGGATTCTCAACTCCAATCGGAGCTGATTGAGGGGGTGCAGGACACCCGACAGCGCCAGGTTCCAGCGGGTCTCCCACAGCGGCTTGGCACTATAGTCACTGTGGAGGACCTCACTGGTGAAATGTCACTGTCGGGGGGGGGTAACCGCCAAACCACATCATGTGGTGGTCGCTGGATCTCAGCTGCCTTTCCACCTGGACTCCTTCGACCCTGTTTCCATTGGTTCATACCAGGTCCAGAATAGATTTGTTAATGGTTGGCTCATGCACCTGCTGTCTGAGTCCAACCCCCTGCAGGGATTCCAAGATGGCCATGCTTCTGGCTGAAGCAGCTGCCTGGGTGGTCCAGTCTACATCCGGCATATCAGCAGGATTTCACCTTTAGCTGCCATGTCATGATTTCCTCCATTAGTACCCTGTCCACTTCCTCCCTCTGTGCTGGAGGTCTGTAGATCACCCCAGTACATACTGCTGTGCCATTCCCTGGTTCAAAGGTGACCCACATTGCCTTGGCCCCCTCCCCGTCTTCCCTGTACTTCTGTAGCCTTATGCCTTCACTGATGTACAGGGCTACCCCCTTCCCTTTTTACCTTCCCTGTCCCTTCTGAACAGTGTATTGCCTGGTACACTGATGTCCCAGCCGTGATTAGCAGAGTACCATGTCTCTGTTATTGCTGCTATGTCAAGGTCTGCATCCGTCAGCAAGGCTTCCAGGTCTAGAACCTTATTTCCCAGACTGCGGGCATTTGTGAGCATGACCTTCCACGTTTTATACCCTGCCCTCCCTCTGCTCTTGTTCTCTCCCCTTTGCCTGTTTCCCCCACCCCGGTATTCCTGTTCATGTGCTCCTGCCCCTCCTCTATCCCCCGTTTTACACATTTCGCCTGCCTGCTCCTCCCTACTCGCTTCAGTTGTTCCTGTTGTCAACTTGTGTTTTTGCATGCTACCATGGGGGAGTGATCCTAAGCCACCTGTCTCTCGTGACTCTTCCCCCTTGGCCAGTTTAAATGCTCTCTGCTGAAGCATTCCAACTTCTCACCAAGGAGTGAGGTCCCCACTTCCGGACAGATGCAGGCCATCCTCCTGACATAAGCTCACATTTGCCCAGATGGGGCCCCAGTCCCCTAAGTAGCCAAATCCTTCCCTTCCACACCAATCCTTCAACCAGGTATTGAAGGATTGATTGTGGAGTGCCCTATCCTCCCCAGTGCCTTGGACAGGTACACCTCCGAGAATGAGACAGAATGTGCTACCTATTTCAGTTCCCCCCCCCCCAGCTTCCTGAAATCCTCCTGGACTCTGGATAACTCCACCCTTCTCCCCTCCAGGTCATTGGTCCCCAGGTGGACGATGACATCCAGCTCCTCCCTCCTAGCTACTGTCATAGCAATCTTATGGATTCGCTTCCCATCCCTCCATGCAGCACTTCCTTGGAGGCACTTGATCTGCCTCTCCCTCCACTAGGTGTCCCTATCTCCACTCCCCAGACAATAGAGTCCCCCACTAGGAGAAGCTTCCCCTTCCTCTGTGGTCCCCTGTCCCCCTTCCCTAGGGCTCCAGCTTGGAGGTCCTGACCATCCTCCCTAGCCCAGCTGTGGGTGCCTGAGTGGGGCATTCCCGTTCTTCCAAAACAGTGTAGGAGTTAGTGACTATGCTCTGATCTATACTGGATCACCTCCACTAGAGGGGATGGCAATTGAGGGCCCCATTAGAAACTGCAGTGTGGTAGTCAGACCAGCTAACAGGATCCTCCCAGACATTCCAGATGTTCAGCCACAGAGGGAAGACACATTCCAAGTGTGGCTGCACTCATGAGTAGCAGAGGTCACTACCTGTGTGAGACTGAATGAAATTATTAGAGGAGTTGCTGATCAAGTTGGGAATCCTGATCATCTACACATGCATTAAAGTCCCCAAGCATGGTTAGGTTGGGGGATTCCAATGCAAGGGAGACAATGAAGTCCACAAACTCCTGCAGGAACTCCTGTTCCCATCCCTGTGGATAATAAACCAGGACAATCCTGACCCTCATAGCCTGCTTCTACCTTTGCAGCCACACATTTAAATGACATTGGTTCATTCCCTAACTCAGCTGTCAGCCTCAGGGGGGATCCAAAACAGATGCACCGCCCCAACACACACACACACTTTAACTTCAGACAGTGCACTACTGAGTACCCAACCAAGATGACCACCTGTAACACAGGTCTGGAGTCATCCACAAGCCAGGTCTCAGTAAACCACAACAGGTCACCCAAGGAATCGACGATACAATCCAAGACCACTGCAGTTATGTTCCTTGGGGATCTACTGTTGCACATAATTCCTCAAAGGGCAGAACTCAAGTCAGTTGGCCCTCTAGCGACTTGTCTTTATTTTTCTAGGTGCTCCCTGGGGTTTGGGGTGAGACAGGGTGTACCCTGTTCTCTACTCCTCCAAAAGTCAGAGTGTCTTCTCAGTCTAACATACCCAATATTATCCTCTCCAACATTTAACCTTGAGTCATAGCTACATCCATTGCTCCACAGAGTCAGGAGCCTTCAGCCTGAATTGGTCGATGACTACTATAAAAAGAGCTGGCATTCTAAAGGGGCACAGCAGACAAAGTTGACCAAGGGGGTAGATGCTCAAAGGAGCCTGCAAACCATTACTCATTTATGCCCAGCAGCAAACTAATATTAAACCCTCCAGAAGAAAAAAATGCCATCACCCATGAAACAAAACCACCCAAATATCACTACAACCCAAACCCCCTCCTGTATCCCAAAATACCCTGTTCCACATGGAGCAGGGAATCCACTCTGGCTGCAGGCCCTGCATCTGATTTAATGCCCACTGCCAGACCCTGCTTTGCTGCTAAGATGCCCACTGGCTACTCCACAATGGGGTCCCCACATGGAGTGGGCCTGGGAAAGGGAGGCAAGGTATGCTGAGCACACCTCTGACATGCCAATTTTTGGGTTCAGAGCACCGTGGCCCAGACATGCACCACATTCTCCTGGATTGGTCCCTGCATCACTGAAGAATCACAAATATCAAAACAAGCAGTTGAAAAACATTCAGTGAACGGTACTCCAGAAACACCCAGCCATCATGTTTCCAAAACAAAAAGATAACACTACATGCACACTGAAAACAGAAAACAGCTGGAATCAACGTTTCAAATGTATGTCTTCTTCAGGAATTATCTATTAAGAGAAAATAGTTAACTTTACTGTTTTCTTTTCATAGACAGTTCCTGAAGGAGACCTAATGTTGAAATGTCGATTTTAACTTTATTTTCAATTTTCAGCATGCATTTAATATTACCTTTTTGTCTTTTTTTCAGACCACATGCTGATGCAGTATCATGAGTTTTCTGTCCTTACATCTTGTTTTCAGTTCAATCCCCTCTCTGTTCTAGTCTATTCTATGAATTATATTTTATTTAGAATTTTTTCAAACCAGGACATCCTCATCTTTTTTTTCATCATATGTCTATGCCCCCCGTCGCCGCTGGTCCCCTTCTGCTTCCTCCCCAACCAGCCCCATTATCCACCATTCCCAGAACATACTTGGCTTCCATCAATCCCCAACAGATCCTCTTTCCATTGTTGGGGCCAAGGGGGGGAGGTCCATTCTTCCCACCCATAGTAACCTCATCCAGATATGGAAACCAGGGTTCAGTCATGGTGTGGGGCCTGGAACAGGCAGGAACTTAGTCCTGTTGATGGGCTGCCATTTTCTCTCTTTTTCTTCCCTGACCCCACCCACCTCACAGACATTTGGTCATGAACAGTCAGGCCTCGCGCACTCTAACATACCCCTGCAGGAGAGGCAAGCTCCCTGGCTAGCTGTTGGGTCATTAGAGTAGTGGAACCTGACACCATCTCATCCGGATTGGGATCGCTGGCACACAGCAGTACCTCCTCAGCCCTCATGGTAACATGACCATCTTCCTGGGCTCGTCTCCAAATCAGGGTCGCCAGAATCAGAGTGTGTAGTATTACCCACTGGACCATCGGTGGTCCAAGATATCCACATTCTGACTACAAGCCAGGTTTCCAAGAGAGTTCTGGGAGGATAGTTATAGCAACAGATGTTACAAATATCTACATATGAACTGACAGAGAACAGTTAATAACAAATGGAATATAAATAATATTACATATTTACAGAGGTTAATTTTGTATACCCTCATTGAGAGGGATTGCATAGTGGTGGAGTGGGCAACTGGGGGGACTTGGCTTAAAAATGATGGTTTAAAGATAAGTGTCCAGAGTATTGTGATTCTTATAGTAATATAGAAAGCTGGGGCATGCTGTTTCATATTGTATTGTAGGTGTGTAAGATTTATATTTAATTTTTAATAGTTTCCTATTTGCTTAGGTACAGGGTAATGGAACATAACTGTATTGTATTTCTTTGTACAATTTTATGGTAAAATTCCCAGGAGGCTATTAAAAATTTGTGTTAGCTCAATTGTCTGTCATCTTATCCTGCTTTAAATAAAAAAACTTGAACCTTAAGGGTATCAACGGTGTGTGGGTGATGTAAATATGTGGGGTGCTGCGATGACTGTACATCAGCCTTTTAAAGGTGCTGATGGTCTGGGCTCCTTTTGCACTGACTGGGAACGCATTTCAGATAATTGGGCCAGCTACTATGAAGGGCTGGGTTCCAGTGGTCTTGTGTGTTTTTGATACATGGAGGAAGCTCATCTGTTGAACTCTCGGTGTGTATGTCTGACTGGGTTTATGTAAGTGACGCCAAGGTACTTCCATACATACATCTGTAGACTACTTTTGCCCACCTCAGCACTGCTGAAAGGAGGCCAGGTTGACATACCATATTTCACTGATTAGAAGCCACCCTCAATTACGAGCAGCAGACCAAAAAAAGATTTTAAATAAAAGCTGCCCTCATTTAAAAGCTTCTGTTTCTATTTGAGGCAGACTTCAAGTTCACTGTGACTTCAGTCAGGAACCGGACACTTAATTCCAGTGCCACTGGAGCCAGAAATGGGAGTCTGCGTGGTAGAGAACAAGCTGTCGTATGCAGGGTTTTAGAGCTACCAGAGGTTCACAATGGTTGGTGCTTCTGAGTGTTGCTATATCGAGCAGTCAGTTCTGACCACATGCACTGGGACAAATTGCAAAGTAACCACCTTCTTCCCACGTAGTACATTCCTTTACACAGCAGCATTCTTTTACTACCCCACCATCACTGCCACCATCACCTCTCCTGATTTCTACCCCCAGACTCTTCTCTGGTCCCCAACCCACAAAATAACAGCTCCAACAAAATCCTAATAAGCCTCCTAGCAGTGCTCAGCAGGTCCTCCCCAGGCACAACTATTACTAGAAGCCACCCTAGATTACATGTTGCCCCTGATTAGAAGCTGCAGCTGAAAATCATAATTATGATTAGTAACCATGCCTTCTAATCAGTGAAATATGGTATTCTATTCCATTTTATTGTCCATGCACTACAAGTATCTACCTCGTTGCTTCGGAAAGCACTTTTGGATACAGTGTTCATGAAAGACACTGTATAAATCCAAATGCTGTTCTAGTCTACAGTCCTCACACTATCTGTATTTAATTCATTACCGTGTACCGTTTGGGATATAGTATGTTTTAAGCCCTGTTTACATTGCCACATTTTTGCACCACAACAAGCCGAGAGCTCAGCTTGCTGTGTTGTGACTCTGTTAATGTGTACACTTACCTGATCATGATAAGTCATTCACTTCTCCTCCCCCCGAGCTGCAGTAGAGTGGCGGACATGTTCTGGAACATGCGGTGTAAGCAGCCGTGTAGACCGGCCGCACTGCTCGCTCTGACATGTGAGAGTGGAACTGGGGGAAAAAGCCTTCTGGTACACCCATAGCACTAATGATGCACAGTATTACCAGCACTTTTTATAAACTGCAGAAAGAACTGCTTCTCTTGTTTACCAGAACTCTTAGAGCTCCTCATCAACTTGTTAAACGTTTACTGCAACTGAAGTGTTCCCTTTAAAAAGTGATGGAAATGGGGTTGGGGGAATTCAGTTCAAGAAGCTCCTTTACTGACAGCTAGATGAAAGGGAACTGGGACAGAGCACATGTTGGCGAGGGGTTACATGATGAAATCGTTTATGGTAAAATGGATGCAACTCCCCCCCACTGAACTCACAGCCCCTTTCAGTGTGACTTGTATCAGTGCTAAGCGGGGTCATGTGAATGCGATTATGATGTGGAACAGGACAGGGACATAGTACTGGAGAGCACTGCAGGGATGAGCACAGTGGTCATCTAAACATGGTTTTTAAGTCACTACAGAAATCCAAATTCCATTCTGTACTAATGCGTTGAAAGAAACTGAGAAGGTACCACAGATGCTCGGTATCCAAGAATTAACTACAGCAGAATTTTCAGTTTGCCATGAGAAGGAACCTCTGTACCAGTTGACTGATGCATGGCATGGACTGTAAGAGGGCCATATGGACTGGACTGTGGTCCCCTCCTATAGCTGTCAGTCTGATTATACCCATTTTAATGACTACTGAAAAGAATGGGTATGTTGCTAAGGGAAGAAATGCAGCAGAGCTGAGTAGCAGACTGTTAAAGTAGAAGGCAGATACTTGACAGTATGGAATTAGTTGTATTTTAAAGCAGCAGTACAACAAAAAAATGTTTTCCCCAAAAATGTAGTTTCAGCTACAATTAATAAAAATATTAGCACTCTTGTCAAATCTACTTCTGTAAGTACCTCCTACACTGTACACACTGGGCTCAATTCTCAAACAGATGTGAATGCCGTAAGCCCCGGGTGCACTGAACACACGGCTGATGGGGTTTGTGGTGTTCCCTGGGCAGCAGTCAGGATTCTCAGTCCCATAGTCCCCCATTCATCACATGCGGCGAGTTAGAACAGCTTTTGCTGGTCTAACTTCACTAACCTTTTTATGGGGTTTGCACCATATATTTGGCGCAAGCCACCGTAAAGAAGGTAAAGTGTTGCAAAGGCGCGCGACCTACAAGAATCGGGCGCACCATGAGCCAAAGTATTTGGGACAGCACAGGGTCTGATGCAGGGCTTCCGTCAGCTTTCGAGAATCGAGCCCAATAAGTTGTTTTTTCTCTTGACTCTAACCCTTGCTAGGTCTGCAATACAATTTCTAAGCCAAATGTGATGCGCGTCATTTTTTTCTTCGGAAAAAAATTAAATTAAAACATTTATAAAATACTTGGTGGAACTAGAAACTTTTACCACTAAATAAAACTGGGATATTCCTGGAATATTGTATAGTAAAAAAAAAAAGGGTAGTGTCAACACTTTTGCCCAATTTCAGTATACTGCTTTACTTAAACAGTCAACAGTTCGCATTTTATTTATATTTATATATGCAGCAGCTCACTACAGACATTGCCCTTTACCAGCCATCCCACCCCCTAACAATGAGGAAATGCTTTGACATGGAAAGGCCACAGTAAGTCTGACTGTGTAAATGTGCAGAATGGACTTTGTCACTTTCAGGGCAATAATGATCTGCCTACAACCCTACCTAGCAACTTGGAAGAGTTATGGCTCATTGCAATTCTTGTTTTCTTCAACAATATCTCTGTGCACTGCCTACCTGTTCCAAATTCTTCTCAGGCAGCCACAAGCATAACCATTTAAGGGAGCATGGGGCCCCACGGAGTGTCGAGAAAGGTGCTAAGCGTGACTCTTCTGGGGTGTTTATTAGGTAAGTATGTAACACCGTTCTTGCTTTGATATGGGTAATCATTCTTGGAGAGCAGATGGATAAACCCTGGCCAGCAATGCAAAACATATCTGCTCAGATACAGTCGGCACAGCCTTTACTGCTAGAGAGAAATACAACAGGAGAACTTGACTGAGGGGTTTTAAGCATACTAACTGCAACTTGTTCAGAAATCTATGTGAACTACGGAGAAGCATTTCTTCTTGTTTTTTAAGGGGTTCTGAATTGTAAAATGAGGGGCATCCTTCCAAATGTGAGGCAGTTGAGAAGGATGGATAGGGGGGTTTTGAGGGCTAATTAAGGGGTGTCCCTCTGAATGTGTGACAGTTGAGAGGTACAGGCATGGGGATTCTGAGGTGTAAACTGAGGGACATCCCTTCCCCAATGTGGAACAGTCGAGAGCTATTGGTAGAGGGGTTTTGAGGGGTAAAATGGGAGACAGCCTTCACAATATGAGACAGCTGAGAGATAAGGGCAGAGGGGTACTGAGGGGTAAAATGAGTGGTGTCCCTCCTATTGTTGGACAGTTGGAAATAACAGACAGAGGGTTCTGTTGGGTGAAATGATAGACTGTCCTTTTGAATGTGAGGCAGTTGAAAGGTAAAGTAAGGGATGTCCCTTATTTACCCCACAGAAGCTCTTCATCCCACCTGGAGATGGTGTTGTCTCACGTCCTGTGCTAAGGTTTTAAACAGCAGTTCATAGTTATATCTGTCGCTCAACAAACAGCAAATTGGGTGAATGTGAAATGACAAATCGTTATAGAGTGACACTTTCTTTCTCCAAAGTTTGATAATATGCATGACATTCTACCTCATGTCCCCACCCTTCAGGAGACCATGTCTACATGTGACTAAAGGGTTAAGAGATTGCTGATAACAAGGTTTCTGAGAAGTTATCAGGATGCCAGTAGTGAAATTCCCAGCACATAGATATGTACTGTAAATGATAACACCATCACGTACTAATTTATTTTGAAGTTACAAGAAATAGAAGTTTTCTCTCTCATTTACTCATGAACTGAATTTGGTTATCCAAAAGTAAATAAACAATGTAATAATTAATTTCCATTGAGTGTGTACTGTACAGTTTTCCTTCCCTGTTAATGGTGTGTAAATTCTTTGGCCTGAGCAATTCCTTTATTCAATAATGGCTCCATTTTTTATGATGTATCCATTTAGATGGAACTGGATTGCTGTCTCATACAGTAATATATAGGGAATACTGGTTGGGCAACCATGCACAGCCAGCCTATGCTGTCACCGAGAGGTTCTGATTACATCAGACCTCATCAGCAAAGCTCGAGAGGTCTGATTTAATCAGAAGCCTGAGGTGGCAGCACATGTTGGTTGGGCATGTGGCTGCCCAATCAATATTTTTTATAGCGCACAGTTTTTTGTTTCTTTGTTTGTTTGTTTTGTTTTAGAGTCTCATTTTTTTTAAATGATCATGTTCTCACAGCGCTCAACAGCAGCAGCAAGTGAGCCAGCATTCTCAGTTCAGAATCTGAACTGATTGCTGTGCTCATAGCAGTGCTGTGTAAAGCACGAGCTGCCGTGAGGATTTCAGATCAGCTGGAATGTTGTTGTACAACAGAAGGGTAAAACAACATTGCATGAAATCTGAACTGTGGTACAACAACATTTCAGCAAGGATGAAAATCCATGCTGAACAAGGGTCCACTATACACTATAATGTTTACTGCATAAAGAAGTTGTCCTGACCCTGGAGGGCAGTCATGTTAATGGTCTATCTATGTTGTTGTTATTGTTGTTAATGCTGCTATTGTTTCTGTTGTTATTATTGTTATTGCTGTTTATGTTGTTACTGTTTTTGTTACTACTGTTGTTTGTGATACTGTTATTGTTATTGCTGTTATTGTTGCTGTTCTTGTTTTTGGTTGCTGTTGTTATTGTTGTAAATATAGTTGCTGTTGTTTCTGTTGTTCTTGCTGTAGTTGTTATTGATGGTACTAGTGTTCCAATGTTGTTGTTCCTGGTACTATTGCTGTTATTGGTGTTGCTGTTTTTATTACTGTTGTTGCTGTTGCTGTTGTTGTTATTGCTGTTATTGTTGCTGTTGGTCCTGATGCTGTGGTTGCTGCTGTTGCTGCTGTTATTGGTATTTTTGTTATTACTCTCATTCTTGTTGCTGCTGTTATTGCTGGTATTTTTGTTTCTGTTATTGTTGTTGCTGTTGTTGTTATTGCTGTTATTGTTTCTGCTGTTTCTGTTGCTGTTGTTGCTGTTTCTGTTGCTGCTGCTGTTTATGCTATTGGTGTTGCTGTTTTTATTACTGTTATTGTTGTTTCTGTTATTGTTGTTACTGCTATAATTATTGCTGTTAGTGTTGCTGCTGTTTCTGTTGCTGTTGTTGCTGCTGTTGTTATTGTTGTTGCTATAGTTTGTATTGCTGTTATTGCTGCAGCTGCTGTTTCTGTTGCTGCTGCTGTTGATGTTATTGGTGTTGCTGTTGTTGTTATTACCCTTATTGTTGTTGCTGCTGTTGTTATTGCTATTATTGTTGTTTCTGTTATTGTTGTTGCTGTTGTTATTACTGCTGTTTATGTTGCTGCTGAAGTTGTTGTTATTATTGGTGTTGCTGTTTTGTTATTACTGTTACTGCTGTTGTTATTGCCGCTGTTGTTGCTAGTGTCAGCACGGCTCAATTGGTAACACATCTGCCTCTGGGCCAGAAGGTTGTGTGTTCTAGCCCCACACCAGGATTGAGCTCATACCTAAATAATGGCACCCAAATGCAGTACTGGGGTTGCTGTACTGTTGGGGTCTGCTGTCCTTTGGATGAGACATTAAACTGAAGTCCCTTCTACCTGGTATACCGTTGTCAGGGTGCCAAAAATATGGCTCCATGTTGTGGGCGAGTGAACAAGTTTGTTTGTCAAAGTGGCGCTCAGGATGTGAATTACTGTTTTGATTGCTTTTATTGTTTTGTTTTATGTATACCATCACTTTTGCACTGCCTGTATTTCTCAAAGTGTTTTGAAGTGCATTCACCAGTACATACAGTACTGTTGCTGTATTACCTGTAAACTTGTGTTCTTTGTTTGTGCCCTATTACCGCATATGCTGCGTCACATGCACCCCATGTATGTATTTTTTTTCTAACTGTTCCCTCCCAAGTCATGCCTGAAAATAGGCATTTTTATGCCTAGTGCACCCACCCGGTTACCAAAAGCAAATAAATAAATGCTCCATGTATTTAGAGAGTGTTAGAATTGCTTTAAAAACTGCACTTCTGTGATCAATTGGTATACTTTTGATTTATTTAATTCTGATATTTACTGCCAGTTGGAAAGGCATTGCACTAATTAATTTCTGCTGTGGTATGACTGCTTCATGTCTGCAATAAATCTGGCATATGGATGGTATTATGTCTGCTGTGTGTTCCTTGCTGTATGTCCATATTTTTCACGTTCTGTCCATTTCTCATTCTTTTCCATGCAGTTCAGACATGGAGTTTATTATATTTATTTGGGGGGAGAAGCCTATGCAATGGATAAGTATTTTATTTTTCACCTGCTTTGTTATTTGCAGTAAGGACTTGGACATCGTATTTCTTTATGTTTTTACAGGGTTTTCACAGTTCTATTTGACAGTGTAGTTGTCTGGCAGCACAATCTTGGTATTGTCAGTATTTTGCTTGTGCTCTTATTTATGGTGATACTATATTATTTGCACTGTAGGTGAACCCCCTTTCACCCATCTCAGGTGCTGTCCTGGTGGGTGTCCATGTAGAAGTAAAAGAACCCAAGGCACCTTTCACAATGAATAGGGCACTTTCCCTAGTGTCCTGGCCAACATTCCTCTTCCCATAAAAAAATGCTTCATGAAATTGTCCAAGGCTATGTGTGGATGGCAATGTGCAAAATGGCTGCCACTACATGTTCAGTTGCTTCACTATCTGTCTAGCATAGCCTGTAACATGCTTTGGGATACAATGTGTATGAAAAGAATTATATACATGCTGATTCTTATTATTATTATTATTATTGGTGTTTCTATCTTTGTTGCTATAGTTGATGCTGTTATTATTGCTGTTATTGTTGTTTATGTTATTGGTGTTGTTACTGTTGTTATTGCTGTTACTGTTGTTGCTATTGCTGTTATTTTTCTATTATTGCTATTGCTGTTGTTACTGCTATTATTTTATTGATTCTGTTACTGCTGCTGCTGTTGTTATTACTGCTGTCATTGCTGCTGTTGTTTTTATTGCTGTTGTTGCTGCTGCTGCTGATGATCTAGTTGTTATTGTTCCTGTAGTTGTTACTGCTGTTACTGTTGTTGTCTTGGTTTTTGCTGTTGTTGCCACTGTTTTCATTTCTATTATTGTTGTTTATGTTATTTTTCTTGTTGCTGTTATCATGATTTTTGTTTTTGCTGTTTCTATTCCAAAACACTCTACCATTCTCATATGGGCCAGAAAAAGGTCCTGGAGGGCAAGCATGTTGATGACCTACTTGTGTTGTTGCTGCTGTTGTTGTTGTTGTCGTGATTGTTGTTACTGCTGCTGCTGTCATTGTTGTTGTTATTGCTTTTTTTTATATTTAGTGTACTTTACACCCCTTCTGCACCCAACTGGCCTACATCAGCTTGCTTCTCCATCCAGCCCCACCCCCACCATCTCCAGGACCTACCTCCACTCCATTGTTCCCCCATGAATGACCTTTCATAGGAAGGCCTGTCAGAGGTTGGTCCCAACTCCTTTGACAGAGGTTTAGTGTCAGTCTTTGAGTGGTACCTGTTCAACAACCCAGAACATTTTGCAGTCAGTTAGGGGCATCTTGTTCAGGTTTTCTTTTTCACTTTTTCAGTTTCTCTTCCCACACACATCAGGAGGCCCTATGGCTGATGCACTAATGCATGCAGAGTGTGCAACATGCATCAAAGTGCTGATGTCCCCTTCCCTCAATCTATGTCCCCAGCTTGCACTGCCACCTGTGGTCACCCAGGTGGAAGCATTACAGTGGGGTCCAGGCACCCTGCCATCCTTGAGGAGGTGAGCATATGTTCAGATGCTCAACCATCCTCCCCTGGTCAGCACTCTGATGACCCAGACTCATTCATGAACCTGGGTCACCAGCATCCTGATTGGTAGAGCTATCACTGTGCCAGTGGACAGCATGCAGTTCCTGCTTTGGATGTTGCTGTTGTTGTTTTGATGGTCACTGGTGCTTTTTAGATCAGACTATCACACTCAAATGGACCACAACAAGACCAGAATATGGCAGCATTATGGAATGTGGCATGGTTTTATAGAATGTGACCTGGCTTTATGGAATGTGATATGGTCTGGTCAAACCAACAGGCCTTTATTCTTTTCATTTGATACAGGTACAGTTTATGATACAACTCTTGACTTGAACAAACAAAGGTGTTGCATGTGGGACAGGACCACTTTAGAATATATAGTCCCTCACGTCTGTTTTTAGTGCCTTCAAGCAGTGGTTCTGGCATGATACAGCACACTCCCTGTGGAGATCAGGAAAGCTGTTTCTGTTACTGTTCATACCAATAGGCATGGGGCTTCTTTGCTCAGGCATTCTTCTAATCCTGAAATCCTTGATGATGACCTTCAGTGTTTTCTGTGCACGTCCTTAAATTGGATGCAGTCAAGGCACATCATAAATATGTATGGAGTAGTGGGATGTGGAGTGTAGATGTGGGAGAAGTGCTATGGAGGAATGTGGTGTGAAGTGGTTCGGGGGCATTGTGTGGTATGTAGCAGTGGGATGTGGGTGGAATGGTTTGCTGTGAAGTGGTGTGGATTTGACTAGTGTGGGTGGAAGGGACTTGCTTAGACTGGTGTGGTTGTGTATGGAGTTGAGTAGGTATGATTTGAGGGGGTGCTGTGGTATGGAGTTGACTGGAGATTTATGGTGAAATGTGTTGACATGCAGTGTGATGTGGTGTAAAGTGGTGTGGTGTGGCATTGACTGGAATGAAGTACAGGGGTGCCAATTGGAGTGCTGTAGAATTGATTGGATAGGTGTTGTGTGCTGTTGACTGGAGTAATATCGATTGGTTTAATATGTTGTGGGGATAGCTTTGGTGTTGGTGTAGAGTATGGTGGAGTGAAGTGGTGGAGTGTTGGCTAGAATGAGGTACAGTGGTGGTGATTGACATTGTGCAGTGTTGATGTGAGAGGCATGTGGAGATGACTGGAGTAGTGTAGATCCCTTTAATACGTGGACTGGAGTGCACACAGTGCTTTGGTGTGGAATGAGGGGGCGTGAAGCGATGCGGAGGTGGATGGTGTGGCACAGCATGGTGTGGCGTTAACTGGAGTGCTGTAGATTAGTATAAGTGATGTCGAGCTGTACAGAGTGGTGTGTAGTGAGATGTGGTTTAGTGAGGAAAGCACAATGCTCATAAGGCATGTGCTATAATAGGTATAACACATCATCAGGTGTGATGCAGGCTTCCCTATAAAGGAGATGCATAGTGTAGTGCAGTGTGATGTAGGGATTACAGTAGTAGTGTAGAGTTGACTGGAGTGGGCTGGGGTGAGGTTGATTGGAGTGGTGTCATGCCAAAAGAAGTGGAGTTAGGTGGTGCCAAATGGAATTAAGTGGATACAGTTTATTTATTTATTTATTGAATTTTGTTGACCCAGTAGGCCCACTGAGACTAGAAGTCCCTTTTTAAGGGGTGACCGGGGGGGAGATACAGATGGTAACTAAATGAAATTGAACCAGATTAAGCTTGTGGTGGTATTTTTAGTGAATGGGGAAATTTGGCAAGGACACCATGGAAATTTCCCTACTCTTTTAGAGAAGTGCCATGGGATCTTTAACATCCACCTGAACAACCACCAGAACAGGCAGGTGGGACCTCAGTTTAATGTCTCATCTGAAAGACAGCACCTCAGGAGTGCAGCACGCCCTCATGCTGCACTACAGTGTCAGTATTAGGATTTAACCCAAGTGCCTGGTGTGGGGATAGAACCCACAGCCTTCTGATATTCTGGCCTCAGAGGCGAGTGTGCAACCTGCTGAGCCACTGACACTGACAGTTGATTGGGGTAGTTGGGAAACAAAAGGAGTGGAGTATGGCGGAGGGGATTGCAGATATATAGACTTGAGTGGGGAGGAGTTGATTTTAGAGGTGGGAATTGAATGGAGTGTAGTTGGGTAGAGTTGGCAGGAGTGGTGTACAGATGAAGGGGAGTAGAATAAAATGGTGTGGAGTTAATTACAGTAGGATGGAGTTGACTGCAAAGGTATAGAGTTAAGTGAGGTAGAGTAGAGTTAATTGGCATGAGGTGGAGTTGAATGGAGTGAAGTAGGGTGGAGTTCATACCAGTGGTGTGAAGTTGAATGGAGTGGGGTGGGTAAAGTATAATGGGGAGTAGTGGAATTGAATGGAGTGGTAAGGTGTGGTGAGGAGTGGTGTGGTGTGGTGTGGTGTGGATTGGTTTGGAGTGGAGTGGAGTGGAGTGGTATGAAGGTAACGGAAATGGAGTGGAGATGATTGCAGAGGTGTGGAGTTAATTGCAGTGAGGTGGAGCTAACTGAAGTGAAGTGGAGCTGAATGAAGTGGAGGTAATGTTGATTAATGTTGACTGCAGTGGTGTGGAACTGATTATAGTGTTGGGAATTTGAATGTAATGGAGTGGGATGCAGTTGAAACAAGTGGAGTGGGGTAGAATGGTGTAGGGTGTGGTGCAGTTGGCTGGATTGGAGTGGTGTGGAGTTGACTGGAGGGAAGTTGAATGGAGTTTTGAGTGATGTCAAGTTGACTGGAGTGTGAAGTGGTGTGGAGTTGAAAGAAGTGGAGTGGGCTGGAGTTGTTTGCAGTGAAGTGGAGTTGAATGAAGTAGAGTAGGGTGGAAATGGTTGGAGTGGAGTTGAGGGCAGTGAGGGAGTGACATTAGCTGGAGTGTTACAGAGCTGCATGGTGTGGAGCAGTGCAGAGATGAATGAAGTGTGGCAGTGTGGAATTGAATGGGGTGGAGCAATGTGGAGTTGGATGGAGCAGAATGGTACAGAGTTGAATGGTGTAGACTACTGTGGAGCTAAATGGAGTAGAGTGTCATGGAGCTGAATAGTGTGGAGTTGAATGGAGTGGAGTGTTATGGGGTTGAACAGTGTGGAGTGGAATGGAGAGGGGCAGTATAGAGCTGAATGGGGTGGAGCAGTATGGAGCTGAATGGGGTGGTATGGAGTTGAATAGAGTAAAGTTGTATGGAGTTGAAAGGAATAGAGGAGTGTGGAGTTAAGTGGAATGGAGTGTTATGGAGTGGAGTGAAATGGTGTAGAGTAGTGTGGAGTTGAATGGGATGGTATGGAGTTGAATTTACATAGATTACATAGAAGTGATATGAGTTAAAAGCCTTTAAGCCATTTGAGACTCACCAGTTTCATTGGTTGTATTGGTATCCCATATGGTTATCTAGTGCCAGCTTAAAGGATTCCATCATAGGGCTACTCACAATTTCTTGAGGCAGTGTATTCTATATATTGACCACATATGGAGTGGACTGGTATGGAGTTGAATGAAATGGAGTTGTGTGGAGCTGAAAGGGGTGGTATGGAGTTGAATGGATGGAGTTAAGTGGAGTGGTATGGAGTAGAATGGTGTGCAGTGATATGGAGTTAATGGTATGGAGTGTTATGGAGTTGAATGATGTAGCAACCCCTGGTGGGGGACTCAATCATTAGGGTGGTAGAAGTGGGGGAGGAAGGGGATAGGGAGGTAAAGTGCCTGCTTGGCACCACGGCTCCGAGGGACAGGAAGCGAATCATCAGGATCGCCGAAGCAGCTGCATGAGGGAGGGAGCTGGATGTCATTGTCCACCTAGGGACAAATGACCTGGCTGTGAATGGGATCAGAGCAGTGCAAGAGGAGTCTGTAGAGTTGGGGAGGGGCCTTAGACAAGTAGCATGTACGGTAACCTACTCAGAGCTGCAGCCTGTCTATGGCAAGGATGATGCTAGGGTATTCCACACTATGGGATTCAATGAATGGTTGAAAACTGGTGTGGAGCTCAGGGTTTTGGCTTCACTGGGGACTGGGGAGCCAGCTGGAGGGATGCGGGCCTATACTGGCATGATGGTCTGCATCTGTCCAGGGGGAGAACCAGGATCCTAGGTGATAGGTTTAAATGCTTCATTGGCAAGCATTTAAACTAGCCAAGGGGGGAGGTACTGAAAAGGAGCAGGGAAATCCCAGCCTCCCCCCACAAAACACAGTAGTTAGAGAGGTAAACACCAAGATAGAGAAGTCAGTAGGGAGCAGGACGGGGTAAATGTAGAAAAAGGCAGTAAGGACAGAGATGGGGCTAAAAGGGGTAAGGTCATCAAAAAATGGAAAGTGATGAGTAGCAATGCCCACAGTCTGTGTAACAAGCTCCCTGAACTAGTGGCCTCAATGGAAGAGAGATGCCTGGATATTGTGGCAGTCACTGAAAAATGGCACACAGAGAACCATGACTGGGATGTCAACATATCAGGATACACCTTCTACAGGAGGGACAGGGTGGGTAAAAGAGGAGGAGGAGGAGTAGATTTCTATATAAGGCAAGGGATTAAAGCAAAAAAACTAAAGAGTAAACAGGAAGCTGATGAGTCACTATTGGTCACCCTGGAAACAGAAAATGACACCACAATCCACATGGGGGTTGTGCACAGACCCTCATCTCAGGGGGAGGGAATGGACAAGGAAATGATAGAAGGCATCCTTAAAATGGCAGAAAAAGGGGAGATATTGTTAATGGGGGACCTGAATATGCCAGATGTTAACTGGAGTACCTTTGCTGCAGGCACATCCAAGCAGGGTCATTCTTGATGCCCTACAGGGGGCATGCCTCAGACAGCTAGTGTTGGAACCCACTCGGGAGGGAGCAATCTTAGACCTGGTACTCTCAAATGGAGAAGGAGAAAGGATCTCAGATTTAGAAGTGGGTAGCCATCTGGGAACAAGTGACCACCAAACAGTGTGGTTCACAATAAACACAGCCATAGAGTCAAGCCATACAAAAACAACAGTATTGGACTTTAGGAGGGCTGACTTTGGGAAAATAAGAGAGTGCCTTAGAAAAGCACTAGCAAATGGGCAAGAAGGAGGTGTGGAGCAACAATGGGGAATAATCAAAACAGCCATCACAGAGGCAACAAGCCTTTGTATGAAGCAAATCAACAAAACAAAACAAAGGAAAAAAGCACTATGGTTCTCAAAAGAGGTGGAAGAGAATGTTAAGGAGAAAAGGATAGTATTCAGGAAATATAAGGAAACACAGAAGGAGCAGGACAGAGAACTTTATCAGTTAAAGCAGAAGGAGGCAGGGAAGGCAGTCAGAATAGCAAAGGCACAAACTGAGGAAAAGATAGCCAACTCTGTTAAGAAGGGGGATAAAACATTTTATAGGTATATTAGGGAGTGAAGAAAGACCAAGGGAGGGATACAGAGACTTAATAAATGGGACGAAATATGGTCAGAGGGTGACAGTGAAAAAGCAGGGATACTGAACGAACATTTCTGCTCAGTATTCTCAATGGAAGAGGAGGGGGAGGTACCTAAACCAAACAAGAGAACACTCTGAATAGGGGGGTCGATACCAGTCCATTCACAGAAGAAAGGGTTTTGAAAGAACTCTTGAAATTGAGAGTGGACAAAGCAATGGGGGCTGATGGGATTCACCCCAGAATTCTAAAAGAACTAAGGGTAGAACTAGTAACACCACTGCCTACTCTCTTTAACAAATCATGGGAGGATGGGGTGGTACCTGAGGACTGGAGGAGGGCAGATGTGATTCTACTTCACAAAGGTGGGAGCAGGGCAGAGGCAGGAAACTACAGACCAGTTAGTTTGACCTCAGTGGTAGGGAAAGTGATGGAATCATTTCTGAAGGAAAGAATTGTTGAGTCCCTAGAGGCCAGTGGGGAACAGGACACAAAGCAGCATGGTTTCACAGCAGGAGGGTCATGTCAGATGAACCTAATAGATTTATTTGACTGGGTGACCAAAGTAGAAGACCAGGGATTGGCTATGGATATGGCCTACCTAGATTTTAGCAAGGCATTTGACATAGTCTCACACAAAAGATTAATATAAAAGTTAGCCAGCCTTGGAGTGGGTCTTAAGGTGGTAGCCTGGATAAAAAACTGGCTGGACAACAGGACACAAAGGGTAATAGTAAACCGAGTCCACAGTGAAGAAAGGAGGGTAACTAGCAGGATACCACAGGGTTCGGTACTGGGACCGGTCCTCTTTAATGTCTTTATAAGATCTGCAACAGGGTTGATACACAAGGGGGGTTGGAAAGGATGAAAAGGGACTTGGCAAGGTTAGAGGAATGGTCAAATATATGACAGCTCAGATTCAATGCAAAGAAGTGCAAGGTAATGCATCTGGGAAACAAAAACCCAGGGGAAGAGTACACAATGGGGGGGTGAGATAATAACAACAACAAAATCAAAAGAGACCTAGGAGTAATTATATCAGATGACCTAAAGGTGGGCAAGCAATGTGAGAAGGCAGTAAGGAGGGCTGGGGATACTGGGATGCATAAGGAGAGGCATCAACAGTAGAAAACAGGAAGTTGTTATCCCTATGTACAGACAGTTGGTGAGACCCCAGCTGGAGTATTGCGTGCAATTCTGGAGACCCTATCTCCACAAATACATAGACATAGTGGAGGCTGTTCAGAGGAGGGCAACCAAAATGGTGCAGGGTCTGCACCAGAAGACATACGAGGAGAGACTAAAGCAGCTTAATATGTATACCCTTGAAGAAAGGAGGGAGAGGGGGGACATGATAGAAAGTTTCAAGTATCTCAAGGGAATCAAAGTACAAGGAGGTAGCATCTTTCAGAAAAAGAGATGTGCAAGAACAAGGGGGCTCAATTTGAAGATAGAGGGGATGGCTCAGAGGTAATGTTAGACAGTATTTTTTCACAGAGAGGGTTGTGGATGCATGGAACAGCCTTCCTGAGGAGGTTGTGGAGTCAGGAACAGTGGGAGAATTCAAGAATGCATGGGACAGACATAAGGCAATTCTAGTGGGGGGTAGGAGGAAGTAAGCTGTTGATTAACTAGAATCTGCAGCTTATCCATCAGGTAGGGAAATGGGCAGACTAGGTGGGCCAAGTGGTCCTTATCTGCCATCAAATTCTATGCTTCTAGAGTGGAACTGAGTGGAGTAGAGTAGTGTGGCGTTGAATGGTGTAGAGTAGTGTGGAGCTATATGGAGTATAGTATGGAGCTGAATGAAGTGGAGTAGTGTGGAGTGGAATGATGTGAAATGGTGTGGAGCTGAGTGGTGTGGAATTAAATTAGAAGGGGTGGTATAAAGTTAAAGGAAAACAACACCCCAAATCATGTAAATGTTATTTGTTTCCATGTCAACACACAACTATTTTCCTGTAGCTGTTAGGGCTACAGGTGTTTGATTGTTTGTTTTCACTGTGTATGTTAGGCCCCATGCGAGACTACCCTGGGGTCTCCATTTTATGATTGTTGAAATCTCATTGTTCATGAGAGCTATATTAGTGTATGAGAACATTATGTCACATTATTCATTTATACCATGTGTCTATGCTGAAAGAATAAACACCCTGCAAAAACTCTGTGGAAACACATAAACTGAATGCAGTTTAAAGGGGAAAACCCTGCATTACAACTCAGACAGTTCACGAAGTTAGCTGAAGGTAAATGTGTTTCACACCTTCCTGTGACATGTTTCTTTGAAGTCTAATTAAGCAGACCGGCATACTGTGAAGTCTAAAGGGTGATTACACATCATGTTCTCATATGCTAGTGCAGCTTTTAGAGATGATGAGATTTCAGCAACCAGCAAATGGAGACCCCCAGGACAGTTACAGCAGGGTCTAGTATGAAGTGTGAAGTGTGAAAACACTAAAGCAACTGCATATATCTCTAACAGCTACACAAAAAGAGTTGTCTTTTGACATGGAAACAACATTTACAAGATATGAGGGTATAGTTTTCCTTTAAATGGAGTATAGTTGGGTTGTATCAACGGAGTGGTGTGTAAGTGACTGAAGTGGTGTGGTTTTCGAGTTCATTTCAGTGGTTTGGATTTAATTATAGAGGTGTGGAGTTGCCCGAAATAGTATGGAGGTAATTAGAGAGCTGTAGAGTTGAATGGAGTAGGTGAAGTTGATTGGAGGGGTTTGGAGTTGACTGTACTGGACTGGGTGATGAACTGAGTGTTGTGGGGTTAAATGGAGTGGTGTGGAGTTCATTACAACTGCATGGAGCTGACTGCAGAACTATGACATTGAGTGAAGTGATATGGAGTTGACTGCAGTGCAGTGGAGTTACATGGACTCGGTGGAGTTTATTAATATGATGTGGCATTGATTGCAGTGATGTGGAGTTGCTTAAAGGGGTGTGAAGTTGATTGAAGTGGCACAGAGTTGATTCAACGGGTGTGGAGTTTATTAACGGGGTGTGAAGCGAACTGCAGTGGTGTGGAGTTGATTAACCGGGTGTGGAGTTGATTGCAGTGTTGTGGAGTTGATTGTGGTGGTGTAGATTTGAATGGAATTGGGTGCAGTTGAATCAAGTGGCATGGTAGTGTGGAGTTGACTGCAGAGGTGTGAAGCTGAGTGAAGTGATGTGGATTCACATGGAGTGGAGTGGAGTGGGGTGCAGTTGAATGGAGTGGAGTGGGGCTGAATGCAGTATAGTCGGGTGGGGTTGTTTCAGCTGGTGTGGAGTTAACTGTAAGACTGTGGAGTTGCATGGAGCGGGGTGACATTGAATGGGATGGAGTTGATTGGTATGATATGTGGAGATTTGCTGTGCCGAGTGGTGTGGGGTATTGTGGAGTGGCAGGATACAGAGTGAGATGTGGTGAAGGGTGGTTAACAGGTGTTATGCCTGTGAGGTTACCACAGTGGAGCTTTATCCCATTGGATGTCATAAGATAAGCAGGGTTGGGCCTGGTCTGTAATCAGATGAGGGACTCCAATGGTACTGCAGGAAATGTTTATAGCTCTACAGCTGGTACTCCCCCCCTTGGTTGTTAGTAACCATGCCAAAGCCCCTGTATGGTATTAGAGGACATTGTACTGTTGTGAGGTATTGTTGGATAAGATGTGAAACTGTGGTCCTACTGGTTGTTCAGGTAGACATTAAAGATCCAATGGCATGTCTTGAAAAAAACAGAGAATATTTTTATTAAAAGACTAAACTGCAATAAACTACATTCCTTATTCATGTCCCAAGTGATTTGCAATAATACAGCAAGATGGAAATCCAAATACATGAGTAATTCACCTGAGATTAACCAACGACATGAAATGCGAAGCTCAGGAAAACAAAATCAAACCTGCTCCAACTAAAGGGAGAACCTAAAGTCAGTTATGCAGAAAACAGTCCACCTAGGGTGCAACCATGAAACTAACTTCTCGCTCCATATTGACCACAGGCCATTGGGAGTGAAATGGTGCCAATCCCTCAAAAAGCATTATTGAAGAGTTCTTTAAATCCACAACAATACCTCCCCAGGTGTAATTTTCCTCTAATACAAACAGTTGCGCACAGGATATCCAGATAAAATATCTAACAAAAGCTAAAGTAAAACAACAATTTGGAGGGAAGTCCTGGCATGAGCATACACAAGAAGTCATGTGTAACTTTCTCAAAGGTCAGTGATGCAAAGCAAGAGGCATCCCATTCAGATGCTACGACAAGTCATAGGCACTGGATATATGGACACGTAACGTGTTCTAGGGTTTCCTCACATCTACTGCAACCTACCCTAATACAACAATGTTGTGAAACTTTTTTTTACTTTTCTTTTACTCTGAGTCTCCAACGGTAACACAACAACACATTCACCCACATGTGCATGGGTAGCCTAGCCGCCAACAATAATTTCATAACCCTATTTACATGCTTGCAGTTATATCCATGTAACTGCCGTATGCCACTGTAGACCAGCAATGTATATATTACCACATTACCTAACTCCACTGAAGCCCAGCCAGAGTCCATAATATCACCCTTTTTCCCAACCCCACTGAAGATCAGTTGGATACTATAATATCACCATATTTCCTATCCCCACTGATGACCAGACAGAGTCTATAATATCATCATATTATTTCCTATTCCCACTGATGACCAGGTGAAATCTAATACCAACATATTTCATATCCCTGCTAAAGACAGATTGAAGTCTACAATATCACCATATTTTCTATCTCAACTGAAAACCAACCGGGGTCTATAATATCACTTACTATTGCCACAGTGAAGGAAATACCATGAAGACCATTACTGCGACAGGACTGTCAGTATACATGTGATTTGTCCGACTTGCTTAAGAGGGAGATTTGGGTCAAATTAGAAGGGAGACTCACCTGCCAACTGCTTAAGAGGGAGATTTGGGTCAAATTAGGAGGGAGATTGGCCTGCTAGTAGGGAGATGCCGTAACATCATGAGTTTGTCCTTAAATGGCATCAAAAAAATAAGAAAAAACTCATTACAAAAATGTAATGTATTTCATTTTGTCAAGAATAAGCACTAAAAAGAATAAACAACTAGTTATATAAAGTTATCAAATACATTGTTCATCACTGATTTAATTTTTATGTGTCTTTATCTGCCCAAAAACCATGGATATTTTGGACAGAATTTTACTTAAGCAGGAGATTTTGTTTCCCAGGAAGGAGGGAGGGAGTTCAGTCAAAAAAAACAGGAGTCTCCTGCGTAAAGAGGGAGATATCACATGTATGTGTCAGTTCATTGTAAAGGTTCACTGAACTGCTGACACTGCTGTCTCCATGGATTTCATCCAGTCCCCAAAATAACTCAGACTAGGAGTTGATAATCTATAATGTGGGGGGACAGCCCCCTGCAGTGGGGGTGCAGGGGGCAAACCCCCCAGCAACAAACACATGTTTCCTATGATGGCACAATGCCAACTGTTGGCATTGTGCCATTGCTATAATGCCAATCTACAAAATTTGTGTCAATGCGCCTTAATGGAACCCTATAATATTACCATATATCCTATACCCACCGAAGTCCAGCCAGAGTCTATATTATCACCATCTTTCCTATCCCTACTGAAGACCTGTTAGGCTCTATGATATCGCTATATTTCCTATCTCCACAAAAGACCTGCTGAGGACTATAATATCCTAATATTCCTTATCCCCTCTGAAGACCAGTTGGAGTCTATTCCATCACTGTATTTCCTATCCCTAATGAAAACTAGCTGAAGTCTGTAATATCGCCATATTTCTTATCCTCATTGTAGGCTAGTCGGTGTCTATAATATTACCACACTGCCTAACCCCACTGAACACCAGCCAGAGTCTATAACAGCACCGCAGTGCTGAACTCAACTAAAGACCAGATGAGGCCTACAATATCACTGCATTGCATAACCACACAGAAGACCGGCCGTGTCTATAATACCACCACACTGCCGAACCCAACTGAAGAGCAGCCAGGGTCTATAATATCACCGTAGGGCCCAACCCCACTGAAGAGCAGCCATACCTATAGTAACACCACATTACCTGACACCACATTACCTGACACCACACCACTCACAGCTACCTGGGGTTTATAACATCACTGCACTGCCTTAGACCATCGAAGATCAGCCAAGATCTATAATATCACCACATTACCTATCCCAATTTTCCTTTACAGCCAAAAGCTGTTACAAAATAAAGCCCTTTGTTCTTTTATCATATCACCTGTCTGTGAGCATATTACTAAAAGAGTATAAGTATTTCAAGCTCACTGGGTTCACAGATTTTGCACTGCATTGCTTCATGGGTAGGATAGCCCTGTGGGGAGGTACTGCATCCCAGGAGCTGCACCGTACAGATACAAGGTGGGAAGGTACTGCATCCCAATGGGTTGTACCATACCCCCACCAGGAGGGGAGGTACTGCATCCCAGGGGTAGTACCATACTGATACCAGGTGGAGAACTACAGCATCTCAGGGGTTGTGCAGTATGACTCCAGGTGGGGTGGTGCTACATTCCAGGGCTTGTACAATACTGACTCCAAGTGGAGTGGTGCTGCACTCCAGGGGTTGTACCACACTGACACCAGGTGGTGAGGTACTTCATCCCAGGGCATGCACCATACTGATACCAGGTCATGAGGTACTGGATCCTATTGGGTTGTACCATACTGACACTAGGTGAGTAGGTACTGCATCCCAGAAGGTTGTACTATACTGACACCAGGTGGGGAGGTACTGCATCCCAGGAGGGTGTACGATACTAACACTCCCAGGGGGTCAGTGGCTCAGCAGGTAGCACACTCACCTCTGAGGCCAGGAGATCAGAAGGCTGTGGGTTCTAGCCCCACACCAGGCACTTGGGTTAATATCTTAATACTGACACTGCAGTGCAGCGTAAGGGGGGTGTTGCACTCCTGAGGTGCCGTCTTTCAGATGAGACGTTAAACCAAGGTCCCATCTGCCTGTTCTGATGGTAATTCAGGTGGATGTTAAAGATCCCATGGCACCTCTCGAAAAGAGTAGGGGAAATTTTTATTCAAGATTCAAAAACAAAAAACAATAAAGGTACAGTAACATAAAACCAAAAATCAAACCATCTATAATATATGCTTATGTGTAAAACAAATTGTAAATTTCTCCAAACAAAGTCAAAAACATTTCTTTCAGAGGAAAAAAAAACATTAAGTCCCATCACCAAAAATAACCATAATCAAGTAAATAAAACCACATATCTTCTGAAAGTTGATAAACATGTTTTGCAGACTAAAAGAGAAAAAAAGAAAAGCATTAACACAGCATATTAACCCACCCATCCAACATTTTTCCACAGTTTTGAAACCACCACCTGTCCCAATGTACGTTTTTCATAATCATGAATTTTACCAAGTTCTTTCTGTATATTAAAAAAAAATCTTGTTGCGTAATCACTTTACCTTGCAGGAACCTGAGACATCTCGCCTGCCAAATGGACCACTTTATGCAGGCCAAAAGGATATTAATAGTGATTTTAGTCCATTTTGTCCAGGAGGCTGGAATTTGTCCTAAAATCAAAATGTCATAAGTCATACATTGGAACAATTTTTCCCCCACAAATTGGACAACAGTTTCCAAAAATCAGAGACATGCATGCACTCAAAAAAAAGATGCCGCAGAGTTTCCACCGTATCCGCACAAATGCTCTCCCCACACCTTTTATCATCTTGCTGCTTATGCTTCTGATTTCCTCTCACCTGCAAATTCTGATGCCCACATAACCAAATAAAATCTTGCATCTTAAAAGGAACCCTGGGTTCTACCATACATTCTAAAATTAAGCCTGTTCTAATTGTAGATGAAACCTGAAAAACCGGTTCCTCCCAATACAATTTATCAAGAATACTTTTATAAAAAAATTTTTTTCCATTTTCCTGTACAACATTTCAACTCAATTTGCCAGGTTCATATATCACAAAGTAGTTTGCACATAGCCTGGGAGTAATTTATCCACAGGATGCCTTTTACCTCTGCCCAAAGCTTCCAAAAAAGGCTTACCCCACAACCGCATACATACGTGACCCATCCCTTCTTTTTGAAACAATAAAGGGCAAATGGAACTATAAAAGAAATTCCCAAAGAAGTATGTCAAAAGATGAATCTTATTTAAATCTCCCTCTTTCCATACCCTGTAAGTGTGCACTCTTTTGATGGGGTTCAATCTACTTCCCCACAAAAAATGAAAAAATAAGCCCATAACTTTAGTGTGCATATTATAAGAGAGGGGGAAAAACATGCGAAACATATAAAAAAATTAGGCGTTATATATGCCCTCAATAAAAAACACATTTCTTCCTAGTCATCTTCCATGATAGCCAAGATAAGACCTTAAGTTTTGCTCTATCATATACTATGTCCCTCTGAATCCTTAGTTCCAAAAAACAAACCTAAAATTTTAATTTCTTCCATAGTCATAGAGATTGGAAAATCTGCTACCTTCCCTATTGCCCCTAATACCAAAACAATACTCTTTCTCATATTAAGTTTGATACCTGTGACATCATATACATTTTGTAAAGTACTTAAGACACGGGCACCAGACTCCCCATCCGCTACTGTAAAAATACAGTCATCCGCATAGGCAGAAATTTTATGAAAAACAAGTCCCTCATGATTCTGAACAGCTCTAATTTCTTTATTTCATTCAATAAGCCTTAATAAGGGGTCCAGACCAAAGACATATAACAAGGGGCTCATCGGACAACCCTGCTTCACCCCATTTTTTAAATAGATTGGCACCCCCAAGTAACCATTCACTAACGGAGTAACCTGAACTTCAGTGTATAACACTTTAATTAAATCCAAAAATGTTTTAGGAATTCTGTAATGTTGCAAAACCATCCAAATATACTCCTGTCGCACTGTGTCAAAAGCAGTCTCCTGATCTACTGACATTAAGTAACCATCTAACTTCATTTCTAAACTTTGCTCTACTATCTCCTAACAAAAGTCAAATTCTGAATAATATTCCTGCCAGGAATTGCACAAGTCTGCTCCGGGATAATTAGTTTTTGTGCAATTTTAGCCAACCATGTAGTAAGTATTTTTGCCAGAATACGAACATACGAACATACGAAATTTGCCAGCAGATAAAGGCCTAGAGGTCTATCAAGTCTGCTCGAATGTGCAGCTAGCACCCCTTATTCTGCAGCTGCCCCTCCCTTCCACTCTTCCCCTTCATTAACCCTCCCCCTTGTCCTGTCCCATCCTCGTTTGCAGCAGTCCACTGTTCTACTGCATACCACTTCAGTAGGTAAGGCATTCCACCCAGCCACCACCCTCTCTGTAAAAAAGTGTCTCCTCATCTCCCTCCTGAACCTTCCTCGCTCCAGTCTCATATCATGGCCCCTGGTGTCCCTCCCCTCCCTTACTTTGAACAGCCCCGCTGTACCTGTCTTGTTTATTCCTTTCATGTATTTAAAGGTTCCAATCATGTCACCCTGTCTCTCCTCTCCTCCAGTGAGTACATGTTCAACTCCTTCAACCTCCTCTCGTAAGATAAGTCCCCCAGCCCCTTGATCATCTTTGTCGCTCTGCGCTGCACCCCCTCCAGTAACTTAATGTCCCTCTTCAGATACGGACGCCAGTACTGCACGCAGTACTCCAGGTGTGGTCTAACTAATGACCTATACAGTGGCAGAATCACCTCCTCCCTCCTCGAGGATATACCCCTTGCAATACAACCCAGCATTTTGTTGGCCTTTGCAGCTGCCTTCCTACATTGTGCCGAGTTGTTCATTGACCCTGTAATGAGCGCACCCAGATCCTTCTCCTCCTCTGTCTGGGCTAGCTGCACTCCCCCTAGCTGGTAACTCCTCCTTGGGTTCTTCATCCCAAAATGCAGCACCTTGCACTTTTTGGCATTAAAGCCCAATTTCCAGGTGTCTGACCAGGTTTCAAGCTTTGCCAGATCATCCTGCAACCCCTGCCATCCCCCTAGGTCATCCACCACTGCGCCTACCTTGGTATCAGCAGCAAATAGACTGATCTTGCTCTTGATGTCCCATGATATGTCTGCAATGAATATCCCAAACAACACTGGTCCCAACACCGAGCCCTGTGGAACACCGCTCATCACTGCGCCCTGGGTGAGAGCTCCCACCCACCACCACCCTCTGTTGCCTTCCCTGCAGCCAGTTTCCTACCCATCTCACCAGTTTTGCACCGCCCCTGTGCCTACTAACTTCCTTCCCAGCCTTCCATGTGGCACTGAGTCGAATGCCTTACTGAAGTCCAAATACAGGACATCCACGGCATGGCCCCTGTCCAGTTGCCTAGTTACCTAGCCATAGAACTCGACCAGGTTGGTTTGGCAGGATCTGCCATGTATGAAGCCATGCTGTCTGCTGTCCTGTAGTCTTTTGGCCTCTAGGAGGGCCACCAGCCTCTCCTTCAGGATAGTCTCCATTAGCTTACCCACGATGGATGTGAAGCTCACTGGTCTGTAGTTTCCCGGTTCATCCTTGGGGCCACTCTTGTAGAGGAGCACCACATGAGCCATCCTCCAGTCCTGAGGTACACACCCCGAATGTAGAGAGGCATTAAATAGGTCTGCCAAAGGTCCTGCAAGGACCTCTGCCAGCTCCTTCAGTACCCTGGGGTGGATGCCATCTGGGCCTGGTGCCTTGTCCACCCTCAGTGCCTTCAAACCCTCTCGAACTCTGCTCTCCATGATTTCCCCATCTGTCACCACTTCCCCCCATGCTTCTGCCATTTCTCCCACCTTGGGTGTCACCCTCCTCTTCTCTTTAGTAAATACTGAGCAGAAGTACTCATTTAGTGCTTCTGCCTTATCGCACCCTGCTTCCACCCAACCCCCTCCTTCCTAATCCTTACTATGTGGTCCTTACAGCTCCTTTTCTCCCTGATGTACTTAAAGAAGTCCTTCTCCCCCTTCTTAATGCCTTGTGCCAGCCTGAGTTCCGTAGATGCTTTGGCTCCCCTTACTGCCCTTGTCACCTCCTTCGATTCTGTCAAGTACTCCTCCCTGTCCTCCCCCTCCTGTTTTCTTGTACTTCCTAAAGGCAGCTCTTTTCCTCCTTACCTTTTCCATGACCTCCTTGCTCAACCAGATCGGTTTCTTAGCCCTAAGCCTTCTTGCTCTGGGCTTTGCAGCACGTTTGGTTGCCTCCACTATCCCCAGCTTTATGAGCTCCCACCTCTGGTTAGTGTCCATACTAGATTGAATTCTGGCCAGGTACCCTTTTACCACTTCCCCCATCCTCCCAAAGTCGGCCCTCCTGAAGTCCAGCACTCTTGTGCCAGATTCCACTCCTTCCTTGCCCATATCCAATGTGAGCCAGACTGAGTGGTGGTCACTCCCTGACAGCGGTTCCTCCACTGTAAGTTCTCTCACAAAGTCCCCATTTGCCATCACAGGGTCAAGGGTATTCCCTAACCTGGTTGGTTCACTGACCATTTGCAGCAGGAAGCTGTCCTGGAAGGCATCCAGCAGTACTTGCTCCCTTCTGTTCCTGGTTGTTGGGGTGCTACAGTCCACCCTGGCATGTTGAAGTCCCCACAATCACCATACTACCCTTCTCACAGGTCCTCCTGATCTGTCCCGCTAGTTCTCTGTCTAACTCCTCCGTCTGAGATGGTGGCCTGTACACCACTCCCATTCTAGAATCCTATTCTTGGAATCCTGGATTTGCATCCAAAATGACTCCGTACTACCCTCCTCCCCTTCCTACCTTACACACTTCAGTCCTTCCTTCACATATAGAGCCACCCCCCCTTTCCCAATCACCCTGTCCCTACGAAATAACCTGTACCCTGGTACAGACAGGTCCCAGTCATTGTATTGGGTGGCCCATGTTTCCATGATGGCTGCAATGTCTACCTCTCCCTCTGCCATGAGAACCTGTAACTCTGCAGTTTTTCCTCCCAAGGCTCCTAGCATTAAGGGTAACCACCTCCACCCTCCCCCATCCTGCCCTCCTTTCCTAGCATCACCAACAGTACTTGCCATTTGTCCTTTGTCAGTGTTATGGGGAGTAAGCTCATGGTTTCCCAACCTGTGGTCTCTGCATATCTCTTCCCGAACTGCCATCCCCACTCCTAGTTTAAATTCCCAACTTCCTCTATGTACTCCTCCATCCTCTGTTTCAACAATCTCTTTCCTCCTCACTCAAGTGTAGTCTGTCCTTGGCATAGAGACTACTGTCCTCCCAGGTCCTCCCCACCCCCAACAGCCCATACCCTTTAGCACAACACCAGGTTCTTATCAACACAGAATCGTATAATCTGTATTTAATAGAGTCAATGGCCTCCAATTTTTAAGGTCTTGGGGGTCTCCCTTTTTATATAAAAAAACATGATCCCCATTTTCATTGTCGGGACAAGCCTATTTTCCTCCCAAATGGCTTGGTAAATCAATTTCAGACATGAAATCAAGATATCAGTAAAACTTTTGTAGAAATCATTTGGTATTCCATCATACCCTGGAGTAGTCTTAGCAGTCAGCTGGGAAATAGCTTCTTTGATTTCAAGTTCTGTAATGGGTAAAACCAAACTCTCTATGTCTACATCACTTAAAGGATGAACAATTAAGTTATCAAAAAATGACTCCTGCTGCCCCTTAGCCTCCTTTTGAAAAGTTGCTACCACATGTTTTTGAACAATACGCATCAGCTCTTGGTTTTGCATCCTCAAAGTACCCTGTTCATCTTTCAAAGCAGTCATTACCAACTTCTGAACACCCTGTATACTTAAGTCATATGGATTTACCTCTTCCCTTGATCCCTTACTTTGGTATTTCTGTTGGCATGCCAACCTTTTAGTAGTCTCCTGCAAATACTGACACATTTGCTCCTTAAGACTTCGCAATTGTAATGAAACATCATTTGATTTATCTGCTGCCTGCATCAAGACTCGCAAATAGTTTGCCCTGAGCCCTAAATATTTAATATATTTATCCTTTGCTTTTGTCTTTGTGAGGGAGACATATAAACTTTGCAATTCTCTTTTCATATCCTCCTACCAATCTATGGGGCTATCATATAAAAAGCAAATATCTGCCCTTAAAGCAAATAGGTCTTTTATAGAATCTTGTATCAAAACTTCCTGCAGTACCACAATATTCATTTTCCAATAACCTCTACCTATTACTACTTTCTGTCTATCACCCAAAAACAGCATAATCACTAAATGATCTGAAGTCTCTAATGGCATCAGGACTACTTTTTGACAGGTTAAACATGCTGACACAAACCAAAAATCTATCCTAGTAGATAATCGACCCTTATAAAAGGTATGTTTCGGTACTTGATGTAAAACCTCATATGCATCCTTTAAATTATTGTTTCATAGAATTGCAAGCAGAGTATTGGAGTCACTATAAATTTTCCTTGTAGTCCTCCCCCAGTCTCTATGCGAAAGACTGCACTTAAAGTCCCCACCCCATAACACCAACTTGGAGGTGTGCAAATAGGGTTCTATTTTTCTAAACAATGTGGACCTGTCTGCTTTAGTCTGAGGTGCATATATATTGATAAGTCTAAATACCTCTTCCCTCAAGACTATATCTATAATCATAGCTCTTCCTGGTTGAATATCAAAGACATATAGAATTTTTACCGATATTCCGGAAAAAAGAAGTCCTAATCCTGAACATTGTTCCTCCCCTAATGACCAGTAGGAGACACCCCACCTCCATTCCCTCTGCCCTGCCTGCACTTCTAATAATGAATGTAGTCTAGTATCTTGCAACAGTATTATTTGCCCACCCCCTGTGCCAAGACTTGAAAAAGTATTCTGTCTTTCCTCACGGGACTTAATACTATTAACATTAACTGCTAGCAAAGAAGTAGTGGAAAGCATAGTAAACCCAAATTAAGAAAAAAATGAACAAAAAAAAATCCTAATCATTTTTGATTTTTCCTCTTCCTTGTTTTGGGTTTATCAGGAGGACCAATTTCTGAAGCACCTTCCGCCTGGGAGGAGGCAACTGAGGAAAAATCTGAGTCAAAACTATCCTCATCTACCCATTGTTCAAACAACAAGGCATAAGAATTCTGCACTGTTATTCCTTCTGTGTCTTTAGATACTGTTTGGGAGCCTGCTAGGAGTTTGCCTGCCTTAGACCTGGTCACTCTTTGAAATGCTGCCTCTTGCTGGGGGGGACATGGAGATTCCCTCCTCCATTCTTTCAACACATTGCTCTATATCAACTACCGCTTCTGTCCCCCTGCTTTCTTCTTCAGACTGAAAAGGAAGACTTTCCACACCCTCAGGAACCCCTGATCTTAAGTCACCATCTTGTCCTGGTTTTTCTCTAATGGATGGCTCGACTAATACATCTTTCTCTACCTCATTATCCTGAGTGCCAGATCTATCTGATTTCCACGGGATCCTCTAAGGCAGAGGATTCCTATCAGGGACAGTATTAAGTAATTCTATCATTTGCATTTTTTCCTTCTGAGCAGTGGCAACATGAACATCTTGTTCAGCTCTAACAGATACATCCACATTATTATGTGATGCCCATGAACACGTATGAAATGAATGTCCTTGTTCGTCACATAAATTACATCGTAAAGGCTGATGACAATGAGCCCCAACATTGACCAGCTCCCCACACAGACCACACTTCTGTTTATCACAGACATTACTAAGGTGTCCTATATCTCTGCATTTAAAACAAGCTCATGGCTGTCCGGGATGAATATCATCCCCTGTCCGGGCCCAAGAAAAACAATTAGGCAAATGACTGGTTTGACCATTTCCAAGTTTCAAAACTACTTGATACTTCCAACCCCCAGTCCACAATTGCTCCTCATCCAAAATAGGTTCTGGAAACCCTTTAACAGTGCAGTGCTGTTGCAACCAGTAAGTTAATTCTGCAACATTCACCCCCTCATTCCTGAACAAAACAGTTTTTTTTTTGTAAGGGGCTTTGTTAAAGGAATTGCCAGGAAAGGCCTCCATAAAGGAGAGAGTTTCAAAAGTTGATATTGCTTCCAAAATGTTTCCAGGCCTGCAGGATGCTTAAAACTGATATCAAATAAAGAATCCCCTGGTACATGTATAAGAGCATATATTTCATATGCGTAATACTTCATACTGTCCTTTAGCAAAGTCCGTCCAACAAAATGTCTATCAGGAACAGTGGAAACATCACACCTATATTTCAACCTCACAGCATTCCTTCTAACTGCAGGTTCTGATAATGGACCCCTCTCAGGTGGAAACAAATGATCTCTTACTTTATCATGCCACTCTGTGGCAGGCGCTTGAGCCAGGGGATCTAAGGCCAGCTGGTCATTAGAAATAAGGCCTTGTTGCACTGGAACAGAGTTATCCACCAGTTCTTCAGTAGAAGAATTTATAAACTCTGCTTCTTGTACTCTAATTTCTTCCAATAAAGGATGAGGCCCATTTGCTGCTGGATTAATATACTACCTTTAGGAGAGTATTGTCCTGGTGGTATTGAAGAGTCTGTAATATTATCAGGGGGACAAACCAAAATGCTAGGAGAATTAATTTGAGAAGAACCTGAAAAAGCTGTATCTTGCAGATTTGCATCCTACCCAGTACCTGTAGGATTTTTAACCCATCCTGTAGCTTGTAATGCCATAGAAACCCAATTAACAGGGCCCTGGTTCAAGTTCTGGGCACTATTTTCTAATAGTGGAGCATCAGATATGCGAGCATGCATTCTTCTAATTCTCCCCTTCATTAATAACCTTCATACCACCCGGCGAGGACCCTATGTTAATGGTCACAGCAGGCAGTACATGAAAATATGGCTTCCTGATGGTAAAATCAAGTCTTTGGCCTGCTCGTCAGCTGACTCAATGCTCCGAGAAACAGACGCCATACTAGCTGCACAGTCTCCCTTACTCAAGGCCCCCGAAATAATAACTGCTTCAGAAGCAGGAGAAGTGCTTACCAAAGGCGCTGCAGAAGAATCCTCTACTGCAATCACTGGTGAAACTTCTGCTGGGCCAGAAACTACACCTGTTGACTCCGCGTTCATTGCCTCAATCTGTATGTCCGGTTCCTGTGCATCACTGATTTCTATCTGCTGTCTGATTTCTTCCTGTAAACGCTCCCTTGCTTCCTGATAGGAGCGTTCTGCCAATTCTAGCTGAACTCGTAGTGCAGCCACGGTATCAAAACTTGCAGATCTAGCTGCGACGTGCATCACCTGGGCTCCCGACTCCAAATCCTCCGGTAAGCCTTCAACTACACCATTTTCCTGTTGCTCAACAGAAGCCACGTCCTCTTTAGCCCGCAAATGCTCTCCATTATCAGTCTTCATTTAAGAAAGAGAGGCCAAGGAGGAGATCAACTCCTCAGCCACCCACACGTCTGTCTCCTTCGAGATTCCAAGCGCCACTGAGCAAACGGCTCTCAGCCACACAGCGCCCTCTGTCAAAAAGAGTAGGGGAATTTCCCCGGTGCACTGGCCAAATTTCCCCCATTCACTAAAATACCACCAACAGCTTAATCTGGTTCAAAGCCAGTTGGCATTCATCTGTATCCCCTTCCCCTGGGTCGTGCCTGAAAATAGGCAGAAATTGTCTAGTGCACTTACCCGGTCAACAAAACTAAATAAATAAATATTGACACCAGGGGGAGGCATACTGTTCCCCAGAGCAGTACAATACTTAACACCAGGTGAGGAGGTACTGCATCCTAGGGGTTGCACCACACTGAAACCAAGTGGGGAGGTACTGCATCCCAGGAAGTTGTACCATACTTTCATCAGGTGAGGAGGTACTGCTTCCCAGGGGGTTTGCCACATTGACACCAGGCGGGGACATACTGTTCCCCAGTTCTCTACATTACTTACACTAAGTGAGGAGGTACTGCATACCGGGGGTTGCACTGTACTGACACCAGGTGGGGAGGTACAACATTCCAGGGTTTGTACCATACTTACACCAGATGGGGAGGTGCTGTATCCCACAGGATTGTACCATACTGACAACAGGTGAAGAGGTACTACATCTCAGGGGGCTATACTATACTAACACTTAGTGGGGATGTACTGTATTTCAGGGGTTCTACCATACTGGCATCAGGTAGGGAGGTACTACATCTCATGGTTTCTACCATACTTACACCAAGTGGGGAGGTACAGCATCCCAGGGGTTGCACTGTACTGACACCAGGTAGGGAGGTACAGCATCCCAGGGGTTGCACTGTACTGACACTAGGTAGGGAGGTACAGCATCCCAGGGGTTGCACTGTACTGACACCAGGTAGGGAGGTACAGCATCCCAGGGGTTGCACTGTACTGACACCAGGTAGGGAGGTAATGCATTCAAGGGGTTGCACCATGCTGCCAGCAGGTGGGGAGGTATGGCATCCTGGGGTTGTACTGTACTGACACCAGGGGGAGGTACTGTATCCCCCGCCCTACCCTGAATGAGACTGAACACAGAAAACATGTCCTACCCTCCTTTTCTGGTCAACAAAATAAAATGTTTTGAGGCTGGAATACAGGATGTGACAAGAGGTTGCATGGCCTGTGATGGTGTGGTGAAGTGTAATGCTATGATGTTTAGATGACTATTCCAATATCTAAATGGGATGACCCCATCAAATGAAGCACAACTCTTCAATATGTACACAGATGAAAGGACAAGGGGACACCCAGTGTCAGTGAAAGAAAGGAGATTTAACGGGAACATCAGAAAGAACTGCTTTAAAGAAAGAGTGGTGAACACTTGTATTCCACTACCAGAGCATGTGTATCAGTTGGTACAGTAACAACCTTCAGGGACATGTCAGGTCATCTCAATCATCTTTCATTTTTTTCATTGCTATTTTGTTAACTGGGTAAGGACACTGGAATAAGTCAATTTTAAGGTCTAACCCGAACATAAACAAAAGTATACAATAAAACATAAACAATATTACAACACAGTACATCAATTATTACAAAAGAGAAATACAACCAGCAAGTCTTATAAGAAACTTTTAAGTTAAACATAAAATTGAAGGGAGGAGGCTGACCTAACATTCTCAGGTAAAATGTTTCAAAATGGAGGCGCAGCATATGAAAAAGAACAAGACCCAGCTTTAGTTTTAAAATGAGGTACATAAAAAGAGGAATCTCGCTGCATGACAACTTGCCCCAGAATTAGCACCCTGCTTAATTCGTACCTTGATGCGTCTGTTTTATAATATTTACCCAAGGAGCAAAACGTCCAGGAATGAATTCAGCAGAGTGCCAATTCACACCTGAGCTATGACTTCAGGACAAGTTGTCATGCAGTGACATGACCAGCACAAGTTGTCATGTAGGCACAACCTTCATCTAAGACTTGAAAGTGCTTTTCCTATTGAGCTGGTGAAAGGGAAGAACTGATGAACCACCACCCCCAAATGTGCACATCTACATGTTTGTATATATATATAAGCAGGGGTGACTTTGGAGTGCTAAGGCTGCAGGTATGCTGTAGTGAGGCATGTGGTGTGGACACCACAATATGCTGAAAGTGTTGTGTGGATTGCAGGGGTGTATCATATAGTACAATAAGTTAAACAGAATTATAGCACAACCCTGGCTACCTGGAACACAGTTCTGTACATGACTTCTATCTCTTTTTCAGTGCAGGTACACACCTTTGAGCTTAACGTACCACACACCCCAGTAGATGGTGTAACTGGAAAGGCTGTTTTCTTCCTGGTTAACCACAGTAGCCCTGGAATTCCATATATCAAATGGACCTTCCTTTCCAATACGGTGGCAGAATATAACAGCAGTCATTTGATTTATGGCCCAGCATACTTGGAAAGAGCAAAACTATATCCTGGCAATGGAACTTTACGACTGGATAATGTGACACAAGCCGATAATGGTACATATATTGTGAATGTCACACTAAATTCTGAACAAACAGCTGTTGGAAACATCACTCTGATCATGCACAGTAAGTACATTGTTGGAAGAGTTGGGGTGGTCTATGTTGCACATTTTATGTTGTCACGAAGGTAAGTGTAACCCCCCCTGCAAATGGGGATTCCCAAAAGTCTTCCAGGAGCTTGCCTGAATGCTCCAAGTCTGGGTGGTGTTCGGTGTCTGAGCTGTTTAAATGTGGTTCCAAGTGAGTGCTATCTGAGCCTCCGCGTACTGTCTCTTTAAGAGCTGTCTGCTTGCAGACTTAATTAGTTTGTATGGGGGGACTGTGTATTTAATGCTCGATTCCCGCCCATGCTGCTGCCAATTTGCTCTGTTTCTGCCGGCCGCTACATGTGCAGAGGGAGCCTTGTTGAAAGATATAACTGTTTGCCAGAAATCATTTAGAGTGACTGAGAACATGTAGTTTGTCTAACCTGTCTTCATTTTAGCACAAACTGTTTCAGTGTAGCTCTTTCATTTTTGTCCTGAACTGCTGTGCTGGGCCAGTTGGGTTAAGGGAGCCCTAAAATGGATCCTGTGGATGAATCAGAACTTGGACTCTTAATTTTGAGCCAACCACAAGGGGACTGTATGGGCAGTGACTCTGGGAAACGTAGTTTTGACCTTGGTGCCTTTTTCCACCAACAGAATGGTGTGGAGCTAAAGGAAATGCCCTGCTCTGTGACTGGAAAGCTGAGATCAGTTGTGACAATGAAGAGAGAGAAGGAGCTCTGTGCTTCTGCGGTGTATAGTTTCATGCGGGAAGCGCGTTTGCGGCCCTGATGTTCGGCCTGCAGCCGTTGCAAGTGCCAGTTCGGACTGAATCTGATTGTGAGGAGAAAGAAGGAAGTCTGAAGAGTGGAAACCTGGCTCACCCTGTAGAAGACTGGAGAAATTGCTGAATCACACTCAGTCTGTCAGGAACTGAAGCTGCTGTGTGTGCTCCCGGGTATTTTGCAGTAATTGCGATCGGGATCGAGGACCAGCCTGACTGGTATAGTACTTTCCTTTTACATATGAATGTGCGTAGTGCTTGTGGGGAATCACTATTTACAATCCCCTGTACTGTGTGCTGTGTGTTGAAGCTGGAAGCAAACCCCAGCTTGTCTCGGACTAAATCCATTTGCTATCAACTGCAGTGGGGTCCAGTCTCAAGAACATTGTCTTCATGCCCTGTTGTTCTGGCACTCCAGAAGAACATCCACCATCCGGTCCCCTGCTTGGGTATTGTGAGTACAAATCGGGGTATTCCCCTGCAGCCTGTTTTCAATCACAAGTGTGTCATCTAATTCTTGTTGTTTCCCTGCTTCATGGACTGAGCCATCTGGCTCTGGATTACAATTGGTATTGGTGTTGTGCATATTTTCTTCCACAAGGCCCCATCCATCTGCCCTGCCGCCAACCCGGGCAATGGACCTGGCTAACCCCCTCCCAACCTGGGTACCCAGAGTGTGACTTTTCAGACCCTGTATGTGTGCACAGTACTGTGATTTAATGCCACCAATTAACCTGATTTCTCCCTCCCGTGTTACTGCCCCCTAAATAAATCTGATTTGTTTTTGTTATGCTATATACTCTCTGTGGTGTGGTACTTATAGAAACAGTATTGTGTTTTGCTGTGTATGTTGTTTAACCTTATTTTACAGGGGGTCCTCAGAGACATGCTGCAGAATCAGTTTTGAGGGTAAGATGTATCTATATGGGTGAACAGTGTGTATACGTGGGGTATTGGGGCTGTAACTCTGGTGTACTGTGTGAGCCATTAGAGGGAATAAAAGGGGGTCTCAGTGTCCCAGAGGGCTATTACCAAGCCAGTCTAACCACTACAAACCCTGACCTCTGGGTGGAGGCATCCGCCATAGGACCTAGGCCCCTCAACCTGTCCGTAGTCAAACAGGCAGGGGTAGTAGCCCTTGGGATAGTGCCACCTAGGGGTTACATCAGCATTGCCCAATCTTTCCCATGGATAGATTTTCAAAGTGATCCTTGTTAACAGAGTCACAACACCACAGCAAAAATGTGTTATCCCTGACAGCTCTTGCTCCAGAGAGAGGAAATAACAACAGGTGTCAGGTTGGTGTATACAAAATCAGTAATCAGACAAACCAGAGTGCCATCTGGTGGAGAAACTTCAGACTGCAACATGCAAAAGAATGAGCCTTCAGTCTTAAAAGCATGGCAGACCAGAACGTTCCCTTTAGGTAAATGGTTAAAGCTGCTGTGTTTCAGACCTGGACTGGTAGGATGAATTCTACTGTCAGTTCACAGAAGATGCATCCCATGATCTAAGGAGAGCATACTGTAGTCTGCTGTAGGGTTTCCATGTAGCCATCCCCCCAAAATGGTTATGCTACCAAACAATAAGTCATGGTACATCAGATGATGAGAGAAGGAGGCAAATCATGCACCATTACTAGTAGCATGATTCCCCCCCCCCCACACACACACACACATCTGGTGTGCCCTAACTTATTGTTGGGATAACATAATCACGTGGAGACAAGATGAATTAGCCCAGACAACTTCTTAGGTTAGAAGGCTTTATAAAATGGGTAGGGAAATTACTGTGTCCTGATTGGTCAGCAGCTGTTCAGTGTCAGATTACTACCACTGGTTAAAAATAAGTGATGGAAATCAACATAAACCATGATAATATACAGATAGATAGATAGATAGATAGATAGATAGATAGATAGATAGATAGATAGATAGACAGACAGACAGACAAACAGATAAATAGATAGACAGACAGATAGATAGACAGACAGACATACACACAGACAGACAGGCAGATAGGCAGATAGATAGATAGATAGATAGATAGATAGATAGATAGATAGATAGATAGATAGATAGATAGATAGATAGATAGATACTGTCGGTAGATAGATAGATAGATAGATAGATAGATAGATAGATAGATAGATAGATAGATAGATAGATAGATAGATAGATAGATAGATAGATAGACAGACAGACAGACAGACAGATAGATAGATAGATAGATAGATAGATACTGTCTGTAGATAGATACAGACAGACAGACAGTTAGATATATAGATAGGTAGATAGATAGATAGATAGATAGACAGACAGACAGACAGACAGATAGATAGATAGATAGAGAGATACAGACAGGCATATAGATAGACAGACAGATAGATAGATAGACAGACAGAGACAGATAGATAGATAGATAGATAGATAGATAGATAGATAGACAGACAGACAGATAGATAGATAGATAGATAGATAGACAGACAGACAAACATATAGATAGACAGATAGACAGACATATAGATAGATAGATAGATAGATAGATAGATAGATAGATAGACAGACAGACAGGTAGATAGACAGACGGACAGACATAAATAGATGCTGTTGATAAATTAGATAGATGCTGTCACTAAATAGGATAGATGTTGTTGATGAATTAGACAGCTAGATCCTGTCAAAAGATGATAGATAGATAGATAGATAGATAGATAGATAGATAGATAGATAGATACTGAATGTAGATAGACAGACAGACAGATACTGCATGTAGATAGATATATAAACAGATAGATACTGAATGTAGATAGACAGATATATAATAAGTGTAGATAGATAAATAATGAATGTAGATAGATGGACAGACAGAGAGATACTGTCCGCAGAAAGAGCTAAATAGAGGTAGATAGATAGACAGACAGATATATAGATACAGACAGAGAGACAGACAGATAAATAGATAAGCAGGTAGATAGACCCCCAAGTAAACTCTGAAACTAGCTAGAACTGTTCAGGGGAACCAGACAGCTTTTGGGTGCAGCTTAATGTTTTGCATCTGGAGCACAGATATGTAGTATGGGAGATCTACCCCACCTGGGGATCCTCCCACAGAATAAACAATTCATGGTGCACAAATATTGCTCTTTTAGGGTTTCTATACAGATTTAGTAATTCTAACTGTAATGTCAGATACTAAAAACCATCCACGTAAGTGTTCTACTTTCAAAGAGCAACAAAGCCAAAAAGTGGAATAGAATTCACATTCTCCTTGTGTAAGAAACAAACATATATGAGATTGATTTTTACAAGAGTTTGCATAGTAGTAGAAATTATTAAAAGCTAGGGAATGCACCATGTTTAAACTTTCTGACCTTTAAGGAAAAACTGAATAATTTAAGTACACATAATGCACTACAAAATAACTTGTCAAAAACAGAACTGGTCATATTTGTATCTAGTAAAAAAAGTACTAAAAAAATGATTTGTAAATAAGAAAGCAATAATCACAACTACATATTATGATGATTTGGGAGTAAGATTTACTTTATCAACTGAGTGAACAGGACATCCGAATTATTATCCTCTAAAATACAAAATGCAATGAACGGTCTTAAAGAGATACTGATGCCCTAGGAAAATTTGGAAAAGCATAATACTTTGACTCAATTCAGCTTGTATTTCATTTACCTTCTATATATTTCTCTTCCCCCTTATTTATTACTGGGGAAGTCCCCAAAGACAGGATCTTAATCTGTTAGCGTTCACCTGCCCAGCAGCTTATTCCCAACTCAAAATCATAATGGTGTTTTGTGACATCACAGCTATAGTTCATGGGAATAACTGTGATGTCACAAGCAGAGCATTATGACATTAGGTTGGGAAGAAGCAATAGAAGCCCTCTTGGAACAGCCATCCTGTTCCATGCATAAAACATCAGTAATAAACAGTGGGAATAGCAAACACAGATCAAATGAGAAATATAAACTGCTTCATGTCAAAATGTTAGGTTTTTCAACATTCTCCTGGAGGCGATGGTGACTCTTTAAAAGATTTAATTATAAGTATGTAGGCTCTTCTACTGCAGGCTCACTCACAGTAGTCAATGCAACGTTAAAATCTAGCCCTTTATATGCGGCAGTGGTGTGGGGCTTAGGTGAGTCACCTCAATTAGAAAAAACATTTGGAAGAAAAGCGTATAGGCATCCCTTACAGGCACCCAAAGTTGTACCTTAATATATATTATGATTTGAACTGGGAACGTATCCTCTACTTAGTTACCCTAATCCAAGAAAGAATTACAATCCTATTATTATACCTAGTTTTATTACCTAAGAACGATCTTCTAAGGAAATGCATGGAAGAAGACTTGGATTATGCCAGTATGGGTTCTGATTTTCCGTACTTCAGATTTATTAAGGATACAGTCTCTCCAGCAAGTCTGAGGTATCTTTTAACAGATATACATCTGAGAACCAGATCTGAAATAGCCTCAGCTATCAAATCACAATATAGAGACATCTCAGTGCAAAATGACATGGGGAGTCTCGCAATCTCAAAAATTCCTCTGCAGTATTATAAGTTTAAATTACAGTTTGGGCAAGAGCAATACTTGTTGAAATTATTAAAACCCAAGGAAAGAAAAACCATAAGATTTAGACTGAAACGCTATGCAAGTAATTGACTACTACTCAAACAAAAGAGAGATAATATACATTCACCAAACTGTGCTTGCTGCCTAGAAGAGCTCGTGACTTTATATGAAGTCTGAACCATCCACTGCTCAACCTGATCCAAAATAACCACCCAGCAGACAATGAGTTAATATGTCTTCTTCATCTTCATTGTCAAGCTTGGCCAAATATATGGTTTCAATCAAGCTAAAATACTGTAGAGATGCTTCTTAGTGTCATTGCTGCAGCATCATTGCTTGCTTTCTTTCTGTTCAGAGATTTTCAGCTCTAAGAACCCCTATACACCTGATTTCATGGTGAACATCTGTCGGTGCTCAGCATGTGCTTATAGCCAACTAAGACATGTCCCCATCTGATATTTTATATATCATTAATGAGATTTGCATAGTTTGAGTTCTATAAGAAATTATGCATTTAAAACACTGAATTGAATTTAAGGGTGTATTCTTTTAACAGTCTTAGCCTTAAAAAAATATATCAAATTGTCTATAATCCTCTGCATCTGTACCAAAGTATAGGTCAGAAGTTTGGATGAGTGCATTTACTTTGCTGTATTATGCTTTCATTTTTCAGTCTGCACTTTTTGTAATTTGTTGTTTGAATCATACTATATAAAGACAGGTAATATTTTGTATTGTAACTTTTTCTTTTTCAAAATAGCCTAAGGGCTGATTGATTAATAAAAACCTTGAACCTTGAGTAATTAAGAATGTACTTCTGTAAATATTCTGTACTAAGTGTCTAAAATGTTCTGGGCTGACTACCCAACCAAGAACATTGGGTACTTACTGTGCCATTCTGATGAGTCTGACAAGACACACATGTCTGCAGTTTGCTGCACACCGACTACACTGAAACAGATGCACAAGCCCCTATAAAAGGCAGCTTTTGTCCAGCAAAGCCTTGTCAGCTTACCCTCTTGCACAGGGATTTGTATATCCAAGATGCTTTGTGCTGGGTTTGAGAGACTTTAGAGTGAATGTGTGTGGTGTGCAGAAATATATGGAAAAAAAAAACAATCTGGGGATGTATCTCCATGTATCCATTACAGATCCCACATCCTGTTCTTTTTCCAGTCTGCTTCTCTGGTATGCTAACTCCAAGCATACAAAATGCTTACAGTATCTCTGGGAATATTTGTTAATGGCGTGTTACCGTGCCACTGTTTTAATATATTTTAGGAATCATTTTTTATTTATCTGTTAGTTCACATTCTTGTGTTCATATGGTGCAATGTTACTACATGCTCAGTTCTGTATTATTCCTTGTGCATGTCTGTAAATGTTTGTACTATTTTGTTTATGTTGTACTTAACTGTATTATGTTCTTGTTAATTTGTGCTCCGCTGTCTCCGTTCCACCAGGCTGCAGCTGTAAATAAAACAGTCTCCTCCATAATTTTAATTGCCACAAATACACTGTAAATGAGGAAGCTAATGCTGATGTTCCTTCCTTCACACAGATGCAGTCATCAAACCCACTGTTTTCTTTAGTCCCAATCCACAAGCTGAATCTTTAAAGTATGAGATGGAGTGCAATACCAGCAGTACTGGTATCATTACATATACATGGAAGAAAGACAACGAGGACTTTATCCCAAACAGTGACAAGTACACAGTACAAGACAATGGCAGCCTCATCATTAACGTGCAGGCAGAGAAGACTGATATTGGCTCTTATAGCTGTACAGCGGCAGATCAGTTCAGTGAAGCAGAGAGTGACCCCACATACTTCAACATCATCTGTAAGCAGTTTCCCAACATGTATCTATTCATTTTTTTATTGATGTTAGTTTTTGTTAGCCAAGAAAGAAGGGCTAGACATTATTATTTTCAGCCTTCTTCTGGGGGGAGAAGGGTTGTACAGATGTACACCAACTGAAATTGAATGCAATTAAACGAGGGCTTGTGCCCCTGACTTAACTGGAGACAATCTTTTAACAGTAGTGCATGCTTTTATTGTCTCTTGCCTCACCTGTTGCAATGCATTGTACTGGGGCTTTCCCACTGGTTATATCTGTCATCTTCAACTGGTGCAGAAAGTGACAGTTAGACTTGTCACCTTAGTAAGAGGGAGTGAAAATACTACTCCAGTGCTGCATTCTCTGCACTGACTCCTTGTGAGATGACGAACTGACTTTAAGAACCTTCTTCTTACCTTTAAGGCCCTAAATGCCCTGAGATCCCAGTACCTTTGTAAGCTTTTTGTAATCTGCCACAATATCAGTGAGTTACATCCTACTGGTAGTGGTCAGTTGGTCATTCCAAAATCTAAATAAAATGCTGTACTCTCCCCTTTTGTGCTGAAGGCTTACCTAACCTCCTTATCTCACTCTTTCTTTTCATCCTTTAGTATCCAAGGTCTCCAGAACCACAAAACATGGGTTGCTTAGGCTGGCTAGCTGCTTTGATGTGCATTGCCCTCTTCAGCTATGCAGACCACCTCCTTGCTTTATCCTTACCACCCCCTCCATTGTCTTGTACCTCTCCCCCCCCTCATGTCCTGTCTGGCCCGTCCCTATGTTTATGCTTCTTCTCATCCCCTGTCTCACTCAACCAGGTGCTGCTCTTTTTGGATTTTGGCTCCATAAGCCTCTGCGCAGTCCCCATGTCCCTTTTTTATTGTCCTTGAGAGTGCCATGCACCTCTGTGTGAGTCCGTGCCATGGTTCTCCTGCTACTGGTATGTGCCGGGGACACTGAGATTAACCCCAGGCCCCTTAGTACCACTTTCACTCCTATTTCCATAATTTCTAACCCACTATAACCCAAAGGCCTAAAAATAGCGCATTTGAACATGTGTAGTATACATCAGAAAATGGCTGAATTAGAAGCTTGATTCACTCAGAAGGACCCTGATATTGTATGTATCTCTGAATCCTGACTTAAACCTGATATCAAGCAGCATGAGGTGACTCTGCCCGGCTATAACTGTTTTAGGAAAGATAGACTGGACAACAGGGCCAGAGGTGTGCTTATCTACTCCTGGCTTGAACTGGATGTCACAGATCTCACTACGCCTGATGCTGTACCCAATACAATGGAAGCCTTATTCATAACTAACTATTTGTAAGTTTGAGAAGTTAATCATTGGGTGTGCCTACCTCCCACCCAGTGTTGCCTCCATAGGTGTTTCACCTTTTCTGACCTCTCTTGCTAACCTCCCTCATCATGATCTAATACTTTGTGGTGATTTCAATAATGACTGGCCAGGTCACTCTAGTAATAAGCTGTGATCCATGTTAGTTGACTCCAACCTATCCCAGCTCATACCCGAGCCCACCCATATCAATAATAAATCTGGCAAACATACACTGCTTGACTGGGTGGCCAGTAACCGCCCTCTGAAGGTCAAAGCACTACCCAGCTCCTTGCATCTCCCTTGTATGGGACCTATCGAGGTTCAGTGTTAATAGTTTCCTCACCTCGATCAATCTCGCAAACTGGAACCCTATTAAGACTCTTCCTGACATTAATCAAGCATAGGAATTTTCCAGCTCTACCCTTTCACAAATTATTGATAAGCATGCCCCTCTCAAAAAAAGTCTCAGGGTATCAAGGCTCCTTGGCTTACAAAAAATGCCAGGATCCTCATGTCTTCCAGGGACCAGGCCTGGCAGTCATTCCAAAAAAAATGGGTTGCCATCTGATTGGCAGTACTACAGACAGCTCCCCAACAAATGCAAGAGCTCTTTACAGAAAGCCAAATGACACCATTTCAAACCCTTACAAACAGAACACCTGTGCAACCCCAAGGGGTTTTGGAGGCAGGTCAACTTTCTGATAAAAGGAAAAACAGCTATACTCCCTAGATCTTCTACTGCCCAGGGCACCATTCTCACTGACCCTCCATCTATTGCTACAGGATTTAATACATTTTTCACTGTTCTTTGAAAATATACCTCACTCCTTCATAACTTGTCTGCTCACCCCCCCCCCACCCCTCCACCCATGGACTATCTGGGGCTCACCCTGATTTTCACCTAAAAATGACAACTCTTAAAGAGGTCCAGAGGCTGCTGTCCAATCTGAAACCTGAGAGTTCTCCAGGTCACAATACTCCCGAGCCAAAATTTCTCAAGCCTGGAGCTCCTGCCATCACCCGTCCTGGCTGTGACTTATTCAACAGATCCTTTCTATCCAGGACTGTTTCTGACAAATGGAAAGTTGCTGTCATTGTGCCAGTGCATAAACGTGGGCCCAACTCTGTGGTCGAACACTTTAGGCCCATCTCCATTCTCTGCTCACTTGCCAAAATTCAGGAGCGCATAGTTTACAATCACCTTGAGAACTACCTGGAATTCCACAATATATTATCTCCCTTCCAACATGGGTTTAGAAAAAATCACAGTACCCTTACTGTTTTATTGAAAGTGACCTCAGATATTGCTTCTCCATCCAGCCCCACCCCCACCATCTCCAGGACCTACCTCCACTCCATTGTTCCCCCATGAATGACCCTTCATGGGAAGCCCTGTCAGAGGTTGGTCCCAACTCCTTTGACAGAGGTTTAGTGTCAGTCTCTGAGTGGTAGCCTGTTCAGCGGCCCAGAACATTTGGCAGTCAGTTAGGGGCATCTTGTTCAGGTTTTCTTTTTCACTTTTTCAGTTTCTCTTCCCACACAGATCAGGAGGCCCTATGGCTGATGCACTAATGCATGCAGAGAGTGCAACATGCATCAAAGTGCTGATGTCCCCTTCCCTCAATCTCTGGCCCCAGCTTGCACTGCCACCTGTGGTCACCCAGGTGGAAGCATTACAGTGGGGTCCAGGCACCCTCCCATTCTTAAGGAGGTGAGCATATGTTCAGATGCTCAACCATCCTCCCCTGGTCAGCACTCTGATGACCCAGACTCACTCCTGAACCTGGGTCACTGGTATCTTGATTGGTAGTGCTATCACTGTGCCAGTGGACAGCTTGCAGTTCCTGCTTTTGATGTTGCTGTTGTTGTTTTTATGGTCACTGGTGCTTTTTAGATCAGACTGCCACACTCAAAAGGGCCACAACAAGACCAGAATATGGCAGCATTATGGAACGTTGCATGGTTTTATAGAATGTGACCTGGCTTTATGGACTGTGATATGGTCTGGTCAAACCAACAGGCCTTTATTCTTTTCATTTCATACAAGTACAGTTTCTGCTACAACTCTTGACTTGAACAAACAAAGGTGTTGCATGTGGGACAGGACCACTTTAGAATATATAGTCCCTCATGTCTGTTTTAGAGCCTTCAAGCAGTGGTTCTGGCATGATAGAGCACACTCCCTGTGGAGATCAGGAAAGCTGTTTCTGTTACTGTCCGTAACAATAGGCATGGGGAATTTTTGCTCAGGCATTCTTCTAATCCTGAAATCCCTGATGATGACCTTCAATATTTTCTGTGCATGTCCTTAAATTGGATGCAGTCACGGCACACCATAAATATGTATGGAGTAGTGGGATGTGGAGTGTAGATGTGGGAGAAGTGCTATGGAGGAATGTGGTGTGAAGTGGTTTGGGGGCATTGTGTGGTATGTAGCAGTGGGATGTGGGTGGGATGGTTTGCTGTGAAATGGTGTGGATTTGACTAGTGTGGGTGGAAGAGACTTGCTTAGACTGGTGTGGTTGTGTATGGAGTTGTGTAGGTATGATTTGAGGGGGTGCTGTGGTATGGAGTTGACTGGAGATTTATGGTGAAATGTCTTGACATGCAGTGTGATGTGTTGTAAAATGGTGTGGTGTGGCATTGACTGGAATGAAATACAGAGGTGCTGATTGGAGTGCTGTAGAATTGATTGGATAGGTGTTGTGTGCTGTTGACTGGAGTAATATCAATTGGTTTAATATTTTGTGGGGATAGCTTTGGTGTTGATGTAGAGTATGGTGGAGTGAAGTGGTGGAGTGTTGGCTGGAATGAGGTACAGTGGTGGTGATTGACATTCTACAGTGTTGATGTGAGAGGCATGTGGAGGTGACTGGAGTAGTGTGGATCCCTTTAATATGTGGACTGGAGTGCACACAGTGTTTTGGTGTTGAATGAGGGGGAGTGAAGTGATGCGGAGGTGGATGCTGTGGCACAGCATGGTGTGGAGTTAACTGGAGTGCTGTTGATTAGTATAAGTGATGTTGAGCTGTACAGAGTGGTGTGTAGTGAAATGTGGTTTAGTGAGGAAAGCACAATGCTCATAAGGCATGTGCTACAATACGTATAACAGGTCATCAGGTGTGATGCAGGCTTCCCTATAAAGGAGATGCATAGTGTAGTGCAGTGTGGTGTAGGTATTACAGCAGTAGTGTAGAGTTGACTGGAGTGGACTGGGGTGAGGTTGATTGGAGTGGTGTCATGCCAAATGAAGTGGAGTTAGGTGGTGCCAAATGGAATTAAGTGGATACAGTTTATTTATTTATTGAATTTTGTTGACCCAGTAGGCCCACTGAGACTAGAAGTCCCTTTTTCAGGGGTAACCGGGGGGGGATACAGATGGTAATGAAATTAAATTGAACCAGATTAAGCTTGTGGTGGTATTTTTAGTGAATGGGGTAATTTGGTCAGGACACTGGGGAAATTTCCCCTAGTCTTTTTGAGAAGTGCCATGGGATCTTTGACATCCACCTGAACAACCACCAGAACAGGCAGGCGGGACTTTAGTTTAATGTCTCATCTGAAAGACAGTACCTCAGGAGTGCAGCAACCCCTCATGCTGCACTACAGCATCAGTATTAGGATTTAACCCAAGTGCCTGGTGTGGGGATAGAACCCACAGCCTTCTGATCTTCTGGCCTCAGAGGCGAGTGTGCAACCTGCTGAGCCACTGACACTGACAGTTGATTGGGGTAGTTGGGAAACAAAAGGAGTGGAGTGTGGCAAAGGGGATTGCAGATATATAGACTTGAGTGGGGAGGAGTTGATTTTAGAGGTGGGAATTGAATGGAGTGTAGTTGGGTAGAGTTGGCAGGAGTGGTGTACAGATGAAGGGGAGTAGAATAAAATGGTGTGGAGTTAATTACAGTAGGATGGAGTTGACTGCAGAGGTGTAGAGTTAAGTGAGGTAGAGTAGAGTTAATTGGCATGGGGTGGAGTTCATACCAGTGGTGTGAAGTTGAATGGAGTGGGGTGGGTGAAGTATAATGGGGAGTAGTGGAATTGAATGGAGTGGTGAGGTGTGGCGAGGTGTGGTGTGGTGTGGATTGGTTTGGAGTGGAGTGGAGTGGTATGAAGGTAACTGAAATGGAGTGGAGATGATTGGAGAGGTGTGGAGTTAATTGCAGTGAGGTGGAGCTAACTGAAGTGAAGTGGAGCTGAATGAAGTGGAGGTAATGTTGACTAATGTTGACTGTAGTGGCGTGGAACTGATTATAGTGTTGGGGATTTTAATGTAATAGAGTGAGATGCAGTTGAAACAAGTGGAGTTGGGTAGAATGGTGTAGGGTGTGGTGCAGTTGGCTGGATTGGAGTGGTGTGCAGTTGACTGGAGTGGAGTGCAGTTGAATGGAGTTTTGAGTGATGTCAAGTTGACTGGAGTGTGAAGTGGTGTGGAGTTGAATGAAGTGGAGTGGGCTGGAGTTGTTTGCAGTGAAGTGGAGTTGAATGAAGTAGAGTAGGGTGGAAATGGTTGGAGTGGAGTTGAGGGCAGTGAGGGAGTGGCATTAACTGGAGTGTTACAGAGCTGCATGGTGTGGAGCAGTGCAGAGATGAATGAAGTGTGGCAGTGTGGAACTGAATGGGGTGGAGCAATGTGGAGTTGGATGGCGTAGAATGGCATAGAGTTGAATGGCGTAGACTACTGTGGAGCTAAATGGAGTAGAGTGTCATGGAGCTGAATAGTGCGGAGTGGAATGGAGGGGCCAGTGTAGAGCTGAATAGGGTGGAGCAGTATGGAGCTGAATGGGGTGGTATAGAGTTGAATGGAGTAAAATTGTATGGAGTTGAAAGGAATGGAGGAGTGTGGAGTTAAATGGAATGGAGTGTTATGAAGTGGATTGAAATGGTGTAGAGTAGTGTGGAGTTGAATGGGATGCTAAGGAGTTGAATTTACATAGATTGCATAGAAGTGATATGAGTTAAAAGTCTTTAAGCCATTTGAGACTCTCCAGTTTCATTGGTTGTATTGGTATGCCATGTGGTTATCTAGTGCCAGCTTAAAGGATTCCATTATAGGGCTACTCACAATTTCTTGAGGCAGTGTATTCCATATATTGACCACATAAGGAGTGGATTGGTATGGAGTTGAATGAAATGGAGTAATGTGGAGCTGAAAGGGGTGGTATGGAGTTGAATGGATGGAGTTAAGTGGAGTGGTATGGAGTTGAATGGTGTGCAGTGATATGGAGTTAATGGTACGGAGTGTTATGGAGTTGAATGATGTAGCAACCCCTGGTGGGGGACTCAATCATTAGGGTGGTAGAAGAGGGGGAGGAAGGGGATAGGGAGGTAAGGTGCCTGCTTGGCGCCACGGCTCAGAGGGACAGGAAACGAATCCTCAGGATCGCTGAAGCAGCTGCATGAGAGAGGGAGCTGGGTGTCATTGTCCACCTAGGGACAAATGACCTGGCTGTGAATGCGATCAGAGCAGTGCAAGAGGAGTTTGTAGAGTTGGGGAGGGGCCTTAGACAAGTAGCACTTACGGTAACCTTCTCAGAGGTGCTGCCTGTCTATGGCAAGGATGATGCTAGGGTATTCCACACCATGGGATTCAATGAATGGTTGAAAACTGGTGTGGAGCTCAGGGTTTCAGCTTCACTGGGGACTGGTGAGCCACCTGGAGGGATGCAGGCCTATGCTGGCATGACGGTCTGCATCTGTCCAGGGGGAGAACCAGGATCCTAGGTGATAGGTTTAAGTGCTTCATTGGCAAGCATTTAAACTAGCCAAGGGGGGAGGCACTGAAAAGGAGCAGGGAAATCCCAGCCTCCCCCCACAAAACACAGTAGTTAGAGAGGTAAACACCAAGATAGAGAAGTCAGTAGGGAGCAGGACAGGGTAAATGCAGAAAAAGGCAGTAAGGACAGGGATGGGGCTAAAAGGGGTAAGGTCATCAAAAAATGGAAAGTAATGAGTAGCAATGCCCACAGTCTGTGTAACAAGCTCCTTAAATTAGTGGCCTCAATTGAAGAGGGATGTCTGGATATTGTGGCAGTCACTGAAAAATGGCACACAGAAAACCATAACTGGGATGTCAACATATCAGGATACACCATCTATAGGAGGGACAGGGTGGGTAAAAGAGGAGAAGGAGTAGCTTTCTATATAAGGCAAGGGAGTAAAGCAAAAAAACTAAAGAGTAAACAGGAAGCTGATGAGTCACTATTGGTCACCCTGGAAACAGAAAATGGCACCACAATCTGCATGGGGGTTGTACAGACCCCCATCTCAGGGGGAGGAAATAGACAAGGAAATGATAGAAGGCATCCTTAAAATGGCAGAAAAAGGGGAGATATTGTTGATGGGGGACCTGAATATGCCAGATGTTAACTGGAGTACCTTTGCTGCAGGCACATCCAAGAGCAGGGTCATTCTTGATGCCCTACAGGGGGCATGCCTAAGACAGCTAGTGTTGGAACCCACTCGGGAGGGAGCAATCTTAGACGTGGTACTCTCAAATGGGGAAGGAGAAAGGATCTCAGATTTAGAAGTGGGTAGCCATCTGGGAACAACTGACCACCAAACAGTGAGGTTCACAATAAACATAGCCATAGAGTCAAGCCATACAAAAACAACAGTATTGGACTTTAAGAGGGCTGACTTTGGGAAAATAAGAGAGTGTCTCAGAAAAGCACTAGCAAACGGGCAAGAAAGAGGTGTGGAGAAACAATGGGGAACAATCAAAACAGCCATCACAGAGGCAACAAGCCTTTGTGTGAAGCAAATCAACAAAACAAAACAAAGAAAAAAGCACTATGGTTCTCAAAAGAGGTGGAAGAGAAGGTTAAGGAGAAAAGGATAGCATTCAGGAAATATAAGGAAACACAGAAGGAGCAGGACAGAGAACTTTATCAGTTAAAGCAGAAGGAGGCAGGGAAGGCAGTCAGAACAGCAAAGGCACAAACTGAGGAAAAGATAGCCAACTCTGTTAAGAAGGTGGATAAAATGTTTTATAGGTACATTAGAGAGTGAAGAAAGACCCAGGGAGGGATACAGAGACTTAATAAAGGGAAGGGAATAAAGGGGAAGGAATATGGGCAGAGGGTGACAGTGAAAAAGTAGGGATACTGAACGAACATTTCTGCTCAGTATTCTCAATGGAAGAGGAGGGAGAGGTACCTAAACCAAACAAGAGAACACTCTGAATAGGGGGGTTGATACCAGTCCATTCACAGAAGAAAGGTTTTTGAAAGAACTCTTGAAACTGAGAGTGGACAAAGCAATGGGGGCTGATGAGATTCACCCCAGAATTCTAAAAGAACTAAGGGTAGAACTAGTAACACCACTGACTACTCTCTTTAACAAATCATGGGAGGATGGGGTGGTACCTGAGGACTGGAGGAGGGCAGATGTGATTCTACTTCACAAAGGTGGGAGCAGGGCAGAGGCAGGAAACTACAGACCAGTTAGTTTGACCTTAGTGGTAGGGAAAATGATGGAATCACTTCTGAAGGAAAGAATTGCTGAATCCCTAGAGGCCAGTGGGGAACAGGACCCAAAGCAGCATGGTTTCACAGCAGGAGAGTCATGTCAGATGACCCTAATAGATTTATTTGACTGGGTGACCAAAGTAGTAGACCAGGGAGTGGCTGTGGATATGGCCTACCTAGATTTTAGCAAGGCATTTGTCATAGTCTCACACAAAAGATTAATATACAAGTTAGCCAGCCTTGGAGTGGGTCCCAAGGTGGTAGCCTGGATAAAAAAATGGCTGGACAACAGGACACAAAGGGTAATAGTAAACAGAGTCCACAGGGAAGAAAGGAGGGTAACTAGCAGGATACCACAGGGTTCGGTACTGGGACTGGTCCTCTTTAATGGCTTTATAATATCTGCAACAGGGTTGATACACAAGGGGGGGTTGGAAAGGATGAAAAGGGGCTTGGCAAGGTTGGAAGAATGGTCAAATGTATGACAGCTCAGATTCAATGCAAAGAAGTGCAAGGTAATGCATCTGGGAAACAATAACCCAGGGGAAGAGTACACAATGGGGGGGAGGTGAGATAATAACAACAACAAAAATCAAAAGAGACCTAGGAGTAATTATATCAGATGACCTAAAGGTGGGCAAGCAATGTGAGAAGGCAGTAAGGAGGGCTGGGGGATACTGGGATGCATAGGGAGAGGCATCAACAGTAGAAAACAGGAAGTTGTTATCCCTATGTACAGACAGTTGGTGAGACCCCAGCTGGAGTACTGCGTGCAATTCTGGAGACCCTATCTCCACAAAGACATAGACATAGTGGAGGCTGTTTAGAAGAGGGCAACCAAAATGGTGCAGGGTCTGCACCAGAAGACATCGAGGAGAGACTAAAGCAGCTTAATATGTATACCCTTGAAGAAAGGAGGGAGAGGGGGACATGATAGAAACTTTCAAGTATCTCAAGGGAATCAAAGTACAAGGAGGTAGCATCTTTCAGAAAAGAGATGTGCAAGAACAAGGGGGCACAATTTGAAGATAGAGGGGGATGGCTCAGAGGTAATGTTAGACAGTATTTTTTCACAGAGAGGGTTTTGGATGCATGGAACAGCCTTCCTGAGGAGGCTGTGGAGTCAGGAACAGTGGGAGAATTCAATAATGCATGGGACAGACATAAGGCAATTCTAGTGGGGGGTAGGAGGAAGTAAGCTGTTGATTAACTAGAATCTGCAGCTTATCCATCAGGTAGGGAAATGGGCAGACTAGGTGAGCCAATCAGTCCTTATCTGCCGTCAAATTCTATGCTTCTAGAGTGGAACTGAGTGGAGTGGAGTGGAGTAGTGTGGAGTTGAATGGTGTAGAGTAGTGTGGAGCTATATGGAGTATAGTATGGAGCTGAATGAAGTGGAGTAGTGTGGAGTGGAGTGGAATGATGTGAAATGGTATGAAGCTGAGTGGTGTGGAATTAAATTAGATAGGGTGGTATAAAGTTAAAGGAAAACAACATCCGAAATCATGTAAATGTTATTTGTTTCCATGTCAACACACAACTATTTTCCTGTAGCTGTTAGGGCTACAGGTGTTTGCTTTGGTTTGTTTTCATTGTGCATGTTAGCCCCCACCGCCACCCCTGCCAGACTACCCTGGGGTCTCCATTTTATGATTGTTGAAATCTCATTGTTCATGAGAGCTATATTAGTGTATGAGAACATTATGTCACATTATTCATTTATACCATGTGTCTATGCTGAAAGAATAAACACCCTGCAAAAACTCTGTGGAAACACATAAACTGAATGCAGTTTCAAGGGGAAAACCCTGAATTACAACTCAGACAGTTCACGAAGTTAGCTGAAGGTAAATGTGTTTCACACCTTCCTTTGACATGTTTCTTTGAAGTCTAATTAAGCAGACCAGCATACTGTGAAGTCTAAAGGGTGATTACACATCACGTTCTCATATGCTAGTGCAGCTTTTAGAGATGATGAGATTTCAGCAACCAGCAAATGAAGGCCCCCAGGATAGTTACAGCAGGGTCTAGTATGAAGTGTGAAAACACTAAAGCAACTGCATATATCTCTAACAGCTACACGAAAAGAGTAGTCTTTTGACATGGAAACAACATTTACAAGATATGAGGGTATAGTTTTCCTTTAAATGGAGTATAGTTGGGTTGCATCAACGGAGTGGTGTGTAAGTGACTGAAGTGGTGTGGTTTTCGAGTTCATTTCAGTGGTGTGAACTTGATTATATAGGTGTGGAGTTGCCCGAAACAGTATGAAGGTAATTAGAGAGCTGTAGAGTTGAATGGAGTAGGTGAAGTTGATTGAAGTGGTTTGGAGTTGACTGTACTGGACTGGGTGATAAACTGAGTGTTGTGGGGTTAAATGGAGTGGTGTGGAGTTCATTACAACTGTATGGAGCTGACTACAGAACTATGACATTGAGTGAAGTGATATGGAGTTGACTGCAGTGCAGTGGAGTTACATGGACTGGGTGGAGTTTATTAAAATGGTGTGGAGTTGATTGCAGTGATGTGGAGTTGCTTAAAGGGGCATGAAGTTGATTGCAGTGGCACGGAGTTGATTCAATGTTTGTGGAGTGTATTAACGGGGTGTGAAGTGAACTGCAGTGGTGTGGAGTTGATAAACAGGGTGTGGAGTTGACTGCAGCGTTGTGGAGTTGATTGTGGTGGTGTAGATTTGAATGGAATTGGGTGCAGTTGAATTGAGTGGCATTGTAGTGTGGAGTTGACTGAAGAGGTGTGGAGCTGAGTGAAGTGATGTAGATTCGCATGGAGTGGAGTGGGGTGCAGTTGAATGGAGTGGACTGGGGTTGAATGCAGTAGAGTCGGGTGGGGTTGTTTCAGCTGGTGTGGCGTTAACTGTAAGACTGTGGAGTTGCATGGAGCGGGGTGACGTTGAATGGGATGGAGTTGATTGGTATGATATGTGGAGATTTGCTGTGCCGAGTGGTGTGGGGTACTGTGGAGTGTCAGGATACAGAGTCAGGTGCGGTCAAGGGTGGTTAACAGGTGTTATCCCTATGAGGTTACCACCGTGGAGCTTTATCCCATTGGATGTCATTAAATAAGCAGGGTTGGGCCTGGTCTGTAACCAGATGAGGGACTCCAATGGTACTGCAGGAAATGTTTATAGCTCTACAGCTGGGACTCCCCCCTTGGTTATTAGTAACCATGTCAAAGCCCCTGTATGGTATTAGAGGACACTGCGCTGTCGTGAGGTACTGTTGGATAGGATGTTAAACTGTGGTCCTACTGGTTGTTCAGGTAGACATCAAAGATCCAATGGCATGTCTTGAACAAACAGGGAATATATTTATTAAAAGACTAAACTGCAATAAACTACATTCCTTATTCATGTCCCAAGTGATCTGCAATAATACAGCAAGATGGAAATCCAAATACATGAACAATTCACCTGAGATTAACCAACGACATGAAATGAGAAGCTCAGAAAAACAAAATCAAACCTGCTCCAACTAAAGGAAGCACCTAAAGTCAGTTATGCAGAAAACAGTCCACCTGGGGTGCAATCATGAAATTAACTTCGCGCTCCATATTGACCACAGGCCTTTGGGAGTGAAATTGTGCCAATCCCTCAAAAAGCATTATTGAAGAGTTCTTTAAATCCACAACAATACCTCCCCAGGTGTAATTTTCCTCTAATACAAACAGTTGGGCACAGGATATCCAGATGAAATATCCAACAAAGCTAAAGTAAAACAACAATTCAGAGGGAAGTCCTGGGTGATCATACACAAGAATTCATGTCTAACTTTCTCAAAGGCCAGTGATGCAAAGCAAGATGCATCCCATTCAGATGCTACGACAAATCATAGGTACTGGATATATGGACACGTAACGTGTGTTCTAGGGTTTCCTCACATCTACTGCAACCTACCCTAATACAACAATGTTGTGAAACTTTTTTTTTACTTTTCTTTTACTCTGAGTCTCCGATGGTAACACAACAACACATTCACCCACATGTGCATGGGTAGCCTAATTTCATAACCCTATTTAGATGCTTGCAGTTATATCCATGTAACTGCCTTATGCCACTGTAGACCAGCAATGTATATATTACCACATTACCTAACTCCACTGAAGCCCAGCCAGAGTCCATAATATCACCATTTTTCCCAACCCCACTGAAGATCAGTTGGAGTCTATAATATCACCATATTTCCTATCCCCACTGATGACCAGACAGAGTCTAAAATATCATCATATTATTATCTATTCCCACTGATGACCAGGTGAAATCTAATACCAACATATGTCATATCCCTGCTAAAGACAGATTGAAGTCTGCAATATCACCAGATTTCCTATCCCAACTGAAAACCAACCGTGGTCTATAATATCATATACTATTGCCGCAGTGAAGGAAATAAAATGAAGACCATTACTGCGACAGGACTGTCACTGATATACATGTGATACGTCCGACTTGCTTAAGAGGGAGCTTGGCCTGTTAGTAGGGAGATGCCGTAACATCATGAGTTTGTCCTTAAATGGCATCAAAAAATTAAAAAAAAAGTAATTACAAAAATGTAATGTATTTCATTTTGTCAAGAATAAGCACTAAAAAGAATATACAACTAGTTATATAAAGTTATCAGAAACATTGTTCATCACTGATTTAATTTTAATGTGTCTTTATCTGCCCAAAAACCATGGATATTTTGGACAGAATTTTACTTAAGCAGGAGATTTTGTTTCCCAGGAGGGAGGGAGGGAGTTCAGTCAAAAAAAAACAGGAGTCTCCTGCGTAAAGAGGGAGATATCACATGCATGTGTCAGTTCATTGTAAAGGTCGACTGAACTGCTGACACTGCAGTCTCCATGGATTTCGTCCAGTCCCAAAACAACTCGGACTAGGAGTTGATATTCTATAATGTGGGGTGGAACAGCCCCCTGCAGTGGGGGTGCAGGGGGCAAACCCCCCAGCAACAAACACGTTTCCTATGATGGCACAATGCCAACTGTTGGCATTGTGCCATTGCTATAATGCCAATCGACAAAATTTGTGTCAATGCAGCTTAGTGGAACCCTATAATATCACCATATATCCTATACCCACCGAAGTCCAGCCGGATTCTATATTATCACCATCTTTCCTATCCCTACTGAAGACCTGTTAGGCTCTATGATATCGCTATATTTCCTATCTCCACAAAAGACCTGCTGGGGTCTATAATATCCTGATATTCCTTATCCCCTCTGAAGACCAGTTGGAGTCTATTCCATCACTGTATTTCCTATCCCTAATGAAAACTAGCTGAAGTCTGTAATATCGCCATATTTCCTATCCTCATTGTAGGCTAGTCGGTGTCTATATTATTACCACACTGCATAACCCCACTGAACAGCAGCCAGAGTCTATAACAGCACCGCAATGCTGAACTCAACTAAAGACCAGATGAGGTCTACAATATCACTGCATTGCATAACCACACAGAAGACCGGCCGTGTCTATAATATCACCACACTGCCGAACCCAAATGAAGACCAGCCGGGGTCTATAATATCACCGTAGGGCCCAACCCCACTGAAGAGCAGCCATACCTATAGTAACACCACATTACCTGACACCACATTACCTGACACCACACCACTCACAGCCACCTGGGGTTTATAACATCACTGCACTGCCTTAGACCATCGAAGACCAGCCAAGATCTATAATATCACCACATTACCTAACCCTATTTTCCTTTACAGCCAAAAGCTGTTACAAAATAAAGCCCTTTGTTCTTTTATCATATCACCTGTCTGTGAGCATATTACTAAAAGAGTATAAGTATTTCAAGCTCACTGGGTTCACAGATTTTGCACTGCATTGCTTCATGGGTAGGATAGCCCTGTTGGGAGGTACTGCATCCCAGGAGCTGCACCGTACAGATACAAGGTGGAAAGGTACTGCATCCCAATGGGTTGTACCATACCCCCACCAGGAGGGAAGGTACTGCATCCCAGGGGTAGTACCATACTGATACCAGGTGGAGAACTACAGCATCTCAGGGGTTGTGCAGTATTACTCCAGGTGGGGTGGTGCTACATTCCAGTGCTTGTACAATACTGACTCCAAGTGGAGTGGTGCTGCACTCCAGGGGTTGTACCACACTGACACCAGGTGGTGAGGTACTTCATCCCAGGGCATGCACCATACTGACACCAGGTCATGAAGTACTGGATCCGATTGGGTTGTACCATACTGACACTAGGTGAGTAGGTACTGCATCCCAGTAGGTTGTACTATACTGACACCAGGTGGGGAGGTACTGCATCCCAGGAGGGTGTATGATACTAACACCAGGTAAAGAGAGACTGCCTCCCAGGAGGTCAGTGGCTCAGCAGGTAACACACTCACCTCTGAGGCTGGGAGATCAGAAGGCTGTGGGTTCTAGCCCCACACCAGGCACTTGGGTTAATATCCTAATACAGACACTGCAGTGCAGCGTGAGGGGGGGTGTTGCACTCCTGAGGTGCCGTCTTTCGGATGAGACGTTAAACCAAGGTCCCATCTGCCTGTTCTGCTGGTAGTTCAGGTGGATGTTAAAGATCCCATGGCACCTCTCGAAAAGAGTAGGAGAAATTTTTATTCAAGATTCAAAAACAAAAAACAATAAAGGTACAGTAACATAAAACCAAAAATCAAACCATCTATGATGTATGCTTATGTGTAAAACAAATTGTAAATTTCTCCAAACAAAGTCAAAAACATTTCTTTCAGAGGAAAAAAAAACATCAAGTCCCATCACCAAAAATAACCATAATCAAGTAAATAAAGCCATATAGCTTCTGAAAGTTGATAAACATGTTTTGCAGACTAAAAGAGAAAAAAAGAGAGAAAAGCATTAACACAGCATATTAACCCACCCATCCAACATTTTTCCACAGTTTTGAAACCACCACCTGTCCCAATGTACGTTTTTCATAATCATGAATTTTATCAAGTTCTTTCTGTATATTAAAAAAAAATCTTGTTGCGTAATCACTTTACCTTGCAGGAACCTGAGACATCTCGCCTGCCAAATGGACCACTTTATGCAGGCCAAAAGGATATTAATAGTGATTTTAGTCCATTTTGTCCAGGAGGCTGGAATTTGTCTTAAAATCAAAATGTCATAAGTCATACATTGGAACAATTTTTCCCCCACAAATTGGACAACAGTTTCCAAAAATCAGAGACATGCATGCACTCAAAAAAAAGATGCTGCAGAGTTTCCACCGTATCCGTACAAATGCTCTCCCCACACCTTTTATCATCTTGCTGCTTATGCTTCTGATTTCTCTCACCTGCAAATTCTGATGCCCACATAACCAAATGAAATCTTGCATCTTAAAAGGAACCCTGGGTTCTATCATACATTCTAAAATTAAGCCTGTTCTAATTGTAGATGAAACCTGAAAAACCGGTTCCTCCCAATACCATTTATCAAGAATACTTTTATAAAAATTTTTTTCCCGTTTTCCCGTACAACATTTCAGCTCAATTTGCCAGGTTCATATATATCACAAAGTAGTTTGCACATAGCCTGGGAGTAATTTATCCACAGGATGCCATTTACCTCTGCCCAAAGCTTCCAAAAAAGGCTTACCCCACAACCGCATACATACGTGACCCATCCCTTCTTTTTGAAACAATAAAGGGCAAATGGAACTATAAAAGAAATTCCCAAAGAAGTATGCCAAAAGATGAATCTTATTTAAATCTCCCTCTTTCCATACCCTGTAAGTGTACACTCTTTTGATGGGGTTCAATCTACTTCCCCACAAAAAATGAAAAAATAAGCCCATAACTTTAGTGTGCATAATATAAGAGAGGAGAAAAACATGCAAAACATATAAAAAAATTAGGCACTATATATGCCCTCAATAAAAAACACATTTCTTCCTAGTCATCTTCCATGATAGCCAAGATAAGACCTTAAGTTTTGCTCTATCATATACTATGTCCCTCTGAATCCTTAGTTCCAAAAAACAAACCTAAAATTTTAATTTCTTCCATAGTCATAGAGATTGGAAAATCTGCTACCTTCCCTATTGCCCCTAATACCAAAACAATACTCTTTCTCATATTAAGTTTGATACCTGTGACATCATATACATTTTGTAACGTACTTAAGAAACGGGCACCAGACTCCCCATCCGCTACTGTAAAAATACAGTCATCCGCATAGGCAGACATTTTATGAAAAACAAATCCCTCATGATTCTGAACAGCTCTAATTTCTTTATTTCTTTCAATAAGCCTTAATAAGGGGTCCAGACCAAAGACATATAACAAGCAGCTCATCGGACAACCCTGCTTCACCCCATTTTTTAAATAGATTGGCACCTCCAAGTAACCATTCACTAACAGAGTAACCTGAACTTCAGTGTATAACACTTTAATTAAATCCAAAAATGTTTTAGGAATTCTGTAATGTTGCAAAACCATCCAAATATACTCCTGTCACACTGTGTCAAAAGCAGTCTCCTGATCTACTGACATTAAGTAACCATCTAACTTCATTTCTAAACTTTGCTCTACTATCTCCCTAACAAAAGTCAAATTCTGAATAATATTCCTGCCAGGAATTGCATAAGTCTGCTCCGGGATAATTAGTTTTTGTGCAATTTTAGCCAACCGTGTAGTAAGTATTTTTGCCAGAATACGAACATACGAACATACGAAATTTGCCAGCAGATAAAGGCCTAGAGGTCTATCAAGTCTGCTCGAATGTGCAGCTAGCACCCCTTATTCTGCAGCTGCCCTTCCCTTCCACTCTTCCCCTTCATTAACCCTCCCCCTTGTCCTGTCCCATCCTCGTTTGAAGCAGTCCACTGTTCTACTGCATACCACTTCAGCAGGTAACGCATTCCACCCAGCCACCACCCTCTCTGTAAAAAAGTGTCTCCTCATCTCCCTCCTGAACCTTCCTCGCTCCAGTCTCATATCATGGCCCCTGGTGTCCCTCCCCTCCCTTACTTTGAACAGCCCCTCTGTACCTGTCTTGTTTATTCCTTTCATGTATTTAAAGGTTCCAATCATGTCACCCTGTCTCTCCTCTCCTCCAGTGAGTACATGTTCAACTCCTTCAACCTCCTCTCGAATGATAAGTCCCCCAGCCCCTTGATCATCTTTGTCGCTCTGCGCTGCACCCCCTCCAGTAACTTAATGTCCCTCTTCAGATACGGACGCCAGTACTGCACGCAGTACTCCAGGTGTGGTCTAACTAATGACCTATACAGTGGCAGAATCACCTCCTCCCTCCTCGAGGATATATCCCTTGCAATACAACCCAGCATTTTGTTGGCCTTTGCAGCTGCCTTCCTACATTGTGCCGAGTTGTTCATTGACCCTGTAATGAGCGCACCCAGATCCTTCTCCTCCTCTGTCTGGGCTAGCTGCACTCCCCCTAGCTGGTAACTCCTCCTTGGGTTCTTCATCCCAAAATGCAGCACCTTGCACTTTTTGGCATTAAAGCCCAGTTGCCAGGTGTCTGACCAGGTTTCAAGCTTTGCCAGATCATCCTGCAACCCCTGCCATCCCCCTAGGTCATCCACCACTGCGCCTACCTTGGTATCAGCAGCAAACAGACTGATCTTGCTCTTGAAGTCCCATGATATGTCTGCAATGAATATCCCAAACAACACTGATCCCAACACCAAGCCCTGTGGAACACCGCTCATCACTGCCCTTGGGTGTGAGAGCTCCCCACCCACCACCACCCTCTGTTGCCTTCCCTGCAGCCAGTTTCCTACCCATCTCACCAGTTTTGCACCCGCCTCTGTGCCTACTAACTTCCTTCCAGCCTTCCATGTGGCACTGAGGTCAAATGCCTTACTGAGTCCAGATACAGGACATCCACTGCATGGCCCCTGTCCAGTTGCCTAGTTACCTAGTCATAGAACTCGACCAGGTTGGTTTGGCAGGATCTGCCACGTATGAAGCCATGCTGTCTGCTGTCCTGTAGTCTTTTGGTCTCTAGGAGGGCCACTAGCCTCTCCTTCAGGATAGTCTCCATTAGCTTACCCACGATGGATGTGAAGCTCACTGGTCTGTAGTTTCCTGGTTCATCCTTGGGGCCACTCTTGTGGAGGGGCACCACATGAGCCATCCTCCAGTCCTGAGGTACACACCCTGAATGTAGAGAGGCATTAAATAGGTCTGCCAAAGGTCCTGCAAGGACCTCTGCCAGCTCCTTCAGTACCCTGGGTGGATGCCATCTGGGCCTGGTGCCTTGTCCACCCTCAGTGCCTTCAAACCCTCTCGAACTCTGCTCTCCATGATTTCCCCATCTGTCACCACTTCCCCCCTGCTTCTGCCATTTCTCCCACCTTGGGTGTCACCCCTCTTCTCTTTAGTAAATACTGAGCAGAAGTACTCATTTAGTGCTTCTGCCTTATCGCACCCTGCTTCCACCCAACCCCCCTCCTTCCTAATCCTTACTATGTGTTGCTTACAGCTCCTTTTCTCCCTGATGTACTTAAAGAAGTCCTTCTCCCCCTTCTTAATGCCTTGTGCCAGCCTGAGTTCCGTAGATGCTTTGGCTCCCCTTACTGCCCTTGTCACCTCCTTCGATTCTGTCAAGTACTCCTCCCTGTCCTCCCCCCTCCCTGTTTTCTTGTACTTCCTAATGGCAGCTTTTCCTCCTTACCTTTCCATGACCTCCTTGCTCAACCAGATCGGTTTCTTAGCCCTAGCCTTCTTGCTCTGGGCTTTGCAGCATGTTTGGTTGCCTCCACTATCCCCAGCTTTATGAGCTCCCACCTCTGGTTAGTGTCCATACTAGATTGAATTCTGGCCAGGTACCCTTTACCACTTCCCCATCCTCCCAAAGTCGGCCCTCCTGAAGTCCAGCACTATTGTGCCAGATTCCACTCCTTCCTTGCCCATATCCAATGTGAGCCAGACTGAGTGGTGGTCACTCCCTGACAGCGGTTCCTCCACTGTAAGTTCTCTCACAAAGTCCCCATTTGCCATCACAGGGTCAAGGGTATTCCCTAACCTGGTTGGTTCACTGACCATTTGCAGCAGGAAGCTGTCCTGGAAGGCATCCAGCAGTACTTGCTCCCTTCTGTTCCTGGTTGTTGGGGTGCTACAGTCCACTCCTGGCATGTTGAAGTCCCCCACAATCACCATACTACCCTTCTCACAGGTCCTCCTGATCTGTCCCGCTAGTTCTCTGTCTAACTCCTCCGTCTGAGATGGTGGCCTGTACACCACTCCCATTCTAAGAATCCTATTCTTGGAATCCTGGATTTGCATCCAAAATGACTCCGTACTACCCTCCTCCCCTTCCTCCCTTACACACTTCAGTCCTTCCTTCACATATAGTGCCAACCCCCTCCTTTCCCAATCACCCTGTCCCTACAAAATAATCTGTACCCTGGTACAGACAGGTCCCAGTCATTGTATTGGGTGGCCCATGTTTCCATGATGGCTGCAATGTCTACCTCTCCCTCTGCCATGAGAACCTGTAACTCTGCAGTTTTCCTCCCAAGGCTCCTAGCATTAAGGGTAACCACCTTCCACCCTCCCCCCCATCCTGCCCTCCTTTCCTAGCATCACCAACAGTACTTGCCATTTGTCCTTTGTCACTGTTATGGGGGGTAAGCTCATATGGTTTCCCAACCTGTGGTCTCTGCATATCTCTTCCCGAACTGCCATCCCCCACTCCTAGTTTAAATTCCCAACTTCCTCTATGTACTCCTCCATCCTCTGTTTCAACACTTTCTTTCCCTCCTCACTCAAGTGTAGTCTGTCCTTGGCATAGAGACTACTGTCCTCCCAGGTCCCTCCCACCCCCAACAGCCCATACCCTTTAGCACAACACCAGGTTCTTATCAACACAGAATCTATAATCTGTATTTAATAGAGTCAATGGCCTCCAATTTTAAGGTCTTGGGGTCTCCTTTTATATAAAAAATCATGATCCCCATTTTCATAGTCGGGACAAGTCCATTTTCCTCCCAAATGGCTAGGTAAATCAATTTCAGACATGAAACCAAGATATCAGTAAAACTTTTGTAGAAATCATTTGGTATTCCATCATACCTTGGAGTAGTCTTAGCAGTCAGCTGGGAAATAGCTTCTTTGATTTCAAGTTCTGTAATGGGTAAAACCAAACTCTCTATGTCTACATCATTCAAAGGACGAACAATTAAGTTATCAAAAAATGACTCCTGCTGCCCCTTAACCTCCTTTTGAAAAGTTACTACCACATGTTTTTGAACAATACGCATCAACTCTTGGTTTTGCATCCTCAAAGTACCCTGTTCATCTTTCAAAGCAGTCATTACCAACTTCTGAACACCCTGTATACTTAAGTCATATGGATTTACCTCTTCCCTTGATCCCTTACTTTGGTATTACTGTTGGCATGCCAACCTTTTAGTAGTCTCCTGCAAATACTGACACATTTGCTCCTTAAGACTTCGCAATTGTAATGAAACATCATTTGATTTATCTGCTGCCTGCACCAAGACACGCAAATATTTTGCCCTGAGCCCTAAATATTTAATATATTTATCATTTGCTTTTGTCTTTGTGAGGGATACGTATAAACTTTGCAATTCTCTTTTCATATCCTCCTACCAATCTATGGGACTATCATATAAAAAGCAAATATCTGCCCTTAAAGCAAATAGGTATTTTATAGAATCTTGTATCAAAACTTCCTGCAGTACCACAATATTCATTTTCCAATAACCTCTACCTATTACTAATTTCTGTCTATCACCCAAAAACAGCATAATCACTAAATGATCTGAAGTCTCTAATGGCATCAGGACTACTTTTTGACAGGTTAAACATGCTGACACAAACCAAAAATCTATCCTAGTAGATAATCGACCCTTATAAAAGGTATGTTTCGGTACTTGATGTAAAACCTCATATACATCCTTTAAATGATTGTTTCATAGAATTGCAAGCAGAGTATTGGAGTCACTATAAATTTTCCTTGTAGTCCTCCCCCAGTCTCTATGCGAAAGACTGCAATTAAAGTCCCCACCCCATAACACCAACTTGGAGGTGTGCAAATAGGGTTCTATTTTCCTAAACAATGTGGACCTGTCTGCTTTAGTCTGAGGTGCATATATATTGATAAGTCTAAATACCACTTCCCTCAAGACTATATCTATAATCATAGCTCTTCCTGGCTGAATATCAAAGACATATAGAATTTTTACCGATATTCCAGAAAAAAGAAATCCTAATCCTGAACATTGCTCCTCCCCTAATGACCAGTAGGAGACACCCCACCTCCATTCCCTCTGCGCTGCCTGCACTTCTAATAATGAATGTAGTCTAGTATCTTGCAACAGTATTATTTGCCCACCCCTTGTGCCAAGACTTGAAAAAGTATTCTGTCTTTTCTCACGGGACTTAATACTATTAACATTAACTGCGAGCAAAGAAGTAGTGGAAAGCATAGTAAACCCAAAATAAGAAAAAAAATGAACAAAAAAAAAACATCCTAATCATTTTTGATTTTTCCTCTTCCTTGTTTTGGGTTTATCAGGATGACCTATTTCTGAAGCACCTTCCGCCTGGGAGGAGGCAACTGAGGAAAAATCTGAGTCAAAACCATCCTCATCTACCCCCTGTTCAAACAACAAGGCATAAGAATTCTGCACTGTTATCCCTTCTGTGTCTTTAGATGCTGTTTGGGAGCCTGCTAGGAGTTTGCCTGCCTTAGACCTGGTCACTCCTTGAAATGCTGCCTCTTGCTGGGGGGGGGGCATGGAGATTCCCTCCTCCATTCTTTCAACACATTGCTCTATATCAACTACCGCTTCTGTCCCCCTGCTTTCTTCTTCAGACTGAAAAGGAAGACTTTCCACACCCTCAGGAACCCCTGATCTTAAGTCACCATCTTGTCCTGGTTTTTCTCTAGTGGATGGCTCGACTAATACATCTTTCTCTACCTCATTATCCTGAGTGCCAGATCTATCTGATTTCCACGGGATCCTCTAAGGCAGAGGATTCCTATCAGGGACAGTATTAAGTAATTCTATCATTTGCATTTTTTCCTTCTGAGCAGTGGCAACATGAACATCTTGTTCAGCTCTAACAGATACATCCACATTATTATGTGATGCCCATGAACACGTATGAAATGAATGTCCTTGTTCGTCACATAAATTACATCGTAAAGGCTGATGACAATGAGCCCCAACATGACCCAGCTCCCCACACAGACCACACTTCTGTTTATCACAGACATTACTAAGATGTCCTATATCTCTGCATTTAAAACAAGCTCATGGCTGTCCGGGATAGAATATCATTCCCCTGTCCGGGCCCAAGAAAAAACAATTAGGCAAATGACTGGTTTGACCATTTTCAAGTTTCAAAACTACTTGATACTTCCAACCCCCAGTCCACAATTGCTCCTCATCCAAAATAGGTTCTGGAAACCCTTTAACAGTACAGTGCTGTTGCAACCAGTAAGTTAAATCTGCAACATTCACCCCCTCATTCCTGAACAAAACAGTAATTTTTTTTGTAAGCGGCTTTGTTAAAGGAATTGCCAGGAAAGGCCCCCATAAAGGAGAGAGTTTCAAAAGCTGATATTGCTTCCAAAATGTTTCCAGGCCTGCAGGATGCTTAAAATTGATATCAAAGAAAGAATCCCCTGGTACATGTATAAGAGCATATATTTCATATGCGTAATACTTCATACTGTCCTTTAGCAAAGTCCGTCCAACAAAATGTCTATCAGGAACAGTGGAAACATCACCCCTATATTTCAACCTCACAGCATTCCTTCTAACTGCAGGTTCTGATAATGGACCCCTCTCAGGTGGAAACAAATGATCTCTTACTTTGTCATGCCACTCTGTGGCAGGGGCTTGAGCCAGGGGATCTAAGGCCAGCTGGTCATTAGAAATAAGGCCTTGTTGCACTGGAACAGAGTTATCCACCAGTTCTTCAGTAGAAGAATTTATAAACTCTGCTTCTTGTACTCTAATTTCTTCCAATAAAGGATGAGGCCCATCTTGCTGCTGGATTAATATACTACCTTTAGGAGAGTATTGTCCTGGTGGTATTGAAGAGTCTGTAATATTATCAAGGGGACAAACCAAAATGCTAGGAGAATTAATTTGAGAAGAACCTGAAAAAGCTGTATCTTGCAGATTTGCATCCTACCCAGTACCTGTAGGATTTTTAACCCATCCTGCAGCTTGTAATGCCATAGAAACCCAATTAACAGGGCCCTGGTTCAAGTTCTGGGCACTATTTTCTAATAGTGGAGCATCAGATATGCGAGCATGCATTCTTCTAATTCTCCCCCTTCTTTCATAAATCGCTTCATACCACCCGACGAGGACCCTATGTTAATGGTCACAGCAGGCAGTACATGAGAAATATGGCTTCCTGATGGTAAAATCAAGTCTTTGGCCTGCTCGTCAGCTGACTCAATGCTCCGAGAAACAGACGCCATACTAGCTGCACAGTCTCCCTTACTCAAGGCCCCCGAAATAACAACTGCTTCAGAAGCAGGAGAAGTGCTTACCAAAGGCGCTGCAGAAGAATCCTCTACTGCAATCACCGGCGAAACTTCTGCTGGGCCAGAAACTACACCTGTTGACTCCGTGTTCATTGCCTCAATCTGTATGTCCGGTTCCTGTGCATCACCGATTTCTGTCTGTCGTCTGACTTCTTCCTGTAAACGCTCCCTTGCTTCCTGATAGGAGCGTTCTGCCAATTCTAGCTGAACTCGTAGTGCAGCCGCGGTATCAAAACTTGCAGATCTAGCTGCGACGTGCATCACCTGGGCTCCCGACTCCAAATCCTCCGGTAAGCCTTCAACTACACCATTTTCCTGTTGCTCAACAGAAGCCACGTCCTCTTTAGCCCGCAAATGCTCTCCATTATCGGTCTTCATTTAAGAAAGAGAGGCCAAGGAAGAGACCAACTCCTCAGCCACCCACACGTCTGTCTCCTTCAAGATTCCAAGCGCCACTGAGCAAACGGCTCTCAGCCACACAGCGCCCTCTGTCAAAAAGAGTAGGGGAATTTCCCCGGTGAACTGGCCAAATTTCCCTCATTCACTAAAATACCACCAACAGCTTAATCTGGTTCAAAGTCAGTTGGCATTCATCTGTATCCCCTTCCCCTGGGTCGTGCCTGAAAATAGGCAGAAATTGTCTAGTGCACTTACCTGGTCAACAAAACTAAATAAATAAATATTGACACCAGGAGGAGGCATACTGTTCCCCAGAGCAGTACAATACTTAACACCAGGTGAGGAGGTACTGCATCCTAGGGGTTGCACCACACTGAAACCAAGTGGGGAGGTACTGCATCCCAGGAAGTTGTACCATACTTTCATCAGGTGAGGAGGTACTGCTTCCCAGGGGGTTTGCCACATTGACACCAGGCGGGGACATACTGTTCCCCAGTTCTCTACATTACTTACACTAAGTGAGGAGGTACTGCATACCGGGGGTTGCACTATACTGACACCAGGTGGGGAGGTACAACATTCCAGGGTTTGTACCATACTTACACCAGATGGGGAGGTGCTGTATCCCACAGGATTGTACCATACTGACAACAGGTGAAGAGGTACTACATCTCCGGGGGCTATACCATACTAACACTTAGTGGGGATGTACTGTATTTCAGGGGTTCTACCATACTGACATCAGGAAGGGAGGTACTACATCTAATGGTTTCTACCATACTTACACCAAGTGGGGAGGTACAGCATCCCAGGGGTTACACTGTACTGACACCAGGTAGGGAGGTACAGCATCCCAGGGGTTGCACTGTACTGACACCAGGTAGGGAGGTACAGCATCCCAGGGGTTGCACTGTACTGACACCAGGTAGGGAGGTAATGCATTCCAGGGGTTGCACCATGCTGCCAGCAGGTGGGGAGGTATGGCATCCTGGGGTTGTACTGTACTGACACCAGGAGGGGAGGTACTGTATCCCCCGCCCTACCCTGGAATGAGACTGAACACAGAAAAACATGTCCTACCCTCCTTTTCTGGTCAACAAAATAAAATGTTTTGAGGCTGGAATACAGGATGTGACAAGAGGTTGCATGGCCTCGTATGGTGTGGTGTGGTGAAGTGTAATGCTATGATGTTTAGATGACTATTCCAATATCTAAATGGGATGACCCCCATCAAATGAAGCACAACTCTTCAATATGTACACAGATGAAAGGACAAGGGGACACCCAGTGTCAGTGAAAGAAAGGAGATTTAACGGGAACATCAGAAAGAACTGCTTTAAAGAAAGAGTGGTGAACACTTGTATTCCACTACCAGAGCATGTGTATCAGTTGGTACAGTAACAACCTTCAGGAAAATGTCAGGTCATCTCAATCATCTTTCATTTTTTTCATTGTTATTTTGTTAACTGGGTAAGGACACTGGAATAAGTCCATTTTAAGGTCTAACCAGAACATAAACAAAAGCATACAATAAAACATAAACAATATTACAACACAGTACATCAATTATTACAAAAGAGAAGTACAACCAGCAAGCTCTTATAAGAGACTTTTAAGTTAAACATAAAAATTGGAAGGGAGGAGGCTGACCTAACATTCTCAGGTAAAATGTTTCAAAATGCAGGCGCAGCATATGCAAAAGAACAAGACCCAGCTTTAGTTTTAAAATGAGGTACATAAAAAGAGGAATCTCACTGCATGACAACTTGCCCCAGAATTAGCACCCTGCTTAATTCGTACCTTGATGAGTCTGTTTTATAATATTTACCCTAGGAGCAAAACGTCCAGGAATGAATTCAGCAGAGTGCCAATTTACACCTGAGCTATGACTTCGGGACAAGTTGTCATGCAGTGACATGACCAGCACAAGTTGTCATGTAGGCACAACCTTCATCTAAGACTTGAAAGTGCTTTTCCTATTGAGCTGGTGAAAGGGAAGAACTGATGAACCACCACCCCCAAATGTGCACATCTACATGTTTGTATATATATATATATATATATATATATATACAAGCAGGGGGTGAGTTTGGAGTGCTAAGGCTGGAGGTATGCTGTAGTGAGGCATGTGCCGTGGACACCACAATATGCTGAAAGTGTTGTGTGGATTGCAGGGTTGTATCATATGGTACAATAAGTTAAACAGAATTATAGCACAACCCTGGCTACCTGGAACACAGTTCTGTACATGACTTCTATCTCTTTTTCAGTGCAGGTACACACCTTTGAGCTTAACGTACCACACACCCCAGTAGATGGTGTAACTGGAAAGGCTGTTTTCTTCCTGGTTAACCACAATAGCCCTGGAATTCCATATATCAAGTGGACCTTCCTTTCCAATACGGTGGCAGAATATAACAGCAGTCATTTGATTTATGGCCCAACATACTTGGGAAGAGCAGAACTATATCCTGATAATGGAACTTTAAGACTGGATAATGTGACACAAGTCGATAATGGTACATATATTGTAAATGTCACACTAAATTCTGAACAAACAGCTGTTGGAAACATCACTCTGATCGTGCACAGTAAGTATATTGTTGGAAGATTTGGGGTGGTCTATGTTGCACTTTTTATGTTGTCACGAAGGTAAGTGTAACCCTCCCTGCAAATGGGGGTTCCCAAAAGTCTTCCAGGAGCTTGCCTGAATGCTCCAAGTCTGGGCGGTGTTCGGTGTCTGAGCTGTTTACATGTGGTTCCAAGTGAGTGCTATTTGAGCCTCCATGTACTGTCTCTTTAAGAGCTGTCTGCTTGCAGACTTAATTAGTTTATATGGGGGGACTGTGTATTTAATGCTCGAATCCCGCCTAAGCTGCTGCCAATTTGCTCTGTTTCTGCCGTCGCTACATGTGCAGAGGGAGCCTTGTTGAAAGATATAACTGTTTGCCAGAAATCATTTAGAGTGACTGAGAAAATGTAGTTTGTCTAACCTGTCTTCATTTTAGCACGAACTATTTCAGTGTAGCTCTTTCATTTTTGCCCTCAATTGCTGTGCTGTGCCAGTTGGGTTAAGAGAGCCCTAAAATGGAGCCTGTGGATGAATCAGAACTTGGACTCTTAATTTTGAGCCAGCCACAAGAGGATTGTATGGGCAGTGACTCTGGGAAATGTAGTTTTGACCTTGGCGCCTTTTTCCACCAACAGAATGGTGTGGAGCTAAAGGAAATGCCCTGCTCTGTGACTGGAAAGCTGAGATCAGTTGTGACAATGAAGAGAGAGAAGGAGCTCTGTGCTTCTGCGGTGTTTAGTTTCATGCGGGAAGCACGTTTGCGGCCCTGAGGTTCGGCCTGCAGCCGTTGCAAGTGCCAGTTCGGACTGAATCTGATTGTGAGGAGAAAGAAGGAAGTCTGAAGAGTGGAAACCTGGCTCACCCTGTAGAAGACTGGAGAAATTGCTGAATCACGCTCAGTCTGTCAGGAACTGAAGCTGCTGTGTGTGCTCCCGGGTATTTTGCAGTAATTGCGATTGGGATCGAGGACCAGCCTGACTGGTATAGTACTTTCCTTTTACATATGAATGTGCGTAGTGCTTGTGGGGAATCACTATTTACAATCCCCTGTACTGTGTGCTGTGTGTTGAAGCTGGAAGCAAACCCCAGCTTGTCTCGGACTAAATCCATTTGCTATCAACTGCAGAGGGGTCCAGTCGCAAGAAGCTTGTATCCATGCCCTGTTGTTCTGGCACTCCAGAAGAACATCCACCATCCGGTCCTCTGCTTGGGTATTGTGAGTACAAATCGGGGTATTCCCCTGCAGCCTGTTTTCATTCACAAGTGTGTCATCTAATTCTTGTTGTTTCCCTGCTTCAAGGACTGAGCCATCCGGCTCTGGATTACAATTGGGTGTTGTGCATATATTTTCTTCCACAAGACCCCATCCATCTGCACCTGCCGGCCAACCCCGGGCAATGGACCTGGCTAGCCCCCCCCCAACCTGGGTACCCAGAGTGTGACTTTTCAGACCCTGTATGTGTGCACAGTACTGCGATTTAATGCCACCAATTAACCTGATTTCCCCATCCCGTGTTACTGCCCCCTAAATAAATCTGATTTGTTGTTATTATACTATATACTCTCTGTGGTGTGGTACTTATAGAAACAGTATTGTGTTTTGCTGTGTATGTTGTTTAACCTTATTTTACAGGGGGTCCTCGGAGACATGCTGCAGAATCAGTTTCGAGGGTAAGTGGTATCTATATGAGTGAACAGTGTGTATACGTGGGGTATTGGGGCTGTAACTCTGGTGTACTGTGTGAGCCACTAGAGGGAATAAAAGGGGGTCTCAGTGTCCCAGAGGGCTGTGACCAAGCTAGTCTAACCACTACAAACCCTGACCTCTGGGTGGAGGCACCCGCCATAGGACCTAGGCCCCTCAACCTGTCCGTAGTCAAACAGGCAGGGGTAGTAGCCCTTGGGATAGCGCCACCTAGGGGTTACATCAGCATTGCCCGATCTTTCCCATGGATAGATTTTCAAAGTGATCCTTGTTAATAGAGTCACAACACCACAGCAAAAATGTGTTATCCCTGACAGCTCTTGCTCCAGAGAGAGGAAATAACAACAGGTGTCAGGTTGGTGTATACAGAATCAGTAATCGGACAAACCAGAGTGCCATCTGGTGGAGAAACTTCAGACTGCAACATGCAAAAGAATGAGCCTTCAGTCTTAAAAGCATGGCAGACTGGAACTTTCCCTTTAGCTAAATAGTTAGAGCTGCTGTGTTTCAGACCTGGACTGGTAGGATGAATTCTACTGTCAGTTCACAGAAGATTCACCCCATGATCTAAGGAGAATGCACTGCAGTCTGCTGTAGGGTTTCCATGTAGCCATCCCCCCAGAATGGTTATGCTACCAAACAATAAGTCATGGTACATCAGATGATGAGAAGGAGGCAAATCATGCACCATTACTAGTAGCATGATTTGCCCCACCCACACACACACATATCTAGTGTGCCCTAACTTATTGTTGAGATAACATAATCATGTGGAGACAAGATGAATTAGCCCAGACAACTTCTTAGGTTAGAAGGCTTTATAAAATGGGTAGGGAAATTACTATGTCCTGATTGGTCAGCAGCTGTGCAGTGTCAGATTACTGCCACTTGTTAAAAGTAAGTGCTGGAAATCAACATAAACCAAGATAATATATAGATAGATAGACAGACAGACAGACAAACAGTTAGATAGATGAATAGATAGACAGACAGACATACAGACAGACAGATAGACAGACAGACAGGCAGGCAGACAGGCAGACAGACAGACAGGCAGACAGACAGATAGATACTGTCTGTAGATAGATAGCTAGCTAGCTAGCTAGCTAGATAGATAGATAGATAGATAGATAGATAGATAGATAGATAGATACTGTCTGTAGATAGACAGACAGATAGACAGATAGAGGCAGATAGATAGACAGACAGATAGATAGCTAGATAGACAGATAGATCGACAGACAGATAGACAGACAGACAGATAGATAGACAGACAGATAGATAGACATTGATAGACAGACAGACAGATAGATAGAGACAGACAGACAGGCATATAGATAGACAGACAGAGATAGATAGACAGACAGATAGATAGACAGACAGACAGACAGACAGACAGATAGATAGATAGATATATAGATAGATAGATAGACGGACAGACAAACATACAGATAGACAGACAGACAGACATATAGATAGATAGACAGACAGGTAGATAGACAGACAGACAGACATAAATAGATGCTGTCGATAAATTAGATAGATGCTGTCACTAAATAAGATAGATGTTGTTGATGAATTAGACAGCTAGATCCTGTCAAAAGATGATAGATAGATAGGTAGATAGATAGATAGATAGATAGATACTGAATGTAGATAGACAGATATATAATACGTGTAGATAGATAAATAATGACTGTAGATAGATGGACAGACAGAGAGATACTGACAAAGAACCACTGTGTGAAACACTGAGGCAAGGGTTACCCCAAAGGGCATTTGGCTGGGAAGCCAAGTTTCAAGAAAATACAAAATCGCACATGCCCCCACAATGCAAAGCATCATGGGCTGCATATGCAATACAGAGAGATACTGTCTGCAGAAAGAGCTAAATAGACAGATAGATAGATAGATAGATAGGTAGACAGACAGACAGATATATAGATACAGACAAAGAGACAGACAGACAGATAAATAGATAGGCAGGTAGATAGACCCCCAAGTAAACTCTGAAACTAGCTAGAACTGTTCAGGGAAACCAGACAGCTTTTGGGTGCAGCTTGATGTTTTGCATCTGGAGCACAGATATGTAGTATGGGAGATCTACCCCACCTGGGGATCCTTTCACAGAATAAACAATTCATGGTGCACAAATATTGCTCTTTTAGGGTTTCTATACAGATTTAGTAATTCTAACTGTAATGTCAGATACTAAAAACCATCCACGTAAGTGTTCTACTTTCAAAGAGCAACAAAGCCAAAAAGTGGAATAGAATTCGCATTCTCCTTGAGTAAGAAACAAACATATATAAGTCTGATTTTTACAAGAGTTTGCATAGCGGTAGAAGTTATTAAAAACTAGGGAATGCACCATGTTTAAACTTTCTGACCTTTAAGGAAAAACTGAATAATTAAAGTACACATAATGCACTACAAAATAACTTGTCAAAACAGAACTGGTCATATTTGTATCTAGTAAAAAAAGTACTAAAAAAATGATTTGTAAATAAGAAAGCAATAATCACAACTACATATTATGATGATTTGGGAGTAAGATTTACTTTATCAACTGAGTGAACAGGACATCCGGAATTATTATCCTCTAAAATACAAAATGCAATGAACGGTCTTAAAGAGATACTGATGCCCCTAGGAAAATTTGGAAAAACATAATACTTTGACTCAATTCAGCTTGTATTTCATTTACCTTCTATATATTTCTCTTCCCTCTTATTTATTACTGGGGAAGCCCCCAAAGACAGGATCTTAATCTAATAGCATTCACCTGCCCAGCAGCTTATTCCCAACTCAAAATCATAATGGTGTTTTGTGACATCACAGCTATAGTTCATGGGAATAACTGTGATGTCACAAGCAGAGCATTATGACATTAGGTTGGGAAGAAGCAATAGACGCCCTCTTGGAACAGCTATCCTGTTTCATGCATAAAACATCAGTAATAAACAGTGGGAACAGCAAACACAGATCAAATGAGAAATATAAACTGCTTCATGTCAAAATGTTAGGTTTTTCAACATTCTCCTGGAGGCGATGGTGACTCTTTAAAATATTTAATTATAAGTATGTAGGCTCTTCTATTGCAGGCTCACTCACAGTAGTCAATGCAATGTTAAAATCTAGCCCTTTATATGCAGCAGTGGTGTGGGGCTTAGGTGATTCAACTCAATTGGAAAAAACATTTGAAAAAAAAGCATATAGGCATCCCTTACAGGCACCCAAAGTTGTACCTTAATATATATTATGATTTGTACTGGGAACGTATCCTCTAGTTAGTTACCCTTATCCAAGAAAAAATTACAATCCTATTATTATACCTAGTTTTATTACCTAAGAACCATCTTCTAAGGAAATGCATGGAAGAAGACTTGGATTATGCCAGTATGGGTTTTGATTTTCCGTACTTCAGATTTATTAAGGATACAGTCTATCCAGCAAGTCTGAGGTATCTTTTAACAGATATACATCTGAGAACCAGACCTGAAAAAGCCTCAGCAATCAAATCACAATATAGAGACAGCTCTGTGCAAAATGACATGGGGAGTCTCGCAATCTCAAAAATTCTTCTGCAGTATTATAAGTTTAAATTACAGTTTGGGCAAGAGCAATACTTGTTGAAATTATTAAAACCCAAGGAAAGAAAAAACATAAGATTTAGACTAGAACGCTATGCAAGTAATTCACTACTACTCAAACAGAAGTGAGATAATATACATTAACCAAACTGTATTTGCTGCTTAGAAGAGCCTGTATCTCTATATGAAGTCCAAACCATCCACTGCTTAACCTGATCCAAACTGGCCACCCAGCTGACAATGAGTTAATATGTCTTCTTCATCTTCTTTGTCAAGCTTGGCCAAATATATGCTTTCAATCAAGCTAAAATACTGTAGAGATGCTTCTTAGTTTCTATGCTACTGCATTGCTGCATGTTTTCTTTCTTTTTGGAGATTTTCAGCTCTAAACAGAAGAATGTAGGTAACCAGAGCTGAACCACTGTACACTTGATTTCATGATGAACATCTGTCAGTGCTCAGTATTTGCTTATAGCCAACTAAGACATATCTGTACCTGATACTTTATATATCATTAATGAGGTTTGCATAGTTTGAGTTCTATAAGAAAGGATGCATGTAAAGCACTGGATTGAGTTTAAGAGTATATTCGTTTAACTGTCTTAGCCTTAAAAAATACATCAGATTGTCTATAATCCTCTGCTTCTGTACCAAAGTATAGGTCGGCAGTTTGGATGAGTGCATTTACTTTGCTGTATTATGCTTTCATTTTTCAGTCTGCACTTTTTGTAATTTATTGTTTAAATTGTATTATATAAAGAGAGGTGATATTTTTTATTGTAACTGTTTATTGTTTTTTTTTATTAAAATAGCCTAACAGCTGATTGATTAAGAACAGCCTTGAACCTTGAGTAATTAATAACGTACTCTCATAAATATTCTATTCTAAGTGTCTAGAATGTTCTGTGCTGACATGGTACCTGGTTGGGTAGTGATTGCATCACACTGATGAGTCTGACAAGACACACGTCTGCAGTAAATTGCACACAGACTAAACTGAAATGGATGCACAAGCCCCTATAAAAGGCAGCTTTTGTCCAGGCAAAGCCTTGTCAGCTTACCCTCTGCACAGGGATTTGTATACCCAAGATGCTTTGTGCTGGGTTTGAGAGACTTTAGAGTGCATATGCGCAGAAAATATGGAAAAAACTATCTGGGGATGCATGTCCATGTATCCATTACAGATCCCACATCCTGTTCTTTTTCCAGTCTGCTTCTCTGGTATGCTAACTCCAAGCATACTAAATGCTTACAGCAGCTCTAGAAATATTTGTTAACAGCAACTTACCGTGCCACTGTTTTAAACATATTTTAGGAATCCTTTTTTATTTATCTGTTAGTTCACATTCTTGTGTTCAAATGGTGCAGTGTTACTGCATGATCAGTTTTGTATTATTCCTTTTGCATGTCTGTAAATGTTTGTACTATTTTGTTTATGTTGCACTTACTGTATTTTGTTCTTGTTAATTTGTGCTCCGCTCTCTCCGTTCCACCAGGCTGCAGCTGTAAATGAAGCAGCCTCCTTCACATTTTTACATGGCACAAATACACTATAAATGAGTAAACTAATGTCGATGTTCCTTCCTTCACACAGATGCAGTCATCAAACCCACTGTTACCTTTGATGTCAATCCATCACGTCTGAATTCAAAGTGTGAAATGACGTGCAATACCACCAGTACTGATATCATTGCATATACATGGAAGAAAGACAACAAGGATTTTATCCTAGACAATGAAAAGTTTAAAATACAAGACCATGGCAGACTCATCATTAACACGATGACAGAGAAGACTGATATTGGTTCTTATACCTGTACAGCGGCAGATCAATTCAGTGAAGCAGAGAGTGACCCCACATACTTCAACATCATCTGTAAGCAGTTTCCCAACATGTATATATTAATTTTTGTGTTGATGTTAGTTTTTGTTGACCAAGAAAGAAGGGCTAGTCATTATTATTTTCAGCCTTCTTCTGGGGAGAGGAGGGCTGTACAGAAGTACACCAACTGAAATTGAATCTGATTAAATGAGGGCTTGTGCCCCTGCTTTAACTGGGGGCAATCATTTAACACTAGTGCGTACTTTCATTGTTTCTTGCCTCAACTACTGCAGTGCGTTGTACCAGGGCTTACCCGCTGGTCATATCTGTCATCTCCACCTGGTGCAGAAAGTGACAGCTAGACTTGTCACCTTAGTAAGGAGGAGTGAAAATACCACTCCAGTGCTGCATTCTCTGCACTGGGTCCTTGTGAGATGATGAATTGACTTTAAGAACCTTCCTCTTACCTTTATGGACCTAAATGTACTGGGACCCCAGTACATTCTTAAGCTTTTTGTAACCCGCCACAATATCCATGAGTTACATTCTAATGACAGGGATCAGTTGGACATTCTAAAATCTAAATTAAAATTGGCTAGGGACAGAGCCCTTTCTGTAGCTGCTCCTTTACTTTGGGGCAGCCTACTCATGGATATTTATTTTGCCCTGTTGGTCACCACCTTCAAAAGCAGATTGAAAACACAGCTGTTTAAACAGGCATTTGCAGGAGACTGAAACAGACATGGCTATCTGCATTGTTTTTAATGAGCTGTCATTTTTGACATTATACGGTTTATTATCCTCTGATGCTTTTTGATTTCACTATTGTCATGATTATGTAAAGCATCTACATTTTTAGAAATGTGTTTTTAAACATCTAATTATTGCAAAAAATCTACGTTAGTGCTGACATTAGGTTTGTAGATCCTAAAGCGCACAAGGAAGGGAAATGAAAAACATTAGGGATTTGAGTCTCCAGAGTATTGGTGAATCAGTGGTGGGGACTAACTTAGGGTTGTCAACTCTAATGCCCACCCTTCCCCCAGCACATATCTTCCTGTCTGAAGCACAAAATACAGCTCCAACCTAGTGCCTCACAGTGACACAATATGGCCAATATAATCTGTCCTAGTTTTCTTCAGGCCCTGCACGAAGACATTACATTTGACCTCATCTGATTAGGGCAGGGGTGAACATTAGGGTTGACAACCCCAAGTAAGACCCCACCACTGATTCACCAATAATCCAGAGATCCAAATCCCTAATGTTTCTCATTTTCTCAGATCACACCTGGAAATGAGCTTCTATTCTTGATGCCTTTCCCGGATATCAAATTTTAAATGAATAAATAAAGTTGCCTTCTTTGTGCACTTTGCATTCTATAACCCTAATGTCTGCACTAACATCGTTTTTTTTTTTTTTGTAAATAATTTCCCTTCTTTTTCTGATCGTGGAATTCTATCCTTATTTGGAAATGAAATGAATACAATATTGGAGACAGTCCTGACCCGGTGCAAAGGCCCAGCAGGCCCTGGTATGCATGTCAATACCTTGTGAGTGAGATTCCCTGATCCACCACAGTGTGTGGCATTTGCACGTAAACACTGCTCCATCCCTACCCAGGCCAGGGATGCTGCTGCATGCTGCATGCTGCAGCACCTTCCCCATCAGCCTTGTCCCATTAAACTGGCTCATGAGTTCAGACCTGAACTCAGCTCACTGGCACAGTAAGGCAGCTTGTTCCCCAGAGATGCAATGGACAACACAGACAAAAGCATTACTTAATGCTCTAGTCTGCAATAGTGCAGAGGTAAGTTGAGGTAGAAATTCAGCCACAGCTTAGAAGGCAGGCCACTTAGAAAAGGTGCCAGAAATTAAAGCTAGGCTGCCTGAGGACTTGAAATGGAACCTGCTAGCTACAGTACCTTGCTGGCTTTGAGGTGGGCTGGTGAGGTCCAAGGATCCATGAGGAGCACCGCAGTGACCCCAACAGGGCAACTAGGAGCCTTGCTGGCTTTGAGGTGGGCTGGAGCTATTGTTTCTCAAACCTAATTATCATTGGTAATACCTCTATCCCTGAAACCTGGCTCCTAAAGCTTATCCCATTTGCTAGTATAGCTAACTACCTAAGCCATTCCCCTTTTTATATGCCACTGGAGGGCAAACTCCAAACCTCTCTCACTGAGACCTGGGTACCCCTATGTCATCTCTCTCTCTCTGTGGTGATATTGAACCTAATCTGGGCCCTCCTAATGGCATCGCTCGCAAGAACCCTTCTTATTGGTTCACAGAAAAGGGGCTTAGGCTTGCACATATGAACATTAGAAGTCTGTCAACTAATTTTGCACAGCTTGAAGCCTGGATTGCTCACAACTCCCCTGATGTCTTAGGTCTGATCGAGACTTGGTTTAAACCCCATATACCAGATTCATTATGTAGGATCAATGGATATAAACTTCACAGATGTGATCATCTAAATGCCAAAAAGGGTGGTGGTGTTTTGTTTTATACCAGACAGGAACTTGATATTACGGTTCTCCCAGTCAACACTACCTGTCTAAGTGAAACTATTCATATAGTTATTACCTTAGGTCTCACTAAGAAGCTAAATGTAGTGTGCTGTGCATCTATAACCCTCTTAAAAATGGACTAAGAGGCCTGACTAAGGTAATTGATTATATTTCCTTGATAAAGGGTAGACAGGAACTCATTGTTATGGGGGACCTCAACCTGGATTGGCTAGGAAAAAACTCTAATCTCGATGCTGCTGAACTCGGCAGGTTACATCTGTCTCAATTGGTCACTCTCCCGACCAGACAGGCTAGTAACAGCAGTCTCCAGTCTCTTCTAGACTGGGTCATCTCCAACAGGCCTGAAAGAATCAGTGCTGTTGGAGTTTTACCAGACTCAAACAGTGACCATTCCTGAGTTTACTGTGTTTGGAAGGTTAGGGCCCCTAAACCAGCCCCCAGAGAAATTCTTTTCAGGGATTTTTCAAAAACGGATAAGACAGCCCTAATCTTGGAGCTACAGAACACGGACTGGGCACCTCTATATAACACTTGTAATATGGAACGTGCTGCTCCATACCTCCTTACCATGCTTTTGAGCCTTCAAGACAAATATATCCCAGTAAAAAGGCACCATAACTGGGGATCTGCTACCCGCTGGTTAAATTCTTCACTCCTGTACTCTCAAAAAGAGGGATAAAGCCTGGAACAAAGCTAAGCTAACCCAGTCCCCATCGGATTGGGTGGAGTACAGAAAATTCCAAAACCTATGTAAGGTTTCCATCAGATCTGCTAAGGGCAATTACTACCATCAGCCCCTTAGTACCTCTGTCAGTAACTCTCATGGATTTTGGAGTCATTGTAACACCTTCCTAGGGAAAAACAAGTGCAATGCCATCTCTGATATGGTCATAGATGGTTGCAATTGCAATAACCTGCTCACTATCGCTGAGGCTCTTAACTCTAGATTCATTGACCTCTCCTCCTATACTGTACCTCCTGGACCATTACCTGTCACTCCACAGGATAACCTTAAACCTTCTAACCCATCTTTCACCCTTTGCCTAGTCTCTGAGAGTGAAATCTTATGCTTACTTAAGTCCATCTCTCCTGCTGGATCAGCAGGGGCAGATGAACTCTTACCAAAATTCCTAAGAACCACTGCACCATCTATAGTCTCTCCAATGACTAGACTTTTCAACCTGTCTCTTCTTACAGGACATGTCCCTTCCCTCTGAAAGATTGCTCGAGCTGTACCGTCTACAAAAAGGGGGGACACCACTAATCTGGATAACTACCACCCTATTGCCATCCTCTCCACCCTCTCTAAAGTACTAGAGAATATTGTTGCTACCCAGGTCTCGGATTACCTCTACTACTTCAAACTCCTCACCCCTGACCAACACGGTTTCCGACATAGGCACAATACATCCACTGCTCTCATACAGTTTATAAATTATTTCAGACTTGCTATGGACAAAGCCTCTCTCACTGGGGCTTCTTTTGTTGATCTTACAAAAGCGTTTGATTTAGTTGACCACCCGTTGCTCCTATCAAAGTTGTCATCCCTTGGCTTCTCTACCTCTGTCACCACCTGGTTCCAAAATTATCTTTTGAAGAGTCAACAGTTTGTCCAGATCAGAGATGCTAAATCCTCTCTTGCTCCTACTTGGATCAGAGTGCCCCAGGGCTTGATTCTTGGTCCTCTCCTGTTTACAGTCTTCATAAACGACATCCCACCACTCACTGGTGCTTGTTCAGGTCTACTATATGCCGACAATCTTGTTCTTTACTCATCCTCCTGAAACCTCTCAGATATCAACCTGAATCTCAATAGTAACTTCAGTACCTTTCAGAGCTGGCTATTGCAAAACAAGCTTGTCTTAAATAAAAATAAAACAGTGACTATGCTCGTTGGTTCAGGTTCAAAAATTCGGTCCTGCACCCAACCATTAAGTATTAGAGCACTTGATGGCTCTCCCCTTAACACAGTTACCTCTTTTAAATACCTAGGAGTAACGCTTGATCTTGCCTTGGATTTTGACCTGCATCTAGCCTCAGTCATTAAAACCGTCAATATTCAACTTGGGCTGGCATAAAAGGTGAGACATAGCCTAACATCCACGGCGAGGATGGCCATTGCACAGGGGATCCTGAGACCTAAATTGGTGTATGGGATAATAGCCTTTCTGGAAACTCCTGGAGGGCTCCTCCGAAAGTGGGATGTCTGCTACAACAGCATTTGCCATTTTGCTCTTTCTTTACCCAAACTTACTCACCAATGCATACTATACTCCAGTCTGGGATGGTTTGTCCCCTCAACCTTCCAACAGTTTATGTCCTACTGTTTTATAAAGAATATAATCTCCTTCCAGATACCTGACAAATTGGCTCTACTGCTCAAACCTGTGACCTCTGCCTACCCACTGAGATCAGCTGACAAATTCCTTCTTGTCCAACCGAGATGTAAAACCAAAATGGGGGAGAATGGGACTTCCGGTGACGTAGCGAGTGAGAATGGCCGCTTAACTTTTTGCTCTGGCTCTCCAACAGATTAAAATATAAGGAATCCAGTGATTTGTGGTGGCATCCTTAGCATTCGCTTTGTGTTAAAGGTGCAGGAAGTGATCCGTAATGGTCCGCACGAAGAAGAGAGGATCATTGATCGCCAAAATTACATCGGCAAATTCGCAAAGCAGACAGATGACGGGCCTTAGCCCAGCTCCTTCGCGCCCATCAGTGCTCTCGGCATTGGGGGCCGAAGATTCGTGTTCCAATTCCGGCTCCACCAGCACTAGAGCGGAATCAAGGAAAATCATCAAGCTACTGCATAAAATAGATGCTAAGGTTTCAGATATTCAGAGGGATTTTAAGAAATTGGAATCCAGAACTACTGCGGTGGAACAACACTTGGAGGGGCTACAGGCCAAACATATGGCCTACGGATGATCGTTGGCACATCTATATGGCAGAGAGAAGGCCCTGTCAGTGAAAGCTGAAGATGCTGAGGCGTGCTCCAGGCGTAATAATATTAGGGTGGTGGGAGTACCTGAGGGGGCTGAGCAAGCTGACATGGTGGCTTTTATGGACTGTTGGCTGAAAACAGAGCTGCAAATAAAAGAGGACACCCGGTTGGAGATCGAAAGGCAGCAGGGCTCCGCAAGGCCAAACAGAGCGCCCCCAAACTATTATAATTAAATTTCTGAGGTATCCGAACAAAGACAAGATCCTTCGTTTGGCATGGGCAAAGAAGGATTTGAATTTCGATGGCACGAAGGTGTTTGTGGATCAAGACTTTCCCCCCACCCTAGCTCAGTGCCGGAGAAAGGTGCTTATGGTGGTAAAACAGTTAAGAGAGAAAGGCTTGAGGGCCCAGCAGTGCTACCCCGCCAGGTTATGGATAGAATTGCTGGATGGCCCTAAAATCTACGATTCTTTACTGATGGCGCAGGACTTTTTGGCCTCAAAAAACATCCAGATTCCAGATATAAAAGAAGAGGCTGCAGAGAAGGAGATTGAGCAGCTTTTATGGACAGTGGCCCCGGGCGCGAAGACCACTAATCAGCCTCATTTTAGAGTGGACTCTGTTCTGCCCCTGCACGCGGACCTAACCAGATGGATTGCCAAAGGGAAACACCAGGAGAAGATCACTTGAATTGCAATGGATTGCTTACTCCTCATTTCTTGCTACCTATGGACAATTAAATAATGGACAGTTATTTTTCTTGCTGTATTTCAAATCCCTGAATTTACAGTTTTCATAGTTTGAACATAACGCTGTCAGAGCATATCATATGGATGCACAAGGAGCTTACCTTGCAGTCATCTCCCCTTCTGTTCCCCCCTTATTTTTTGTGTTTGGCGACTGTTGTGGTCCCAGGTGGGGTGGAGTTTGGGGGGGACCTCCCCTCCTTATTGAAGGAAGCTGATTTTTGTTGGTGTGGCGCAGGGACGGGGGGGTGGTCCCTTCATTCTGGGTTTTGCATTGGGTGGGGCCGTTTTTGAGGTGGTACCTTCCTGAGGTCCGTTCTTGGGTCGGTTCCCCCTTGTTCCCTTCGAGGCCTCTTTAGTTCCCTCTCCCCCTCCCTTTTTATGGGGTCTCAAAGGGCATAACTCATATTAATATTAAGGACAGTTTGCTATTTTTGATAATAAATTAAGCATATCCAGTCCAACGGATTTGAGTTCTCGTGTTCGCCCATCACATTGAGGTGTGTGGTCACGGTGGGACTCCATTTAATAGTAATTGGGGGGGGGGTGAGGGGGCAGGAGGAAGGAGAAAATGGGTCAGATTCTGTTTTGGGCTCTTCTATTGCTGTCGCCCCCTCTCTGGGTGGCAAGAGGGGTAAGGGTAATTTCCCTGTGTCCTATGTAGCTGACCCAGATTTCCAGCCATGAGGGAATGTATGAGGTAAATGGGAGTAGGTTGCACCAAACCCCTGTTAATAAAATAATGTCATTTATTCGTCTGTCCCTTTTTTTTTTCCCCATTGTTGTAGTTTGAGATGCACTGGATTCTTTTTGAAGGAAGTGGGTTTGTAATTGGGTTATGGTTGGAGGCCAGAAGAGGGTTTGTGGTTTTCAGCCCTTCCCGGAAGTGTTCTTTTTCCATAAGGAATTTATCAAAGGGCACAGGCCGGTGACTCTCTAGGTTCTGGGGAGCCTCCAGCCTTTTCACTCCTAGTGGAGTGTAGTTCCTTTTTGGGGGTATAGTATATCTTTCCCCCTATTTTGCATCGAAGCACTCACTGAGTTGAGTATCACCAGCTCGGTTGTGCGCTTTGGGCGCTGTATTGGATACTGGCGGCGACCTCTGGTCGTTGCACTCCTTTGGTGGAGGCAGGTCCAGCGCATTCTGTGCAGGACTTGCAACTTCTTCTTCCTTTTGATTATTTACCGTGTTCTATAATGGCTGTCTCTTCCTATTCTCCCTTTTTTCTTGGTCTTTTCTTGCTTTGGGGAGAGTGCCTTTCTGCACGATCATGCATTAAGATCTTGCAATTTGATACAGGGAGAGTAATTGCTGTTGAAGTTTTGTTAAGACAAATAATATGGTTGATTTGACAATCTGTTCACTTAATGTCAAGGGAATTAACAATGTTGTTAAACGTGCAAAGATACTAACTGAATTTAAAAGGGAAAAATGTGATATTGCCTGTCTTCAGGAGACCAGGTTGACCCTGGGAGAGCATATGAAATTGTGAAGGGATTGGGTGTGTACAGTATGCTCTGATGAACATCCCCAATCCAAAAAGGGGGGGGGGTAGCTATCCTTTTTCGCAGGGGCCTTCCATTTCAGATTCAATCTATAATTAAATCAGGTTCGGGACACCAACTGACAGTCTCAGGTATCTATAAGGGTCGTCAATTCATCTGATTGGAATTTATGCCCCTACCCCATCCTCAGGTGAGTTTTTTCATTCCCTGTTCAACACATTGGCTAGCCTACCTCCTGGACAAATTATCCTAATGGGTGACTGGAACTGTGGTGAGGATGTTAGTTTGGACAGAAGCTCAACCAAAATCCCAGGTTCTAAGGCCTGCTCGCGGTTACTTCGTAACCTGCTCGTTGAGGCCGGATTAATTGACCCATGGAGGCAGTTTAATCCCTCGGTGAGAGACTTCACCTTTTTTCCTTCGGCCTCCAACATGTATTCCAGACTGGACAGATTTTATACTCAGAGAAATGCTTTGCACTCATTCAAGGATATAACTATCCTTCCAATTACGATCTCTGACCATGCCACGGTCAGGGCACGGCTTTGTTGGGATACAGCAGAGGGGGCGGTCTCTGGAGATTTGACCTGGGACTACTTAACGATAAGCAATATATAGAATCCACTAAAAGGGTTATTCAGTGTTATTTGAATGAGAACACAGAGGAGCTTTCCAGACCCAAGTTTCTGTGGGACGCCCTAAAGGTGGTGGTAAGAGGGCACACAATAGCATTTTCTTTTCACAAACATAAGTTACATCGGGCTCGCATGCAGGAAACCCTTGCCTCCATTGCTGACCTAGAGACCACACATAAATGCACGGGATCAACCCGTACACTTAAAAAGCTACGGGAGGCTAGAGACCTATATAATTCATTACTGCACAGAAGGGTGGTGAATTCCCTTAGATACGCTGGGCAGTGTTATTTGAGAGGGGGAGAGGTGGGCAAAATGCTTGCCCTTAGGCTTACGCAGGCTGCTGACAAGTACATGTCTAAGGTCAGCTCTGAACTCACTTGATCGTCTGTGAGCAAGATTCTCCCTGTGACATGGTACAGAATTTTGCAGAATTCTATAGACATCTTTATACCAAGGAAGAAATACCAGAACACTGGGAGAAAATTTTACATTTTCTACAAGGTCTGGAGCTCCTGGTTCTGTCAGACACCCAGAGGGACTCCTTGGAGTCTCCTTTTACAGAGGGGGAGGTGGCAGCAGCTATTCAGTCTCTCAGCTCTGGCAAGGCTCCTGGCCCAGATGGGTTCACCTCGGAACTTTACAAAGGGTTCTGGGACTTGTTAACCCCGCTGCTTACCAGAGTCTGCAACATGGCACAGGAGCTGAGGGCCCTGCCAGACACATGGAGGGAGGCCCTTATTTCGGTGCTGCCCAAGCCAGGGAAAGATCATGCGTCTTGTGCTGGGTATTGACCCATTTCATTGCTCAACCTAGACGCCAAGATTTTTGCCAAGATTATCTCCGTACGTTTACAGAAAGTGCTTCCTGTCCTGGTTCACCCGGACCAAATGGGATTCATTCCTGAGAGACATATTCAAGACAACATCAGATTGTTGTTAAATGTTATTTCCTCAGCCCAGCTCCCTATTGACTCTCCACTTTCGGCAGTACTATCTCTAGATGCTGGAAAAGCATTCGATCGCTTAAATTGGCAATATCTAGACTTGGTTCTGGGGGGTTTTGGATTTGGTGAAAAATTCCAGACCTGGATAACCAACCTTTACTCTAATCCCAGAGCGAGGGTCCGGGTGAACGGGACAATTTCCGCTCAGTTTGGGATTGAGCGAGGCACTAGACAGGGTTGTCCCCTTTCCCCTCTTTTATTTGCCCTTAGATTGGAACCTCTGGCAGCATTTGTTCACCAGACAGATGTCTTTCAGGGTCTCCGGGTTAGGGGTGTGGAGGTTAAGATTTCATTATACATTACTGTATATATCAGATCCTGTGAATGCAGTTCCCAAGATTTTCAGTTTCCTCTCTGAGTTCGGAGCTTTCTCTGGTTATAGGGTCAATCCGGATAAATCTGAGTTATTCCACCTGGGCGGTCCCCTGAATCAGCCCTTACCACCGATGCAGCAAATTAAGTGGTGTAAGTCAGGGTTCAGATACCTAGGAGTGTGGGTTCCCAAAGACTTCAAGGCGTTATATTCCACAAATCACTTAAGGGTACTTCAGGAGATCAAGGAAGACTGTAATAGATGGAGAGAGCTCCCCTTGTTCATTTCTGGCAGGGGAGAATCTATTCGTATGACTATTCTCCCTCGCCTGCTGTTCATAAAGGGAGCCATCCCCCTCAGACCCCAGAGGAACTTCTGGCGTGATCTGAACTCTACCCTCTCTAAATTCCTGTGGCTAGGTAGAAAACCACGGGTGAGGTGGAAGATTATGGTGGCACCTAGGGAGAGAGGGGGCTTTGGGGTACCTGATGTCTAAAAATATTTCTGGGCGTCTCAGCTGCAGCTGTTGGTGACAATGTCTCAGGAATCCCCTCCGAAGTGGGTTCAGATTGAGATGGCGGACTCCCCTCTGGGAAATGTCTTGGAATTTATTTTCCTGGACACTCTGAGACTACGGCTGCTGGATTTCAGGAATCCTCTCACTAGGGTGATTTCTCAGGTTTGGAGGGACATGAATTTAAAATTAGGTAATATTTTAAAACTCAACAAACATACAACTAAACATAGAAGCATAGAATTTGATGGCAGATAAGGACCGCTTGGCCCACCCAGTCTGCCCATTTCCCTACCTACTGGATAAGCTGCAGATCCTAGTTAACCAGCAGCCTACTTCTTCCTACCCCAACCCCCTAGAATTGCCTTATGACTGTCCCATGCATGCTTTAATTCCACCACTGATTTTGACTCCACAACCTCCTAAGCTATACTAAGCTGTTTAGACTTTGGCCCACTCAAGTGGGACATGGGCTTCCTGCGATGGGCAAGGCTAGGGCTGACTAATCTGGGCCAGCTTTTTGATCAGAATTTAGTAAAATCATTCCAACAGTTAAGGGACGAATTTAACCTTCAACACACAGATTTTTTCAGATACCTCCTGTTAAGACATTATGTCTACTTAAATGAAAAGGAGCTCGATTTAGGTGCAGAATTTCTAAATAACCCAGTGTATGCTACCTTGTCATCTTTGATTAATTTCCCAAATCAAAGAAAACAGATCTCCAGATTAGTACAGAAGGATGAATAGGAGGCGGAGGGTGACTGCCTGGCCTGGTTGGACAAGTAGCTGCTTGATCTGGTGACCCTGTTGGAACCTGAATAGATTTCCATCTGGAAAGCGATTCACAATACCACCTCATCTCTCTTCTAGTAGGAGTTTTGGTGGAGTTAATGGTTAGATTTTTAGGGTTCCTACAGTGGCCAAAATATTATGGGGCACATCGCTCGGACCTGTGCTGGAGAAACTGTCAGTTGGTGGGCACATATTTCCATATATTTTGGGAATGCAAAATCATACGGGAATTTTGGAGGGAAGTAAAGGATATTTTGGAAAGGATTTTTGAAACTGTGCTGTCGGAGCTTCCTCAGTACTGGATACTGGGATTGCCTCCCCCGGCTTTGGCTTCCAGGTCTTCCCACTATCTGTTTGGAATTTTGGTGACAGCAGCCTTTAAGGCTATTAATTTGTCCTGGCTTACCCCAGATAAGCCCACTACCTCTACATGGTATGGAATCTGCACCAAGATCCTGGATATGGAATATCTGACAGCCAAGCTGAGATTATCCGTGACAGATTCAAAGGAGATGGCTTCCATTTATGCATTTCATTGCCTCAAGGGAGGGGAAACCTGTATTAGAAGTACTTGCCAGATATGTTTGAGAGGACTCTCCTGGTTTGGCCTGAAGGTTCTACATGGGAATGAGGCAGGGGGGTCATCTCTTGTCCAGGTAAAGGCTTTTGCCTCTCTATTAACTTTTGGGATGTTATTTCCCCTTTTTATCAAATATGTAATATGTAAATGCCCTACTGGGCGGCTGTTGTATGTTAAGGCATATTGTGATAGTTAAAAGGATTCCAATACATGCCACAGGCAATAAGTTGCGGAATGCTCATACTGTATATAGTGCTTTTCTCCCTCTTTTCTCCTCTCTTTTTTTATATTTTTGAAGGCACTCTTTCCCTTTCTTCAGAAATCTCATTCCCCCTATTTCTCTCTTTCCTGCTGTTCTTTTCCTTTCTTGTTCCTCTTCTCTTTCTCTTGTTTTGATTTTCATAGTATGTAAATGAGTAGAAATTGACTTTCTTGTAGCCTGTAACATTCTTGTAGCTATGATACAAAAGTTCTCCAATAAACTTCAATTTTTTTTAAAAAAATGGGGGAGAATGCGTTCTCTAGCTGGGCTCCTAAACTATGGAACTCCCTTCCACTGAGTCTAAGAATCTCCCCTTCTCCACACAGCTTCAAACAGGAACTTCATCTGGCTCTTCTAAGCTCTGAACCCTGACCCTGTTCTCCATCCACCCACTCCTGTCCTGGTTCCTCCTAGTTGCCTGCTGGCTCCAACCTCTACTACTCTCAAACCTGCCTGGAAATCTTGTTATTTCTTCTCTTCTAGCACTTACTCACTAGTTGTATGACTTATGACTGTTAGTTATTTGCACTTATATTTCTGTTTTGTTACTACATATAGATTCCTGAAAATGTGCTGCCATTGCTGAGCATTTTGTATAAGTGTACTATGTCTGATTTCTACTTGTTCCCATGATGTTTTTCTTGTATCTACTATTGTCTACATACCCGTTGTAATCTCCCAGGCTGTACCTGAAAATAGGCAGCTATGCTGCCTAGTGTACCTACCCGATTAACAAAAACTAAATAAATAAATAATTTTTATGAATCTTTTCACCAGATTTTAAACATGGCCTTTTGGGACCCCACCTCATGAACAGTGGTGTTGAAATTCTGTTATTAAGTCTGAAAAGGTCATTTCTCACAGCAACCACAAAATCACCTTCTGGGCCTGATTAATGAAATGACAGTAACAGTGTTCATGATGTGGGGTCCCCAAAAAGGTTATGTTGAAAATTTGGTGAAAAAATTCCTAAAAATGGCAAAGCTATAAATGTAAGTTCAAAACACCACAGAAATACATCATACAGCACTTACCTTGATTCCTCAGTTCACAGTTTAGCTCTGAAGAGTGCAGACATGTCTCAGTCCACAGAGGATGGCAGCATAAGACCTTAGCAGGTAAGTATAGGAAAGGGGAGGTGTGGGGTGGTGGATGCTCCTTCGGAGGGTTGGGATGAGGGAGTGGGCATGGCAGTGACAATGAGATACTGTTTTCTTTATTGCAGGTTAAAAAAAAGGCATTGGGGACTTTTTTTTAAGAACCAATAAATTAACGATAGCATTTTGGAACACTAGGGGTGGGCTATCTAACTGAAATTGAATGTGATTAAAGCAGAAGCGCATGATAGTGGTGAAAATTTTGATCTATACATTTTAATTTTATTTTAGATTGCCCTTTTATCCAGACTTGTATGATACACCTTTTCCCATTTCTGAGTCAGTTTTGACAGTTATAATAATAAAAGGAGTCCCCCTTTAAATATGGTTCAGGCCAAGTTTTTATCAGAATTCTTTGTTGTTTTTGGAGAAGACCTATTTTTTTATGTCAGCCCGATGGTGCAGTAAAAACACTACAGCTTGCGGCACTGATAACCTGGGGTCAGGAGTGACCTCGGGAATCGGAGGGTCAGCTGGGTGGAGGAGGGTAGAGTGTTCTAAATACTTCTCTCCTCCTCCTCCAGGGGGAGGATGGGGACAAGTTTTGTGCTGTACTGGCCCCTGGTGGTAGCCAGGAGAAAGACAGCCCAAGCTCAAAGAGGTGGGGGTGGGGATGTGTCAGATGTCGACGTATGCATCTTAATGTCAGTGCATGCCATGTCCCCAAGGGGAGGAAAACCAGAAAATGGTTCTGGTTGATCTAGATAACCGCCAGCCTCCGCAGGCTCCACACCCGATGACTCAGGTGCCCATGGACTCTGAATCAGTCCTGGCAGGTAGAGGGATTCCCCACCACACTTTCCATTTAAGGGCACAGTGGGTGACTCCATGAGAGAGGAAAGTCTTGGGAGAAGTCAGGGTAACAGGGCTGGGAAGACCAGCAAAAAAGTGGGCCAACCAGGACAGGGGGCACACAAAGAGTAAGTGACGGAAAGAACATCCATTTCTTTGCATCACTTTTCACATGAGTATAATGAACTAACATGCAGCTAGCAGTGCTCTTTGACCTAATGGGACAATAGGTGCACACAAACCACTGAGAGTATTGATAAAAACCTGGTCCCAGACATGTTAGATGGAGTGCTCCTTTTATTATTTCAAATGTGAAAAAGTGGTAAAACAGACTAAGAATTGAAAAAGAAGTGTACCATACAAAACAATAGATAAGGAGCACTCTAAAATAAAATAAAAATGTACAGGGCACAATTTTTATCGCTATCATGCACTGCCACTTTAAACAATTATAGCTATTATAGTACGGTATATGGTTAGGGTTTATTGTGAAATCCGTGGCTACTCAAAAGTTGCTGTGCATCTTCAAAAGATTATTCTGCACCTTCTGAAAGTTATTATCCATGCTCAGTCATCGATGCACCCGTGTTCCTGCTCATGCCAACTTCTGATGCTTCTCTTCACTTGACCTCGACTGTTCAGCAAACCAAAAAAGAAAATAAAATAAAAATCTTAGTGTCAGTTTTATTAATTAAATAAGTCTGGACTAGCCAGCCCACAGCTGCAGAGGAAGTATGTCCATCTGTGACGCTGATGACCCGGGTTCAGAAACAGACTCAGGACATCAGGGGGCTGGCCAGGGGAAAAGAATTGAGCATCCAAGGAACTGCTCTCTTTCTCTGGGGGAAGGATGGTAGTGTGTCCAGCACATCACAGCCTTTGGCGGAGGCTGGGGGGATCCATTATGCCGGCACCATTATCTGCGGGGGGTGGGGCAGATGTGAGCTGTCACTATATGTCCCCACCTCCAAGTATAGTTGCATACAAGACATCAGTCCAAGCATGAAGCTCCACTCCACTGCCAACAGTGTCCACTGGGTGGGGTCCCACTCCCGTGACCCCACCCTGGGGGTAAGCCAGGGCATGTTACCATTCATGGACCATAGGGAGAGGACAGCCACCTGGTGGGCATGCTCAGAGGGTAAGCCTAGGCATGGGGGGTGGCGAGTGGGCAGGGATTGATCTCCCTTTGGGGCATGGAGGAGCCACACAACAAATAAATAAGTCTGGACTAAAACAAACAAACCATTACCAGTGACAGTAACAGATTTATGTTTGGCAGTTAAAGCCACCAGAAAACTGAACTTTACTAGTGGTCTTCCCAGCAACTTGCTGCCATCTGGGATCACATATTTCATAAAAATACCACTGCTCTGCCTGCCTGTGAAGAAGGTGGGGGCAAGTGGGTGCATAGTGCTTTTAAATCTTCTATTGAGACCTCTTGCCAGCACATAGGTAGCACATTAAAATACAATATCAGGCAGATAACACCTCTCTGATGCAGTTTAAGCAAAGTGGGCCCCAGTTTGAAGGGGATTTAAGTTTTCTATTACAAACATTTTAAAACCAGATACTATAATAAATAAAATATGGGCAACCACACACAACAAGTCTGTGTTGCCATCTCGGGGTTGAGATAACAGCATCGACCTCTTAAGTTTCACTCTCAAGTTTCATAAGCTGCAGTCTCAACCCCTCAATGGAAACACAGGCTTGTTGTGTGTAGTCACCCATAAATTATTTCTAATATAGTACTTTGCTGTATAAAGAGCAATCTGACCATCCAATGCTGTGCCAATGCAAAGAATACGTCCCACAAGAAATACCTGTTCAGTACTTATTTATTAAAAACTGTTGTCAAACAAAGACCCAACAAGTCAGAACTCATTTCCAAGGGTCACGGGGAGGGGGGGTTCACGCAGAAAAGACAACTAAGAAAGTGAAATGATTACATGCAGCCCAATTCTGACAGAGGAAGCTTAAGCTACAGGTACAGCAGTAACAGGAAATAAAACAAACAATAAGCAGTAAGTAATGAGTACAGTAATTACATGTAGATGAACCATGACAGGAGACTGCAGCTACAGGTACTGCAGCAACAGTGAATACAATGAATAACAAACAATAGTAAGCAGTAAGTAGTGAGTACAGTAATTACATATAGACTAACCCTGGCAGGAACCTGCAGCTACAGGTACCACAACAACAGTGAATATAAAGTATAACAAACACCAGCACCCAGCAAGTAATGAGTACAGTAATTACATGTAGACAAACCCTGGCAGGAACCTGCACCCACAGATACCACAGCAACAGTGAATACAATGAATAACAACCCTGGCAAGAGACTGCAGCTAGAGGTACCGTAACAACAGCAAATACAATGAATAACAAACAATAGTAAGCATTAAGGATCGAGAACAGTAATTACATGCAGACTAACCCTGTCAGGAACCTGCAACTACAGGTACCGGAGCAACAGTGAATACAATGAATAACAAACAATAGTAAGCAGTAAGCAACGAGTACAGTAATTACATGTAGACTAACCCTGGCAGGAATCTCAGCTACAGGTACTGCAGCAACAGTCAATACAATCAATAACAAACAATAGAAAGCAGTAAGCAATGACTACAGTAATTACATGTAGCCTAACCCTGGCAGGACCCTGCAGCTACAGGTACCACAACAACAGTGAATATAAAGTATAACAAACACCAGTACCCAGCAAGTAACGAGTACAGTAATTACATGTAGCCCAACCCTGGCAGGAACCTGCAGCTACAGGTACAGCAGCAATGGTGAATATAATGAATAACAAACAGTGGTAAGTAGTAAGTAAAGAGTACAGTAATTACATGTAGACTAACCCTGGCAGGAACCTGAAGCTACAGGTACCATATCAACAGTGAATACAGTGAATAACAATCAATAGTAAGCAGTAAGTAATGAGTACAGAAATTACATGTAGACTAACCCTGGCTGGAAATTGAAGCTACAGGTACAGCAGTAACAGTGAATACAATGAATAACAAACAATAGTAACCAGTAAGTAACAAGTACATAAATAACATGTAGACTAACCCTGGCAGGAACCTGCAGCTACAGGTACCGCAGCAACAGTAATACAATGAATAACAAACAATAGTAAGTAAAGAGTATTGTAATTACATGTACATTAACCCTGGCAGGACACTGCACCTACAGGTACTGCAGCAACAGTGAATACAATGAATGACAAACACTAGTAAGCAGTAAGTAATGAGTACAGTAATTACATGTAGACTAACCAGGGCAGGAAACTGCAGCTACAACTACTGCAGCAACAGTGAATACAATGAATAAAACAGTAGTAAGCAGTAAGTAACTAGTACAGTAATTACATGTAGACTAACTCTGGCAGGAAACTGCAGCTACAGGTACTGCAGCAACAGTGAATAAAATGAATAACAAACAATACTAAGCAGTAAGTCACAAGTACAGTAATTACATACAGACTAACCCTGGCAGGAGACTGCAACAACAGTACAGGTACCGCAGCAACAGTGAATACAATGATTAACAAACAGTTGTAAGCAGTAAGTAACAAGAACAGTTTTACATGTAGACTAACCCAGGAAGGAACCTGCACGTACAGGTGCTGCAGCAAAAGTGAATACAATAAATAACAAACAATAGTAAGCAGTAAGAAATGAGTAAGGTAATTACATGTACACTAACCCAGGCAGGAACCTGCAGCTACAGGTAATGCAGCAACAGTGAATACAGTGAATAACAAACAATAGTAAGCAATAAGTGACGAGTACAGTAATTACATATAGACTAACCCAGGCAGGAACCTGCAGCTACACGTAACGCAGCAACAGTGAATACAGTGAATAACAAACAATAGTAAGCAGTAAGTCACAAGTACAGTAATTACATATACACTAACCCTGGCAGGAGACTGCAGCAACAGTACAGGTACAGCAGCAACAGTGAATACAATAATTAACAAACAATTGTAAGCAGTAAGTAACAAGTACACTAATTACATGTAGACTAATCCTGGCAGGAACCTACAGCTACAGGAACCGCAGCAACAGAGAATACAATGAATAGCAACCCTGGCAGAAGACTGCAGCTACAGGTACTGCAACAACAGTGAAAACAATGAACTACAAACAATAGTAAGCAGTAAGTATCGAGTACAGTAATTACATGTAGACTAACTCTGGCAGGAAACTGCAGCTACAGGTACTGCAGCAACAGTGAATACAATGCATTACAAACAATAGTAAGCAGTAAGTAATGAGTACAGTAATTACTTGTAGACTGACCCTGGCAGGAACCTGCAGCTACAGGTTCCGCAGCAACAGTAATACAATGAATAGCAAACAATAGTAAGTAATGAGTACACTAATTACATGTAGACTAATCCTGGCAGGAGACTTCAGCTACAGTGCAGGTACCGCAGCAACAGTGAATACAATGAATAACAAGCAACAGTAAGCAGTAAGTAACAAGTACAGTAATTACATGTAGACTAACCCTGGAAGGAACCAGCAGCTACTGGTACCACAGCAATAGTGAATACGATGAATAACAAACACTAGTAAGCAGTAAGTAGTGAGTACAGTAATTACATGTAGACAAACCCTGGCAGGAACCTGCAGCTACAGGTACTGCAGCAACAGTGAATACGATGAATTACAAACACTAGTAAGCAGTAAGTAGTGAGTACAGTAATTACATGTAGACTAACCCTGGAAGGAACCAGCAGCTACTGGTACCACAGCAATAGTGAATACGATGAATAACAAACACTAGTAAGCAGTAAGTAGTGAGTACAGTAATTACATGTAGACAAACCCTGGCAGGAACCTGCAGCTACAGGTACTGCAGCAACAGTGAATACGATGAATTACAAACAATAGTAAGCAGTAAGTAATGAGTACATTTGTTACATGTAGACTAACCCTGGTAGGACCCTGCAGCTACAGGTACTGCAGCAACAGTGAATACAATGAATTACAAACAATAGTAAGCAGTAAGTAACGAGTACAGTAGTTACATGTAGACTAACTTTGCCAGGAAACTGCAGCTACAGGTACTGTAGCAACAGTGAATACGATGAATTACAAGCAATAGTAAGCAGTAAATAATGAGTACATTTGTTACATGTAGATTAATCCTGGCAGGACCCTGCAGCTACAGGCACCACAGCAACAGTGAATACAAGGAATAGCAAACAATAGTAAGCACTAAGTAACGAGTACAGTAATTACATGTAGACTAACCCTGGCTGGAACCTGCAGTTACAGGTACTGCAGCAACAGTGAATACAATGAATAGTAAGCAGTAAGTAATGAGTACAGTAATTACATGTAGACTAACCCTGGCAGGAACCTGCAGTTACAGGCACTGCAGCAACAGTGAATACAATGAATAACCAACAATAGTAAGCAGTACGTAACTGGTACAGTAATTACATGTAGACTAGCGCTGGCAAGAGACTTTAGCTACAGGTACCACAGCAACAGTGAATACAATGAATGACAAACACTAATAAGCAGTAAGTAATGAGTGCAGTAATTACATGTAGACTAACCCTGGCAGGAGATTGTAGCTACAGGTACCACAGCAACAGTGAATACAATGAATTACAAACACTAGTAAGCAGTGAGTAACAAGTACAGCGATTATCTGTGGGCTAACATTGATGGAGGAAGATAAAGCTATAGGTACAACAGCAATAGGAAATACTTAATTAAAGTTGTTAGATGTGACATCTCTTGTTTGCTGGGCATGTATACCAAAAAACTCTCTCTTAATTACTGCTGTTATTATTTCTGGCTAACATTTTCACAGATAGCGTTGCGCCTTCTTATAGTTCCCTCAGCACCACTGCACACAGAATTCTTAGGTTCCTTCTAATGTAAGTTCCTCCCATACAGTACGTAAGGAAGATAAAAAAGAGGGAGAAATTGAAAGGGGCTCGATATTCTCAGCACCCTGTGAGTGAGAATTACTAAGCATTCTTTAATATTGTAGTATGCACTTCTCCTGGGTCCATCATAAAAGTGATCTCAAGGTGTACCTGGAGTGAAAGGGTAGACTAGCTGCAGTACACTTTGTGGCGCTTGACCAGCTAGTGATTATTATTGAATGATATTGGTAGTATAAATAAATGGTCAGTGTATGAAATGTCAGTCTGTGAGATCTGACATTTTAAATTACAAGGTGTCAGCAGCTGAAATCACTGGATGTATTACACTGACCAGGAGTGCTCTGTAATATAATCAACTCCCTTGAGAAATTGCATTTTATGGTCTTTTTATGACCTCATGTTTTTGAAGTGGAACTCAAATGTGGCTTTATGACTTCAGAAATAGGACATCATTAAGCTGATTCCTGTTGTGTTTGCATTGGTGCCAGTGTGAGATTGCTAAGTTCAAAGGAAACATGGGTGATTAAGGAATTATATATAAGAAATTTGTTTTTTCTTCTGATGGTACCTTATTTAAAACACTTCCTGATAGGAAATCATTTTTTTGGAATTTTGCACTCGGAAAGGAGGAACTTGATGACTCACAGAAGGGGTGTGGAGACACAGAGTTTAAACTGATACTTGTGTCTGAAATGTTGTCATATCATCTTGGGACTCTAGAGAGACATAGCTCTCTGATCTAACTTTAAAACGCACTTCCAGTGGTAATACATTAGATAGCAAAGGTCTAAATGTATTGGTGTAAAATATTTGCTTTGTAATATTCCCTTGTTCTTTTATGTGATTGTGAGCTCTCTGATATATTGTTCTGTGTTTACATTTTTCATATTTTTATCATCTTTTAGTAAAGTACCTTTTCTTTGAAATACTGTCTGGGTGTGTCTTCCAAGTTCTTTTTGCATGGGATGTATACGTAGTTATGTCTGACAAAAGGACTTGATGGTGTTACTAAACCGGAAAAAGGTAAGAATATACCTAAGGTCTCTCATAGAGTTAAAAGGGTTCATTTTGGAAGCATGGCTGGATATCCCTGGTGAAAGATTATACCGCAATCCCCAAAGAGGGTACGTATCTGAGCCTGTACATTTGAATACACTAGCATAAGGTTCACAGTTTGAACCCCCCAGAATTTGAGACTAAAGATGATTCAGACCCAAAAGCAGACAAGAAGGTTACCTTGTCTGTTACCTGTTTACACTATTACGCTTAGAGGTTGGCACTGTGGGAGCACAGGGACTGACCTGTGGAGTGCTTTTGTGACAGATTTGGTGTTAGTGGTGGGATAAATTTGGTAACACAAGCCTTAACTGTTCAGTGTGTCAGCTTAATATTGTACAGCTCACTTGCAAAATAAGGCAATGATTTATTTTTAAAAAGAATCAGAACTATTTTGCCTACAAAGTTCCTACCTGTTTTATTTCTAAAGTGCAAGTTAGAGTAGCTGTAGTTAGGGAAGAAGATGGCTTCCAACTACAGCAGGTACGCTGCAGACTACTTGAGACAGTTGTGCCAGGACAAAGGAGTCCAGTATGAGGGAAAGCCAACAAGCAGAACCTCATAGATGCCCTGATGGCAGCAGATGCCGAGAGCATTGAGTCACAGAATGTGACTGTAAAAGACCAAACCTTGGGCATGGAGGGGCAGCAGCCAATGCAGTGTCCAGATCCAGTAAGAAGGACAGCAGGGCCAGTGCAAGCCAAGGGCCACAGCAACAGGGGAAAGTCACCAACATTCTGGAGCCAGAAGCAATCAGACTGCAGATTGAGTTGTGCAGAATGAAGCTGGAGTTCCAGAGGGAGGCTGAACGAGAACAGCGAGAGGTGGAGGGAGAACGGAGAGAAGCAGAGCAAGAATGGAAAGAAGCGGAGCATGAAGAGAGTGAGCGCCAGAGGCAACATGAACTGGAGAAGGTACAACTCCAACCACCAGCACCAGAGTAGGTAAGTGGCTTGGGTTTAACTGGAACTACAGGACTGGACTACAAATTAAATTCCAAATTGATAGCTGAATTTAAAGAGGGGGAGGACATGGTTGCCTTTTTAAATTTCTTTGAAAAAGTTTGTATTCAGGCAAATATTCCTACAGGGTCCTGGAGATTCCAGCTATCCCCACTACTTACTGGGAAAGCTCAAGATGCATTGGGTCAAATGGATAATGAGGACAGTAATGATTACAGCAAACATAAAGCTGCACTTTTAAAAAATGTTATTTAATTGCTGAAGCATACAGAGCTAAATTCCATAAACTCAGGAGAAACCCTGACATGAAATACAAGGAGCTAGCCATGACACAACATCAGTGTTTAAAATGTTGGTGGGAAGGAATTGAGGCAAACTCTGCAGATAAAATAGAAAATGCTGTATTGTTAGAGTAGTTTTTTGGAGCATGCCCAGCAGAGCTGAAAACCTAATTGGAAGACTGAGATCCCAAAACAGTGCAAGAGGCTGCTGAACTCTTGGACCGCTATGCCAAGAGCAGACCTGCTCTGAGGGCAGGCATGGCAATGCAGAAAGGGAAAACACACGCCTTCAGGGCAGCTAAAATCCTCACTGCCTCAACCAAAACCAGCTAGATCCAGGTTTCAAAGACAAGATTTTTCTGAGAAAAGAAACAAATGTTGGGTTTCCAAAGAAACAGAGCATATTGCCAGACTGTGTCCTAAAAGGACGAGCAATACGCAAAATGGGGCTAGGAAAGAAGTGGCTCATTTCTGTGTCCCTAGAAGCATGTCTGTGAACATGAGGGAACACATGCTCCCAGTCACTGTGAATAGTGCACAGACACGAGGGTTAAGAGACACGGGGCATTCCTGACATTGGTAAAAGGGGATCTGGTAGATCCTGGTCAGCTTATACCCAAAAAAATTTCTAACTATACACGGCTTCACTGGGAAGGAGAAAACATTGCCACTTGCTAGTGTTCTCCTAGACTTGGGTGAAACAGCGAGAACTGTGCAACAGGTGGCTGTAGCCAAAACTTTAGCAGTTGACGTTATCCTTGGCAACAATCTCAAGCAAGGGATAGTGTATTTAGTTACCCATAGCCAAGCAGCAAGGGAAAATTGTGGTTTTCTGGACCCCATAGAAGCCATTGTGGAAACCACTGGGAGGCTGGTTCCCCAGCCTGTGTCTCCTGATATGGAGACTAATGAAAAGGGGGTAAACATTTTGTTCAGTAGCAGTTAACCAAACATCTAAGGAGAATTACTCCAAAGGAGGAGGGGTGACCCATTGTCAAAGGGTTAGGGATGACAGTGATCCTGAGTACCCAGATACTAGAGCTAGTGACCCTAGTTTACAGACTAAAGGGGACCTGTCCCAGGCCTTGGGAATGTGTAAGGAGTTTGCAGTGGTTCAGAAAAGTGACTCTAGTCTAGAGAAGCTGAGGGCTTGGGCAGACTCTGACGAAGTACAGGGAGGTGATTGGAAACATAAGATTTATTGGGGAAATGGACTGATGTATACTCAAGCTGAAAAGACAGAAGGAGGGGTAATGGGCAGGCAGCTTGTCATTCCTCAGGGGTATCGAGAGCAGTTGCTCAAGACTGTACATGATATTCTCTTGTCTGGTCATCTGGGAATCGTGCGCACTATGCAGTGGTTGGCCCAGAATGTCTATTGGCCCAACTTCATCAAGCAGGTGAAGGAATATTGCAGGTCTTGTCACCGGTGCCAAGAAACAGTGAAGGCCAAGCCACCCTAATTCCATTGTCCATAGTGGAAGAGCCATTCCAGAGGGTGGGAATGGATATTGTGGGGCCTTTAAATACCCCCAGCTCCTCTGGGAAGAGGTTCATCCTGACTGTGGTGGATTATCCCACCCGGTATCCAGAGGCAGTCACCCTATCCTCACTGAGGACAGACAAAGTGGCAGATGCCTTACTTGGGATTTTCTCTCGTGTTGGGTTTCCGCAGGAGGTTATCACCGATTGAGGGGGTTCCTTCATGTCAGACCTGATGAAATGTTTGTGGGAGAAGTGTGAGGTAGTGCAGAGGTGCACGACACCTTATCACCCACAAGCCAATGAGCTTATGGAAAGATTTAATGGTACCCTGAAGTCAACGCTCCAAGTGTTTGCTGAACAGCATGGGAGGGACTGGGAGAAATATCTTCCCTGCCTGTTGATTGCATACAGGGAGGTGCAGGGTTTTCCCCCTTCAAGCTCTTATATGGATGCCAGGTATGTGGGCCCCTAGACTTGATCCAGGAGGACTGGGAAGGCAAGCACGCCAACCAGGTAACTCCCATAGTGGATTACATCCTTAGATTTAGGGAAAGGCGGAAGGAGCTTATGGGGACAGTCCAGAGTAACCTGGCAGCTGCCCAACAGAAACAAAAAGTGTGGTATGACTGCAGAGCCAGAGTTTGCTCGTACACGGTGGGTCAGGAAGTCATGGTACTTATTCCAGTCCAGAAAGACAAGCTTCGGGCTGAGTGGGCAGGACTGTACAAAATATTATTGGTATTACCATATACAGTGCTGCCCCAAACTCCGCGCTAAACAGACTCTGCCTTGTACTCAACAAAGCCTGCCGTCTTATCCTCGGCTGTGATCACCTCACCCACACCTGTACACTCTACAACTCCTCAAAATGGCTAAACCTAGATAGCAGAATCCGGTATCATACATGCCTTATGACAAAGAAGATACTCTTAGGCCTCGCCCCTCCCTCTCTCTCCTCCATTATTCGCCCAGCATCCCCAGCTAGATCCACATGAAACTCAAACAAGCCACTACTCTGGGTACCCCACCCTCATACCTCCCAACTTCAAAGGACTTTTAGCTACCAAGCCCCGAATTGGACTAACTCTCTCCCTATCCAAATAGCCAAAGGAAAAAGGCTATGTCCTTTTAAAGCTAGACAAAGGGTACTCCTCCAAGACTCTAACGTATGTGATTGCCCCTGACACAGTCCTGCAGCATGCTGTCCTATTAGCGCCCATAACATTCTCTGTTTCTGGTGCAAATTCTCTCCTATCTCACTATCGGACTATCAGCCGGTTACAGTCTTTTCCGCAAATATGTGGCTGTGCTAAAATGCGACTCAATTACTATACTGACCTAGGCCTCCTCCTGATCAACCCTTAACTGCCATGTAATGAAATGTAATGTAATTCTTCATTATGTACCGTACTGTACTGTACTGTCATCTCTGTTAGCAATTGTTTGCTCTGTGCCTTAATCTATGACGTGGAACCTTTGTAAATAAGTCTTTGACTTGAAGGTCTTTCTGAATATGTCCCAATAAACAATAAACAAAAATAGAATGGTAAATGACATGAACTGTATCATAGGATTACCTGACAGAAGACATACAGAAAGAATGTACCATGTCAACGTGATAAAGCCATATGCTAATAGGGCTGACATGGTGTTTGCAGTATGTAGTCCTGGGGAGGGGACGGATGAAGGAGACCCCTTTCTGGACTTGCTGGAAGAAAGCAGGTGGGAGTCCTCTGTGAAGGCAGTTAAATTGTTACCCCACCTGGCCCCGGACGAGATCCAGGATGTAAGGGAGCTTTTAGCAGACTTTGCCCCACTGTTTAGTGCCAAGCCTGTTCTAACCCCCTTAGCAATGCACGATGTGAAGACCGGGACACAGACACCCATATGGCGGACAGCATATAGGGTTTCAGAGGCTGTCCAAAAGGACATTAGGAGGGAGGTGGAGGAAATGCTGGATTTAGGGGTAATCCAGAAATCTCACAGTCCCTGGGCCTCACCCATAGTCCTTGTGCCCAAGCCAGATGGCTGTACTCATTTCTGTGTGGACTATCGTGGACTGAATGAAGTCACAAAGTCAGACCCCCACCCAATGTCCTAGACAGACGAACTCCTGGACAAGTTGGGTGGGGCGACCTACCCTATGACTATTGACCTGACAAAGGGGTACTGGCAGGTAGAGTTAACTGACAGAGCTAGGGAGAGGTCAGCCTTCATCACTCCGATAGGCTTATTTGAATTTAAAGTAATGCCTTTCGGAATGAAGAACACCCCGGCCACTTTTCAAAGGCTGGTGAATCAGGTGTTAAATGGGTCTGAGGAGTACACTGTGGCATACTTTAATGACATCGCCATCTTTAGTGTCAGCTGGAAGGAATATCTGTCCCACCTTAGGAAAGTGCTGGGCAGGATACAGAGGGCCGGGCTCACTGTCAAAGCTAAGAAGTGCCAGGTGGCCATGGCTGAAGTGGCATACCTTGGGCATGTTGTAGGCCAGAGATAGCTCCGTCCCAGTCAAGTAAAAATAGAGATGATCAAGGCATGGCTCACACCAGAAATGCAGAAGCAGGTCAGGAGTTTTCTAGGGACTGCAGAGTACTATAGTAAATCTGTACCCAATTACAGTGCCCCGGCTGCTCCCCTATCTGACCTGGTAAAGAAAAAGATGCCTAAGAAAATTACCTGGGAACCAATCTATGAAAAAGCCTTTACCTGACTGAAGGAAGCACTGTGCAGTGCTCCTGTATTGACAAGTCCTGACTATAGCAGACCCTTTATAGTCTAGACTGATGCCTCAGATGTGGATATTGGGGCAGTACTGAGTTAGACATCTAACCAAGGGAAATAACACCCCGTAGTGTACCTGAGTAAAAAGTTATTTCCCAGGGAGCAGGCTTACTCTACTGTGGAAAGAGAGTGTCTTGCCATAGTTTGGGCCCCTAAGAAGTTAGAGCCACACTTATATGGGCAGCATTTTGAGATTCAGACTGACCACAACCCCCTGGTTTGGCTGACACAAATGGGAAAAACTAATTGTAGACTATTAAGATGGAGGCTTGCCTTGCAAGGGTATGACATGATGATCTGACATAGGGCTGGAGTGACCAATCAGAACACAGATGGCTTGTCGCGTCTATATGAGGAGTGAACTGATTTAGGGAGCTCATCCCATGCAGGGGATAGAGCCCCCAAATTCAGTATAAGTGGGGAGGACTGTGACACTTGGCCAGCTGATTATGATTATTGTATGATATTGGTAGTATAAATAAAATGTCAGTGTATGAAATGTCAGTCTGTGAGATTTGGCCCTTTTAAATTACAAGGTGTCAGCAGCTGAAATCACAGGATGTATTATACTGACCAGGAGATCTCTGTAATATAATCAACTTCCTAGAGCAATTGCATTTTATGGCCTTTTTATGACCTCATGTTTTTGAAGTGGAAATCAAATGTGACTTTATGATTTTAGAAACAGGACATCATTAGGCTGATTCCTGTTGTTTTTTTTAACACATTGGTGCCAGTGTGGGATTGCTAAGTTTAAAGGAAACGTGTAATTAAGGATTTATATATAGGAAATGTCTTTTTTCTTCTGATGGTACCTTATTTAAAATACCTCCTGATAGGAAATCATTTCTTGTAATGTTATATTCTAAAAGGAGGAGATAAATGACTCACATAGGGGGTGTGGAGACACAGAGTTTAAACTGATACTTGTATCTGAAATGTTGTCATATCATCTTGGGACTCTAGAGAGACACAGCTCTCTGATCTAACTTTAAAACACACTTCCAGAGGTAATACCTTAGACAGCAAAAATCTAAATGTATTGTGGTAGGAGATTTGCTTTGTAATTTTCCCTTTTTCTTTCATGTGATTGTGAGCTCTTTGATATATTGTTCTGTGTTTACATTTTTCATATTTTTATCATCTTTTAGTAAAGTACCTTTTCTTTGAAAGACTGCTTGGGTGTGTCTTCCAAGTTCTTTTTGCATGTGATGTACACATGGTTATGTCTGACAGTTGTTTGAAGGGCATGTTGTTGTTACTAAACTGGGAAAAGGTAAGAATATACCTAAGGTCTCTTATAGAGTTAAAAAGGTTCATTTTGGAAGCCTGGCTGGGTGCCCCTGGAGAAAGATTGCACCGCAGTCCCTGAAGAGGGTACATATGTAAGCCTGTACATTTGGGTACACCAGCATAAGGTTCACAGTTTGAATCCCCCCGGAACTTGAGACTATAAGTGATTCAGACCCAAAAGCAGACAAGAGGGTTACCCTGTCTGTTACCTGTTCACACTATTGCGCGCGGAGGTTGGCACTGTGGAAGCAGAGGGCCTGACCTTCGGAGTGCATTTGTGACACAGTTGACCAAGTTTGGATAAGAGCTTCTTTTGGATGGTATCAATGTTGGTAGACAAATCAAGGTTTTGATCCAGACATACACCAAGGTGCTTGAAGTGGTGGTTTTCTATAAGGGGATTGCCATCCAGAGTCCTGAAGATCTGGGTATCGTGGAGTCTATCATGTCATCCAGGATACACTAGGGATGTGAGGAAAGGATCCAGGCAGTCAAAGAACAGTTAGAGTGAGGGTTCATACAGGATACACTAATGGTAGGAGGAAAGAATCCAGGCAGTCAAAGAACAATTAGAGTGAGGGTTCATCCAGGATATGCTAGGGGTCAGAGGAACGGCCCCAGGCACTGAAGAAATGGTTGGAGTAAGGGTTTATTCAGGATACACTAGGGGTGGATGGATATGACCCAGTCAGTGAAGAAGTGGTTAGAGTGAGAGCTGAGGCAGCTGGCTCTAATGATAGTGGAGTACACCAGGGAATGTGTTAATTTCCAGAACACACTAGGGTTGGGAGGAAGGAATGGTTTTAATGAGAACTGAGGTGGGATGGCTCTGAGATCAAGTTAAGTGCATCATGGAATGAGTTGGCTGCCCAGATACATTAAAGGTGGGAGGAAAGGACCCAGTCAGTGACAGAACGGTTAGTGTGAGAGTTGCTGCAGCTGACTCTGAGATCAGCGGACTGCATTAGGGAATGTGCTAGCTTTTATAGTAGGTCACAGCAGTGGTGGGATGAAATTACCCAGTGATGGAATGTTTAGTGGAGTGAAGGTGGTTGGTGGGGTAGACTCTGAGATCAGCTGAGTGAGGTAGAGGGACTAGATCTGTTGGATGAATATTTTTATTCATTTTTTTAGTTTTATTCCAAATGATGGGAGGATGTTGCATGGCTGTGGAGCCAAAACAAATTTCCAGCTGTGTCCTCTGTATGTCACAGGCAAAATTACGCAAAGACAAACATTTAGGTGTACAGGTTAACCATCACTTACACAGAGCCATGTTTGATGGGTGGCCTGTCATGTAGGGTTGCACGGTGCCTACGGGGTTGGAGAGCGAGCTGTGGGTTAACCACCACTTACACAGAGCCATGTTTGGTGGGTGGCATGCCATGTAGTGTCATGTGATGCCTATAGGGATGCCAAGGAACCTGGAGCATTTCCCTCTAGTTTTTTTAGCCCCAGTGTCTGTGCTGATGCAAGCGTGCACGTGCATTTCATTGTGTGCTATACTAGCAGACACACACACATCTAATGATATCATCTCACTGCCTGCCAGCCAAGTTAGGTGGTAATAAAGTGGTGGAACTCAGGAACTCTGTCCCCAAGAGAGAACAGCCATCCTTGGAAATGTTCATCCTCTCTCTTCCAGTTTTCCCTCATGCAGCCCTTGTCCATTCCCAAACCCAGATCGCTGATGCAGCAGGCAGTAAGGTGCCCGTGCCTCAGCCACCATACCATTGGGATGGCACAAATACCTGTTTTTTGACTAAATTCTTGACCCTGCCTGGTCAAATGTTGATAAATAACCTTAAGCTTCTCCAAGTAACTAGTTGTCATGTTTCCATATACAATGTCCTTGAAATCAATCAAGAAAAGTATTGCAGAATTTATAATAGTCTCCCTAACCTCAGATGGGATGCTGGACCTCTGCCTGTTGAGATAACCTACTGCCGATCTTCGTCATCAGTGTACATACGAGAAAGTCTCATTTTAATTGTGAGTCTAAGCAGAGTCCCAGGTTTTTGTAAAAAAACTTAAATATTTTGGAGAATATTATTATCACATGTATTCTTTTCCAATGGGCTCAAACAAATACGATTTTAGTAAATGTGAGGTGCCAAACCACACATGCTACGTTTAGCGGTGTTGAGTACCAGTTTATTGGTGACCAAGTATTTTGTTCATGTCAGTCTTGTCCTTTAGGATAAGTTGCAAGGCCCTCACCTCTCATCCCCATCCTTAAGTGACCATATCATTGACATATGTATACAGTATGTACAAGGGAATCCTGTACACTAAAGTCTAATCCGTTGACTAACAGGGAAAAGAACAGCTTTAGGTTCTGGTGTTCTCTTTCTAATCACCCTTGCATTCTGTGTGCTAGTCAGAGCTATTGATCGAACGCATTTTGTCTCTGTCTCACTCACTGATATGCATGCACAAACACACACACACACACACACGCACACACATCTGTTTCGGTCACTGTGTGACCATATTTCATTGATCAGAAACCATGGCTTCTAATTGCATGCAGCAGTTTGAGCAGTGGCTACTAATCTACACTAGTAAATAGGGGCAATTTTTATTAAGTCTGCTCTTCTGTTTAATAATCCCCCCTCCCTTCACAGCTGTACCATAGGTATTTCTAGCTCCTAACCCAGCGTGAACCAACAAAGAGCTGCACTGTCGGGACTCTCCGCAAACATGATGAGTCACATCTTACGACTACTTGCCACTCCAATTTCTAGCTCACGATTTCCTGACACAAAGCAACCAATAGCTATACTATCAGGACATATACAAACATAAGGAACCAGTCTCTGCACTGCTTGCCACTCCCATTCATAGCTTCAGATTTCCCGACCTGACCAACAGCTCAACTATTAGGATTATCAGGATTAACATATAATTTCCCGGCACTGGATTGCAGTCAATTAGTTGTTAAATGCTTGCTAAGATTTTTTTTAAGTGTGCTCTAGTGTGAAAAACACAGGCTTGGTACTCAGGAGATCCAGGTTCAAATACACCACAGCCACTTAATGACTGTGTGATCCTGACCAAGGTTCCTGATCATCCCATTCTTAACTGCCTTCCAGCTATAAAATTGTGTAAATGCAGGACCCCACATAAAAAACAGACATTACATCTCGATTAGGCAAAGTAGGGGAAATACACTGAGAAAGCAAAGCTTGATGATCAACACTGAGCAACTAGATAATCCAGAAGAACCTCTGATGCAATGATACCAGACTGTCTCCAAACAAGGGTAACATATCTGCTCTTTTACAGATGGTCCAGAAAACCTTGTTGTACTATGGAATGGAGAAGTATCACGGGAGATAGTTGTTTTTTATGGAGATGATGTCAGTCTGAAATGTCAGTCAGATGGATATCCCACAGCCACCTGTCAATGGGAAAAGGATATACAACTTATTCACACAGGTGACTCCTTCAACCTCAGCCTCATTGAACGTCATCATGCAGGTTCCTACCACTGCAGGGCTGCTAACATCATCACATTGCACAACGAAGTGACCAGCTTTAACATTATAGTGAACAGTAAGTTTTGCAAACAAGATATTGACTTTTCAGTCAACATGAGTGTATACAATGTAATTCACCACCTGGACACACCTTGGGAAGCAAGACTTTGTGATGGCATACACTGTAAAGCCAGGCATCTGGCTGAAGCTTTGTGTAAATGTCGAATTCCATTAAAAGATTGAGACCCATAACATCCCCTCTGGGAGGCAGATAAACTACCTTCTGAGGGTACTGCTTATTGTGGGTGCACAAACAGTGCTCTCCACTGAGAGTACCTGGCTGAGGGTGCTACCACTGAGGGTGCTGCCTGTTGTGATTTCTGTCTAATGATGGTGCTTTCCACTGAGGGTGCTGCCTATTATGGGTGCTAATGAAAATTCTATTACCTGATGATGTTACCCACTAAGGGTAGAATTAAATAAGGGTGCTACTCACTGAGGGTGCCACAAATTAGGGTGCTATCTACTGAGGGTGCTGCTTGTTGTGGGTGCTATTAATTGAGGGTGTTGCCCACTGAGGGTGCTGCATTTTGTGAGTGCCGTCCACTGAGGGTGCTGCCCACAAGGACACTGCCTACTGATGCTGCCTCCAGCGGTCCTGCCCACTGGTGGTTCTAACTACTGTGGGTGTTGTCACAGTGAATGCTGATTACTGAGAGTGCTGCCTACTGAAGGTGATGCTTATTGTGGGGTTGTCTGCAGTGAGTGCTACTTTCTATGGAGGCTGCCCTTCAAGGGTGCTGCTTACTGTGGGTACAGCTTACTGTGGGTACAGCTTACTGGGTGCTACTTACTATGAGTGCTGCCCACTGTGGTTGCTGCTTGCTGTGTGGGAACATATTACAGGTGCTGCCTACTATGAGTGCTACCAACTGTACACTCAGCGTATTGAGGGTGCTGCTTACACTGGGTGCTGACTACTGCAGGTGCTGCTTACTGTGGGTGCTGCTTACTGTGGGCACTGCTTACTGTGTGTTCTGCTTACTCAGGATGCTGCCTGTAGATGATTCAGGCTACTGTCTACAGAGGCTAATGCCCATTGAGGGTCCCGCTTCCCTCAACTATTCACCATTAGAATTATTCATTGTGTTCCATGGCTCACATCCGGTCCCAGTTAGATGTAAGGCTCTGGTGCACAGTGACTCCCCCTCAGTAGCCTCTGCACTCCTGCCTCTCTGGTTGGCCACCATCTGTCACACGTCATGTATCACTATACACTGAACTATTGTGATACAGGACTTGTGGCAGTAAACACAAAACTACATCAACGTGTATGCACTGCTCATCTTTAAGGAGAACTTAGTCTTTCCTTCAGCAAGCCCTGTATCACTACAGCTTGGTATAGTGTTACAGTACTTGTGAGCAGCAGATGGTGACTTGCCAGGAAGGTGAACAGTGGGTATGGTTTCCATCTCAGGGCTGGGAGGTGGTTGGCATTGGAGCAGTGGTGAAAGTGAACAGGAGCGCACAGGAACTCAGTTCCTGTACCCTTTATGCAGCAGAAACTGAGTTCCTGTACTTCTTCCCACTGACACTGGAACTGAAATTCTTAAACCAGCAACATAATGACAGTTTCTGGGCCCGTAACCTTAAATCAAGGCTTCCATAACAACATTTGACTTGTACAACATTTTTTTTCTAGAAATACTTCAATATCTCTATCTGAATCTACTAGTGTCTAAACAGATAGATGAGTCTTCACACCGCTATCCTTTAGATTGAGGATCGTTATTCTACATTTTATATTTGCCAATGCCTGAGTTCCTGTAATTCTTGTCTACCACTTGCACCACTGATGTGGAGGCAACCTGAAGGGGCAAGGGATCACGGAACACCAGGAACTTTCCCTTAATAGGGACTGCGTGAGGGAGTGGGAGGGATCACTGGAGATCAAGGACTTACATCTAGCAGAGATCAAGTGGGGGGGGGCCACTGGACACAAGGAATAATTCTAACAGTGACTGGGTGACTAAGGGGGGCACACTAGACACCAGGGATAATATTGTTTACACTTGCCTATGTGGGCACTGAGGATGGGGAAGGTTAGCAGAGCATAAAGCACCTACCACACTCACCCATTTGGCAGTGGGGCTCAAGTGAGGGTGGCCGTTGCTTTGTGCACCATTAAAAGGCATTTTTTGCACATGTTAATCTGCACTGCTCTGGGCAGCCATTAGCATGTGCAAAAGGGTTCCATTATCCTAGTGTGCGCATATTAATGACATTCCTTCCCATTTGCTTTGAGCTCCTTCTCAAACAACACTGATCCATGCTACCACACCAGCATCATTGGAGATATTTACAACTTAGACATCCCCACACCAAGATTTTAGGCCCCCATCTCAGACAAGATCCCCTAAAAGTGTTGGACTCCATACTGCAACCCTACTCCCCTCTCGAACAGGTGTTGCATGCATCTACAGAGAGCTCCTTAATCTCCTACCAGACCCCACAGATAACATCCAATCTCAATGGAGCAAAGAGCTCAGCTGGTAAATCCCAGCCATTGAGCATAGAAACATAGAAGCTGACAGCAGATAAGGACCGCAAGGCCCATCCAGTCTGCCCATTTTTTCTACCTTATGAATGTGCCATAGGCCTGTACTCTGTCAAAGGCCTATCCATTCATACTCATCTGTATTGCTCCCTTATGCCTATCCCATGCATGTTTGAAGCCCTGCACTGTATTCATATCCACCACTTCCTGAGTTAGGCCGTTCCATGCATCCACCACCCTTTCTGTGAAAAAGAACTTCCTCACATTACCCCTTATTCGGCCTCCCTCTAATCTCATGTGGTGTCCTCTTGTCCTGCTATTTTTCTTGTATTGAAACATGCTAGACTCTTTCACCTTGTTAATGCCCTTAAGGTGTTTGAATGTTTCAATCATATCACCTCTCTCCCTCCTTTGCTCTAGGGTATATATTTTTTATTTTATTTTACTTTTGTTTACCAGGTAAGCACACTAGACAGCCAAGTGCCTATTTTCAGGAGCGACCCAGGAGGTTACAAAGGTAATAGATATAAACATTACAGGGAACAATACCATCAGCATTTAGGCAGAGACAAGGTAACATACAATAACAGCAAGCATTGACAGATTCAGTTGATAGATAAATAACATATATACAGGCATGGTCAGTATCGTTCAATCAGGGGTTCAGCCATAAATCCTAGGGGTGCTGAAGGGATAGGGAGATTAGGAGGAGTGGGGAGGAGAGAGATGGGGAAAAATGGGAAGGGATTTTGCTAGGTAAACCCTCAGAGAGCAGTCAGGGCAGGGAGTAGACCCTGTGCTTTGGGATACAGTTAACACAGCTAACTGAATCAAGAAACCTCAGCAGAGTAAGTGCAAATTGGTAAAACAGGATTTTCGCCCACCAGTAAGTTAAGCTGGGAATAAAACAGCCTTAGCCCTGGGTGTAGTTCACACAGAGACAGTCAGAGGCCAATTTAAAGAAGCTCCATAGGGAGGTTTTAAAGCAAGGATATGAGGTGGCAGAGCGGGTGGCGGCAGGAAGAGAGTTCCACACTCTGGGCGCATAAGTGGCAAAAGCCCGATCACCCGCAAGGGTGCGGGTTTTGGGGACCAGTAGAGCCTGTATATATATATTGAGCTCTGTTAATCTGTCTTGTTTTCTGATGCAGTCCCTGCACCATTTTGGTTGCACTCCTCTGGACTGCCTCCATTTTGTTAATGTCCTTGTGCAGGTGTGGCTTCCAGTACTGCACACAGTACTCCAGATGGGGCCTAACCAGTGTCTTGTAAACAGGGATTACCTCCCTCTTACAACTTGCGATACCCCTACTAATACATCCCAACATCCCCCTAGTCTTACCTGCTGCTTTAGTGGTCTGCTTAGATGATTTCAGGTCATCAGTGATGATGATGCTCAAGTCTCTTTCTTCCCTTGTGACTTCCAGCAATTCCCCTCCCAGCCTATAGATGGCTTCAGAGCTTCTCTTCCCTATGTGCATGATCTTGGACTTCTTTGCATAAAACCCCAGTTGCCACTCTTCTGACCATTTTGCCAGTTTATCCAGATCTCTTCTTATTCTGCCCACCCCATCTGGATCACCTACTCCGTTGCAGATCTTGGTGTCATCTGCAAACAGACAAACCTTACCCTCCAGTCCATCTGGAATGTCACTGATGAAGATATTGAAGAGGACTGGCCCCAGGACTGATCCCTGAGGTACACCACTTGTGACTTGCATCTCTTCTGACTATATACCATTTACAACCACTCTGTTTTCTGCCTGCCAACCAGTTTGCCACCCAGTTAACCAACTTCTGACCCACCCTGGGCCTACTCATGGGACTGGGAACATTGCTGGCGCATGGTGTCCAGTGTGCACAGGGACACCAGAACTATGTTAACCCAGCTCAAAATCTTGCACAACTGGCACATAACAACTACACAAATAGAGGTATCTCTTCCAATGACTGGTGCTGGAGGTGTGAAGAACATGAAGGGACAATCTCACACGTAATCTGAGCATGCCCAAAACTCAACATGTTGTGGGACAGAATACAATCTGTGTGCAGACAGGTCATACAAACCCAACTCACCACTCACATTCACCCCCACACTAGTAATGTTGAGCACTGACCCACCCACAATTCCAAGCAAACTAGCAGCCCCAATGGTAGGAAGACGCAAATGTCTGGCAGGAGCCCAAAAAGTAGCCAAAAAGACTATTCTCAGCTGTTGGAAAGAACGGGCACCCCAACTAAAGTGAACGGCTCCTGAACTAGGGAAAACTACTAGTTATGGAAAACTGCAATGCAATACCTGAGGCAAAGAGGAAGAACCCTTTGAAGTTCTGGGTTCTAGTTCTAGTCTAGAACTTTTGGAAAGGTTCTAGGGTTCTAGTCTTTTTTAGAACTTTTTAGAACTCAAACCCTATTTTTAACTGTGCTGCCAATAATGAAGATAACTGTGAAATACACATGAAACTGAGGAAAAAATGAAATCTGTTCCTCCCAAAGTCCTCCCAGAAACTATTTCTGGCATGTATTAAGAGATACCACAGAAATGGGATCTGGGCTGCACATGCTCACACACTGGGTAGGGTACATTGCAGTCAAAAGGCACACAACAGAATGATGGGCTGTAATGTTTACTTCCAATAGTAATAAAAGGTGCCAAAAGTTACCAAACGAAGAGCAGAGCAAACGTCTGCAACACCCCCAACAGTGTTGCAACCCCACCCCTGTGGTGTCACACAAACATTCAGTACTTAAATACAAGTCACCCATTTTTGTTTAGCAGGCCCATTGAGAGAAGGGAAAAAGGACCATCAAGAGAAATGGTCTCTAGGCAGCTGACAGTCAGAGTGAGTATGGAGAGAGTTACTGGCAATCACATGGACACACATAACCTGTAAGCTGTCCCCACCAAGCAGCACTACCTCTCAACATTTTGTTTTGTCACTGAAATGTGGGATTCTAAAACTCAGCTGCACAAATGTGAAATATGGTAAGGCAATCATGGTGGGGCATATGATGAAAGATGGAGTATGTGGAAATTAGTGCCTGTATTTTAACAAAGTTTAGCTTTCTCAGGCATTGTAAAATACTAACTTACTGCCCAAGTTTATTTTACATTCTCCATGTGGGCAGAAACGTTTTCATGCATGGCCACAGCTCTCTTCCCCTCTTTATCTCAACAATGATAGAATCTCTCTCTCATGACAGGAAAAGCCAGTCACTATACTTTTTATTAAAAATAAGTACATTGCCACATACTATTAATATAAGTCTTGGTCCTTTTAAGAAAGTGGTACTGGTGAGGTAAAGTTTTGCTATATATTTGGGAGTGTCAAACTCCTTTCCACAATCAAAATAGACCGGTTCATAAATTTTCATCTGTTTTGGGGGGGAGGGTTACTGTAAGCCGTTTCATTGCTACTGCCCAAGTCCACTTATGCTGCTACCTACGCTGGTACATGCTGCTCCTGGGCTAACCTTTCCCCATGCCTAAAGTTGTTTAGTGTCACAGCACAATTAAAAATAAATAACATGCATCTGATTGGAAAATGTCATCTTTCTTTTTTTTTTTATTCATTCATTTTTGTGCCGCTGGCACCCCTAGCCCCTCGAATAGGCTTGCCTATCCTCGGTGACCTGAACCCTCACTCAGAGAAGCCCCCCTCCTGAGTGGGGTCACCAAAGTGGAACTGTGGTGGCTGGAGGGTCGGGAACCGAGGCAGCTCATACGCGGGGACCAGTGAATTTTTCTGTGCTGTCCCCTTGGAGCTGGGAACATGCAATGATGCCAGTGGGAAGGCATCCTAGCTCCACCCCACATTATGGCATGATGCCCTATCCACCAGTCTCCGCCAGGGGGCAACCAACACCAACACCAGGAAACCCCCTTCCCTGGAGAAGGAGAACAGTCCTCTGGATGCTCGAGCCTCCTCCTCCCCTGCCGACAACCATCGGCCTGTGCCCATTCCCAAAAATGGGTCACTGGCATGGCACAAGGCATGGCATCCAACACCTCAACCCTTAGCACCACCGGGAAGGCTTGAAAAATGTAATCTTTCTTTCTAACAAATTAAAATACCTGGCATAAGTCATGTTCCTCATCAGAGCAGGAGACCTGCTCAAGTCCTTAGGATTCTTTACAGGGACTGCACGGCCACTCAGTCTAATGATCAAACTAACCAAACTTCCAACCACTCTGCTCAGCTGCTGCTGCGACAGTTACCAGTGTGACTCTTGGCCAGCTGGTTTTGATTATTGTATGATATTTGTAATATAAAAATATAGTATGTGATTGTCTCACATAAGACAGCATGTGCTTCCATGGGTGCCTCCCCCCAGGTTTCAGTGAAGCTACAGGATATGTAAACTGACAAGGAACCATTTAATTAACTGCCTTCCTTCAGAATAGCATTTCATTACCTTTTTATGACATGCCTAGGCTTTTTGAAGTGAAGTGAAGATTTTTCTGAGAAAAGAAACGAATGTTGGGTTTGCAAAGAAAATGGTCATATTGCCAGACAGTGTCCCAAAAGGATGAGCAATATGCAAAATGGAGCTAGAAAAGAAGTGAGTTGTTTATGTGTCCCTGAAGCATGCCTGGGAACATGAGGGAACACTTGCACCCAGTCATTGTGAATGGTGCACAGACACAAGTGTTAAGAGACATGGGGCATCCCTGGCGTTGGTAAAAGAGGATCTGGTAGAGCCTGGTCAGGTAATACCCAACAGATTTGTAACTGTACAAGGGTTCACTGGGAAGGAGACAACATTGCCAATAGCTAGTGTTCTCCTAGACTGGGGTGAAATGGGGGAACTGTGCAACAGGTGGCGTAGCCACAACTTTAGCAGTTGACGTCATCCTTGGCAACAATATCAAACAAGGGATGGTGTGTGCAGTTACCTATAGCCAAGCAGTAAGGGAAAACTGTAGTTCCCTGGACCCCATAGAACCCATTGTGGAAACCACTGGGAGGCTGGTTCCCCAGCCTGTGTCCCCCAATAGGGAGACTAATGAAAGGGGGGTAGAAATTTCCCCAGTAGCAGTCAACCAAACAGCTACGGAGGGTTATTGCAAAGAAGGAGGGGTGACTCATTGTCAGAGGGTTAGGGATGACAGTGATCCAGAGTGCTCTGATGCTAGAGCTAGGGACTCTAGTTTAGAGACTGAAGGGGGCCTGTCCCATGCCTTGGGAATGTGTAAGGAGTTTGCAGCTGCTCAGAAAAGTGACCCTAGTCTAGAGAAGCTGAGAGCTTGGGCAGACTCTGATGGAGCACAGGGAGGTGATGGAAAACATAAAGTTTATTGGGAAAATGGACTGATGTATACTCAGGATGCTAAGACAGAGGGGGGGTGATAGGCAGGCAGCTTACTGTTCCCCAGGGGTACCATGAGCTGTTGCTCAAGACTGCACATGATATTCTCTTGTCTGGTCATCTGGAAATTGCGTGCACTATGCAGTGGTTGGCCCAGAATTTCTATTGGCCCAACTTCACCCAGCAGGTGAAGGGGTATTGTAGGTCTTGTCACTGGTGCCAAGAAATAGGGAATGCTGGTAAGAAAACCCAAGCTGACCTAATTCCATTGCCCATAGTGGAGGAGCCATTCCAGAGGGTGGGAATGGATATTGTAGGGCCTTTAAATACCCCCAGCTCCTCTGGGAAAAGGTTCATCCTGACTGTGGTGGATTATGCCACCTGGTATCCAGAGGCAGTCACCCTATCCTCACTGAGGACAGACAAAGTGGCAGATGCCTTACTTGGGATTTTCTCCCGTGTTGGGTTTCCTCAGGAGGTATCACCAATTGAGGGGGTTCCTTCATGTCAGACCTGATAAAATGTTTGTAGGAGAAGTGTGGGGTGGTGCAGAGGTGCACACCTCATCACCCACAAGCCAATGAGCTTGTAGAAAGATTTAACGGTACCCTGAAGTCAATGCTCCAAGCATTTGCTGAACAGCATGGGAGGGACTAGGAGAAATACCTTCCCCACCTGTTGTTTGCATACAGGGAGGTGCCCCAAGAGTCAGCAGGATTTTCCCCCTTCAAGCTTGTATATGGACACTGGGAATGTGGGTCCCTAGACTTGATCTGGGATAACTGGGAAGGCAGGCACACCACCCAGGGAACTCCCATAGTGGATTATGTCCTTAGGTTTAGGGAAAGGATGAAGGAGCTTATGGTGACTGCCCAGAGCAACCTGGCAGCTGCCCAACAGAAACAAACAATGTGGTATGACTGCAGAGCCAGAGCTCGGTCATACATGGTGGGTCAGGAAGTCATGGTCTTTATCCCGGTCTGGAAAGACAAGCTGCAGGCTGAGTGGACAGGATCGTACAAAGTAGTCAGAAAGGTAAATGACATGAACTATATCACAGAGTTACCTGATGGAAGACATACAGAAAGAATGTACCATGTCAACATGATGAAGCCATATGCTAATAGGGCTGACATGGTGTTTGCAGTATGTAGTCCTGGGGAGGGGACAGACAAAAGAGACCCCCTTCTGGACTTGCTGGAAGAAAGCAAGTAGGAGTCCTCTATGGAAGCAGTTAAACTGTCACCCCAGCTGGTCCCAGACAAGATCCAGGAAGTAAGGGAGGTTTTAGCAGACTTTGCCCCACTGTTTAGCACCAAGCCTGGAATAACCCCCTCAGCGACACATGATGTAGAGACAGGGACACAGACACCCATATGGTGGACAGCATATCGGGTGTCAGAAGTTGTCCAAAAGGACTTTAGGAGTGAGGTGGAGGAAATGCTGGATCTAGGGGTAATCCAGAGATCTCACAGCCCCTGGGCCTGACCCGTAGTCCTTGTGCCCAAGCCAAATGGCTCTACCCACTTCTGTGTGGACTATCATGAACTGAATGCAGTCATGAGGTCAGATGCCCACCCGATACCCCGGATGAACATACTCCTGGACAAGTTGGGGGGGGGGGCGACCTACCTTACGACTATTGACCTGACAAAGGGGTACTGGTAGGTAGAGTTAACTGACAGAGCAAGGGAGAGGTTAGCCGTCATCATGCCAATAAGCTTATTTGAATTTAAAGTAATGCCTTTCGGGAATGAAGAATGCCTCGGCCACTTTCCAAAGGTTGGTGAACCAGGCGCTAAATGGAGCTGAGGAGTATGCTTTGGTGTACCTGGATGACATTGTGATCTTTAGTGCCAGCTGGGAGGAAGACCTGTCCCACCTTAGGGAAGTGCTGGGCAGGATACAGAGGGCCAGGCTCACTGTCAAAGCTGAGAAGTGCCAGGTGGCCATGGCTGAAGTGGCATACCTTGGGCATGTTGTAGCCCGGGGATAGCTCTGTCCCAGCCAAATAAAAATAGAGGTTATCAAGGCATGGCCCAGACCAGAAATGCAGAAGCAGGTCAGGAGTTTTCTTGGGACAGCAGGGTACTATAGGAAATTTGTAGCCAATTACAGTGCCCTGGCTGCTCCCCTATCTGACCTGGTAAAGAAAAAGATGCCTAAGAAAATTACCTGGGAACCAGCCTGTGAAAAAGTCATTACCAGACTGATGTGGACACTGTGCAATGCTCCTGTATTGACAAGTCCAGACTATAGCAGACCCTTTATAGTCTAGACTGATGCCTCAGACATGGGTATTGGGGCAGTACTGAGTCAGACATCCAACCAAGGGAAAGATCACCCCGTAGTGTACCTGAGTAAAAAGTTACTTCCCAGGGAGCAGGCTTACTCTACTGTGGAAAAAAGAGTGTCTTGCCATAGTGTGGGCCCTAAAGAAGTTAGAGCCATACTTAGATGGGCAGCATTTTGAGGTACAAACTGATCACAACCCCTGGTCTGGCTGACACAAACGAAAAAAACTAATGGTAGACTATTAAGATGGAGTCTTGCCTTGCAAGGGTATGCCATGATGATCTTACATAGGGCTGGAGCAACCAATCAGAACATAGATCACTTGTCACATCTATATGAGGAGTTAAATGACTTAGGGAGCTCATCCTAAGCAGGAGGTAGAACCCCCAAATTCAGTCTAGGTGGGGAGAAGTGTGACACTTGGCGAGCTAGTTATGATTACTGTATGATATTTGTAATATAAAAACATAATATGTGATTGTCTCACATAATACAGCCTGTGCTTCCATGGGTGCCCCCCCCCCATGTTTCAGTGAAGCTACAGGATATGTATTCTGACCAGGAACCATTTAATTAACTGACTTCCTTCAGGATGGCATTTTATTACCTTTTTATGACATGCCCAGGCTTTTTGAAGTGCAAACCAAATGTGACTTTATGACTTCAGAAACAGGACGTCATTAAGCTGATTCCTGTTGGATACCCCACACCTGGGTAACAAACTGCAGGGTTGTAAATTCAAAGAAAACATGTATAATTAAGGAGTTATATATATAGGGAATGTATTTTTTCTTCTGATGGTACCTTATTTAAAACACCTCCTGATAGGAAATCATTTTTTTTAATTTTATGTTCTAAAAGGAGGAGCTAGATGACTCACAGAAGGGGGTGGAGACACAAAATTGAAATTGATACTTGTGTCTGAAATGTTGTTATATACCATCTTGGGACTCTAGAGAGAGAGAGAGAGAGACAGCTCTCTGATCTAACTTTAAAATGCACTTCCAGAGGTAATACCTTAGACAGCAAAGGTCTAAATGTATTGTGGTAGGAGTTTTTGTTATATACTTTTCCCTTGTTCTTTAATGTGAACATGAGCTCTTTGATATATTGTTCTGTGTTTATATTTTTCATATTTTTATCATCTTTTAGTTAAGTACATTTTCTTAAGATTCTTTCTGGGTCTCCTTCATCATTTTTGCACCTGGAGTGCCTGTATTTTTAAGTCTGACAGCTGTTCAAGGGCTTGATAGTGTTACTAAGCTTGGTAAAAGGTAAGAATATACCTAAGGTCTCTTACAGAGTTATAAGGGTTCATTTTGGAAGCCTGGCTTGGTGCCCCTGGAGAAAGATTGTACCACAATCCCCGAAGAGGGTACATATCCATGAAGGATGGCGTGTTCGTAAAAGGTAGAAATACCTACTGAACACATATTTAACTATGAAACTATGTATCTGAGCCTATACTTTGGGTACACTAGTGTAGCCAGGCTGGTGTTCTGTGTTTTAGCAGTTTAAATGTATTGCCAGAGATTGCCTGTATAGTCTCTGTGTACTGTCTCTTTAAGAGCTGCCTGGATTGCACTCATAATTAATCTGAGAGGGATCTCTGTTAGAAGATGTACTTGTTCGCTGATCATTTGTTAGAGTAGAAATAATATTGCAGTTTGTTCTAACCTGCCTTCTTTGCAGCATGGACAGTTCTCTTTGTTTCCATCATCTTGGTCCTGGACTGCAGAGTGGGTCAATCAGTATATTTGGGACTCTAAAATGGAGCCTGCCTACAGGGGCTTGGTGGGGTCAAAACTTGTAGGAATTGTAGTTTTTACATTTTGGCACCTAAAATAACCTGGAGGGGGAGCCCTTGTTGTGACTGACAGACAGATCAAGCCAACCGAACCTTTTGTATTTTGGGGAAATCCCACACTGCTTGCAATTTCAGTTAGATCTAAGTTGGAAACTGAAGAAGTAACAGCTCAGGGTAGTTCGAGCAGCAATCCATAGTGGATTTCACACGGAAGAACTGTGAAAAGGCCTGAGTTTTGGCCTGCATGTCTGTCTGCTGTCCCTGAGAGGGAACTTGTGCCTTTTTCGGACTAAATCCGAACTTGGAGAGCAACGTAAGCTAATGAATTGTGACCACACTCCTACCTGGAGAAAACCAAAGATTTGCTGAATGCAAGCAGCGTGTCTGGACCTCCAGCCACCTCTGAACTCCCAGATTGTGCAGAGACTCGGTAATTACGACCAGAGAGCCCTTTGCCTGGTACAATGGAATTTCCTTACATGTGAATGTGTTGTGTACTTATAGTGGGTCGTGATTTGGTTCCCCACTGTGGTTTGAATTGTGTTCTGCTTGCTGGAAGCTGCATTAGAATTTCCTTACGTGTAAATGTGCTGTGTGCTGCTAGTGGGTCACGATTTGGTTCCCCACTGTGGCTTGAACTGTATTCTGCTTGCTGGAAGCTGCATTCAGCCCCACAGACTGAATCCAAAATCATCTCCATCAGGCCTGGGCCTTGCCACACTGGCCCAGCCCAACTACCCACAGCACAGAGAAAGCCATCGACGAGAGACCTGCCTGGGGATCAGCCTCCTGCTCAACACTTGAACAGGAACGATGCCTCAGTGATTCGTGTGGGCCCCGCTTCTCTGGGCACTCCAGCTCAACAACCTGCAGTCTTGATTTCATCCTGACTGTGTCCAGTATTGGGTATCGTGAGTAAACATCAGAGTAGCTCCCTGCAACAACAGCTAAATCTAAAGTTTTGTCATCCGATTATCTGGTTGCTTTTCCTTTCACGAACTAAGCCCTCTGGCTCCGGATTACAAATAGTGTGTGCTGTGCATGTTGCTTTCTTCCATCACAAGGCCCCAACCAGCTGCAATGTTCCTGGCTAGCCCATCGTCTCCCTACCTGGGTACCTAGAGGTGTGACTGTGTGGGGACTTAAAGCGCATGCATAACTGTTTGATTACTGTAGCCTTTAAGCCAATCAACCTGATTACACCCATTCCTTTTTCAAGTCCCCTAAATAAATCAGATCTGACTTTTTCTGCATTTAACCTGACTGTGGTTCCAGTTTGTGCCAAGAGTATTGTACTGTTGCTATTTACTGTGCATGACCTTGTTTTACAGGGGGTCCCCAGGGTTGAGCCAGAGAAACCAGCCCTGGTGGTAAATGCAAACAGTGTGGGTACTTGAATGGTGTACAAGGGGTACTGTGAAAGTGATTATCTTATATTGCTCAGGCCACTAGAAGGAAAAAAAGGGGGTTACAGTGTCCCGGAGGGCTGTGCCCAGGGTAGTTTGACCACTACCAACCCTGACCTCCTGGTGGAGGCACCCATTGCAGAACCTAGGCCCCTTAACCTGTTACTAGCTATGCAGGCAGGGGTAGTAGCCTGTGGGATAGCACCACCTATGGGTTACACTAGAATAAGGTTCACAGTTTGAATCCCCCCAGAACTTAAGACTAAGGATGATTCGGACCCAGAAGCAGACAGGAGGGTTACCCTGTCTGTTACCTGTTCACACTATTGCACTCAGAGGTTGGCACTGTGGGAGCAGAGGGCCTGGCCTGCAGAGTACGTTTGAGACAACTGGCACCATGATACGCTGCCTAATCTTGCTTACAGACAATGTTCAGCTTGCCTCGCACTATCCGTCACAAAATAAATTGCAGCTCAACGTCAACTCACTGCCCACCTAAATACTTGGAGTCGCTGATCAGCTGCTAAAGTGAACTTGCTTTTTCACTGGTCTCCACGATTGGAATGGGATGCAGCCTGGTATTAACACCACAAATCTCGATGGTGATTGGTGCCAGTGTAGCAACTGGGCACGCACGCATGTAAACCTCAACAACCAGACATGCGCATGCCTCACACAGGCTGCTGATTCGCTGTTTGGCACAAAATCCCAGGCCTTTTGCAGACAAGCATAGGCTGTGTAACAGTAAATCTGGCACTGTTTAATTAGCCATGACCGTGTAACTAGGGAAAAAATAATAACTCAAACCCTTTTATGAACCCTCTAGTGTTCGAGTTCTAAATTAGAACTCGAACACCAGGGTTTGAGAGGGTTCAAATCTATGCCGAACTAGTTCTGACATCCCTAGTACATTGAATATCAGAAAACATCCAGGAAACACAGAAAGAGTTGGCTAGAGCCAACAAACTTGCTTTGTCAGTGGTAATACAATAAATGCAAAGGAACTGGATTGTTTTAAGATAATTTAAGGGAAAAATAAAGAGCATCAAATGGTTGGGAGGAGTATGAAAAACGTAAATTGGAAATGGAGGCACACACCATAGTTTGGTTTGGAAACATTTTATTAATCTCTTTGTACCTCCCCCACACCTCTACATCAGGCAGGAAGTGTTGGCTTCTGGACTAGAATCCAGACCTCCAGGTTCACAGAATCACTAGATTAAAGTACCTGGGTCACACCTGGAATTGAGCCTTGGCTCAATGTGTATTTCCTGGTTATCAGCTTTTTTTTGTGTGTTATTTCTTTGTGCCCCTACTTGCTCCACAGCAGTTACTCCTTTGGGCTTACCAAGGCTGACCTCAAACCCATCCGTCCTCCGAGCCTCCGCTTCAAATCGTAGCCAGCCCCCAGGGTGACCTGGCATAACCCTTTGCCAAATGAGTCCCTCTCCTCTGAGAGGGAAAGCACCAGCCGGGGGGGGGGCAGACCAGCACAACACTTAGCCCCCAGGTGCTGCTGAGATGGAGAGCTCGGTAGGACCTGGATGGCCTCAGAGAGCCAGGCAGCTGTCATCCAGCTGCCATGTAGTGGTATTTCCGCTTTTCTAGCTGATCCCTCCTGCGTGCATCGGCAGTGCTCCTGGTCTCCAGCAAAGGCCGCTGTGGCACGACAACAACCCACTACCAACCCCAGGAGAGGACAGGAGAGCAGTCCTATGGACGATCGATCCTCTCATGCCCCTGCCAGCCCCTGATGTCCCAAGTCCATTCCTGACTGCGGGTCACCGGCATGGACCAAGGTAAGGTGCCAGCGCCTCAACCCTCTGCGCCACCAGGCCAGCCCAGGTTATCAGCTTTTAAATAAATAAATAAAAAGTAACTAGCTGCTTACACACTCCTGTAACATAACAGTGAGTAAGTTGTGGTTCATACACACACATGCACTTGCCACCACAGTGGCAGCCCTCACCACTATGAATGATATTGGATGTTACGATGCACCATGAGGTGATATTGTTCTTGTTGGCGCTATGTTACCCACTGTATCGTAGACAGTATCAACATGCAATATAGTCTGACATGGCCTGTAATGGTTACAAATGGGGTTGGCTACCACTGCAAATACATCCACTCGCACACAGCTCTACATACACAAACAAAGGACTGCATACATGGACATAAAGACAGAGCACCACAATTGAAAAGCGCACACATAAAGCACAAGAGAAAGACATCCACATACAGAGCACTACAGACAGAAACATGAACTAACACTGTAATACTCACACAGACACACACGAGTGCCACTTACACAGATGATAGCACACATACATAACCCTACATATACAGATGCACACTCAGACTCAGCACTACACACACACACACGCACACACAAAGCTCTATATATACACCAGTGCACACACAGCACTACATGCATACACTCTGCAGTACATACACACACACAAACACAGCACTATAGACACATGTGCACACACACAGCATACATACATACACTCAGCACTACATACACACGCGCGCGCACACACAGCACTACATTCATGCATACACTCAGCACTACATACACACACACACATTACAACATACACACACATACACAGCTCTACAAACATACACTCAGCACTACATACACACACATACAGCACTACATGCACAGACACACACACACAAACACACACAGCACTACATACATACACTCAGTACTACAGCACTACATACATACATACACTCAGCATTACATACACACGTGCACACACATACACACACTCATCACTACATACACATGCACAGACACACACACAGACACACAAATACAGCTCTAGATATAACTACACACTCAGCACTGCATACACACACAGCACTACATACATACACACACAAAGCACTGCATACACAGACACACACACAGACACACAAATACAGCTCTAGATATAACTACACACTCAGCACTGCATACACACACACAGCACTACATATATACACACACACAAAGCACTGCATACACAGATACACACACAGACACACCAATACAGCTCTATATATAACTGCACACTCAGCACTACATATACACACACACACACACAGCACTACATACATACACACACTCAGCACTGCATACACAGACACACACAGACACACAAATACAGCTCTATACATAACTGCACACCCAGCACTACATATATATAATCAGGGCTGCATAGATACATACACGCACACACACAAATACAGCTCTAGATATAACTGCACACTCAGCACTGCATACACACACACACACAGCACTACATACATACACACATAAAGCACTACATACACAGACACATTAACACAAATACAGCTCTATACATAACTGCACACTCAGCACTACATACACACACACACACACACACAGCACTACATACATACATATACCCACACACAAATACAGCTCTATATATAACTGCACACTCAGCACTACATACACACACACACACGCACAGCACTACATACATACACTCAGCACTATACACACACACACACACACACACAGCACTACATACATACACACACACACAAATACAGCTCTATATATAACTGCACACTCAGCACTACATATACATACACACACACACACACACAGCACTACATACACACACTCAGCACTACATACACACACACAGCACTACATACATACATACACACACACAAATACAGCTCTATATATAACTGCAAACTCAGCACTACATACACACACACACACACATACAGCTCTATATATAACTGCACACACAGCACTACATACACACACACACACAGCACTACATACATACATACAGTACACACACACAAATACAGCTCTATATATAACTGCACACTCAGCACTACATACATATAATCAGGGCTACATACACAGACACACACACACAAATACAATTATATATATAACTGCATACTCAGCACTACATACACACACACACACACACACACACACACACAGCACTACATACATACACTCAGCACCACATACACACACACACTCAGCACTACACACACACACACTCAGCACTACATACACACACACAGCACTACATACATACACACACACAAATACAGCTCTATATATAACTGCACACTCAGCACCACATACATACATACAGACACACACACAACACTACATACTGTACATACACTCAGCACCACACGCACACACACAAACACACACAGCCCTACGTATAGAAATGTACACACAGCACTACATACATATACTCAGCGCTACATACACAGACACACACACACATAGCCCAACATAGATAGACCCACACACAGATAGTACTTGGGAGAGCATGCAGTTGGTGGATTTCCAACACCAGGAATGGGAACGGAGGTATGACAGATGTGGAGGGGTCGTGGGATAACAGATGGGCCAGACACAGGACTTCAGATTCAACACACAATCTCTGTGTGATGTTTATTTAAACACAGAGGATAACCTTAAGCAATGGCATATCCCTTCCTCAATACATCAGTTTGCAGCACCAGACTACATATGTCCTTCCTCTTCACTTAGTCAGCACCTACTGACCTACTGATCTACTGATCTATCTCTTTAGTGAAAATTAATGCATTCCCTATGTTGGTCTTGTGTGTTTGGGTGATGGGGAGCGCAAAAAAGGAACAAGCTAAAGGCAAACAACCTCAGTGAAGAAGCACTGAAGCAAGTGTTACCCCAAAGGGCATTAGTAATAAAGCCAAGTTTTAAAGAAACACATCACACATTTCCCCATAATGCAAAGCGTCATGGGATTTATGCAAATAACCATGAAATTTTAGGCTGGTTCAGCTTAAAGCAGGAATGCATGGTGCCAAAGGGCCTCTCAAACAATCTGTAATTTACATGCATTTTAAAATAACACAACGGGGGGTTTCTAATATCTCTACCCTGGTAACTTAATACATCAAGGTATTTAATGACATAGTGCTATTGCATACTAAGCCTAACAATGAGGAGCACAGCCTGTTGTTTTACATCATCTCGGAGGTCACCACAATAACCTCCCTGTACAAGGACCTGAGAGGGAATAGAAAAATTAAAGAGGATACTATAGCATAGTCAAGAAAGGGGAGGTGTCCATAAGTGGCCAACCTTATGGACTAGAAATTGTAAAGGACAGATTAGGCTAAGAAATAGAAGAAGCATTGCAACAGATTTAAGGAAAGGTTGATCCTCAAGAGTGGCAGGATCTCCCTGTCACAATAGGAGGAAAACATATGATGAGAGGGAATGGGCTTTTGCCAAGACTTAGCTGGGAAAGGAGGGTGAGGATGGGATAGACCAGAGAGAGATAGAGATGGTGTTTTTTTTCCTTGGTGGCTCCTGCTCCTGACCAGAGCCAGAAGAGAAAAGACAAAACAATCATTAACTTGAACCACACCAGACACAGCACAAGCAGAAGATCCCTGTCCATACAACATTACACCACACTGGAAGCTTCTGATAGGTGCAGTGGAGGCAAAAGAGGCAAATTGAACTTGCCAAAATTCCATTCTCATGTTAATGGTTGAACAGCACCTCTCAGTTTCTCTCGGTTTTTGAGAAAACTCAAAGAATGATTTCATGAGATTGGCTGTGATGCTGCAGCCCTCTAAAAGTAACATATAATACACAAAACAAGAAACCAGGAAGTATTCTGGATAACACAAAACCAGCAACAACAGAGGATTCTGCTCTACATGTTTAAGGTGGGGAGCACCAACATGCCACCATTTTTTTCATTTACCACCACATTCTTTTTCTGTGCCCATGAAATTTAACTTTTCCTGCATCTTTGAGAAGTGCTCAGGGATCTTTGCACCTCAGACAACAGTGTCTGTCTCTCTGTTTGGTTGTCTGTTTTGTTTACTTTTTTTTTTACTTGTTTGTTTACATGTTTCTGTCTGCTTGTTTGTTTGTTTGTTGTTAACTGTGAAAGGACCTGGACGCCTAGCAGACATGAAACCATTTATGTCCCCGGGGGGGGTTCTGAACTTCCATCTCCATTGCTGATATTACGTCTCCAATTGTGACTCATTCTACCAGACGGTGTCCCACATTTAGGTGATAATTGAGTGAGAGAGAGTGGGGAGTGGGGGAGACAGGTAGAGGGAAAAGGGAGAAAGAAGAAAGACACACAAAGTGAGGAGGAGAAAGATGATGAGAAAGCAGGAAGCACTGAGTTAAACTCAAAGGCAGAATAAGACAGAGACAGGGAACCTTCCCATATAAATGACCCCTATCGATTTATATACCTCTCTGTTATGCTCACCATTTAGCTGCACGGTGGCTGGCAGTATGCCTTCCAGGTTCCTTCCCTTATGCTTTTTCACCGCATTTTATATTTTGGGCCAAAATGTGTCAGAAGAACAATGGACTGACTGACAGGACCCTCCCCCCCCCCTCATTTTTGAAGTCTGACCTAACCTAAACTGAACTAGAATAATATGTTATCCACTCATACTAATCCTAACCATATAAATTACTGTTTGGATGGGATGATCTGTGACTTCATGGTAAAACATACATTAAAGCTCCTGATGGCCCTGTGAATCCACTAGATCTTTTTGTGCTGGCAACTGAGTCTGAAAGTGGACTTGTGGAACCAGGAATGAGGTGGCTAGGGCTAGTAAGTGCTGATGAGTGCAGCATGAACCTTTGGGGGGGTTGTCAGGCTCCATCTTTGCAGGGTCCCCTCATGAATAGGTGGGAGAAAATTCTCCTTCAAAAGAGGGGTGTTACAAATGCTCTATAACATGCAAGGCCACTAGAGTGCTATACCCAACATTACGGAGGTGGGTAGCTACATGAAGAGGATAAAAAAAAAAAAGGTTCCATCTACATGACAGTTCCCACACACAATGGTCCCATCCAGTGGAGCCTACTGATGATTTTGGATCCTTGTATATTGGAAGGAGGATTTCACCCCTTCTGGAGACCCACCATGTGGTCAAGCCATAGGGAAATGGCAAAATGGCAGATTGAACTGAGTGGTACCCTGGAACCTTGATAAGGCTGGCATTTGCCTAGCTAGGGCAGAAAAAGTTTGATATTTCAGTCACTGGGTTTTCCTAATAAATTACACAAATGTTACTAATAATTCCATAAAAGCAGGCTGAGAGATTTCCTCCCCTTTACTAATGGTGAACACTGGATGTAACTTTCTTTGCAGCTAAAGTCCCAGATGGTGACCCCGTTTGCAGCAGCGCCCCGGGGGAAAACTTCACTTCAGTTGACTTGACCTGTAAATGGCCAAATGGGAAGCCAGCTGCTAACCTCTCCTGGATTGATTCGGAAAGCAACCTGCTTTCTGCGAATGACCATGTGGATTTCTTAACTGTGAATGTCAATGCCAAGCCGGGTATGGAACAAATGCCCTACACCTGCCGGGGGTATCATTACCTCTTCAGCTCTCCCAAGTCTTGTACCATCCAGCTCAGTAGGTTTCTTCTTAATCAATTTTTTTTTTTTTTAAAAGACAAGTTTTCAGATTATTTTTTAACATAACTGTGTTTGTGTCCCCAGAGTCTCCAGAAATCACAATGGCAGCAACTGTTACAGTAAAAGTTGGCAAAGATGGCAGACTGAAGTGCATGGTTAACTCTGAACCCAAAGCCAAAATTAGATGGATTAACGATCAGGGTGACGAGATCAGCAATAACACTCTGAACCACGAGATATATGAGGATGGGGTACTAGTGATCAAAAAGGTGGAGAGCACAGAAGCTGCACTGACGTACATCTGCTCTGCGTCTAACATGTTTGGCACCAGCATGAAGGCAACAACGTTAATCATTGAAAGAGGTAAGAGAGTCAACACACAAATTAGCATCAGCTTCTCCGAAGAATCTCCTGGAGCCTCTGACTTCCCCAGTCTTCTAAAATGGAACCTGTGACTTTCCAGTTCCCTAAAATAGAGCCTCCAACTCCCGCAATTTTATAAAATGGGACCCCTGGCTCTCCAGCTCCCTAAAATGGAGTCTCTGAGTACCGCAATTTTCTAAAATGAAGCCTCTGACTCCCATAAGAGAAAGCACAAGTTCCCAAAATGGAGTTCCTCCTGACCATCTAACTCCCTGATCAAGACCCCCTGAGTCAAAACCTATGACTTTCAGAAACAGAGCCCCCAACTTCCTGAATGCTATGCTCCCTTCCGCAAAATGGAGCCTTAGAGTTCCTGAAACAGAGCCTCCAAATCGCTGACCTGGAGTTTGCATTTTGCAACATCCTGCAACTGAGCTTCCCAATTCCCAGAACTGGAGCATTCAGTGACTGAAATGAAACCCCTAGCTCCCTAAAGTGGAGCCCCTCTACACTGAAATGGAGTCCTTGAACCCCGCCTCCCCTCTGCCCCTGAAACAGAGCCTCTGACTTCCTGTTATGAAGCCCCAACTCCTGGAATGTTTCCTGAATTATTTGTGATGTCTGTCCCTTTTACTTGGCAAGACCCACCACCAACCCTTTCTTGTAATCAAACGTGGGACTATTTAGCTAAGTGGATATTGCCCTAGCTGTACGAGTCGACTGTGCCTTTATCCTCATACACTGTACTCCCAGTCACCACCACCAGAGGTCCCCTTACTGTTAATGTGTCTCAAGGCATTGGATTCGGTCCACTTTAGCTTATTATTTTATTTATTCATTTTAGCAGGAGGGTGGGCTGGATTGCTGCGACCCATTTTGGCAGGAGGGAAGACTGGATCGTTATGGCCCACTTTGACAGAAGTATGGGCCAGATTGTTATGACCCATTTTGCCAGAATGGTGGGCTGGATCGCTGTGGCCCACTTTGGCAGGAGGGCGGGCTGGATTGTGATTACACACTTTGGCAGGAGGATGGGTTGGATCTCTATGGCCCATTTTGGCAGGGGGTGGGCTACATAGCTTATGATCCATTTTGGCAGGGAGGTGGGCTAGACTGCTGTGATCCATTCTAGCAGGAGTGTGAGCTGGAGTGCGGTTGCACATTTTGGCAGGAGGGAAGACTGGATCGTTTCGGCCTACTTTGACAGAAGTATGGGCCAGACTGTTATGACCCATTTTGCCAGAATGGTGGTCTGGATCGCTGTGGCCCACTTTGGCAGGAGGGCGGGCTGGATTGTGATTCCACACTTTGGCAGGAGGGCGGGCGGGATCTCTACGGCCCATTTTGGCAGGGGGGTGGACTGGACTGCTGTGATCCATTCTAGCAGGAGTGTGGGCTGGACTGCGGTTGCACATTTTGGCAGGAAGGCAGGCTGCATCCCACTGACCCATTTTCCCAGGAAGATGGGTTAGAGCACTATGACTCCTTTTTCTCCAGTTGCTGTGATCTACTTTGGCAGGAGGGTAGGCTGGATTGCGGTGACTTGTTTTTGCAGGCTGGTGGACTGGATCAAGATGACCAGTTTTCTGCTTTGCCTATGAACTTGTCCCATCCAGATAGGCTATATTTCTCTTACAGGTGTCTTCTCATATGTGAGATCAGGGTGTCAGAAAGGATTTTGGAAGGGTCCCACCACACGAGGTCCACAGGAACACCTAGTTTCTGGCTAGTGACCTTCCATTTAAGATGGTTCCCTTATATTTATCCATGAATCTTTATCTCTTTCTGATTGGTCAATGGTGATATAAAGTTAATATTTAATACTGATTACTGCTGAATCTCCCCTTCCCCCCAGCAGTGGTGATGCCACTGGTGTGTCTGCATTCTGTAGAACAGTAGGGGAGAGGAGGAGAGGGAGGGGAAGGAGGAGGGAGGGAGGGAGAGGAGGAGAGGGGAGGGATGGGAAGGAAAGGGAGGGAGGGAGGAACGTGTGCCTGTTGATGAGCTTTAATTGCACTAAATACAGATCTCTCACAGATCACCCACATTGTCTTCCATTCAGAAAACAGAATCATCTGACAAAACAAAATATATATATATATATATATATATATATATATATATACATAAAATCTCAAACTGTGAGCAGAAACCAATCCTTATTAACCTGTTGCTGTTTTTGTTCTAGACAACATGTCTGTTGCTGAAATTGCCTTGACAGTGGTCTCAGCAGTGTTGCTTCTGACTGTCATTGGTCTGGTGACTTTTGTGGTGGTGAAGAAAATCCCCTGCACCAAAGGTAATATAGGAACCATATTCTCTACTTACAATATATACTTCCATCTCTTAGCCATATGTATGTTTATTTTTCTTTTAATTGGGAGTTTTACACACACACACGCGTGCACACACACACACACACACACACACACACACACACGCACGCACGCACACACACACACACACACACACACCCCACTCCTGGTAGGCCACAGTATACCTTCAATCCTGTGTCCATCTCTGACTTAGTATCAATCAGAACTCCAGATGCCTGTTCAGTTTCACTTAGCTAAAAATGTCCCTGTGGCTTTACGCCCACAGAGGGCTCACCCTCCTCAGGACTAAATGGGGGAGAGCCATCCAGATTACAGCAAGGGAGAGGATGGGTGTAAGTCACCCAAGTCAACCCCATTTTTTGGTCACTGGTTTTCTCCCACCCAGCCATCTCCCATACTTGGCTAGGACATGACGCTCCTAAACCATGAAAGAGGGAGAGCCAACATCTCTTTGATCCTGGTAGCTGTCTGAGCAGCAGATGCTGCAGCGGGGGGCTGAACATCCCCCCATACACCCCCCCAAGTCCAAGAGTGCTGCCTCAGCCACATTTCCCAGACTGACATGGTGCAGGACTTGGGGTCGGAACATGCTACAGACCCTGGCATTTTGTATGGTAATGCAGAACGTTAACCTCAGGCCAAGACATGTGTATCTTTTTAATTAATTTTACTGAACAAAGCAAATAGTGGTGCACTCCCTGAAGTGTTTTACAAACTATTTAGCACGTCTGAGTTCTCCAACAGGGCTGTAGTAGAAACACAGAAACACAGAAAATTATGGCAGCCATGTTAGTTGAAGTACCAATAGGGAATGGAGTTACATTTTTGTTATATGATTACTGTGTCATTCATTAATATTATCCAAATGCTGTACCAAAAAAGAAGAGCAGATTTCCTGAAACCTTTCCACATCCCAAATGCGACAACTGCTCATATCCAGTGCAAGTCGTCGTTGCTTCTAGCTATGACTGTTGTGATTGGGCAGTATTCGTCATCTAATGCAGAAACATTTGCCTTTTGGCTTCCAGTGCTGCCCATCGTATCCACCTTTAGCTATATCTACTAATAGGTTTGATAGTATGTTTCTAAACCACAGCTTTAAGGATACAAGTCTGTTTACTTTGTGACATGTACAGTAGCCTGGTGGACAAAAGTAAAATGCAGACTTGCCCAACATTTATTGAATGTAAAGCCCTTGAGATGAATAATATGTATCAATATGTCCCCTGGAGCCACCCATTGCTGGTAAGAGTGGTTTCACGTGCATTATGCTGAGAGAGAACAGGGAAGCTAAGCTGAGCTTGAGCAGAACACAAGTGAAACCACTCTTATCCAGCAATGAGTAGCAACAGGGGTCATATTATATTATTGATCGAGCACGATCAATAATATATATATATATATATATATATATATCACATACTGTATATGTATATATATGTATATGTAGAGCAAAAAACTCTGTTTAATGCATCAGTTAGGGTTGTTCCACAGTGACAAAGTGAGGAAATTCAATGTTGGGGTTGAAACCCCTTTACCTCAGCCACCCCCAACTGGAATCGGTGCGCATTGGGTCATCGGCCCTAGTGTCACCCCATCACATGTGGAAAGAAGCTGAGGAATAGGAGAATGGGGTGACAGTTAGGATCGATGACTCCAATGCACACCCCGATTCCATTTGGGGGGGTGGGCTGGAGGGGTGCAAAGGGGGTTTCAACCCTAACATCGAATTTCCTCACTTTTGTCACAAACGCAAACACAAATGAAAATGCAAAGGGTAACGCACGTGGTGGAGGAAATATAAACGGTAAGTGAAACGGGTACGGAACCGCAAGCAGAAACGGTAATGGTAACAGTAATGTAAGCACACAGGCTGGTTTTACCCTAAAGCTGTATAGAGAAAGACAGTGAGTACAAAGAATGTATGCAAAATAATGACTCTCGGAACACAAAAATGAGGACTTGGAATAGTAAATTGCTTATATCTCAGTAACCGTATGACACAGAAAAAAAATGTAAAAGTCATATGAATTATCACTTTCCTGGCTAGTTTTGTACTGTTAGCCCCTATTGGGGGCTAAGGAATTTTTTGACAAAAAGTCCGTATCTTGCACCGTTTTCGAGATATGGGCCCTGAAAGGCGTGGCGAACGCCATAATGTTATCCTATGGGAAGAAAACAGAAGTTTGGACTGGCATAACTTTGCCTCCCTGTAATATTTTTTCACCAAACCACTGAAAGGTACATCTGTGGGATGTTGCCTGTGTTCCCTGCAAATTTCAGCCCAAAAGACCAAACCGTTATTTTGTAGCAGGGCGTCAAACGATCGCTGCAATGCACTGTACGCCATAATGTTAACCTATGGGAAAAAGCGTAAACTTTGGAGTACTGTAACTTTGCAGCCATGTAATATTTTTTCAACAAAATGCAGAAAGGCACATCTGTGAGATGTCGGCTGCGTTCTCTCCAAATTTCAGCCAAAAACTCCAAACCGTTCTTTTTCAGCGGAGTGCCAAAGAATTGCTGTCATTTTCCCACAGACTAGAAAAGTACTGTCGCAATTTGCGAAAGCTTTCGCAAAAATTTGTGACCCTTTTTAGTACGAAAGTACTTTTGAAGACTTTTCCAGAAATGTGAAAACATATTTCTGGGGTGTTTCACCCAAAATAAAGACATGGCTAGCGTTCTCAGGGTCCGACTAGGTGAATACAGAAAGAGTTAGGTTGCTAGAGAGTCCCAAATTTAAATGCCAAGCATTTTTTCTGATCACTAACTAAAAACAAGATGGCAGATTTGCGAAAAGTAAGAGGGCCATTTCCGAAAGTAAAAATGCATTTGCGACACTGTCAAACTTTTTGTTAACTTTTCCCATTGACTTATAATGGGAAATTGTTTTTTGAATAACTTTTGAACCGTTTAATATTTTTTCATTAAATCTTTGAAAGGCACATTGGAGACCCTGGCCGCACATTCCATGAAGATTTTGGGCCGGTCGTGCAAACCCTGTGACCTGTAGGCGTGACCGCAGAATTCCAGGAAAAGTGTAAACGCATGTGCAGATCATGCTTAATAACTCCACAGCTGTGTATCCGACTGGCACTAAACTTGGCCAATCCCAAGGCATATGGGTCTTGATTGTGTATTCCAAATTTCAGGAAAATCCGTCAAACGGTTGCAAAGTTATTAAGGTGCAAAGTTTTGGGTTTAACATGTAAATGGCTCCTCAACCCTAACTATGGTAGCACTACCGTGCTACCATAATATATATATATATATACTGTATATATATGTATATATATATATATATATATATATATATATATATATATAAAAAACTGTCCTGGAACGTGCCCATTTCAGGGCATCTGCGCATGAGATGCTCTTCCCAGAATAAGAGTGTCTCATGCACAGAGGTAAGGAGCACTCCGACTGGTTGGAAGTGCTCCCTCAGCCTATAATCTTATTTACAAGGGGGTCCCAGAATGATAGTTGCTGGTCAGTTACAACAGAAATACCTTGCCACACATTGTCTTTCAGAAACTCTCACTTTACTGAAACAGACAGACCAGCAGAACTCATACCTTGATTTTTGGCAAATATAAAGAGCACACCCAGACAGCTTGATTCTTGTGGCTTATGTTTCTTTACATTTCTGTTTTTTTTCTAGTCCTCATTGCTAGTTTTTTTAGCGGCATGACACCATCCAAGGTGTCCTGTTGGGTGGGATATATGGACATCTCCCATGATTAAAGTCATTCAGCTTTACCTCACACCTTTCACTTTGCTAGTGGTATAATAACTGGGCTAGTAGTATAGCCTAGAGGTTGGAGTAATGAGCTGTGAATGAACTTGGTACATCTAGGAGACCTAGGTTCGATTCCCACAACCTCCACTTGCATACTCTGTGACTCAGAGCAAGTCACCTAACCACCCCAGTGCTGCTGGGTCACACCTAAAAACAGTAACTTGTGGCTAGTGGACCTTACCCCTTTATCAAAGAATTAAAAATATAATATCCAATGGTACATCCTGGCAGTTCTGCACTGTTTCTGAAAAGTGAAGTATACTTATGAATATACACAAGGAAGTCTATAGTAATAACATATTGAGATATCTTACACTAGTCCAGAAGGATAGCATAAAAAAATGAAATATGCATGAGATTCAATATATTCAGATGGGAGGACTCATCCTTAGAGCTGTGCAGAATATAACATTTTGCCAGTGTAATTCCCATGGAATTACTATTCCAATTCGTAGACTTTCGCATAATTTGTGAGAAAATTCTGCAGAATGTTTCCAAATTTTAAATTTTGATTATTTTGGTCTACTTTTTAAACTACATATCTAAATTATAAAGAATCTGGCAGATGTACGGTACTGATGACTTGCAAAAGTGTTCCAAATTTCAGTGTTTTAGATGAAAATGGAGCCGAGTTATTGCTGGCTATTTTCATCCAAATTTAAGTTTCATTTTTTTCCATCTGATTTTAAAATTTCTTATCTAAATTTCTGTACAGTTTCAAGATTTAGAGAAACATGAAACATAGTTAAGTGCACCAAGTTGGAAGTCTGTAGATTTAAAGGGGGCTACGCTATAGGTAGCCAAACATTGTGCCAAAATTTCGATTTTAGTTTAGTATAATTTTGAAAGCAGTCCTTGAAATGTTATAAGATTTTGCAGGTATATGGGTTATTGCTATATTCATATATGTACCCAGTTTCAGATTTCTAGCTCAAACTCTTCCTGAGTTATATACAGATAAACATGTTCATGAAATTTCCCACAAAAATAAAATGACAGATTTTGAGCACCTATCATTTTTAAACAGTTCATCCTAATATCATGGTATTTGGCACACGATTAGAACTCCTGTCAACAAGTAGTCATAACAAGGGGTGGGTCTCTAGCTTAATGCAAGGCAGAGTTATGACTAAAGAAATACATGTCAAAAATTCCACTGAATTTATATAACATTTTAAATTTTGGTTATGTTGGCTTAGTTTTGAAAGTACGTATCCAAATAATACCAAATTTGGCAGGTACACAGGTGCTAATGGCTTTCATAAGTGTTCCAAATTTTGGAGTCCTAGTTTGAAAGGGGTGAGTAGTGGGTGGCCAAACTTTTAATTTAGAGTTATTTCCATCTAATTTTAAAGATTCTTATCCAGATTTGTTCACAGCGTCAGTATATAAAGAAACATGCAACATGGGTATGTGCACCAAGTTTTAAGTATCAAGCTTTAGATGGGGTTGTCATTTTAGTTATTTTAGTATAATTTTGAAAACATTCATAGAAATGTCATAACATTTTGCAGGTATAAGGGTTATTTCCATATTTACATGTGCACCTAGTTTTGGATTTCTAGCTCCAAAGGTGCTGGAGTTACATGCAGATAAAAATGTTCATGAAATTTTCCACAGAAAGTAAAATGACAGATTTTGTGCACCTATAATTTTGAGATGATCTGACCTAATGTCACGGTATTTGTAACAACATTACAGCACCTGTCAACAAGTAATAATGCAAAATGTCAGGTCCCTCGCTCAACTGAAGCTGAGTTATCCCCAGATTAATACATTTCAAAAATTCCATGACATTCCAATGAAATTCCACAACATTTCACAGAATTTTGCAGAATTCTGTCCAAATTCCATGAGTTCAATTGTTTTATTCCACACAGCTCTACATATCCTCATAAACTGCAGAATAACAACTCAGATTGCTGGATTGTTTATTCACTTTTCCTTTAATAGTTACATGTTTTTCATAAGTATGTCTTTGTGATATTCTCTATCCTATATACCATACCTATGTAATATTGCATATCCCTTCTATTATGCATGTATGATATTACATATCTGACATAACATGCCAGTGTGATATTGTATGTCCTACATATCATACTGGTGGGATATTGCATACACTGCAAACAATGGGCCCTATGTATTAAGGTGCAGGTCACTAACGCACCACAAATCCACGGCACATGGGCAACCCTATGTCCCTGAGCTGTGCATCAGGGATCCGGTGGATATCCAGTGGCATGCATGGAAGGGACACGCATCCCTTACACACCTGATTCTTCAACTTTTCAAGCAGCTATGCAGACAAACAGTCCGAGGGCATACCACACTCAGTGCCATTCAGAAAGGTGCAGAGTGATGGGGGGTGCAGAATATGGCAGCAGAAACCTTGCTGTATCTATTACGCACCCCCCTGACAAACCCCACAGGCTGCAGGACATCAACCCCCTGAACAGTGCTGCCCCCCGCCCACTGGTTAGAAAGGGAGGGCTAAGGACAGCCATTCAGGCATTTGCCCACCCTTCCAAAAGAAAGTATCCCTCCCATAATGTCCCAGAATCCCATTTGTGCAGAACAGGGGATCCACTTCAGGACACAGGATGGGCATGTGACTGGATGTGCGGCTGTGTCCTCCGATCTGACCTGAGCAGCAGCACACTGGGGGCAGGGCAGTGGATAGGCACCACATGGTGGCACACATATGTGCATGCCTGTCACTGCACACCTGTCTGTTGGTGTGGAGCTGCACAGCTAGGGTATGCATCTCTCATCCATTCCCTGCATCATTTGGTGCATAGACACCAATGGCTATAATATTTACTATGCAAACACCATATTGCATATCCTACCCACCATTTCTGAGTGATATTGCATATCCTACATGCCATGCCCAAGTAAACTGCATATCCTGCATTCCACGTCTTTGGATATTGCATATCCTACATATCATACCAGTACATTATTGCATATTCTGCATATCCGGCTGGTATGACGCTGGATACCATAGAATACCATTCACTCTGCCTGTGTGCTAATGTATATCCTACATGCCAAATAACTGACATTATATGTCCAGTATATTAGACCAATGTGATATTGCATATCTTACATGTTTGTGTAAGTTTCATATATCTCCTGCACCATTTCAGTGTTTTATTAAATATGTTTTTCACACTTTTCCTAACAACAGGTCCCAGAACTCAGACTAAGGTAAAACCCTTCTTTTAAACATCTATTCACCATTAATGCTACAGATGAAACAAACTAAGTAGTTGTGTTACAGTGAAATATAAAATGACACATATTACAGTAAAGCATCATGGGACGTACAGTATATGCAAATAACCATGAACGAATTTAGGCTGATTCTGCTTTAAGCCTCTAACACATGTTTTGCAAAGGCTGAAAGCAGAAGACACAGACACACGGTTCATTCTACACAGAACTGATCAGTGTGTCTCAGTTGTAACAGCCCAGTGGAAGGAGGAACCAGTCAGTCTGGTCTTACTGGTTTGGGTCAAGATGAGCCCAAAAATAGGAAAGTAATCTAAAAGATGAAGAACCTCAGCATGAAAGCATTGAGGCAAAGGTTACCCAGAAAGGGTACACACAATAAAGCCATGTTTCAAAGAAATGTACAAATTACAAATATCCCCATAGTACAAAGCATCATGGGAAGTATATGCAAATCACCATTAAAGAATTTAGACTGTTTTTGTTTTAAGCATGAGTGTATGGTGCCAAATAGCCTTTCACACACACTCTACAAAGGCTGAAAACAGAAGACACAGACTCGTGTTTTATCCTACGGAGAACTTAATAGTGCGCCTTGGCTGTAACAACCCAGGGGAAGAATGAACCAGTCATAGTTTAGTCTTACCAGTTTGGATTATGGTGGACCCATAACAGGAAAGTTGTACGGAGTACATTACAATCTAGGATGGGAGGGGAGAGACCATTACCACAATGGGTTGTATTGTGGGGATATGTATAAATTTAAATTTCTTCAAAACCTAGCTTTGTTGGAAATACCCTTTCTGGGTAACCCTTGCCTCAGTGCTTTTGTGCTGAGGTTCTTTCTTTTAGGTTATGTAACATGAGTACATTGTACTAAACAGTTCATGTTTGCTTTTTTATAAGAATATTATTGTTAGTGCTGGTGATGCAGATACCAAAATGACTATTTACTTAAAGAGCACCTTTCCCAGTCCTTTTGACTTTTATGCATAAATTACCCCTTCTTGTACTGGTTCTGGAATTGTATTTCACTACGTCCTCTTCAGTTAGTTTTTGCATTCTGAGCTGCTAAAAACTAAAGAATGTACCAGAACTTCTATAGCAAGCCTGGTGTTGCTGCGCACCCAGGGTTGTACTGCTGACATCACTATATGGCAGAGAGGTGACTCACATTGCAGTACATTGCAGTTGCAGCAGTTTTGCAAGGGAAAACTACATTACTAGGTGTACATACTGTGGTCCCTCTTCACCAAGACACCCTGTTAACAATGCATTATGCCAAAATCCAAATGCCTTGTCAGTATGTTTTTGGTAAAACTGACTTACTTCTGCCTCTGTAACAAAGAATGGGGAGTGAGAGAAGAGTGAGTTTCTGTCAGCCAAAACAGCTGTCAGTTTATGCACTGGAGTGATGAGTGTCTATACCGTAATCATTTGAAAGCAGTAATATCTCCTTACTCATGCCATACTGGTGCCTTCCATATCTTTCTGTAGTAAAGCACCTGGCAATCACTCCAATCAAAAATCCTTCACTGCGCCTCTGTCCTGGGCCTCCTTGACATCAGCACGGCACCGCGGAACACCAAAGACTAATTCTGATATCATATAATACAGCCGGTCCATGCATATGTGCTTACAAAAAACATACTGACATGGCATTTGGATTTTGGCATAATGCATTTCTTTTATTTGTTTTACTTTCTATTTCTCCTCCTTACGCCCCGAGTCTCTGACTCTTCGGGGGCACCTCAGAGTCATCCCTCTGCCAATCACCCTACCCACGAGCCACCCTGCACCCCAAGGAGCTGCAGCTATACCCCCGGGCGGGTAATGAGGTGGGGCCCGTACACCCCATATGCTTACTTGTCTTGTCGGGCAAGGTGCTCAGGTGGGTGATGGCAAATCGAGGGCACGCTCCTGGTGCTCCGTCTTCCCAGAGACAGAGGGTTGTTATCCTCCTAGTTTTCTCCCCTATGTGTGGTGTGTGTGCCCTGATGTCTGGGTGCAACGTGCCGACGTCCACCACACGTCATGGCCAGCCTTCCCCTGCAAATCAGGGCTTGTCATACTTCGAGCCTCCACTCGGAGTCATGCAAGTTGCAGGCTGTGGCCTCCTCCCTGCCCCCCAGAGAAGGCGAGCTGTCGTGGGACACGCAAGCCTTCTCCCCTGGCTGGCCTCCATGACCTGAGTCTGTTCCCGAATCTGGGTCGCCGGCGTTACAAGTGGAAATCTAACCGCTGCACCGACGGGCCGGTGGCATAATGCATTTCTAACAGCATGACTTGGTGAAGAGGGACCACAGTGTGTACACTTAGTAATGTAGTTTTCCCTTGCATAACTGCTGCAACTTCACTCCTCTGCTATATAGTGATATCAACAGTACAGCCCTGGGTCCACAGCAACACCAGGCCTGCTAAAGAAGTTCTGGTACACCCAGCAGTTTTTAGCAGCTCAGAATGCAAAAAGTAACTGCAGAGGACAGTAATGAAATACAATTCCAGAATCAATGCAAGAAGGGGTAATTTATGCATGAAAGTCAAAAGGACTGAGACATGTGCTGACAGCAACTCAATCTTCTCTCACTCCCCATGCTTTGTTACAGAAGCAGAAGTCAGTTTTACAACAAAACATACTGACAAGGCATTTGGATTTTGGCATAATGCATTGCTAACAGGGTGCCTCGGGGAAGAGGAAACACAGTATGTACACCAAGTAATGTAGTTTTCCCTTGTAAGACTGCTGCAACTGCACTGTACTACACAGTGTGAGTCATTTCTCCGCCATATAGTGATGTCAGCAGGAGCCAGCAGCCCAGCAGCTTAACAGCAAAGGCGAGTGAAGCAGGGCTAAAGCAGGGCACACAAACAAATGCAAAATATGAGAAAGGCAGAGTAAACCTTGGCCAAAAATAAATGCACATACCCTTTCAGGTCCAGTACTTCATATAATGACTACACGCTATAACTTTTTGGACCATCATGAAAGGTGCTCTTTAAAGTATGAGGAAGGAAAGAAAGAAAGGAATCTGATTTTATATAGTGACTTTTATACACTCTGTATCCCAGAGTATGTTACAATCCAGCAGGGGTGGGGCGGAGAGGAGAGAGACCACTACTGTAATTTAGGTGAACAGAGATTCAAACAGCACAGAGACAAATACTGTAAAGTGAAAGATTTCATGATACAGTGGCCTACTCTCCTCCCATTGCATCATGAGTGGCTAGACTCTATTGAGGGTGTTCCCAAGTCCACGAACGATGCAGTGGGAGCTGAATAGGGAATGTAAACACACATTTTTTGTGGTAGCACCAATATGGTGAACAGTCTGTTTTTCACTTTTAAGAAGAAAAAATGAATCAGAATCAAACTACATCAAACTACCAACTACATCAGTGAACTCTACACAATGTGTGCGACCGTAACGTGTTTCTGAAACAAGGGACAATTTGAGGCCTAAGGAGGCTGACTGTGTCCCTTTAAAGGGAAACAGTCATGAACAATCCCATTAATACTCTGAAAGCCTGTGTAAAGCTCTTTGAATTGAGGTACAGAGCTTACCTTTAGCTGGCAGCAATCCAGAGATAGCAATGACCATGTTTGCCCCATACTGATACTACAGTGCCACCATTTTTAGAACCTCGTGATGTCACTGATGATGAAGCTGCTGTTTCCCTTTAAGCATGGAAAGGCTAAAAGACATGCTCAGGGTCGCACAATGACTAAGTAGCAGTTGTGAGATTCAAGCCATTCAACGCCAGCATACTACACAGGCATTCAGAGCCAGCTGAAATGATTACAAGATTCAAGAATGCATGGGATAGGCATCAGGGATCCTACAGTTGGGGGAAGGGGACAGCCCGGCTCAAGAGAAGCTTGAAGATGCAAAATTGCATGCACAATTGGGCAGACTAGGTGGGCCAAAGGCCCTTATCTACCATCAGTATCTATGCATCTATGTAAACCCAGATCTTCAGGTTCACAACTCAGCTCTTCAAACCCCCCACCCAGAAGTTTTAAGTAAATGGCGGTGTTCTATGATTAACTGGGACTCACTTCAGAACTGATGGAGGCTGAGTCCCTATGACCCCTCCCCCCCACTTCCAGCACTGGCTATTCTGTATAAACACCATTCAAATGGAAGGCATTTAATAAAATGTCCTCTTGGTTGCAGGAAGAAAGCCATCATAGGAAGGACACTGAAAAAAATTACTACATGGTAAGTCTGTGTACACTGTTAACTGAGCACACATACTATAATAGTGATTGTTTGTAGTCATCTCACCAGAATGGCCCAGCTAAGATGAAACATCTCCATGGAGGAGGGGGCACCATAGAACATAGAAACATAGAAGTTGACGGCAGATAAGGACCGCAAGGCCCATCCAGTCTGCACCACTTTTACATCTGGGATGGGCTGAAGCCCAGGTATGTCAACTGTCTTTGTCAAGGTCACGCAGTAAGCCTGTGGCCATGCCGGCCTTTGTAACATATGTGCATATATTGCTGCACAGTAATTATTTTCCATTTAGCTGTTTTTTTTTGGCCCCCAGCTATGACTGTACCTGCATCAGGCTGTCTACCTGGTCCCCCATTACCATCCACAATGTCCCGCACTGTCATGCCAGTGGGGATCCACACAGGATGGGACAGGACAGTACAAGCACTGTCATTTATGCCAACTGGCATACATTTCAGGTTGTTCTGGGTTTTGGAGTTTCCATGCTTTGTTTTGGCGTTGTAACAGGTACAAGTCAATTGTAAAAACAACAGTAGTGAGCAAAGGACTTGTGCTTTTGTTTGGAACCTTAGAGATGGTTTCTTTAGCTGAGCACCACCTCCACGCTTTGACTTGCCACTGAGCACTAACACATATTTTTCTTGTGTGTCTGGGCTGTAACATGTAGGTTTGCTGCATATTAGCATGTTACTGCAATGAAACTAAATTAACAGCTTCTGATTGTAGACAGTACAGTTCTTTTGGTGGGGTTCCAGTTACCAGTACATGAAACAGCCATTCTGTGCCAGCACATTACACAACAGTTATTCAATGCCAGCACACTACACAAACATTCTGTGCCAGCACACTACATAGCCATTCTGTGCCAGCACAGTGCACAGACATTCTGTGCCAGCACAGTACACAGACATTCTGTGCCAGCACACTACACAGCCATTCTGTGCCAGCACAGTGCACAGACATTCTGTGCCAGCACACTACACAGCCATTCTGTGCCAGCACACTACACAGCCATTCTGTGCCAGCACAGTGCACAGACATTATGTGCCAGCACACTACATAGCCATTCTGGGCCAGCACACTACACAGCCATTCTGTGCCAGCACACTGCATATTCTGTGCTGGCACACTACACAGCCATTGTGCCAGCACTGAGCACAGACATTCTGTGCCAGCACACTACACAGCCATTCTGTGCCAGCACAGTGCACAGACATTCTGTGCCAGCACACTACACAGTCATTCTGTGCCAGCACAGTGCACAGATATGCTGTACCAGCACATTACGCAGCCATTCTGTGCCAGCACACTGCATATTCTGTGCTGGCACACTACACAGCCATTGTGCCAGCACTGTGCACAGACATTCTGTGCCAGTACACTACACAGTCATTCTGTGCCAGCACAGTGCACAGACATTCTGTGCCAGCACAGTGCACAGACATTCTGTGCCATCACACTATACAGACATTCTGTGCCAGCACAGTGCACAGACATCCTGTGCCAGCATATTACACAACAGTTATTCAGTGCCAGTACACCACACAGCCATTCTGTGCCAGCACACTACACAATCATTCTGTGCCAGCACAGTGCACAGACATTCTGTGCCAGCACACTACACAGACATTCTGTGCCAGCACACTACACAGACATTCTGTGCCAGCACACTACATAATCATTCTGTGCCAGCACAGTGCACAGATATTCTGTGCCAGCACACCACACAGCCATTGTGCCAGCACACTGCACATTCTGTGCCAGCACACTACACAGCCATTCTGTGCCAGCACAGTGCACAGACATTCTGTGCCAGCACACTGCACAGCAATTTTGTGGCAGCACAGTGCATAGCCATTATGTGCCATCACACAACACAGACATTCTGTGCCAGCACAGTGCAGATATTGTGTGCCTGCACATTACACAACAGTTATGCAGTGCCAGCATACCACACAGCCATTCTGTGCCAGCACACTACATAGCTATTCTGTGCCATCACACCTCACAGCCATTCTGTGCCAGCACACTACACAGTCATTCTGTGCCAGAACACTACACAGCCATTCTGTGCCAGTGCAGTACACAGCCATTCTGTGCTAGCACACTACACAGCCAGTCTGTGCAAGCACACTACTCAGCCATTCTGTGCCAGCACACTACACAATTGTTCTGTGCCAGAACACTACACAGCCATTCTGTGCCAGCACAGTACACAGGCATTCTGTGCTAGCACACTACACAGCCATTCTGTGCAAGCACTCTACGCAGTCATTCTGTGGCAGCACACTACACAGTCATTCTGTGGCAGCACAGTGCACAGATATGCTGTACCACCACACTACACAGCTGTTCTGTGCTAGCACACTGCATATTATGTGCCGGCACACTACACAGCCATTGTGCCAGCACATTACACAGACATTCTGTGCTGGCACACTACACAGCCATTGTGCCAGCACACTACACAGACATTCTGTGCCAGCACACTACACAGTCATTCTGTGCCAGCACAGTGCACAGACGTTCTGTGGTAGCACACTGCACAGCAATTCTGTGACAGCACAGTGCACAGCATTTCTGTGACAGCACACTACACAGCCATTCTGTGCCAGCACGCTGCACATTCTGTGCCAGCACACTACACAGCCATTGTGCCAGCACAGTGCACAGACATTCTGTGGTAGCACACTGCACAGCAATTCTGTGACAGCACACAACACAGACATTCTGTGGTAGCACACCACACAGCCATTGTGCCAGCACACTGCACATTCTGTGCCAGTGCACTACACAGCCATTGTACCAACACACTGCACGGCAATTCTGTGGCAGCACACAACATAGACATTCTGTGCCAGCACAGTGCAGATATTGTGTGCCAGCACATTGCACAACAGCTATGCAGTGCCAGCATACCACACAGCCATTCTGTGCCAGCACACTACATAGCCATTCTGTGCCAGCACACTACACAGCCATTCTATGCCAGCACAGTGCACGCACATTCTCTGCCAGCACACTACACAGACATTCTGTGCCAGCACACTATACAGCCAATGTGCCAGCACTGAGCACAGACATTCTGTGCCATCACACCACACAGCCATTCTGTGCCAGCACACTACACAGTCATTCTGTGCCAGCGTAGTACACAGCCATTCTGTGCTAGCACACCACACAGCCATTCTGTGCCAGCACACTACACAGTCATTAGGTGGCAGCACAGTGCACAGACATTCTGTGCCAGCACACAACACAGCCATTCTGTGCCAGCACACTACACAGTCATTAGGTGGCAGCACAGTGCAAAGACATGCTCTGCCAGCACACTGCATGGCCATTCCGTGGCTGCACACTACACAGACATTCTGTGCCAGCACATTATGCAAGTTACTGTCTACTCAGCTATTCTGTGCCAGCACACTACATGGCCATTCCGTGGCTGCACACTACACAGACATTCTGTGCCAGCACACTACACAGTCATTAGGTGGCAGCACAGTGCACAGACATTCTGTGCCAGCACACTGCATGGCCATTCCGTGGCTGCACACTACACAGACATTCTGTGCCAGCACATTATGCAAGTTATTCAGTGCCAGCACATTACACAGCCATTTAGTGCCAGCACACAGCACAACAACCATTCAGTGCCAGCACACTACACAACAGTCACTCAGCACCAGCACACCACACAGCCATCCAGTGTCAGCACACTACACAACCATTCAGTGCCAGCACACTACACAACCATGCACTGCTAGCACACTACATAGCCATTCCGTGCCAACACACTACACAACAGTCACTCAGCACCAGCACACCACACAGCCATCCAGTGCCAGCACATAACACAACCATGCACTGCCAGCACACTACATAGCCATTCAGTGCCAGCACACTACACAACCATGCACTGCCAGCACACTACATAGCCATTCAGTGCCAGCACACTACACAACCATGCACTGCCAGCACACTACATAGCCATTCAGTGCCAACACACTACACAACAGTCACTCAGCAACAGCACACCACACAGCCATCCAGTGCCAGCACACCACACAGCCATCCAGTGCCAGCACACTATCCAGTGCCAGCACACTACACAACCATGCACTGCCAGCACACTACATAGCCATTCAGTGCCAACACACTACACAACAGTCACTCAGCACCAGCACACCACTCAGCCATCCAGTGCCAGCACACTACACAACCCATTCAGTGCCAGCACACTACACAACCATTCAGTGCCAGCACACTACACAACCATGCACTGCCAGCACACTACATAGCCATTCAGTGCCAACACACTACACAACAGCCATTCTGTGCCTGCACACTACACAGACATTCGGTGCCAGCACACTATACAGACATTCAGTAAAAGCACACTACATGACAGTTATTATGTACCAGCACACTACACAGCCATTCTGTGCCACCACACTGCAAAGCCATTCAGTGCAGTACACCACACAACTGTCATTCAGTGTCAGCACATTACACAGTCATTCAGTGCCAGCACACTACACAGTCATTCAGTGCCAGCACACTACACAACAGCCATTCAGTGCCAGCACATTACACAGTCATTCAGTGCCAGCACACTACACAACAGCCATTCAGTGCCAGCACACTACACAACAGCCATTCAGTGCCAGCACATTACACAGTCATTCAGTGCCAGCACACTACACAACAGCCATTCAGTGCCAGCACATTACACAGTCAGTCAGTGCCAGCACACTACACAGCAGCCATTCAGTGCCAGCACACTACACAACAGCCATTCAGTGCCAGCACATCACACAACAGCCATTCAGTGCCAGCACATTACACGGTCATTCAGTGCCAGCACACTACACAGACATTCTGTGCCAGCACACTACACAGACATTCTGTGCCACCACACTACACAGACATTCTGTGCCAGCACACTACACAGACATGCAGTGCCAGCACACTACACAGACATGCAGTGCCAGCACACTACACAGACATTCTGTGCCAGCACACTACACAGACATTCTTCACCAGCACAATACACAGGCATTCAGTGCCAACATACTACACAGACATCCAGTGCCAGCACACTATACAGCCATTCAGTGCCAGCACACTACAAAGCCATTCTGTGCCAGCACACTACACAGACATTCTTCACCAGCACAATACACAGGCATTCAGTGCCAACATACTACACAGACATCCAGTGCCAGTACACTATACAGCCATTCGGTGCCAGCACACTATACAGACATTCAGTGCCAGCACACTATACAACCATTCAGTGCCAGCACACAACACAGCCTTTCAGTGCCAGCACACTATACAGACATTCAGTGCCAGCACACTATACAGCCATTCAGTGCCAGCACACAACAGAGCCTTTTGGCGTCATTGCACTACACAGCCATTCTCTGTCAGCACACTACACAACCATTCAGTGCCAGCACACTACACAGACATTCTGTGCCAGGACACTACACAGCCATTCTGTGCCGGGACACTACACAGTCATTCAGTGCCTGCATACTACACAGACATTCTGTGCCAGCACACTACACAGGCATTCAGTGTCAGCACACTGCACAACACCCATTCAGTGTCAGCACATTACAGTCATTCAGTGCCAGCACACAACAGAGCCTTTCAGCGTCACTGAACTACACAGCCATTCTCTGTCAGCACACTACACAGCCATTCTGTGCCAGGACACTACACAGACATTCAGCGTCACTGCACTACATGACAGCCATTCTGTGCCAGCACACTACACAGCCATTCTGTGCCGGGACACTACACAGTCATTCAGTGCCTGCACACTACACAGACATTCTGTGCCAGCACACTACACAGATACTCAGTGTCAGCACACTACACAACACCCATTCAGTGTCGGCACATTACAGTCATTCAGTGCCAGCACACAACAGAGCCTTTCAGTGTCACTGAACTACACAGCCATTCTCTGTCAGCACACTACACAGCCTTTCTGTGCCAGCACACTACACAGACATTCTGTGCCAGGACACTACACAGCCTTTCAGTGCCAGTGCACTACACAGCCATTCAGTGCCAGCACACTACACAGCCATTCAGTGCCAGCACACTACAGACATTCAGTGCCAGCACACTACACAGACATTCAGTGTCAGCACACTGCACAACACCCATTCAGTGTCAGCACATTACAGTCATTCAGTGCCAGCACACAACAGAGCCTTCCAGTGTCATTGCACTACACAGCCATTCTCTGTCAGCACACTACACAGCCATTCTGTGCCAGCACACTACACAACAGCTAGTCAATGCCAGTACATTACACAGTCATTCAGTGCCCGCACACTACACAGACATTCTGTGCCAGCACACTACAAAGCCATTCTGTGTCAGTACACTATACAGACATTCTGCACCAGCACACTACACAGACATGCAGTGCCAGCACACTACTCAGGCATTCAGTGCCAACATGCTACACAGGCATCCAGTGCCAGCACACTATACAGCCATTCGGTGCCAGCACACTATACAAACATTCAATGCCAGCACACAACACAGCCTTTCAGTGCCAGCACACTATACAGACATTCAGTGGCAGCACACAACAGAGCCTTTCAGCATCATTGCACTACACAGCCATTTTCTGTCAGCACACTACACAGCCATTCAGTGCCAGCACACTACACAGCCATTCTGTGCCAGGACACTACACAGACATTCAGCATCATTATACTACATGACAGCCATTCTGTGCCAGCACACTACACAGACATTCAGTGCCAGGACAGTACACAGACATTCAGTGCCAGCACACTACACAGACATTCAGTGCTAGCACACTACCCAACAGCTAGTCAGTGCCAGCACATTACACAGTCATTCAGTGCCTGCACACTACACAGACATTCTGTGCCAACACACTACAAAGCCATTCTGTGCCAGCACATTACACAGACATTCTGTGCCAGCACACTACAAAGCCATTTTGTGCCAGCACACTACACAGACATTCTGTGCCAGCACACTACACAGACATTCTGTGCCAGCACACTACACAGACATTCAGCGTCATTGCACTACATGACAGCCATTCTGTGCCAGCACACTACACAGACATTCAGTGCCAGCACACTACACAGACATTCAGCGTCATTGCACTACATGACAGCCATTCTGTGCCAGTACACTACACAGACATTCTGTGCCAGCACACTACACAGACATTCAGCGTCATTGCACTACATGACAGCCATTCTGTGCCGGCACACTACACAGACATTCAGTGTCAGTGCCCTACACAACAGAATAGCACAACATTTGGAGGAAGGGCATGTAGCCTCGCAGCATATTGCTTATGAATTTTGGACTAATACTGGTTTGGCCTAAAATATGTTTGTCTAACATGGCAGCTACAATTACAGGGTAGACTCATTTATCTCATGACTGCATTCTAGCATGCTTACTACTCACTGCTGGTGGGTCTCGGGATTCTTTTTGCCAGATGTCGCTTTGGGCAAAATGTCATTAGGCTGAATAGCTACGGTGAGGTACTGTGCTGATGTCTTTCTACTTATTGCCATGGAACTGTACAACAGCAAATTTGTGCCAGCACACTGCACAGCAGCCAATCAGTGCCATCACACCACACAACAGTCATTCACTGCCAACACACTACCCAACAGTCATTCACTGCCAGCACACTACACAACAGTCATTCACTGCCAACACACTACGCAACAGCCATTCAACATCAGCACACTACACAACAGCCATTCTGTGCCTACACACTGCACAACAGTCATTCAGCACCAGCACACTGCACAACAGCCATTCTTTGGCAACACACTTCACAACAGCCATTCAGTGACTGCACACTACACAACAGTCATTCAGTGCCAGCACACTGCACAGCAGCCATTAAGTGACTGCACACTGCGCAACAACCATTCAGTGATTGCACACTACCCAACAGCCATGCTGTGCCAGCAAACTACACAACAGCCATGCAGTGATTGCACATTGCACAATAGCCATTAAGTGATTGCACACTGCACAACAACCATTCAGTGATTGCACACTACACAATGGTCATTCACAACAGCCATTCAGTGATTGCACACTACACAATAGCCATTCAGTGATTGCAGACTACACAACAGCCATTCAGTGATTGCACACTACATAACAGCCATTCAGTGACTGCATACTACACAATAGCCATTCAGTGATTGCATACTACATAACAGCCATTCAGTGATTGCACACTGCACAATAGCCATTCAGTGATTGCACACTACACAACAGCCATTCAGTGACTGCACACTATACAATGGTCATTCAGTGCCAGCACACTACATAACAGCCATTCAGTGATTGCACACTACACAATAGCCATTCAGTGATTGCACACTACATAACAGCCATTCAGTGATTGCACACTACACAACAGCCATTCAGTGATTGCACACTACATAACAGCCATTCAGTGACTGCACATTGCACAATAGTCATTCAGTGATTGCACACTACACAACAGCCATTCAGTGATTGCACGTTGCACAATAGCCATTCAGTGATTGCACACTGCACAATAGCCATTCAGTGATTGCACGTTGCACAATAGCCATTCAGTGATTGCACACTGCACAATAGCCATTCAGTGATTGCACACTACATAACAGCCATTCAGTGACTGCACACTACACAATAGCCATTCAGTGATTGCACACTGCATAACAGCCATTCAGTGATTGCACACTGCACAGCAGCCATTCAGTGAGTTGCACTACACAACAGCCATTCAGTGATTGTGCACTACACAACAGCCATTCAGTGATTGCACACTTCACAATGGTCATTCAGTGCCAGCACACTGCACAACAGCCATTCAGTGATTGCACACTACATAACAGCCATTCAGTGATTGCACACTACACAATGGTCATTCAGTGATTGCACATTGCACAACAGCCATTTAGTGATTGTACACTACACAACAGCCATTCAGTGATTGCACACTACGCAATAACCATTCAGTGATTACACACTACACAACAGCCATTCAGTGATTACACACTACACAACAGCCATTCAGTGATTGCACACTACACAACAGCTATTCAGTGATTGCACACTACATAACAGCCATTCAGTGACTGCAAACTACACAATAGCCATTCAGTGATTGCACACTACATAACAGCCATTCAGTGATTGCACACTACACAATGGTCATTCAGTGCCAGCACACTGCACAACAGCCATTCAGTGATTGCACACTGCATAACAGCCATTCAGTGATTGCACACTACACAGCAGCCATTCAGTGATTGCACACTACACAACAGCCATTCAGTGATCACACACTACACAATGGTCATTCAGTGCCAGCACACTGCACAACAGCCATTCAGTGATTGCACACTACATAACAGCCATTCAGTGATTGCACACTACACAACAGCCATTCAGTGACTGCACACTGCACAATAGCCATTCAGTGATTGCACACTACACAATAGCCATTCAGTGAGTGCACGCTACACAGCAGCCATTCAGTGACTGCACACTACACAACAGCCATTCAGTGACTGCACACTATGCAATAGCCATTCAGTGATTACACACTACACAACAGCCATTCAGTGATTGCATACTACACAACAGCCATTCAGTGATTGCACACTACATAACAGCCATTCAGTGACTGCAAACTACACAATAGCCATTCAGTGATTGCACACTGCATAACAGCCATTCAGTGATTGCACACTGCACAGCAGCCATTCAGTGAGTGTGCACTACACAACAGCCATTCAGTGATTGTGCACTACACAACAGCCATTCAGTGATTGCACACTTCACAATGGTCATTCAGTGCCAGCACACTGCACAACAGCCATTCAGTGATTGCACACTACATAACAGCCATTCAGTGATTGCACACTACACAATGGTCATTCAGTGATTGCACATTGCACAACAGCCATTTAGTGATTGTACACTACACAACAGCCATTCAGTGATTGCACACTACACAACAGCCATTCAGTGATTACACACTACACAACAGCCATTCAGTGATTGCACACTACAGAACAGCTATTCAGTGATTGCACACTACATAACAGCCATTCAGTGACTGCAAACTACACAATAGCCATTCAGTGATTGCACACTACACAACAGCCATTCAGTGATTGCACACTACACAACAGCTATTCAGTGATTGCACACTACATAACAGCCATTCAGTGACTGCAAACTACACAATAGCCATTCAGTGATTGCACACTACACAACAGCCATTCAGTGATTGCACACTACACAACAGCTATTCAGTGACTGCACACTACATAACAGCCATTCAGTGACTGCAAACTACACAATAGCCATTCAGTGATTGCACACTACATAACAGCCATTCAGTGATTGCACACTACACAATGGTCATTCAGTGCCAGCACACTGCACAACAGCCATTCATTGATTGCACACTGCATAACAGCCATTCAGTGATTGCACACTACACAGCAGCCATTCAGTGATTGCACACTACACAACAGCCATTCAGTGATCGCACACTACACAATGGTCATTCAGTGCCAGCACACTGCACAACAGCCATTCAGTGATTGCACACTGCATAACAGCCATTCAGTGATTGCACACTACACAACAGCCATTCAGTGACTGCACACTGCACAATAGCCATTCAGTGATTGCACACTACACAATAGCCATTCAGTGAGTGCACGCTACACAGCAGCCATTCAGTGACTGCACACTACACAACAGCCATTCAGTGACTGCACACTACACAACAGCCATTCACATCCAGTACACTGCACAACAGCCGTTCACCTCCAGCACACTGCACAACAGCCATTCTGCACCAGCACACTGCACAAGTCATTCTTCAGCAACACACTACACAACAGCCATTCAGTGATTGCACACTGCACAATAGCCATTCTGTGCCATCACACTGCACAACAGCCATGCTGTGCCAGCACACTACACAACAGCTATTCAGTGCCAGAAAACTACACAACACACATGCATTGTCAACAGTGCACACACTGCACAACAGCCATTATGTGCCAGCACACTACACAACACACATTCAGGGTCAGCACGCTGCACAACAGTTGTTCTGTACCAGCACGCTACACAACAGCCATTCAGTGTCAATTCACTACACAACAGCTGTTCTGTGCCAGCACACTACACAACAGCCATGCAATACCAGTACACTGCACAGCAGCCATTCAGTACCAGCACACTGCACAACAGCTCTGGATTACTGAATCAGGTCATTTGTCCAGGACATGGTGTCAATTCTACTAATCTTCTTGAGAATTCCTATGGGATCTAAAACATCCACCTGAACAACCACCAGAACTGTCAGAATCTGATCATGATGACATGTGTCTATCCTCTCAACAGTGCAGATCATGCTGACATTTGTCTGTCACCCCAAGAATGCTGTTAGTGGGAACATCTGTCTGCTTTCCCAAATATCACTGTTCATGGGAACATTTGTCTACCTTCTGCAACAGTGCTGTCTGTGGTAACATCTGTCTGCCCTCATCAATGCCATGGATAACAGTGACATTTGTCTGCCCTTCCCAAAAGCACAGATCACACTGACATATGTCTTCCCTCCGTAATAGCAATAATCACAGCAACATCTCTCGGCTGTCCCCTGTAACACTCATTATGGTGACATCTATCTGCCACTTATAGTGCTGTTGCTAAAACAGGAAACATTGTATAAGAAGTATATACTATGACTGCAATTGCTGAATGGGGAGCCAGCTGAGTGTAGGAAGATGAGGTAGATGAGGAGGGCCTCAACACAACACCTTGTGGAGTGTTTGTGTGTGTGTGTGTGTGTGTGTGTGTGTGTGTATACTGATGTATATGGCCAGAAGGTGATAGCTTGTAGTGCGTGTGCTACTGATACGTATGGCCACTGGGCATTGGCATGTGAGGGGTGCATACAACCAGGGGATAGACCTGTTTGGTGAGGTAGTGAAGTACAAGACCAGCTGTAGAACTGTGCCCATCCAGTCAGGGCATGAAAAACTAGGGTGTCTTGCCCACTGAGCAGGCAGAATCTTGTTCATTTTTTATTATTTACAGGTGTAGAACATTCCTGATATCGTTCTTCTGTTTCAGGGCCTTCAGCCAGCTGTCTATGATAATTATGAAACTATAGAAAACATTAATGCCACAGATATCCAACCGCCTATGCGCCCATTGCCAAGAGTCCCTATGCGGACATAAAGAGTAAGTCCCCCATTTCATGTTCTTGCCATTGTTGTACTGAACTGGTTGGAGATTTCTCAGTTCCTCTAACTTCCATCTTTGCCTTCACAATCTCACTCCAACTCACTGGACTATACCACAACCTCTCAATATGTGCCTGAGTAAGAGAATGTGGCATTGCTTTGGGGGTCTCCATCTTCTGTGCCTCATATCTAATGACCAGCATGCATTCCCTACAATGTAAATCTGATTTTATGGTATTAATTATATCTAATTAAAAGTCCTCAGTATGTAAATGGTTAACTGATGTCACACAGATGGCATTGTGAACTTCCTATGCTATACCTTTAATTTCTGAGAAGTTTCTTATGGAAATCCTAGGTTCCTAAAGCACCAGTATATGTCACACCTGCATGTTGTGTTGCTTCTGACTTATCATTCTATTTTTAAAAAAACCTTCAACAAAAAAATGAAAATTGCTGTATTTTTTCTGAAAATATAAAAAAAAGAAATGACATAGCCATTTTAGTCCAGCAAACAAACAAAACAAATGAGACTGACCCATTAGTTTAGAAAAGTTCAAGAGAAACAAAACATGAGTTAACTGTTATAGCAGTGTTAGCTATGAAAATGTAAGGAAAACCGAAGAAATGAGACCACCGTGTCAGTTCAGAAAGCACAGAGTAAAACAAAGACATGACAACCATGTTAGTTCAGAAAACACAAGAAAACAAAGCAATAAAATAGCTGGATGACTTTAGAAAACATAAAAAGGAAGACATAGCTGTCAGTTCAGAAACATATAGAATAATAAAGAAACAAGATAGCTGTGTTATTTCAGAAGACAAAAGAAAAGAAACGAGAGAGCTGTGTTAGCTCAAGAAATTCAAAACAACAAAGAAATGAGACAGCCATATCAGTTCAGGAAACAAATAAAAGACAAAGTAATGACAAGGCTATATTAGTTCAGAAAACAAACAAAAAAAGAGATGAGATAGCCATGTTAGTTCAGAAAATACAAAAATCAAAGAAATAAGATAGCTGTGTTACTTCACAAAACAAAAAACAAAGAAATGGAAAAGCCATATTAGTTCAGAAAACACAAAAAACAAAGAAATGGGAAAGCCATGTTTATTTGGAAAATAAAACGTATCATGTCAAGTCTATGCGGTTGGCAAGAACGAGAATGGAACTTTGGATGGTGATTCTACCTGGATTTCTTTAAAAAGTTATAAAGCTGTGCCAGCCTGGTGGCGTAGAGGGTTGAGGCACAGGCGCCTTACCTGGACCCACACCGGTGACCTGGGTTCAGAAATGGACTCAGGACGCCGGGGGCTGACAGGGGTGGGAGAGGATTAAGCATACGTAGGGACTGCTCTTCTCTCCCGGGGGTGGGTTAGGGAGTCGTCAGTCAGCAGCGGCCTCTGGTGGAGACCAGGAGGACTGCACGATGGCGAACTTGCAGACTACCCCCCAGTATCTACTGAGGGATCTGCCTCCTTCTCCTCCCCCATCCATTTCTCCTTTCCCTTTGATATCCTTATCCCCCCCCCCCCAACCATGCAACATCCCCATTCTCTTTCCCAACCTCTCTTGGTTTGTTCTGGAAACACACAAAAAAATAAAGAAAAATGTTAAAATGAGACAGCTGTGTTAGTTCAGAAAACACAAAAAGAAGTAAGATAGTTGTGTTATTACAAAAAACAAAAAGAAAGAAATTAGCTATGTTAGTTCAGAAAACATAAAAAAGAGAACTGAGACAGCCATATTAATTCAAAAATACAAAAAAATGAGCTAGCCATTTTAGTTCAGAAAACACAGAAAAAACAAAGAAATGAGATAATATATTCATTCAGAAAACACAAAAAGAAGGCCAGCCTGCTGGCGCAGTGGTAGCGCTACCACTCATGCTGCCATTACTGACAACCCAGGTCTGGATGTGAGCCTGGGTGTTGGAAGGCTGACTGGGAGGAGGACTGAGTGTCCTGCGGACTGCTCTTCTCCTCTGGGGGGGATTGGGGGAAACTCCAGCCACTTGTCCGACCCCTGGTGGAGACCAGTGGTCTGACAGCTGGTGCTTTCAGTTACTGGAGGTGGGAGAGATGTTGGCATGCGCACCCCTGATGTCATTGCATGTCCCGCCTCCTAGGGCAGAAAAGTGGAACACTCAGACTGAGCAGCATGCCACCCGCCTCACATCGTGGCTCCGCACTGCTGACCTGTGGCACCCCCAGGAACCGAGTTTGGTCATCCACCAGGAGGAAAGGGCCCCTTCTGAAGGCTTCCCTCTCAGGGGAAAGCAGAGGCGGAACACCAGGTAGGGTAAGTCCCAGGGACAGTGGATGACTGGGCTGGGCGCAGGGTAGGGTAAGTCCTGTGGACAGTGGATGATGGGGCTGTGCGTGGGGTAGGGTAAGTTCTGGGATGGTGGATGATGAAGTTGGGCATGGAGTAGGGTAAATCTTGAGGACAGTGGATGACGGGGCTGGGCATGGTTTAGGTTAAGTCCCAGGGATGGTGGATGATGAGGCAAGAGAGGGTAAGTCCTGGGGACAGTGGATGACAGGGCTGGGCACAGGGTAGGGTACATCCCAGGGATGGTGGATGACTGGGCTAGGCACAGGGTAGGGTATGTCATGGGGACAGTGGATGACGGGGCTGGGCACAGGGTAGGGTACATCCCAGGGATGGTGAATGATGGGCTTGGGTGTGGGGTAGGGTAAGTCCTGGGGACAGTGGATGACAGGGCTGGGCATAGGGTAGGGTACATCCCAGGGATGGTGAATGATGGGCTTGGGTGTGGGGTAGGGTAAGTCCTGGGGACAGTGGATGACGGGGCTGGGTGCAGGGTATGGTAAGTCCTGGGGACAGTGGATGACAGGGCTGGGCACAGGGTAGGGTACATCCCAGGGATGGTGAATGACGGGCTTGGGTGTGGGGTATGGTAAGTCCTGGGGGCAGTGGATGACAGGGCTGGGTGCAGGGTAGGGTAAGTCCTGGGGACAGTGGATGACGGGGCCGGGTGCAGGGTATGGTACATCCCAGGGATGGTGAATGATGGGCTTGGGTGAGGGGTAGGGTAAGTCCCGGGGATTTTGGATGATCAGGCTGGGAGTGGGGTAGGGCCAATGGGGGCTAGTCCATCAGGGAGAGTATAAAGAATAGCAAATAAAAGAAAAGAAAACACAAAAAGGAGAAATAAGATAGCTGTGTTATTTCAAAAAACAAAACTAAAAAATTAGCTGTGTTCAGAAACCACACAAAAAAGAGAACTGAGATAGCCATATCAGTTCAGAAAAGAAAAAAAAAGAAAAATAAATTAGCTAGCTGTTTTAGTTCAGAAAACACAAGAAAACAAAGAAATGACATAAACAGCTGGCCCAGTGGTGTAGAGGGCTGAGGTGTTCAGCACCTTACCTTCTGCCATGCCAGCAACCTGCGTACAGGAACAGACACGGTTCATTCAGGGGCTGGCTGAGAGGAAGGATCGAGTGTCCAGTTGACAGCTCTCCTCCCTTGGGAGGGAGTTTATGTGGCCAGCTGTTGACTGCCACCTGGGATGTTGCATAGACAGACCAGTCCAGGTGTTTGAGGACGTCTCCCCTGAAGTGGATCTTGTTACTACACCAATGTATGGAGTTGGTCCCGAGAGAACCTAACTTAGGAGAGAAAAAACCCTCTGGGCACAGAACCATGTCTGGTCCCTCGTAAGCTCCACACCAGGGACCAGGCTTCTGCCATAGTCCAACCAGCCAGGATGTTGTCCAGAAGGTAAGTCCCAGGGGAGCCTGGTGTCAGGGCTGGGGGACTGGGCAGAAGAGGGTGTGCCAGAGACATCCGGAGGATAAAAATCTCTATGGAGACAAGACATGAGATAAATGTGTTAGCTTAGAAAACACAAAAAAACTGAGAAATACGATAGCGGTGTTCATTCAGAAAATACAAAACTGAGCAGTAGAATAGCTGTGTTAGCTCAGAAAGCACAAAAATACTGAGAAATCTGATAGCTGCATTAGTTCAGAAAACAAAAGAATTGAGCAATATGATAGCTGCAGTGGTTCAGAAAACAAAAAAACTGAGCAATACAATAGCTGTGTTAGTTCAGAAAACACAGAAGAACTGACTTATATGACATTGAAAAGATTGCTTTTGCCTCAAGGAAAAGGACACCCTCAATTCACAATTTTACTAGCTACACTGCCATACTTTGAAAATATGGTACTGTATAAGCTAAAACAAATGAAAGCTTTTAAAGAAATTGTCTTTCTCCATACACTATTGTCTGAGGATGAGAATTTTCTTCCCTCAAGTCTTGATGTAACGTTTTCCTCTTAGAGGAGGGTAGGACTCAATTATTTTTATAAATTTATAACAAATTCAGGAATTATATACCCTTTGCTGAATTACAAAGGAAATATGGACTTCCCAATAGAGACACTGTTCGTTATACTCAAATAAAAAATTATATTTTGCGACTAAGGGACATGACCTCTAAACTCCCTGCCTCCTTACCTGCCCTTCAGGTCTTTGTTAAAGACACTCTGGCGGGCCAGCCTTGGGACACCTCATTGGCCACCTACTGTATATAGAATTTTAAGAGATTATCTGGGGGATAGTTCCCTATCAGTACTAGAAGCCTGGAGGGAATCATCCTTACATGCAATTAAAATCACCTCTTCAAATATATGGAGAGAATTTGCTTGGAAATGTCGCTCCAGATTCTTTCGCTCCCCGGCGATCTTAATCAAATACCTTCCAGCCTTATAAGGTAGGTGCTGGAGGGAGCGCAATTGTAAATTAGCAGACGTAGGCCATATTCTATGGCTTTGCCCTAGATTAATGCCATTTTTTTGTACCTTACAAGAAGAGCTACAGGACTGTCTGGGGGGAGCAGGATGACCTAACGTCCAAAGTGGTCACTTTGTCAATGTTCCTCCCATAGACCTTATGGCAATCGCACTTACTCCTCTACCTTCTGGCAGCAAAAAAGGCATAACTTGAAGGTGGATGTCCAGTAGTATTGTTTTCATCAGTTTAACCCAAAGGTCTTTTTGTCGCATAAAGACCTTTGGGTTGAAATGCTAGAGTGTTTGTAACTGTCTGTTCCTCCCAGCGGGCCTATGGGCCATTAAATGCACTTCTGTAAAATAAATGACTTTTTAAATGGTTAACCAACTTGTGTTAAGGCTTTCATTTCAGTGTGCATGAGTGAGGACAGCCGTAACTGTTTCTTCCAAACTTGCTACAGTAGTCGCTGAGCACCCTCTACTCTCTGTGCGGCTCTTTTTGTTCCAATATGATAGCTGCGTTAGTTCAGAAAACAAAAAAATTGAGCAATACGATAGCTGTGTTAGTTCAGAAAACACGAAATGAGCAATATGATAGCTGTGCTCAGAAAACACAAAAGAACTGAGAAATACAATAGATGTGTTCAGAAAACAAAATTGAACTGAGAAATATGACAGCTGTGTGAGTTCAGAAAACACAAAATACTGAGAAATATGATAGCTGCCTTAGTTCAGAAAACACAAAAAAGCTGAGTAATACAATCTCACCAGTGATGATGAGTCAAGCCATTGCGTGTCCAATTTATACAATATATTTTAAACTGTGGAGCTTTCAGATTAGTTTTTAATGAGGATTTAACTATTTTCAGCTTGATTTCAATTCTCTGTTCTGAGAGCAGCAGGGGTCACCGTGATGTCTTCAGGCATTGTTCAAGCTGCTCTCCAATTGGTTAAGAGCTCCTTTGTAACCAACATAAAGTGATGCTAAATGGCGATGACACCCCGACAATGATGATAAACAGGTTATCATCATTTTAGGTCTCATAGCCATAGAAATAAAACATTTTATCTGTAATGTTTCATACTCGCCTACATTGTACATTAAATTTCAGAATGTTACTGAGTCAGTGCACTTATTTAATTGATATTTAATCTCTAATATCAGAGCATTACTAACTCCGAACTTTATTTATACCTTGTTTCAGTGATCCATTGTATAAGATGATGTCCAAAGATGACTCACCATAAATTTGACATGGATTACCCCTCAGCTGCCAGCTGTACAAGGGCAGTGCCCTACTAGACCCATCACTGTGATTTGTACAGACCACAAAACCAGACTTTGATAGCCACATGAGGATTCCAGCACAGCCACCATTTTGTTTTAAAAAATAATGTTGGAGGAATGTGGTCCCCAGATAATGGATAGCATTTGGAGAACAAGAGAGAGATGATCAGAAATTCTTCAAACAATATTACTGGAATGACTCATCAGGATTAAGTGCTGCAAGATTAATTTTGTCACCATCTGGACCAAATGTGCAGCGACAAGAGCATCTGATTTGCTTTAATATAATTAACGTGTCCATATGTCTACATATCTTGTATCGTATAACTGCTCTAGTGTTCAAATCTCCTGGCCTGGTCATTCCTGTCAATGAGAGTTTTCCAAAACTTCCACCTAGTAATATACAGGATGTAAATACACAAATGAATAAATATGTGTTAAGATTGGTGACACACTCTCCCACAGCCTCCCTGTTCACTCTGGTGTTCCCCACGGTTCCATACTTGGCCCTCTGTTTTTCAGCCTCTTCCTCAATAACCTCCCAGCAGCCTGTGACAATAAGATCTTACTTTACGTAGACGATGCTGTCCTTTTTTTCTTCTCACACTAGCCCAGTCCCTTTTACCCGTGACCTCCAAAACTATTTCAGCCTTGCCGAAACCTGGTTTGAGCAACATAAACTGCTATTGAATTATAAAAAAAAACCAAGGCTATGCTGTTTGCTAACTCCCGGAGCAAGTTCAGAACTGCTAGTCTAACAATTTACAACAAACTACAGCTACCACTTGATCAGGTCATTGAATTCAAAAAACTAGGAATTACTTACACTGCTCATTCTCCTATAGCTTGCATGTTAGCCTCATATCTAAATCTGTAAACTCAAGACTTGGTGTCCTCTGTCACCATCGACAGTGTCTTACCCCTGAAGCCAGGCAAACAGCCATCACCAGCTCCATACTGTCTATAGTGGATTACAGGTTAGTTTTCTATGGATCTGCACCAGATGCCACACTAAAGAGAGTAAGGATACCACTAAACAAGTGCTGTAGACTTGTTACAGGTGCTGATAAGGGTGCACACACCTGTGACCTCTACAACCTAACCAACTGGCTCAATCTACATGGGAGGCTAGCTTACCAGACATGTCTACTGGCAAAAAAAATCATCCTCTGCCTCACCCCACCTGCGACTCACGCCCTAATGTAGCTCTCCCCAGTACAAGGCCCACCTGAAGTTCTCACAGTTCCTCCTACCTGGTACTGTTCTGCAGGACCTCTCTGGGTCAACGTTCCTTCTACTTCAGGGCCCCATCCCTGATTAACGGTCTTCCCCCTGAAGTTTCTACTAAGAATAAACTAGGCCTGTATAAAAGGAAACTGTGTCAGCACCTCACAAACCTCAGCATGTGTGATTGTAACCTATAATCCCCAATATGCCCATCCTCCCCACCTTTTTATTCCCTCCCCCTACCTCGTCCTACCTTTCCTGCTCTTGTCCTTCTCATGGATCCTTCCACCTGGAATCCCTCTGTTCTCCATCCCCATGCCTCTTCGACACCCTCATTCTCTCTCTCTCACCCCTCCCATCATCCCTCCTTGTCCCCATTTCTCTCCTCTCCCCACCCCTCCAACTGCATACCCAACTCATCCTAGCACTTAGCAACTAATGACAAAGACAGTCCACCATCTGCACTGTACTTGTACACCCCTCTTGTGTGTCTCCCTCCCTTTCCCTTTTGGTTCTATACTGCTGTTCCCCACCCCTCACCCTCCTGCTGTCTAGTGCTTCCTTTCTTGTGTGGCTTATGACTGCATTTATTGTATTTGACTTTGCTGTTCCTGCCTGTACCTTCATCTGTATTTGACACAGAACCTTTGCAATCGAACCACTGGTTCAAAGGTATTTGTAATCCTAGTACTTAATAAATAAATAAATAAATAAAATAAATGCGTACATAGACCCACCTCTCAATCAGTGCTTCTCTAGACCTTTGGAGTCTAGTCCCCCAGAACACAACTATGGGACCATGTCTCATAACAACAGGCTGTGTGCTCTGGTGATGTATCATCTCACAGCCTGTACACTCAGTTGATGATATGCGTGTCCTTAATCCAAAAATAAAAACGCCAATCATGTACAAAGGGTAGAGTCTCTGCCTCAATCTGCTATGTTTTGTGATATAAAAAAGCATAAAAAGCTGAGGAGTGCCAGAAATGGAGGTGTAACTCAGATAGGGGATGGGTTCAGGGGGATTTATCGGGGAGGCGGGGGGCAGCAATGGTGTCTTGACTGGGTGCTGATTTTCGAGCAGACTCAACAGACCTTTAGGCCTACTCTGCTGGCATCTTAGTATGTTAGTATGTATGTTAGTATACTAGCATGAACTGAATCCAAAGGCCCCACTAGTATATCATATCGCTTGACTGTCCATCGTGTTACCCCTCAGAACCCTTCTGCCCATCCCTTTCAACTGCTTTACATTAGGAGGGACATCCCTCATTTTACCTCTCAGAACCCCTCATTCTACCCCTCAGAGCCCCCCTGTCCATATGTACCTCTCATCCATCCCACATTAGAAAGGATATCAATCATTTCATCCCTTAGAGACCCTCTGTCCATACCTTTCAAATGTCCCACATTAGGTGGGACATCCCTCATTTTACCTCTCAGAACCCCACTGTACATATGTAATTCTCAACCATTCCACATTAAAAGGCACATCACTCATTTTATCCCTCAGAACCCCTCTGTCCATACCTTTCAAGTGGCCTACAAAATGTGTAGGATGTCCCTTATTTTAGCCCTCAAAACCCCTTGTCATACCTCTCAACTATCCCATATTAGCAAGGACATCCCTCATTCCATTCCTTCAGAATCCCTCAGCCCAAACCATTAAACAGTACCACACTAGAAGGGACATCACACATTTCATCCTCAGAACACCTCTGACCATATTTCATAACTGTTCCACAATAAGAGAGCTCTCCTCATTTCACCCCTCAGAAGTTCTCTTGCCATACCTCTCAACTGTTCCACAATAAGAGAGATCTCCTCATTTTACCCCCCAAACCCCTCTGTCCACATCTCTTGACATTCTCTTACTGGGAGGGATGTCTCTTACTTTATGCCTTAATGCCCATCAGTACACATGTGTAGACTGTCCCACATGTGATATCACTGATTTTGTAATTCAGACCCCATCTATCTATATATCTCAAATATCCTATAGTAGAAGAAATGTCCCTCATTTTACTCCTTAGAACCTCTGTGTCTTTACATCTCAACTGTCTCAAATAGGAGGAGCATCATTCATTTCACTCTTTAGAGCACCTCTGTCCATATCTCTCTTAATTGACATATTTTGGGAGGGACATAACTCATCGAACACCTCAAAACCTGTCTATCCATATCCTCAAATATCCCACATTAGGAGGGATACTTCTCATTATACCACACAGAACCTTTCCTTACCTTTCAATTGTCCCACATTAGGAGGGATGTCCCTCATTTTAACTTTCAGAACACGCATCCATACCAGTCAACTATCGTTCTTTGGCAGAGATATCCCTCATTTTACACCTCCAAACCTCACTGTCCATACCCTCAACTATGCTGAATTGGGAGGGACAACCCCCACTGTACTAGTATGAACCTTTCTGTTAATACACCCATCAACTGTCCAACATTAGGAGGGATATCCTTCATTTTACTCCTCAGAATGCCTCTGTCCATACTTCATAACTGTCTCACGTAAACAGGGAAGCCAGTTATTTTACCTCTCAGAACCCTTTGTCTACATATCTCAAATGTCCCACATTAGAAGAAACATCTTTTTGTTTTACTCCTCAGAACCTGTTTTAGTTCCTATTGGGTTACAAAATTTGCACATGCCACCAACAGACCAAGAGAATGTGTACACTCCATTCACATCTAATTTATTGCTTGCTAATGTATTGTTTTTTTATTGTATGTTACACATTAATAAAGTTAATATAGACCAAAAAGAGACTCCTTCTGTTTTGAATCGACTGTTTCCTCTTCACCAAGAGCCTCACCTTCATCATGACCATCATTCTTTGCTGATGGATAAAGGGTTCACCACATAGGGTATGTAACGGGTTGGGTGCTTTTTCGCTGAGAGTCAGTATTGCACATCACTTTCGGTAAAATGCCAGTTTGGGTATTTTTGTGCCTTTTTACTGCAGTTTGCCTTTGTCTCTTCTGCCACATCTTCTGCTAGCTAATGTTATTATCTTCTGCTAGAGCCCCCATTGTTCCCATTAGCTGTTGTTTTCATGTTACATCCCAGGGTTCCTCCAATGAAGCCTGCACTTCATTTGTTTCACTGAATGCAACATTGGGAAAGAGTCCCAACATGTATGTTTCTTATTTTCAAAAGTGTAATTGTTACTCCAGGTTGTACCTTTCATAACCTCACCAAAGGACAGACAAGAAGAACTGTTGAGTCTTCCTATTCCATGGGCTACATTTTCTGTTACTAATTTCATTTTGTATACTTTTGAGCTTGACATACTCCATCTTTTCTCTCCTGCTCTCTCCTGCACCCCCTTTTCCTTCCTCCTCTCCCTTATCTCAGTGATTAAAAATAAAATGTGGCTAAAGTCAAGTTTGTCCAACAATTTTTAACCATTCAGGCCACTGCTCAGAATCTCTTGTATTTTGGCTTACTGCTGCTATTTGAGTCTTCCTTACTGCTAAATCCATGACTTGCTGAGTGTTCCTTCACAAACTGATTAGGACCTTAGGCAATGCAAGACCAATGAGGAAAGATTAAATTTACTCAAATAATTTGGCCTAGAGAGGAGAATGATTGTGGTGCTCCAAATACTCAAGGACAGAGGCAAGATGTAGTGACACAGATTGTAGCCACACAGGGTGTATCACACCACACTAAAATCCTACATTGTTAGCGATTTAGTACTGTATCACACTACAGTAGCATCATATGCTGTCAGATGTGGATAGTTGTACAGAACTCCTCTACTGTCCTACACTCTCAGACATGAAAGGCTGTATAGTACTACACTACCACCAACCTACACTGTCAGATGTGGATGGCTGTATCACACTGCACTACTGCCCTACACTGTCAGACATTGATGCTTATATCGTACTAGACTACTGTCCTACACAATCAGACATGGATGGGTGTATCACACAACACTGCTGTCCTGCACTGTCTGGCATGGATGGTTGAGCAGCACTACATTGCTGGCCTACACTGACAAACATGGATAGTTGCATCATATGCTACACTGCTGTCCTACACTGTCAGACATGGATGGTTATATCGCACTCCACTACTGCTCTACACCATCAGACATGTTTGATTGTATCAAACTACACTACTGTCAAACACTGGTAGACGTACTGTAGATGGTTGAATTGGGCTACACCGCTGTCCTACACTGTCAGACATGGATGGTTGTATCACACTGCACTACTGTCCTACACTCTAAGACATGGATGGCTGTATCACACTACACTACTGTCCTACATTCTTAGAAGTGGATCGTTGTATCACACTGCACTGCAGTCCTGCAGTCTCAGATGTGTATGGTTGTACTGTACCACATTGCTGTCCTACACTATAAGACATGAATAGTTGTATCATACTATAATACTGCCCTACACTGTCAGACATGGGTGGTTACATCACACTACTCTACTGACCTACACTGTCAGACGTTGATGGTTGTATCGTACTATACTACTATCCTACACAGTCAGACATGGATGGTTGTATCACACTACACTGCTGTTGTGCACTGTCTGACATGAATTGTTGAATAGCACTACACTGCTGACTTACACTGTCAGACATGGATAGTTGTTGTATCATACTACATTGCTGTCCTACACAGTCAGACATGGATAATTACATAAAACTCTACTCTTGCTCTACACCATCAGACATGTATGGTTGTATCAAGCTACACTACTGTTATACACTGACAGATGTAGATGTCTGTATTGGGCTACACTACTGTGTAGGATGGTTGTATCACACTACACTACTGTCCTACACCGTCAGACATGGATGGCTGTATCACCTTACACTACTGTCCTACACTCTTAGACATGGGTGGTTATATCACACTGTGCTGCTGTCCTACACTGTCAGATATGGATGGTTGTATCACACTACACTACCGTTCGACACTGTCAGACGTGGATGGTTGTTTCACACTACACTGCTGTTCAGCACTGTCAGACATGGATGACTGCATCACATTATACTGCTGCTCTACACTCTTAGACAAGGATGGTTGTATTACAGCACTGTCCTACACTGTTGGACATGGATGGTTGTATCAAACTACACTGCTGTTCTACACTGTCACACATGGACGGTTGCATCACACTACACTGCTCTTCTACACTGTCAGGCCAAAATGGTTGTATGACACTACACTGCTGTTCTACACTGTCAGACATGGATGGTTGTATTAAACTACACTGCTGTTCTACACTGTCAGGCATAGATGGGTGTATCACACTACACTGCTGTTCTATACTGTCAGACGTGAATGGTTGTATCAAACTACACTACTATTCTACACTGTCAGACATGGATGGTTGTATCACACTACACTGCTGTTTTGCACTGTCAGACATGGATGGTTGCTTCACATTACACTGCTGTCCTATAGTCTTAAACATGGATGGTTGTATCACACTACACTACTGTCCTACACCATTAGACATGGATGGTTGCATCACATTACAGTACTGTTCTACACTGTCAGACATGGATGGTTGTATCAAACTACACTGCTGTTCTGCACTGTCAGACATGGATGGTTATATCATACTATACTGCTGTTCTACACTGTCAGACGTGGATAGTTGTATCACACTACACTACTGTCCTACACTGTCAGACATGGATGGTTGTATCACACTGCACTGATGTCCTACACTCTCAGACATGTGTGTTTGTATCACACTACTCAACTGTCCTACACTGTCAGATGTGGATGGTTGTATCACACTACATTGCTGTTCTACACTGTCAAACATGGATGGTTGCATCACACTACACTGCTGTTCTACATTGTCAGACATGGATAGTTGTATAACACTACCTTACTGTTCTACACTGTCAGACAAGGATTTCTATATTAGACTACACTCCTGCCCTACACTGTCAGACAAGGATGGTTGTATTACCCTACACTATTGTCCTACACTGTCAGACAAGAATGCCTGTATCACACTACACTGTTGTCCTACACTGTCAAACTTGAAAAGTTGTACAGCACTAAACTGCTGTTCTGCACTGCCAGACATGAATAGTTGTATCACACTACACTTCTGCTCTAAACTTTTAGATGTGGATAGTTGCGTCACACTACACTGCTGTCCTACAGTCTCAGACATGTATGGTTGTATTGCACTACACTGCTGCCCTAAACTGTTAGACAGGCATGGCTGTATCATGCTACACTGCTGCCCTGCACTGTCAGACATGCATGGCTGTATCGCACTACACTTCTGCAATGCACTGTCAGACATGGATGGCTGTATCACACTACACTGCTGCCCTACACTGTCAGACATGGATGGCTGTATCACACTACACCACTGCCCAGTACTGTCAGACATGCATGTCTGTATCACACTACACTGCTGCCCTGCACTGTCAGACATGGATGGCTGTATCACATTACACTGCTGCCCTACACTGTCAGACATGGATTGCTGTATCACACTACAGTGCTGTCTTACACTGTCAGACATGGATGGCTACATCACACCACACTGCTGTCCTACACTGTCAGATATGGATTGCTGTATCACACTACAGTGATGCCTTACACTGTCAGACATGGATGGCTACATCACACTATACTGCTGTCCTGCACTGTCAGGCATGGATGGCTGTATCACACTACTCTGCTGCCCTACACTGTCAGACATGAATGGCTGTATCACACTACACTGCTGCCCTACACTGTCAGACATGGATGGCTGTATCACACTACACTGCTGCCCTACACTGTCAGACATGGATGGCTACATCACACCACACTGTTGTCCTACATTGTCAGACATGGATGGGCTGTATGACCCTACACTGCTGCCCTACAGTGTCAGACATGGATGATTGTATTACACTACACTGCTGCCCTGCACTGTCAGAGATGGATGGCTGTATCACACTACACTGCTGCCCTACACTGTCAGACATGGATGGCTGTATCACACTACACTGCTGCCCTACACTGTCAGACATGGATTGCTGTATCACACTACAGTGCTGCCCTACACTGTCAGACATGGATGGCTGTATCACACTACACTGCTGTCCTGCACTGTCAGGCATGGATGGCTGTATCACACTTCAGTGCTGCCCTACACTGTCAGACATGGATGGTTGCATCACACCACACTGCTGTCCTACATTGTCAGGCATGGATGGCTGTATCACACTGCAGTGCTGTCCTATACTGTCAGACATGGATGGCTGTATCACACTACACTGCTGCCCTACACTGTCAGACATGGATGGCTGTATCACACAGCAGTACTGCCCTACACTATCAGACATGGATGACTACATCACACCACACTGTTGTCCTACATTGTCAGACATGGATGACTATATGACACTACACTGCTGTCCTACACTGTCAGACATGGATGGCTACATCACACTACACTGCTGTCCTACACTGTCAGACATGGATGGCTGTATCACACTACACTGCTGCCCAACACTGTCAGACATGGATGGCTACATCACACCACACTGTTGTCCTACATTGTCAGACATGGATTGCTGTATCACACTACAGTGCTGCCCTACACTGTCAGACATGGATGGCTACATCACACTACACTGCTGTCCTACACTGTCAGACATGGATGGCTGTATCACACTACACTGCTGCCCAACACTGTCAGACATGGATGGCTACATCACACCACACTGTTGTCCTACATTGTCAGACATGGATGACTATATGACACTACACTGCTGCCCTACACTGTCAGACATGGATGGCTGTATCACACTACACTGCTGCCCTACACTGTCAGACATGGATTGCTGTATCACACTACAGTGCTGCCCTACACTGTCAGACATTGATGGCTGTATCACACTACACTGCTGTCCTGCACTGTCAGGCATGGATGGCTGTATCACACTTCAGTGCTGCCCTACACTGTCAGACATGGATGGTTACATCACACCACACTGCTGTCCTACATTGTCAGGCATGGATGGCTGTATCACACTGCAGTACTGCCCTACACTGTCAGACATGGATGACTACATCACACCACACTGTTGTCCTACATTGTCAGACATGGATGACTATATGACACTACACTGCTGTCCTACACTGTCAGACATGGATGGCTGTATCACACTACACTGCTGCCCTACACTGTCAGGCATGGATGGCTGTATCACACTACACTACTGTCCTACACTGTCAGACATGGATGTCTGTATCACACTTCAGTGCTGCCCTACACTGTCAGGCATGAATGGTTACATCACACCACACTGCTGTCCTACACTGTCAGGCATGAATGGCTATATCACACTGCAGTGCTGCCATACACTGTCAGACATGGATGGCTGTATCACACTACAGTGCTGCCTATACTGTCAGACATGGGTTGCTGTATCATACTACACTGCTGCCCTACACTGTCAGACATGGATGGCTGTATCACACTACACTGCTGCCCTACACTGTCAGACATGGATGGCTGTATCACACTGCAGTGCTGCCCTACACTGTCAGACGTGGATGGCTACATCACATCACACTGCTGTCCTACACTGTCAGATGTGCATCTGAGTTCAAACTACCTTATAAACAGAAGAAAATATGTAATAGAATTGTTCCCATGTCAGAAAAAACAATAATCTCTAGAACTCAAATTAAGGAATGGGTTGCTGTATCTTGCCTAAAATATCAAATAAGGGAAATCATTTTACTACGCAGAATCCGAAAGGTTGAAACTCTCCTGGAGAGTTTTAACACTGTTTCAGATCTCAGTCACTTTAAGGTGTTAAAAAATGTGTCAGATTACATACAGTACATTGTGTGCCTATTCAAAATCTAGTTACATGTAGAAATTATTTATTTACAAAAAAATATAATAAAATGGTACATTTATTGTTGGACTGCATCTGCACATGAACTGTGCATGTGAATGAAATCTGAAGCTACCCCAGGACCCATATGAAAACTTGATGGCTCACTTAATGAGGTTTATTCATGGTGGAAACACTTTTAAGTAAATAAATAACAGTTTTTATTAAATGATTGAGGTAAGTTACCTGCCTGGTCAGTTTAGACATTAACCGTAACATTCTGTCTATGTAAGTTTATTCTGGAAGTTATCTGTGACAACTGTATGTTCTGCACTGGAACCTGTCAAGGTCCAGTAGTAGACAGAGGTTACCTGCTTAATGATTTTTCATGTAAGCAAATACATAATAAATTAAATATGTACATATACATTAAAATACTTATATTATTAACATGGACCATGTAATGGCTTGACTCAGAATATGCAATCTATTGTGTCTTTATTGGGGAAGGGGCTTGACCGTAACTCATGAGTGACAGAGCCATGAATGAGTTATAGTATATGGTTAGAGTTTATTGTGGATGGAAAACGATGGTTTTCCAAATCCTGTAGTAGGACAGTTCAAAGGTCAAAAAAGTTGTTGTACTATCGTTCTGACGTCACATCGATAGTACAACAACTTTGGCCCCTTGAGCTCCTACCTGACTGATGGAAACAGGCAGTGATTAAAAAAATGCATTCTAAAATGGCGGATTCACTTAGCGAGTGGTCGGGCGAGCAGACAGTTTGGACACGGACTGCCATAGTGGCTCCGTGTCTCCAAACTATCAATTTGCAGGGGGGAGGGTTCTGAATTTTTGGCACAGTTACGGTTAAAGCACAGCGGGACCGCATTGAGTAATACTGCTATATTCAGGGATATGACCAGAACAGAGCATAACCGCAGTGAGGAGGACCGGTATCTTGGGGGACGGGACTCAAGCGAGGACCAGTGCAGGAGTGTCAACACAAGGTATGAACCTTGTGTCCATTTTGGGGAACTATATATATAAAATAGTGGATGGTTGACCATCACAATCTGTTCATGCTTTCCATCTCGGAAGTTGATGATGCTATGGAGACCTCTCTCGGCTTCGCTTTGAGGTCTCTATGATGTCATCAACTCCTCAATGGAAACACAGCCTTGTTGTGGATGGTTAACCATCCACTATTCTATATATAGAAGTTCTGCCCCCTCAGAAATGGAGATAGTTGCATATTTTGAGTCTGGCCATTGTGTATCCAATTTATACAATGTATTTTATATTGTAAAGCTTTTACATTAATTCTTTTGGTGACAATTCAACAATTTCTATTTCATTTACTAACATACTAAAATGCCAGCAGAATAGGCCTAACAGTCTTTCGCGTCTGCTCGTTTGGTCAGCCCCCACCCTGGCAGCTAACCTTGCTGCCTCCCTCACCTTCTCTGGTTTCTCCCTTCCCAGTTCAGGATATTCTCGCTACATTGGATTTTGTTTCCAGAACCCTTCCCCTGCACCTGTCCCACCCCTTCTTGCACCCCTCCACCATCTCTGCCTCCACCAGCCCCCTAGGCAGTGCATTCCATGGTTCCACCACCCTCTCACCACTCTGTTCTGAGTGAACAAGTGGCCACTGTGATGTCATCAGGCATTGTTCGAGCTGCAACCCCACTGGTTAAGGGCTCCTCTGTGACCTATCCAATGAGGAGATAAAGTCTGATAATCCACCTGACACTGAGATTTATGATTTATCTTTATTTAGAATGCCTCAGTGACTAAAATAATTTCTCTGTAAGGTTTTACACTCACATACTTTTGTATCAGTATCTTCAGTTACAAATTTTCAGTGGCAAAAATAATTTCTCTGTAAAGTTTGGCTTTAGCCTAGACTGCATAAATATATTTATTAAGAATGTGTCAGTGTCTAAAATAAGTAGTTTCTGTGAATGGTTTGACTATCACTGACATTAAATAAATATTATCATTTATAATTTTTTGTGGCTAAAATGAATTCTTTCTCTGCAAGGATTGACTCTCATCTACATTATAAAAAACATGTTTACTGGCAATATTGTATTTCATTTCATTTTTCCACCTTCAGTACAGACATAATGAAAATGTTCCATATAGGATGAAACCAAGTAGTGTGCAAGTGCCTAATGGAGAACTCCTCAAATTAAGTTAAAATAACTTACTTTCCAAAAGGCTTCCTTCCTGATTAGTGACATGAAAGTATAACAAACTGAACTAACACTGACCGACTCCATCTTGTGTACAGTACACTTGCGCCTCTCACTGCATTCCAATATGCTCTGATGATTAATGCCAGCACATACATAGAGAATATGCATGGAATGCTTTATGTTATTTTATTTTTTTTTACACACTCAAGGTGTGTGATATCACATAAAGTACAAGTGTAAAGCACAAGTGGTTTATAATGGTGTCACACCCCAAGGGTGTGTTAAAAAATAAAATAAAAAATATCAACATGTAACAGGTTTATTTCATCTAATCGCTTGTTTTGTGATTGAGGGGAAAAAGTAGGTAGACATACAGAATACGTTTGAATGACATTATGCCGTAAAAACTGGCTGTGTATTATGGAGAAAACCAGTTATTACGGAATTTGAAGGTGGTGGCGCCCGCATATTAAACACTCTAATGCATAATTACAGTACAGTCTTGATTGACTGGCCCCCTATTATCTGAACATCACTATGTAACAAACTGGTTATCACGCCTCGCGAGTGCATATCACGCTGAATGTTTACTCCCAGTAATACAAACTCACGACGATCCAAACTACTATCGTGTCACCCATGCAGTTTGCATCATTAAGATTGTATTGTACTTTTTAAACATTTGTTTTTAGTGAACAGAAAGGACATAAAACAAAGTATATTGCAAAACTTACAAGTATACAATCCAAACATTAGAAATAACAGATTACATACATTTTTTGCTATTTCTGACCCTTTTTGAGTCCTTCATCATTCACGAAGTCCAGAGTCAGCCATGTAAAACTGACAGTTTTGTTACCTCTGTGCCTCATCTGGTATTCTTCACATAGACGCTGTCAGAGTTCAGAGTATGCAGCATTTTATAATGATACTTTTTTTAACTAAATAATTATTTGTTACATGCAGAAGATACAAAGAAGCTAAAACTGATGATATTATACCTGTTCAGAAAAGAACCATGTGAAGAGTTATAACTTACCCCCATCTGTTTACACATCAATATAATTTAATCAGAACCCTTTACAAAGTGATTACCAATCCCCCCCTTCTGTGCAAGGTACCGAACCCCAAAAAACAAATGATGATCAACCATTTAACTACTCCCTGCCATTGTGGGTCACAATCTCCCCAATCCTAGGCATGCCGCTGTTGTTCATGTATTACTGTTAGCTGACCCTTGTCCTGTCATGCAGCGTGCAACTGAAATGTGGTCCACATGCAAATGTTTACTTTAGCAGCAAAAAGGGACAAAGCTGTTGGGACTGCGTTATTGCTTGCCTTCCACTCTGGGCCCAAGTGGGAGGAAAAGGACATTTTTTAAGCTAGTGAGGTACGCAACAAGTATTAGTCAGGTGAGTATTGACACTTTAACAAATAATCCTGGTTGGCTCTACAAGGTTGATATGGCTCTGTACCCACCTCTCCCAGTGAAACAATCTGGATACGGAGAAGTAGAGATTGGGTAGCAATATGTAGGTCTAGTTCTACAGAGCAAAAAAAGGTATGTACAAAATACACAGAAAAAGGCTTATTTACAATAGTTGAGTTGTAGTTCATTTAAACAGAGGTGCTAAGAAACATTAGACTGTAATATAACAGTTAATCTAGTCCAGGTTCCAGGTTCCTGAAAGGGCCTGGAATGCAGGACTCTTCCCCCTGCTCCTAGATCCCCTAGTGTAGTGCAGGTCTGCTGGATTGGTGCATCTTCTCCTATTATATCTCAGCCCAAGATCCACCCTAGCCCCCATACTGCACCACTTCTCTGCACTACCTCTACCTCATACCTTAACTCGTCAACCTCCATCCCTACTTTCTAGTCCTGATCTGCACTTATGTATTTTTGTTCGTTGTCCCCAGGGTTAATCAGGGTTGTCTCCAACAAGATTAACTGTTATATTACATTTTAATGTTTCTAAGCACCTCTGTTTAAATGAACTACAACTCAACTATTGTAAATAAGCCTTTTTCTGTGTATTTTGTACATACCTTTTTTGCTCTGTAGAACTAGACCTACATATTGCTACCCAATCTCTACTTCTCTGTATCCAGATTGTTTCACTGTCCTCACATGTAATTGTCCTACTGCTTGGATATGCACCCTTTGTATAACTACTAATGTTTCCACCTTGCTGCCTCGTTGTAGCCAGGGTTGTGGCTGAAATTGGTCCTTATGGATCAGTCCACTTACCTGGTTATCAAAGACATAAATAAATAAACAAACAAATAAATAAATAAGTATCATTTTTCCCCTGCTGCTTGTTAAACTCGTTCTTAATCCGATATATAGTAAACTCTAAGTCAACCATATGTACAGTCACAAGAAGTATCTGTGACTGTTCTGTTCCTACTGCTAGTCTTGTCTCCCTGGACACTGTTGAAGATGGCCCTGACTTAATGGAGGTGTATACCTTGTCTCAGGTGGACACACTATGTACAACTCAACTGCACCTTTGACACACCTGACAGATAATGTTCATCTCAACTGCACCTTACAAACTTGCACATTTAGTATTATAAAATGGGTTCAGAAAATCCTGTATTCTGATTTGTCAAAACAGGCCACCTGACCATGGATTAATCCCCTGTAAACCCACAGTTGCCTTGCTGTACTACAAAATACTGAGTGACAGCAATGTAAAGAGACTTTTCAGATCACTCCACCAGAGAAACATGTAAAAATCTACAACTACGGCATCCTAATTAGGACAAATCCATCTAGTGAAGAACTATAACTATGGCATCCCAAGAAGGACAGACCCAATAGGCAGAAGAACTATTTTATTACAAATGCATGTAAACCGTGTTTTTTTAAATATTTATTTTGGTAAACCTCTAAAATAAAGTTGCCCATTTTATATGCAAATTAACCCCACTCCAGGGCATGGGTTTACCGAGAATTAATCCTTGCCAAGGTGGTTGAAGTCACTTGATCTGCGGCCTCATGCCTCACCCCCCAGAGTGGATTAATTCGCAGTAAACACATGCCCTGTCATGGGTTAAGCCTTATATATACATCTCATCTGCACATTACAAACTTTATATTTTGATTGCTGTACCTTAAAAAAGTATCAAAGAGCAGTACACATCTCATTTGCACCAGCCGCACCTTGACTTCTGCCTACAGTTGCCAGGTGGAATGCTGTCCTTGTTGACCTTGTAGAGACATCACTGCCAGGTTTGAGTTTTTAACTGCCCCGCACTATTTTCTGGTTACTGGCAGTTTGATCTCAGGAAGAAATTGGGGCTCTGCATGTTTTGTTGGGCACTGCATGCTTAGTTGGGCACTGCATGTTTAGTTGGGCACTGCATGTTTAGTTGGAGCTCTGCATGTTTAGCTGGGCACTGCATGTTTAGTTGGGCACTACATGTTTAGTTGGAGCTCTGCATGTTTAGTTGGGCACTGCTTGTTTAGTTGGGCACTGCATTTTTAGTTGGGCTCTGCATGTTTAGTTGGGCACTGTATGTTTAATTGGAACTCTGTGTGACTGCAGAATATCCCATCTTTTTTAGAGTCAGATAATTCCTTTTTAATATTAACCGTGTGTTCATGTTGCAGAAAGTGTTATGATGTTACTAGGGTATGCCGTGTCCATGTTTCTTCTGTACATTTAGTGCAGTTGTGGACCTCTATCTCCATTGTTCTTCTCCTCTGCTTTTTGTAAGGTTCACTACTCCCAGTGACAAATGTATAAAAAGTGTCTCGTGAATGCTGTTCATGCAGACACTGCAAGTTTAGTGTAGAATTAGCTAATTAAGCAAACAGTGTTTACTTTTGTTTCACACGATCTCTGCTCCATATGTGAAGTTTATTTTTTACAGCTACACTGCCCATAATGCTGTGTTTACCTTAACCACACCTTGTAATCATACCTGTTGTTGAGGTGTTGTACAGCAAGCTGCAGTGTACCTAACTAGCATTTCTTAAATTCATGCAAGTTCTCCGGATGACTACACCTCTGGGTGAGGTGTACCCCTTCACTCAGGTGTACCTAAGTAGCATTTGTTAGATGCACAGTCATCAACTACACCTCTGACCCACACCTCAAGTGCAGTATACCTCATTAGCAATGTTTAAGTTGAGTATCAGCCACATCTACACAGGGTGTAGACAGAATGAGAAGGGACCTGCAGAAACTTGAAGAATGGTCAGGGGTTTGGCAGTTGAAATTCAATGCAAGGAAGTGCAAGATAATGCATATGGGGCACAAAAACCCTGGCACAATATATCAGTTGGGGGGGTGAGGATATAGCATGCACCAAGCAGGAAAGGAATCTTGGAGTTATCATCTCTGATGACCTCAAGGCAGGGAAACAGTGTGACAAGGCAGCAGGTAAAGCAAATAGGATGCTGGGATGCATAGGCAGGGGCATCACCAGCAGGAAAAGGGAGGTCATAATTCCACTATACAAGACACTAGTGAGGCCGCACCTGGAGTACACTGTGCAGTTCTGGAGACCTTACCTACGTAAGGACATAGACAGGGTAGAGAAGGTTCAGAGGAGGGCAACAAAGATGGTGCATGGATTGCATCACAAGTCCTATGAGGACAGGTTGAAGGCACTGAACATGTACTCCCTGGAGGAGAGGAGGGAGAGAGGGGATATGATAGAGACATACAAGTATCTTACAGGGAGGAACAGGGTGCAGGAATGCACTATTTTTAAGCGAAAAAGATGTTCCAGGACTAGAGGGCATGGGATGAAGTTGGAGGAGGACAATTCAGAGGAAACGTGAGGAAGAATTTCTTCACAGAACGGGTGGTGGACAAGTGGAACACCCTGCCAGAGGAAGTGGTGAGGGCTGAAACAATCACGGGATTTAAGAATGCATGGGATAGACATAAAGGAATTCTGGAGGTCAGGGGTAAGGGGCAACAGACATCCTGGAAAACATAAACTGAACTTACAAACTTAAATGGGCAGACTGGGTGGGCCATAGGCCCTTATCTGCCGACACTGTCTATGTATCTATGTATCTATGTATCTAAATTGCAGTGTAGTTGCACTGCTGTTGAACCTCATGCGCACAACTCAGACAGCTGTGCAACTGAAGTGTTTACCTTGAGGTGTAGAGCTATGGAGCCCCTGTCTATAAACAGAGTCCTTGTAAGTAAATGTCAGTGTTATACAACATACTGGAGCATGCTTCAAAGCTAATGGAGTCCTGTCTCTAACTAAACCCCCTTATCAAAAGTAAATGCCACTGTTATATGAGTTACTGGGGCTCACTTCAGAGCTAGGAGAGCCATGTCTATAAAGTAAGCTCCCTCCTCCGAAAAAAAAGGTAAATGCCAGTGTTGTATGAGTTACTGGGCATCGCTTCAGAGTTATGGGGGCCCTGTCTATAAACTGAGCCCTCCCTGTTATGAGTAAGCATCAGTATTGTATTAGTTACTGGGGGTCATGTCAGAGCTATGATGTCTCTATCTATAAGCTAGGCCCCCCCATATGTAAATTTTGGTGTGGCATTTGTTACTGGAGCTCACATCAGAGCCATGAGGTCCTGTCTATAAACTGAGCCCCCTCTCCTCTCTTTGATTGTAAGTAATCTTTTGGATGAGCTGTTAAACCAAGGTCCCATCTGCCTGTTCTGGTGGTAGTTCAGGTGGATGTTAAAGATCCCATGACACTTCTCGAAAAGAGTAGGGGAATTTTTTAATAGAATATAAAATAAGCAAATAACCAAAAACAATATATCATCATTACAACCACTGTAAACCATAAATCATAAAACAAAAAACATTGTATGACATACATAGCAATGAGTTAGGAGCAAAAAAAGAAGGCCCATACCCACCCAAGAACATAACACGAACCTGAAAAGCTATTAAACACATATTTTCAACAAAAGAAAAGTTTGTGTATTACCCTTATTTCAAACATAGGATGCTAATTGCATCTTAAGGGTGCTCTAATCAACAACAAAAAATTCACATTATTGATACATCATTATCCATTATCCATGGAAAATCTTTCCATAGTTCCAACAACTTATCTCTAGAAAATAAACATTTTCCTTTTTGATAGAGTGTTTTTAAGTCATACACTACTTTGTTCAGAATTCCCAAATACGTTCCTTCTTTTTGATGTAATGTAAAAAAACATCTATTAAGCCATATCTGCTGTTTAAAACAAGTTATCACTACCCTTAGGGTGCTAATATACCTTTTCCGTCAATCCTTAGAGAAGGTTGCCTACATCATATTTTCATATGCCATAGTCTGGAAAACACTCTCTCCCCATTGTTGTGCTACAAATTCCCCCAAATCCCTGATAAAGGAACAATCAAACAGCAAATGTTGTATAGTCTCTTCCAGTCTAATACTATCATGTCTACTACACATCCTTTCTATCTGCTGCTGGTGTTTATGGTTTGCCTTCACATTCATCTTCTCATGGAAAGCCAGCCAATGTACATCCCACATTTGCTCAGGAATTCTTCAATGTATCATTAACTTCTTTAGAGCTGACAGACTTTGATCAGGACATTTTTCAAAACCTCTCCCAACTTGACAGAGAGAATGCAACAAATAAGCATACAATTGTTTTCTTTGCAGTGTTACCAGAGTATTTGCAGAGAGGTGCCATTGTTTTAGCCTCAAAAAAGTCTCCCTGAGGTAGTTTGCAGTCCCAGCTGATCTTCGAACTACTAATAATCTCCCTCCTGACCATTGTTGAAACCACACCTGGCAATTTTCATACATTAAATGTTCCCAATCCTACAGTGGTTTCTGACAGTATTGGTCTACTATTACAGTTTAAAAAAATGCTATTAAAAAATATTACCGGATTGACCATGTTTAGACCTCCTTGGTTGACAGGTAAATATGTTATATTTCCCCTTTTAGGATTTAATCGACTCTCCCATAATGCCTGGAAACAAATACTAAAAAGAGTAGTCTCATACTTCTTTGGTGTGGGGAAATAAAACTCAAATATATGAATATGGGTATTAAAAAGGTTTTAATTAGATACACCCTCTTCTTTTTACTTGGTTTCCACCTGTTCCAATTTATCACTTTTTGTTTACCTACCTCAAGCTTTGGCTCCCAGTTTATTTCATCCAAATTCCCTAAACCAAACTGTATACCTAAAATATTTATGGGTTCTAAAATTATGGAAATACCATTAATACATGTTGTATATCCCAATGTATAATTTAATCTATGACCAACACATTTCTGTACATTCAGAGAGGCACTAGAAATGTTGCCAAATGAGGACCAGAGTGACACCGCTGCAGTGACTGAAACTCCATCTGCCACCAAGAGACTCATGCCATCTGCATATGCCACAATCTTCTGTGAACATTCTTGTCCTGCTATAGTTAGTGGTTTAATAAGTGGATTGCTAGAAATTGCTCTTAAAAGTGGGTCTATAAAAAATAAATATAAGATAGGACTAAGAGGGCAACCCTGTCTGACCCCCCTCTGAATGTGAATTAATGGCCCTTTCCATCTGTGTACTAATGGAATAACTGTTGCTGTTCTGAATATTGCTTTGTTCCACTGTATTACATTAGGGGGTACCCTATAACAGGATAACACTTCCATAAAAATTCATGTGTCACCAAATCGAAGGCTTTCCTCTTATCCAGCAATATCAAAAAAACATCCAGGGTTCCTCTTTTACCACGTTCCACTACCTCCCTGAGTAGTAATAATAAATCTACTATTTTTCTCTCTGGTATGGAACAGAATTGTGTGATAGATATCACATGCTTAGCCATCAATAACAAGCATTTTGCTAAAATTTTAGTCAAAATATTAAAATCTGTATTCAAGAGACTAACTGGTCTCCAATTTTGTAAATTCATCTTCTCTCCTGTTTTTACAACTAGATTAATACACCCATATTCATACTTAAGGGGACCTGTGATGTAGTTAGAATTTCATTATACATAATTGTTAGTTCTTCACTCAATTCTGTTCCTAATAATTTATATAATTTATTTGACAGCCCATCTGGCCCTGGTGTTTCCTCTGTTGACAAAGATGAAATTGCTTCCAATATTTCCTCAGCTCTAATTGGACCCAATATTTCCTTAAGAATAGTATCACTAACAGCTGGAATAGTGGACAGGTCCAAAAATTGAGCTGCATTTTCAGCATCAGGAAGAAGGAGGCCATACATTGTCCTAGTATAAGTGGATACTATCTGAAGTATTTCCTCCTTAGTTTTACAAATAGTCCTTTCTGAATTTTGTAAACTAGTCATTTCAGTTTTTTAAATTTTTTGAAAACAGCTATCGAAAGGACATACTGTTTCTGAACGACCTTGTTTTTCATATTTCTGTTGATGATACGAAGCCTTGAACTTTTGTTCATGATAGGACAATAAAGCTTCTTTTATTTTAGAAGCTTGAAAGGAGAGATCCTGATTAGTATTGTGCATAATTGTTAGAAGATTTTGAAATATACTGTATTTCTATTATGTAAATAAGTTAAATAGTGTTTCTTGCTAAGTGACCTACTTAACCGTTGAAGTCATTTCTGTAAATCCATTTTAGTATCTTCCCACCACTGTATGGGATTATCAAAGAAAATAAATACAGATTTTCTTGCCTTAAGTAATTCCTGAATAGCTAATGTTATAAATTCTGTTTTTAATAAAGATACATTCATTTTCCAAATCCCAAAACTTTTGATAACTGAAAGGTTATGTCCCAGCTGAATAGATAATAAAACACGATCTTAGAATTCAGCCAGTTGTATGGTTGCTGAATTCAATACTGCATTCTATGAAGTAAAAACATAATCAATTCAAGTAGCTAGGTTCCCCTTATGAAAAGTTGGTGTGTGTAGTTTGGTGACATAATGATATGCATCCCGTAGCCTTGCTTTATTTATTAATTATACTAAACTATTAGTGTCACAATATATTTTATGAATTGCCAGCTGTTTCCTTTTATCTTTTATAACCAGACTACAATTAAAATCACCTGCAAATATGATAATACTAGACATGTACAAAAAAAAGGTTGCATAGCTTTAAAAATCCTCAATCTGTGCCGCTTTTGTTTGTGGTACATATAGGTTTATAAGTCGAAACATAGTTTGTTGTATACAAACGTCCAAAATCAAAACTCTGCCAAGTACTAAATCCATCAGTTTTATGAACTTAATTTCTGGCATCCTAAAAAGTATCCCAACCCCTGATGCTGTTTCCTGGCCTATGAACCAAAAAGAAGCCCCATAAAACCATATGTTTTTTGCCACCTGTACTTCATGCAGCGTATGAAACCGCACATCTTGCAAAAAAATTATTCCTATACGTAGATAAGTAAGAGAATACTGCCTTCCTTTTTTTCCCGTCCGTTTTATACTATTAACATTTATAGTATAAAAGGTAGGGTTCGCTAACATCAGTCATATAAAGAACACATCATTTAAATCTTCCCCTTCTCAGTGAATATCCTCTATCTTTACTTTTGTGGGCAGCCTTACATTTTTGTTGTTTGGAAGGCTTATCTTGCACACCTGGGTCAGAGGGGAGCTCTGGCACTGAAGATGCCACTGAGGATGTATCAGAATCCACATCCAAGTGCTCCAAGTGAAGTAACTCATATTTGTTTGCAAGGGGCACTGGCTTAGGAACATGTGAATTTGTGGATGGATTAATAAACGTCCTTTGCCTCAGCACTCTGTACTCTAACTCTGACTCTGACTGAGGAATGGGGGGGGGCATGCTAGCCACTGCAGAGACATCACCTCCTTCAGTCTCAGGCAGTCTTCCCTCCACAGGCTGGGGTTCTGTACCTTCTTCTATAAGACTTCCATCAGGGGGCTCCATTTGTTGTAGAATGCATGCAATATCCTTGGAAGGGCCTGGTTGGGATCACTGCCTGAAATTAAATCTACAGGATTTTCTGGAGCATGCAAGTGTTGGGCCCCTACTCTATTCTTTTGAGCTAGCATGATAAGGAACCTTTGTTCTTCCCCATCAGCCTGATCTCCGATGTTATGTGTTGCCCACTTGCAATTCTGAAAGGTATGCCCAGATTCACCACATAAATTGCATTCGCATTCATTTATACAGTGCATTCCTACATGACCCAGGTTCCCACACACAGTGCATCGAACTTGATCACAGACACTACTCCGATGTTCCCCGGATCCACATCTTTAACAAGTTTTAGGCTGACCTGCATAGAACAGGACGCCCCTGTCCTGCCTCAAAAAGAAGGAATTAGGCAAATGCACCACCCCGTATCAATTGTTTTTAAAAGAAATTTCACTCTCAACCCCCCTCCCCATCCAAATGTTCTCCAAGTCAAAAATTGCCTCAGGTTCTTCCATCACTGTGCACTTCTGTTTAAGCCAATGTGTTACATCATGCACCCTTACACCTTCATTGCAAAAGAGTACTGTAATAGTCTTTTGTGCTGGCTTAGACAAGGGTATTGCTACGAATGGAGTCCACAAGGAAGTTTTTTTCAGAGAGTTATATTTTGCCCAAAAACGCTCCAGGCCATGTGTAGTTTTAAAACTAATGTCAAATGTAGACTCCCCTGAAACATGAATCAAAGCATAAAGCTCATGTGCAAAAAATGTCATTGAGTTTTTTAACAATTGCCTTGTCACAAAAACTCTGTCTGGTATCTCAGACAGTCCTCCTACATAGAAAAGCTGCACTGCATATGTCTCTTTGCCGGTAAAATAGGCATGTTAAACAGGGAAGAAAAAGGTTTCTTGGCTGTTCGATTTATAGTGTTCAGAGGTCATTCAGGAGCTGTCCTGGCACCTGCAGTTTTGGTCTCGACAGCAGGATCAGATACATCGAGTGGTAACATAAGATGTGGATTCTGAGTAAGTGCTAACTGGGAGGGTACTTCAATGTCCAATTCGGGGGGAGGGCTGGGTCTTGAAGGACCACTGCAGCCATATCGTTTGGCACAACATGTATTGGGAAGGGGCCCAATTTCCATTGCCCTGTCTCCGAGTCTTGCACCCATCCAGCTCCCTTCAGAGCTGTAGAGACTGTCCAAGTTGACTTCAAAGTCAGTGCCTCCTAGTCAGGGCACCATAGGCTAAGTGAAGATTCACTTATTTGTGCCATTCCAGACATTTCCCCTGACTCAGCTACAGCCCATTCAATTTCCATCACTTGCAAAGCTTCTGCAAATTTCACCTCGTCTGCCCAGTTTTTTTTGCCCTCCTTTGATGTTCCTGCGTCAGAGGTAATCAGCTGAGCGCTGCTGACAGAAGGTTGCTGGCTGCCAGTTCGCAGTGCTCTTATTCTAGTACTGAGCTGCATTTTCTATACACAGTGTTGCTGTTCCTCAGCAGCTGGCCTGTTCACTTAATTGTTTCAGCTTTAGGCCAGAAATTGTGGACTCACCACTCATGTCATTTTCTTCCATTTCTTCACCCAACTCCTCCGACTGATTTTCTCCATCTGTAGAGATATCCTCATGCACCTCAAGACTTGACATTTCCACCAGGTCAGTAACAACCCCGGTCTTGTTTGCTACCTCTGAATTATTTCCATTCTCTAGAGTAGAGAATATCCATTATATTGTCTTCATTTCGGAATAACACTGTGATGACACGGAAAGGCTGCTTAGTAAGGAGAATGACTTGGAATGGAGTCCAGAGAGGGTTAGTTTTTAAGGATATATATTTTCCCCAGAATCATTCAAGTAAGTCTGAGGTTCTAAAGCTGATATCGAATGTACTTTCGCCAGAGGCATGAATAAGTGCATAGACATCCAATGGTGTGAAGTCCAGGGATGTTTTTAACAGAGTTCTACCAACGTAAAAACAATCTGGCGGAGACTCCAAGCCCCTGAGATAGTAGAGACAGATTGTGTTCCATTTCTTAGCCAATTCAACAGGCTTCCAAAACAAACTAGCAAAAGTCTGGACCTTCTCTGGTTGGGGAGTATCTTCACTAGATTTCCCCACAAACTCAGTAGCAGTTTCAGCACAGGAATCAGTGACTGGTGCTTGGGAAACCGACTGCCCCTGGGTTTGCAACAAGGGGGAAAAAGAAATAGTACCTGAGGCCTCAGCCTTCTGCTGAGGTGCCATTGAGTCCATACCACAAGGTCCGTTGTCACTAGTAACCTGCTGTGATTCCTCTGAAATACCACACGGTACTGCGCCAGCATTCCCGCTGGCGTACGACGGATCAGAAACCCAGATGCCCTCTAAATTTTGTAGCCAACCAGCTCTTTCCAGTGCACTTTCCGTGACCACCTCTCAGCATCCGCGACTGGGTCCAGTTCGGAATCAGCTGGTGGAGCAGCAAACACAGGAGGCAATCCTGCTGAGACAATAAATACCTTCACTGCCGTATTCTGAAGAGCTCCCAGTGAGACCTCCTGAGAGCGTTTCCTTTTTCTTTCCTCTTCATTTTGATGGGCCTTCTCTTCATTTATTTGAGATTCCATGTTTTGTAGTTCCTTCTGAAGTACAGCTCTTTTCTCAGAGAGTGATAACTCCTCAGGCAAAGACTCCTCCTGACAATCAGTATCTAGATTCAAATCTCCCAGTTCCTCCAGTTCCAAAACCATTTGTTCCAAAACTGTGTTGCCATTGCAGATGTCAGCAGCACCTGCTGCTCAACAAGTACACAACCTGCTGGCACCTCCGTCTCTCCAGGACTGGAGACCTCCATCATCGCTGCAGTGGTTCCCCCTACTGGACGAGTAGGGGAATTTCCCATGTGCCTTGGTCAAATTTCCCCCCATTCAGTAAAAGTACCATCAACAGCTTAATCTGGTTCCGTTTCAGTTGGTTACCATCTGTATCGCCCCCTCACCCGGGTCACCCCTGAAAAAGGGACTTCTAGTCTCAGTGGGCCTACCCGGCCAACAAAAATACAATAAAGTAAATATCAGTGGTGTATATGTTACTGGAACTTACTTCACAGCTATGGGTCCCTGTGTGTAAACTGAGCCCCCACCCCTATCATAAGTTATTATCAGTGTTGTATGAGTTACAGGGACTCACTCCAGAGTTATGGGTCCCTGTCTGTAAACTGAGCCCCCACACCCATCATAAGTTATTATCAGTGTTGTATGAGTTACAGGGACTCACTCCAGAGTTATGGGTCCCTGTCTGCAAACTGAGCCCCCACCCCCATCATAAGTTGTTATCAGTGTTGTATGAGTTACAGGGACTCACTCCAGAGCTATGGGTCCCTGTCTGTAAACTGAGCCCCACCCCATCATAAGTTGTTATCAGTGTTGTATGAGTTACAGGGACTCACTCCAGAGCTATGGGTCCCTGTCTGTAAACTGAGCCCCCACCCCGTCATAAGTTGTTATCAGTGTTGTATGAGTTACAGGGACTCACTCAAGAGCTTTGGGGGACCTTTCAATAAACTGAGCCCCCACCCCCATCATAAGTTGTTATCAGTGTTGTATGAGTTACAGGGACTCACTCCAGAGCTATGGGGGACCTTTCAATAAAGTGAGCGCCCCCCCCCCGTCCTATTATAAGTAAATATCAGTGCGGTATGAGTTACTGGGGCTCACTCCAGAGCTATGGGAGACCTGTCAATAAAATGAGTGCCCCCTCCATCCTATTATAAGTAAATATTAGTGTGTGGTATGAGTTACTGGGGCTCACTTCAGAGCTATAGGAGCCCTGTCTATAAGCAGAAACCCCCCCCAATTATAAGTAAATGTCAGTGCGGTATGAATAACTGGGCTCATTCCAGAGCTCTGGGGGACCTGTCTATAAACTGAGCCCAACCCCTCATCCTATTATAAGTAAATATCAGTGTGGTATGAGTTACTAGGGCTCACTCCAGAGCTATGGGGGACCTGTCAATAAAATGAGTGCCCCCTCCATCCTATTATAAGTAAATATTAGTGTGGTATGAGTTACTGGGGCTCACTTCAGAGCTATAGGAGCCAAGTCTATAAGCAGAACCCCCCCCCATTATGAGTAAATGTCAGTGCGGTATGAGTTACTGGGCTCATTCCAGAGCTATGGGGGACCTATCTATAAACTGAGCCCAACCCCTCATCCTATTATAAGTAAATATTAGTGTAGTATGAGTTACTAGGGCTCACTTCAAAGCTACGGGGAAACCTGTCAATAAACTGAGCCCCCGTCCTATTATAAGTAAATATCAGTGCAGTATGAGTTACTGCGGCTCACTTCAGCGCTATAGGAGCCTTGTCTATAAACTGACCCCCCCCCATTATATGTAAATGACAGTGCAGTATGAGTTACTGGGCTCACTCCAGAGCTATGGGGGACCTGTCTATAAACAGAACTCCGCCATTGTAAGTAAATGTCAATGGTGAAGGCATTACTGGGGATACATCAGAGCTATAAGAGCCCTGTCTATAAACTGAGCCTGCCCCCCCATTATAAGTAAGGGTCAATGTTGAATGAGTTACTGGGGATACATCAGAGCTATTGGAGCCCTACCTATAAAATGCGCACCCCCAACCCCCCCATATAAGTACATTTTGACGTTCTACAAGTTACTGGGCCTCACTTCAGAGCTACAGAAGTCCTGTCATACTAAGCCCCCCTCCCCCATTATAAGTGAATGTCAATGTTGTATGAGTGACTGGGGCTCACTTCAGAGCTACAGAAGTCCTGTCAAACTAAGCCCCCCTCCCCCATTATAAGTGAATGTCAATGTTGTATGAGTTACTGGGGCTCTCTTCAGAGCTACAGAAGTCCTGTCATACTAAGCCCCCCTCCCCCATTATAAGTGAATGTCAATGTTGTATGAGTTACTGGGGCTCTCTTCAGAGCTATAGAAGCGCTGTCAAACTAAGCCCCCCCTCCCCCATTATAAGTGAATGTCAATGTTGTATGAGTTACTGGGGCTCACTTCCAAACAATGGGGCCCTGTCTCTAAACTGAGCCCCTCCCCATTAGTTACTGGGGCCCACTGGCACCTAGTTTTACAGTGTTTGAGGAACAGATGCAGCAGAAGATAACCAACAATAGAAAGGCAAGCTTGACTGGTAAATAATTATATACATCAGGAGTGGGAGTAAAAATGACAAGATAAAAAAGATGTCTTGGGCAGTGACATCAGTAACAGTAACATACAAAATATGCTGTGAGGCCAGCAGGAGGGCTCAGGAACACCCTCTGAACACTCTCCTCCCGGGGTGGGTTGCGCATGCATCGCCCTTTGGTGGCTCCGTGCGGCTGGATTCGGCATTGCACTCTGTGGCTTGGTTGACCACATGCTGCATATGTGAGAAGCAAGGATGCCATGGCACGTGACCTAAAAAAAGGGGTAGGGGAACAGAAAAGGGCAAAATGGTCACCCATGATGGCTGGATGATGGTGGCCCAACTCCCCTGGCTGAGAAGCTGGGAAGCCCCCAAGCTGCACCCCCGCCACCTGACACAGAAGCGAGGAAGTGCCGAAGGATACTTTGACCTCCCTTCCCAGTTGCCCCCACGGGCAGGGCCCCCCCCCGATGAAGGGATATGTCAGGTCAGTAGGATCGCAGGGGCAGCAGACAGCAAAATGGGAAGAGCAGCAGAAGGGTGAGACTTGGCTGCCTGAATGACTGGGTGGACGGCATGGCAGGGGATAAAAAGAAGATGCAAAAAAATACATATATGTTGTTACTGTCATCACAAAGGATATTTTTTTATTTAGATTTTTTCTCCCTCAGAGCCCTGGCAGGGGCTTCAGCTCAGAGGAGGACTCCTCTCTCGGTTCCCGCCACTCCATACTTGCTGACCGTGACGATTCCCCCATGGCTTGCCCCCCCATGGCAGGGCCAGGGAGGTGATGCCCCTCCCTGGAGACCCAATCCAGAAGCCGTGGTTGGCCCTCAGGTGCAGCAGACCATCATGGATCCCTGCCAGGCTCCTTTTTCCTCCTTTTCTCCCGTTCTCCCCTCCCTACTGATGTGGTTACTCCGGATCGTGCCTCCTGACCCATATCGCCCTCCGGCCACCACCATAGGGTGATCAGCGGGTGGGGAGACATGGCACCTTCCCCCTGAGAGAGGACAGCAGTCCTCCGAATGCTCAATCCTCTCTCCCCCTGCCAACCCCTGTCGGCCCTGGCTCATCCCCGAACCCGGGATGCCGGCATGATGTGAGTTGTTGCAACTAGTGACTCAACCTCCAGCACCACTGGGCCAGCCCTACAATGGATATTTTTAAGGTTATTGCCATTACAGTGGAATACTGAACCAATCAGAGAGCAGCATTCACAATGCTGACATCACAACGCCAAGTGCATTACTGAAGCCAGCTATTAAAATAAATGAAAAACAGTAAAGTCATCAGACAAACTGCAGATTTAAAAACTATAACTTGCAAACTATTGTTGTATATAACAAATATCAGGGTTTTAAATAATTGATTAGCAGTTTTTTTCTTGGGACAATACGAACTGCACAGAAAGTATGTATATAGGTTTTCTATAATTGTTATGTTTGTTAAACACAGTGAGACAAGTGCTATGCATTTTCACAATATTTTAAAACTTTTATGAGCAAAACACTAATCAATTTTTAGAATTAAATAAAACCCTGAAATATGCAATAGTAAAAACAAAAACAAGGCGCTGCATCAGCATGTGGTCTGAAAACAAAACAAAATGGTTATATTAAATGCACGCTGAAAATAGAAAATAGAGTTAAAATCGACGTTTTGACCTTGGGTCTTCTTCAGAAAATATTGAAAAAGAGAAATAAGCAAATATACAATAGCCTGACTCAAAATTGGCAATTTGTCATCATTTGTGAGTAGACGGTATTATCATAACTCACTTGTGGCTCTGTGATCCGTGAGTTATTATCCTGACCCTTCACACATGAAGATAAATTGCATATTTTTAGTCAGCCCAAAGCAGATCCCTTATACATGCAAAATAAACACAATTGATAATATGTAACATTAGCACTCAGAGATCCAACCCCGTCCATTCCCGTTGTTTTAGATGCATATCTGAGTGTGACGGATATTTGAGTGTGGATTCTAGGAAAAACACAGCAAAAAGTAGCCCAGCGATGGGGATGAAAAACTAGTGTAATGGATAAGTGACAGCCAGAAAAATGAGTGATGACTGTACAGAGTAACAAATCAATATTCACAACAATTTACAGCAATCAAATCTAGAAGAGTAAAGCAGATTACATTGGGGTGGATAGATACTGTAGGAGAGGGAGGGAGTGGTCAGTGACCTACCCCAGTGCTGGGTTCATTGATAGTAGAAGATATAGGGCAGCCACAAGAAATTTTCAAGTGCTTTTTTGAAGAATTAGATAAAACTGGTGGACTTGATGTTGAGGACTGCATTCCAAGTAGCAGGTGCAGCCACAGCAAAGGTTTGAGCTGCAATTTATTTGCATGCTCTGGCTGTGTGTAGCAAGTTGTTGCACTGACATCTCAGAGAGTAGGCCTGTGGAAGTTTAACTAGATGGTTGCTGGACAGAGTCCTTGCGTACATTTGTGTATCTCAGGATTGTCCATTTAAGGCTGCGTCCATATGTAAAGGTTCCTGTATTTCTTACAGCAGTGGGCACACTTATCACAGCTCGGCACAAACCTACACAAGCCTGTAACTGTCACAGTAATTCTCCGGATTGCTGTAACTTGTGCCATCCTACAGCCCTCACTCTCACACTGTATTTCTGGCAGAGGTGATTGTTTTAGAATTAACTTCCCAGTGTCCAGTTTCAAACAACTTCTGACTCATTAGAAAGCATCAAGTTCTTGTGCGTTCCACTGACAGTTCTGGTGATGTAATCAGAGAAGACTCATTCTGGATCCAGACATGGCCACGTGTATTTGAAGGCCTGAATTGCCTCCAAGGGAGGGCCTCAGAGGGATTTGCACATTGAAATCTGTTTGAGTTCTTTTACCAAAAAGCTATGCCTTTCACCTTGGCATCCTTCAGAAGTTCTGTTGGTTATTGTGCATTCATTTCTGGGTTATGACAAAGATGAACTGTACCACAGAATCACAGGTCTTCTGCTGCATCAGCCCTGATATACACAGCATGACGGTACCATCAGCATGTAGATGGATACTGATGTCGTGATTAACACAAACTGAAGGAAGATTGTTTATTAGCAAGTTCCGAGTAATGGACTGAAGATAGACACTAGTGGGACCCAATGCTTGAGGATTCTTTGGGGTGAGACCTCACTATTAACTTTGGCCACTTACAATCTGCTAGTTAGATACGCTCTGAGCCAACCAACATAGATAGGCACATCTACAGATAGATAGATAGATAGATAGATAGATAGATAGATAGATAGATAGATAGATAGATAGATACTGTCTGTAGATAGACAGACAGATAGACAGACAGACAGCTATGTCTACAGATAGCAGACAGATAGATAAAAATATTTATTCTTTTAACAGAAGATAAAACTTTAAGACAGTAAGCCCTATTTTACAAAGTGATCATGTGTGATTATGGCTATGAACGCGCACAATTACTTGAAATTACAGTCACAATAGTTATATATCAAAAACATCAGATAATTTACAACTTAGTACACTGCATAAAAATAAGAGATTTGACCTAAGTTAATACAAGTGCACAGTACATGTCCTACAGCAAATAAGACATAAAACAACAAATTCTAGTAAGGATTTGATAGCTATACAGCTTGGTTACTAATTATTGAAATATAAGCATCTCCTCCTTATAAGAAAGTCTTCCAGACCCAAAAGATGGCATTAAACACACACACACGCGCACACACACACACTTCACTTATTTCTTGACTAGGACTTGTTTAAAATGTGTCATTTTTGTCTGTGCTTCCTACATTAGGTTTCAATTAATTCCACATTTTAGGTAAGCAAACATGTGATTGCATTTAGCTACACATATTTACCGCCAAAGGTACACTCGAACCCGTTCTTTCAATGGCCTCAAATTATGCCCATGCTGAGCCCTGAATGATGTACTTTGTATACAAGAACTGCATGGTCAACTGAGTCAAATGCCCTTGTGAGGTCAATGAAGATTGCCCATGTGTGCTGTTTAGTATCTAGGGTGGACACAAGATCATTTACTACTCTGAGTAGAGCAGTCCATGTGGAATGATTTAGCCAGAATCCTAACCATGTATCAGACAGAAGCCCACTGCGGATGATAAAGTCCAGTAGTTGTTTATGTACCAATTTTTGGAGGACCATATTGAGAACGTGTGCCACTGGCAAGGGTGTGAAGTTGTTTGGATATGCATAAACTATGAATATGAGCAAAGTGTAACTCTGGCAACCTTTCAGGCTATAGGAATGAGTCCAGTGTGAAGGGGAAAAGGTGAATAGATGCTATAAATGTTGCTAGCGGAGTTGTGCCCGTGCTCATACGGCAAGGTTCAATCTCATCAAATCCTTTCTGAAATATCCCTTGCTATTATCTGTTTAATCTGCACAATCATGCTTATCTCATTTTGTCCTCTAGTTTAACTCTACCATGTTTATGAAGAGCATCATCAACTGTATGTTTATGCACGTGTATATTTGTTTGATTGTAAAGAGCATTATACACTTGTATATTGTTGTTTGTAAAGAATGTCATCAACTGTATATTTATACACTTGTATATTTGTTTGTTTTCCATACCATGTCATGCTCAGGGTGTGTATTTCCTGACTCTGTATGTATTATTTGTTTGTTTTCCTGTTGCTGCCACCCTGTGACCCAGGTTGTGCCTGAAAACAGTCCTCTGGATCAGTGCACCTATCCAGTTACCAAAGACGTACATAAATAAATACATCAATCCCACTGCTTGAGAAGTTAAAGGATTTCTTCCTGACAACTGGCATCAGAAAAGCTAAATAGATTGTTTTCATGTGTAGGAGTACACAACTTCTCATTTCAGAGTATGCGTGGGGCAAATTCTGGCAAGGGAAGTAAAGACTAGAAGCTGCACGCTGGATTAACTTTGCAAAATGCTGATTCAGAGCATCAGGGATTCCAGCATTCCCAAAGTCAAGGTTACCTCTGTACATCTCATGTGAGATGGGTTGTGTTTGGGTTTTGCTCAGCAGGGAACTGAAACTCGTGCAAAGGCTTTTCTGTTAGTTGCTGCATGCTTCCCACTGAGCAGTGCAGTATATTGCTTTAGTCCTCTTTGGTCAGGATACTATTGCATTCCTGAGTGGGCTGGATGTTTCCCAGTCCCTGTTAGTGACAGACCCTTTGTCCTTGGCTCAGGCTTTTTCACGCTGCAGACAAAAGTACTGAAGGGGTTCTGGTGCTGTCCAGTCGTGTTGTCACCCTTTACTCTTGCTTCATGGCAAAAAGTTTGTCATAAACTGCACTGAGTTTGCCTACAAAATAAGCCAATACATATATATATATATATATGTATATATATCAACCAGGTTAACCCAGTGAGCACAAGTGCCCCCGGGATGACCTTGGTGACATGTTTGCCTTCTGTTTTGTATATTTTTGCCCACGTGTAACTATTCCTACTGACCTACAGTATGTTAGCCTGTTGACTGCTGTTATACTCCCTGGGATCCCCATGAAAATGAGATGCTGCATTTCATGTGGCGAAGATGATGGAAAAATTCAAGAAAGCATGGGATACCTATGTGGGACTAGGAAGGGAAGGGGAGAGAGGACAATGGAGTAGGGAGTAAAATGACAACGGGGGGCTATCTCTTTCAGACAGATTCGATGGGCTGAATAGTCCTTTTCTGCCAGCAGGATTCTATGATGTGGTTATCTCAGCTGGAGTAATTTCAAATAAATGAACTAACCAGGCTGCAGTGTCAGGTGATTGTTTTGTTATCCCCTCCTGTTTCCCCTCATTACTCTGCCTGCCCCCCTCCCCAATCCTGGTGATGTGCCAGCCATGGCTGCGTCTTCCATGGGCCTGGCATGACATAAACAGCTGACACAAATGCTGCCCCTTGATTGACCTGAAGCAGGGGTAAATTCTGGCCAGGCCACCAGCTTGGCATCTTTGACAAAGTCCACCCTTAGTTAGAAGCAGATTGCGTTTACAGAGTTCATACGTGTCATTGTGCATCCCTCAGACCTCCGGCTAGCTGTGCAATGAGCTTCTGTAGCCCCACTGCCCCCTACTGGCAGTAGTTGTTTTGACAGAGTTCTGCAGTTGGCTACTCTGTCAGCCGTGCATACCTACCAACAGGAAAAAAAAATTCAGCAGAAAATGGTACCCATGGTTTTGCTGCATCTAGAGAAGCAGAGTGGTCCAGTAGCTAGAACAGCTCAGGGCCTGCAGGCTTGGAAACCAGGTTCAAATCCCACCAGAGCCACTTATATGCTATGTGGCCGTGAGCAAATCACTTAACCTCTCAGTGCTCTAGTGCACCCAGCCATAAAAGTGAGTATAAACAAAACAAAGTGGTTCAGCAAAGTAGTGGGAAAGGCAAACAAAATGTTAGCGTGCATTGGGAGGGACATGACAAGCAGGAGGAGGGAGGGAGGTGCTGATGCCTCTTTATGAAACCATGGTGAGACCTCACCTGGAGTACAGGGTCCAGTTCTGGAGACCACACCTACGCAAGGACATAGATGGGAATGAGAGAGTGCAGAGAAGGGTAACCAAGATGGTGCACAGTAGGCAGGGAAAGTCATATGAGGAGAGGTGCAGCGAATTGGATATGTACCCATTGGAGACTAGAAGGGAGAGAGGAACATGTTAGAAACATTTAAGTATGTGAAGGGGATTAATAAGGTAAGGGAGGGGAGCTTATTTAAGAGGAAGGTGGGGGTTAAAACTAGAGGGCATAGGGGCAATGCGATGGGCATTACTTCACAGAGAGGGTGGTGGAGGCCTGGAATAAACTACCAGAGGAAGTGGTGGGGGAAGAAACAGTGCAGGGATTCAAGAGGGCATGGGACAGACACAAGGGGTTGACAAGTGGTAGGAAGGGAGGTCCCATGACATAGGCAATGAGTGGGGGGGGGGGCAGACTCAATGGGCCAGAGGGTCCTTTTCTGCAGCCAGATTTCTATGATTCTATGAAAACAGGAACCCCAATGATAAGGACATTCTGCACCTCAGTTAGGCCATACTGAGTACATACTTTGTAAAGAAAAATCTACCTGCACTCAGCTATTAACTGCAAATCCCACAGTGCAGCATACTTGGAATTTTTTGCTGGAAAATATGCAAAAACGTTCCTAATTTTTAAAATGTACAAGTTTGTACTCTGGAGCAATGAAACAAATAAAATTTGGCTGAACTTCTGGCTGAGATCCTGACCCTCTGACCCCAGATGAGGGAATCTGACTGAGAGTAGTTAGTGTGAACTATCTGAAGTCACGTCTCTCTCAGATCAGCTGGGTGGTGCCTCTGTGCCTTAAGCAAATACCTCTCTCTTGCAGTCAGCAATGTGTGGAATGTCCTCTTCAGGACAACTGGAACCCAAGCAGAAATACTGCTCAAGGGGAATACAGTGCCCGCTGGGGACCCAGGTGGGAGTACTGCTCAAGGGGAATACAGTACCTGCTGGGAAGCAGGTGGGAGTACTGCTCAAGGGGAATACAGTGCCCACTGGGGAGCAGGTGGGAGTACTGCTCAGGGGGAATACAGTGCCCGCTGGGGACCAGGTGGGAATACTGCTCAAGGGGAATACAGTGCCCACTGGGGACCCAGGTGGGAATACTGCTCAAGGAGAATACAGTGCCCACTGGGGAGCAGGTGGGAGTACTGCTCAAGGGGAATACAGTGCCCGCTGAGGACCACGTGGGAGTACTGCTCAAGGGGAATACAGTGCCCACTGGAGACCAGGTGGGAGTACTGCTCAAGGGGAATACAGTGCCCGCTGGGGACCAGGTGGGAGTACTGCTCAAGGAGAATACAATGCCCGCTGGGGACCCAGGTGGGAATACTGCTCAAGGGGAATACAGTGCCCACTGGGGAGCAGGTGGGAGTACTGCTCAAAGGGAATACAGTGCCCGCTGGAGACCAGGTGGGAGTACTGCTCAAGGGGAATACAGTGCCCGCTGGGGACCCAGGTGGGAATAATGCTAATGGAGAACATCATGCCCACTGGGGACCCAGGTGGGAATACTGCTAAAGGGGAACATTGTGCCCACTGGGGACCAGGTGGGAATACTGTCCAAGGGGAACACACTGCCTGATGGGGACCCAGGTGGGAATACTGCTCATGGGGAACACAGTGCCCACTGGGGACCTAGGTGGGAATACTGCTAAAGGGGAACACTGTGCCCACTGGGGACCAGGTGGGAATACTGTCCAAGGGGAACACACTGCCTGATGAGGACCCAGGTGGGAATACTGCCCAAGGGGAACACCCTAGTTAAGCGTCACTCCATGAGCTGTATTTTCAGACACTGTTGCATTAATAAAGAGGTATAGATGAAAGGCATGTAACTGGTACAGCTCACAGCCTACATAACTCAGGCTGTTTACAACTAAGCTTGCCATCTCATCATTTACTGCTGTCCATGGCATTAAACTCATAAAATGTGAATAATTTCACGGCCACACCAAATGTTACATCTAGGGACATCACTATATTTCATGAATTTTGAGAACCATGGGGGCCCCTGGGGTTCATGTATTTAAAATCCCCTCACACACACATATTTATAAGTCAATGGTAGTAACGTGAGTGCTACATGGGCTTCTGAGCCATGGAGGCAAGCTCCCCCCCCCTTCATTCCAACACTTACTGGAGAAAATAAAAACATATTAAAAACTTCAAGGATGCATCTTCTTATTAAAAGGTTTTTCGTATTAAGAGAAGACGGTGTGGTCGAGGGGCAGGAGCACATGGTGGGGAACCAGGTGCTCACATATTGCAATCCTACCGAACCTGACCCCTTGCACTTCAGGTACCTTCCTGCAGTGAAATGGGTAGAAGCAGGGGCAAACAGTACCTGCCCCCCCAAAAAAAAAAAAAGCTGCTTGGAAACCTGCAATTCATTTCAGTTAATTCCATTTTCTGACTTCGGCTTCATTTCATCATTTTAACATTCTAAAGCAGGTCTTTGGTCGAACCATGATTGCCCTGACCACCGATAGCAAGGTGACACTCCTTCATGAGTCAGGTAACCACACTTTAAATTTCAGCATGCCAAGGTGAGCTGAGGTCCCACCACGTTCTGTCTTTCTTATATGGAAATCACTCTCTGGCTTCATCTTTTATATACTGTACTCTGGCCCATGACAGCCTCACAGGTGACCACTGAGAAGCTTACTAATTAGGAGAAGGTCTCTCCTCTCCTGTTTTTAATGTGGTGATAAAGGTTTAAAAGCATACAATGTTGGCCCGGTGGTGCAGAGGGCTGAGGTGCTGGACGTCATGCCTCGAACCAGGCCGGCAACCTGGGTTCGGGAACAGACTCAGGGTGCCGGGGGCTGGCAGGGGAAGGAGAGGATCGAGCATCCGGAGGACTGACCTCCTCTCCCCTGGGGTGGGATGCCTCGTTCCAGTAGTGGCCCCTGGTGGATACCAGGGGCACTGTAGGTAGTGGTGCAGGAGGGACAAAAACACCAGAATACAGGAAAAACCGCTCCAGATTAGCCGGATGATGGCACCCAGTTCGAGACATGTCCGAAGACTTCCTTCGGGGTCAGCCCTCACCTCAGCAGCACCAGAGGCCAAAAAAGGAAAAATAGTTTGCTGGGCAGCCCCTACTGGTGCCTTCCCCCTCGGAGGAGAGGGACCCACTCAGCAAAGGGTAATGCCGAGCTACCTCAAGGTAAGGCTCTGATTTGAGGCGGAAAGGGCACCCCGGGAGGTCGGAGGGGGTGCAGGGAACCTAGGATGCCTGAAGGAGTGGCAAGATCCAGAGCCAGGAGTGGAGAAAACAGAATCTCCCAAAAAATCAAAGCATACAAGCACAGAATTTGCCTGCAGATAAGGACTGCTTGGCCCGCCTATTCCACCCATCTTTCCCTACCTATAGCATCACCACAGATCCTACTTAATCTCCAGTCCATTCACCCACCTAACCACTTCCCTTTCCCTAAGATGCCCTTATGCCTATCCCATGTATTCTTCAACCTCTGCTGGAAGATTGCTCCAGGAATCCATCTCTTTCTGTGAAGTACTTCCTCACATCTCTCCTGAATCTGTCCTCTCCAGCTTCTTATTGTGCCCCCTTGCCTTCGATCACCTTTTTTCCTGAAAAATACTTCCCTCCTGTACCTCATTTACCCCCATGAGCTATTTAAAGGTCTCTTTCATAGTGACCCTTTCCCTCCTCTGTTCCAGAGTGCATATTTATTTATTTATTTAAAAGTTGATAACCGGGAAAGGTACACTGAGCTGTGGCTTGATTCCAGGAGCAACCCAGGGAAGGGCAAGAGAACAAGATACAATATTACACAAAATACAATGTTACACAAAAGTACACAGAATTTCAGATTGCACACAGCATTGTGAATAGGTACAGTTGTGCGAGCAATAAAGTAAAATGGTACAGGACAAATCCGAGAAATAGAGTGTACAGCAGTTCATAGGACATAGAAGCAATTCCAAGGTGCAGGCTACAGTATAAGTAGTGCTTGGGAATGGGGGTTCACACACAGAGGTAAGAGCTAGCATTGTCGCAAGGACCAGGGTTTGGGGGGGGAGAGAGATGAGAGACAGAGGAGGGGGGTTCTTTAGTTTCTCCTCATAGGGCATCAGATGCAGATGCTGCACCATTTTCGTTGCCTTCCTCTAGACCACCTCCACTCTATCTAAGTCCTTTTCCATTGCCTTCCTCTGAACCCCCTCCACTCTATGTCCTTCCTGAGATCTGGTCTCTAGCACTGGACACAAGACTCCAGGTGGGGTCATACTAGCAATCTATACAGAGGCAACACCACCTCCCTCTTTCTGCTGGTGATACCCCTCTCTATGCACCCCAGCATCCCACAAGCCCTCCCAACTACCTTGTCGCACTGCCTTGCCTCTAGGGCATCTGATATGATTACCCCTTGATTCTTTCCTCCTTGGGAGCCGTCAGTACCACCCACCCATTCTGTACCCCACCCCTGGGTGTCTGTGCCCTGAGTGCACTATTTTGCACTTTTTTACACTGAAACCCAGTGGATGTACCCTTGACCACTCCTTGAGTTTTCTCAGGGTTCATTCTTTCCACCCCCCTCCCCAGGAATGTCCGCCCTATTGCAGGTCATGGTGTCATCCGCAAAGAGGCAGACCTTCCCTTGCAGCTCCTCTGCAATGTCACTTATAAAGATATTAAAGAGGACCGGTCCCAGCACTAATCCCTGAGGCACCCCACTGGTCACTCTCCCTCTGAGTATACTCCAGTCACCACCACCGTCTGCTGTCTATTCTCTAATTTCTTACCTAGTTTACTACTATTGGACCCATTCCTAAGCTACCCAGCTTGCTTACTAGCCTCCCATGTGGAACAGTGTCCACAGCTTTACTGAAATCTAGGTAGGTCACTTCCACTACTTCCCCCTAATCTAATTTCTTGGTCATCCAGTCAAAGAAATCTATCAGATTCATTTGACGTGACCTCTATGCTGTGAATCCATGCTGCCTCAGGTCTTGTAACCCATTGGATTCAAGATATTCCACAATCCTTGCCTTCAGCAGTGACTCCATTAACTTTCCTATCACTGATTTCAGGTGGACTGGCCTAAAATTTCCAGCCTCTTCCCTGCTACCACTTTTGTGAAGTGGAACCACATCTGCCCTCTTCCAGAACCACTCCTGTTTCCAATGAGCTGTTAAACAGGACTGTCAGAGGTGCAGTCAGTACCTCCCTGTACTCCCTCAGTACCCTTGGATGTGCCCTGTCTGGCCCCATTGCTTTGTCCACTTTCAGATAAGTAAGCCCTTCAGGACACTCTCCTCTGAAAATGGACTAGTGTCCACCTCTCCCTTTCCAATGCTCTTGTCACTTTTTGGTGGCCTGTCACCTCCTTCCTCTGTGAACACTGAACAAAAGTATTTTTTCAGGATGTCTGCCTTTTTCTGGCCCCCCCTCTGCATAGTCCCCACTTCCCTTTTTAATCTTATGATCTACCACCAAAATGTCTTGTCCCCCTTCGTTACCACTTGAACCATTCTATCTTCAGTTTGGGCCTTTGCACTCCTTACTGCTCTCCTTACTTCCCTCTGTTTCCGCTGATACACCTCCCTATCCTCCTCCCTCTGCAGCTCCTTATAACTCCTGAATGCTACCCTTTTAGCCTTTACCTTTCTGCCACCTCTTTCGAGAACCATACTGGTCTGTTTTTCCTCTTACTTTTGCTCAATTGCTTGATGCAGAGGTTTGTTGCCTTCCCTGTGGCCCTTTTTGGCTTTGTCCACTCTTGCTCCACCACACTCAGGCAATCCCGCCCCCCTTCCCAGTTCATCCCTGAGGCATTCATCCATCTTTATAAAATCTGCCCTCCTAAAGTCCAGAACCTTTACCCTTATGTGGTTCAGTTCCACAGCTGTCCTTATATTAAGCCGCACTGTACGGTGATCACTGTTCCCCAAGTGGCCTCCTACCTTGACATCTGCAACACTGTCCATGTTAGTGCGTACCAGGTCCAGTGTTGCCCCATCATGAGAGGGTTCACTGACTATTTGCCTGAGGAATGCCCCCTGCAGGGAGTCCAGGATGTCCTTGTTTCTGACTTCAGAAGGGCAGATTTTATAAAGCTGGGTGAATGCTTCTGGGATGACCGGGCTGGGGGAATGACCTGGGGAGGTGAAAGGACAGTGGGCCAAGCTAAAAGGGGACATACTGAAGGCACCAAACCTCTGCATCAAGCAAGTGATCAAAAGCAAGAGGAAAAAGAGACCGCTGTTGTTCTTGAAGGAGGTGGATGAAAAGGTAAAGGGCAGCATTCAAAAGGTACAAGGAGATGCAGAGGAAGGAGGATACGCAAGTGTAACAGGAAAACCGAAGGATGCAGGGAAAGCAGTAAGGAGCACAAGGGTGCATACTGAAGACAAAATAGCCCAGGTGGTATCAATGGGGACAAGACATGTTTTAGGTACATAAGCAGAAAGAGGAAGACCAAGGGAAGGATTGAAAAGTTAAAAAGGGAAGGGGGGCTATCTAGAGGGAGACCAGTAAAAGGCAGATATCCTGAACAAATACTTATGTTCAGTGTTCACAGAGGAAGGGGAAGGGGAGGGACCACCAAAAAAGTAACAGGAGCCTGGTCGGGGGGATACATTAGTCCTTTCTCAGAGGACAGAGTCCTCAAGGCACTCCCTAATCTAAAAGTAGACAAAGCAATCAGACCAGACAGAGTGCATCTAAGGGTGTTGAGGAAGCTCAGGGAGGTACTGGCTGCACCTCTGACTGTCCTGTTTAACAGAATACTGGAAACCAGAGTGGTTCTGAGGGACCGGAGGAGGGCAGGTGTAGTCCCACTTCACAAAAGTGGTAGCAGGTAGATGCTGGCAATTATAGACCAGTCAGTCTGATGTCAGTAGTGGGAAAGTTAACGGAATCACTGCTGAAGCAAAGAATTGTGGAATATCTTGAACCCAGTGGGTTACAAGGCCCGAGACAGCATGGAATCACAAGGGGAGGTCCTGCCAAACAAAGCAGCTAGAATTCTTTAGGTAACCAAAGAATTAGATCAGGGTGGAGCAGTGGACATGGGCTACCTAGATTTCAGTAAGGCTTTTGGCACCATTCCACATAGGAGACCAGTAAGCAAGCTGGGTAGCTTAGGGGCGGGTAAAAAGGTGATAAACTGGGTAAGAATTAGAGGATAGGGGACAGAGGGTGATGGTAAACAGAGTTTGCTCCAAGGACAGGAGGATGACCAGCAGGGTACCTCAAGGATCAGTGCTGGGCCCAGTTCTCTTCAATGTCTTTATAAACAACATTGCAGAGGACATGGAAGTGAAGGTCTGCTTTTTTTCCTAATGACACCCAGCTGCAACAAGGTGGACACTTGAGGGGTTGGATAGGATGAGCAGAGACTTGAGAAACCCCAAGGAGTCATCAGAGGTATGGCAGCTGAGTTTCAATGTGAAAACATGCAAAATAATGCACACAGGGCACAGAAACCTGGGCACGGAGCACAAAATGAGTGAAGTGGTATTGGCGACAACCCAGCAGGAAAGATACCTAGGCATAATCATGTTGGATGGCCTAAAGGTGGCCTGGCAGTGCAACAAGGCAGTCAGGGGGGCTATTGCGATGCTGGGGTGCACAGACAGCGGTATCACCAGCAGAAAGAGGTAGGTGATGTTGCCCCTGTATAGATCACTGGTAAGACCCTACCTTGAGTACTGTGTCCAGTTCTGGATATGACATCTCAGGAAGGACACAGAGTGGGGGAGGTCCAGAGGACGGCAACTAAAATGGTGCATGGTCTGCATCAAAAGCCCTATGAGGAGAGACTAAAGGACCTCAATATGTATACCCTGGAAGAGAATGTAATTGGCCAAGAGACATCACCTGACCGTGCATTAAATCTCGATTAATGTATACCCTGTCTTGGCTCATTACTTACTAAAATACCTCACAGGGATAGGTAAGGTACAGGAGGGAAGTATTTTTCAGGATAAAAAGTGATCAAGAACAAGGGGATCGGCTATGAAGCTGGAAGGGGGCAGATTCAGGAGAGAAATGAGAAGAGTGGTGGATTCCTGAAACAGCCTTCTAGTGGAGGAAGCAGAGTGAAAACTATGGTTGGGTTCAAGAATGCATGGGAAAGGCAAAATATAATTGTAGTGGAAAGGAAAGGGGGAGGGAGAAAGAGCTGTAGATCAAGTAGGGTCTGCAATGACGCTGTAGGTAGCGGAAAATGGGCAGACTGGGTGGGCCAAGCAGCCCTTATCCGCTGTCAGATTCCATGTTTCTATGTGTTCCCCCATACCTGGTGTAAATTCCCTTATACTGTTACCCTAGATAGGGTGTTGGTATTAGTCCCAGTTTTAGACCTATCTTTTATCTTCCGCCCTTCCTAGCTTCCCCTTTTTTTCTGTGTTGCTACGTGTGTTCCCCCATACCTGGTGTAACTCCCCTTATACTGTTACCCTAGATACGGTGTTGCTCCTGTTCCCAGTTTTCAAGTTCAACCCTGGCTAATACACAGAGATGTTATCATATTTCTTGAACATTTTTCTTAAATTTTGCAGGGGTGCTCCTGGTGTGTGACCAAAATCAGAATCTGTTATAGACTCAGTAACCCCCAAAAAAACACACACTTATAAGTCAATAGTAGAGAAGCAAGAGCTACATGGCTTCTGAACCATGAGGGCAAACCTCAGCCCACCCCACCCCACCCCCCTTAATTCCAACACTTGCTGCAGAAAGTAAAAACCTATTTTCAGGTTTCGGAAAAAAACATTCCATCATATCCGCCCTTCTCCGTGTCACAGGTCACATTCAATCTGCTGCTGCTAAAGTCCATCTTACTGCTGCGGTCTTCATCAACCTGGCAAAAGCTTTCGACTCAGTATCCCACCCTCTTCTCCTGGACACTCTAGAGGACGCAGGGCTTGCCCCTCCTACCGTACAATGGTTCAAATCTTATCCCACCAACAGACAGCAAGCAGTAAAAATTGCAAACTCCTTCTCTCCCTCCCTCCCTCCCTGTCCTAGCTGGAGTCCCTCAAGACTCAATACTCAGACCCATCCTATTTTCTATATTTATAAACAATCTCCCATCTGCCTGTTCCTCATCCCTCAGTCCTGGTTCCAATCGAAACAGCTGAAGCTCAGCACTTCCAAACAGTCTCCAGGACTTTTGGAATCACTCAGAGATTAGCCAAAGCTATCAATGTCCCTCCAGTCGCCTCTCTCGATGGCACCTCTCCAAAGATCATCCCCTCATATAAGTATCTAGGAGTCTGGCTAGACCCACAGTTAAATTTTACTATCCACATTGATTACATGGTCACTAAACTCTGCCCTGAGCTCGGTATACTATATCGTCATAAAGCCTCTCTCCCTCTCCCTGTATGTAGGGAACTTCCAACAAAAATGATTATGCCAGTCTTTGATTATGCTGACACTGTTTACTGCACTGCACCCTACATCCCTCTCTTGACTTGATTCCCTCTACTGTGCCTTCTGTCGTTTCGCCTCCAACTCTCCATACAGATCCCACCACTGTTCTCTACTATCCTCTCTGAACCTCCCTCTACTCACACACACACATCTCATCCACTCTCTAGCCTTCATTTCCAAATGCTGGTTCAATCTGCTCCCTACATACCTCGCTTCCCTCCTCCCCCCTGCCCCAGCTTCAACATACTCCCTACGTTCTAGGGACTCACTGTCTTTCTCACTCCCTACCCCATCCTCGAACATGGGCAAATCTGCTTTCCACTATCATCTCCCCTCTCTGTGGAACACTCAGTTTCCTCTCTTAGCAACTCTTCCTCTCACTCCTCTGTCAAATTGCTGCTCTGTCGCCTACCTTTCCCTACTTGCTCCCATAACACCTCTTAGCACTTGAAATGTTTGTCCCCTGTTGTAACTACTCTGATCGGTGATACTCCATTCGTGTATAGTTGTCTTTCTGTGTAGCCTGTTTTGCTGTATTGTACTCACTGAAATATTTTATTATTGTGTAATTTTGAATTGAATTTATGTACTGTGATTTTTATTTGTAACCCCCCTGCAAATGGGGGTTCCCAAAAGACTTCCAGGAGCTTGCTTGAATGCTCCAAGCCTGAATGGTGTTTGGCGTTTAAGCCATTTATCAGTGAGTGTTTTTAGGACCTCTGGTACTGTCTCTTTAAGAGCTGTCTGCTTGCAGACATAATTAGTTTGTATGGGGGACTGTGTGTTTCTTTGATTGAGTACCACTCAAGCTGCTGCCAATTCACTCCATTTTGCAGTCACTAGGAGTGCAAAGGAACCTATCTGAAAGATGTAACTGTTTGCAGAAATCATTTACAGTAATAATGAAATTACAGTTTGTCTAACCTACTTTCTTTTGCAGTCAGAACAGTGTCTGCCTAGTTCCCCATTCTGGTTTTGAACTGCTGAACTGGACCAATCAGTGTGGGGTAAGCTAGCTCTAAAATGGTGCCTTGGACGAATCAGAACTTGGACTCATAATCTGAGCCAGCCACAAGAGGATTGTATGGGCAGTGACTCTGGGAGATGTAGTTTAGACTTCAGTGCCTTTTGGACCAACAGCAGCAGTCTATTGTGAGTGACAGCCAATCCAGTCAAGAACTGGGAGGAACTCAAAGGAAGTGCCCGTTTTGTCGGTTGGAGTTTCAGTTGAGCTTTGGCAGTGAAGAAGGAAGGAGCCCTGTGCTTTTTCAGTGTGCAGTTTTAGTCAAAAAGCGTGTAGGCCCAGAGTTCGGTCTGCAGCTTGTGTAACAGCTTGTTAGGACTGAATCCGCCCTGTGAAAAGAATCAAAGGATCTCTGAAGAGTAGAAACCAGGCTCACCCTGTAGAAGACTGGAGGAATTGCTGAAAATTACACTCGGTCTGTCAGGAACTGAATCTGCTGTGTGTTCTCCCGGTATTGTGCAGTAATTACGATCGGGATACAGATGCAGCCTGCCTGGTATAGTGCTTTCTTATATGGATGTGTGAAGAGGTTTGTGTACCTCAAGTGAGCCCTGTTGACATTGAAGGACCCTATCTTATTTGGAGGTCGTGAGTACTAATTCAGGGTCACTCCCTGTTGAATTGCCACATTAAATCCAAATGGAATTACTGTACTGCTGACTGTTTAATTCTTCTTTCTCTGTGTGAAAGGGCCCTACCAGCTGCCATGGTTTGGACTAGCCACTAGGGCTTGGGTACCTAGGACAGTAACTGATAGGGATAGGCCTGTGCACAGAGCCATAGGTAGATTATTAGAGTGATAAGCTAATTAACCTGATTTCCCCTGTCCTTGTTATATCCCCTAAATAAATCAGAGCTGCTTGTTTCAGCAAAGTTATACTGCCTGAGGTATTTGTTCATGTAAAGTACTGTACTGTGATTGTTGCACTGTATCTCATTTCACAGGAGGTCCCAGTGCCGAACCAGACCTGGGGTAAGTGTATACTGTGAAGGTAATTCTGATATATTGTGTGGGCCACTAGTGGAAGAAGAGGGGTTGCAGTGTCCCAGAGGGCTGTGACCAAGTTAGTTTAACTATTGCAACCCTGACCTCTGGGTGGAGGCACCGCCATTGGATCCAGGCCCCTCAACCTGTTAGTGGCAAATCAGGCAGGGGTAGTAGCCCCTGGGATAGCGCCATCTAGGGGTTACATCTTGAGGCCTCACCGCTGGGATTGTGTGTCCTCTAGTGGCCATATTTACGAACCACTGTTAAGAAAAATGGGTACCCGACAGAAGTGGCTGTGCACCGGCTGGTGGAGTGGTGTACTGGGGAGAGATCGACCCCCAAATGCTATGCTTATCCTGGACATCCCCTGGGTATCAATACGGACACTGTGCAGGGAGTACTTTCCAAGGTGGAAGGTTTACAAACCCTGTGGTGGTGGGTCGGCATGCTAATCTGCTCACCCACACTTTCCTGGCCCTAGTAGAGTTTAAGGATCCCATAGATAGCTCCAAAGTGCCACAGACCATTACCCCAGAGGGAGCCCTCACTGCTTGGAGAGTGATAACTAAGGACAGTAAAGACCCGGGGGGGAATCAGCCCCCACCACTATCTGAAACTTTTGAGGAGAAATTTGCTGAATGGTTGCTGGGAGAGGGGAAAACTGTGGAGGACTTGAAGAAACTATTCTTGCCACCTGGGGGTGTTCCTCCCCCAACACCCTCTCCTGCTCCAGTGCCCGTAATGGTGGCTGAACCAATGCAGACTCCTATCTCTGCACCTGCCATTAGTCACGACTCTTACCGAAGGTTGAGGATCTTCTCTGGCACCCTCCCCACCCCCCAAGGGGAGGATGACTGGGAGACCTGGATAGACTATGTTGCCCCCCAAGTGCTAGAATGGCAATGCTCGGAAGGCGAAAAGCGAAAGAGGGTTAGTGAGAGCCTCCGAGGTCCTGCCCTGGCTACCATCCGTGCTAAACGGGCCAGTAACCCTGAAGCGACTGCACAGGCCTATCTTGAGGCCTTGAGAATGTGTGGAGCCCAGATTCTGATGAGGACCTATGGTGGAGAGTAAGAGATGCACAACAGTACCAAGGGAGTTGTTGTCTGTGTATGTATCTCGGCTGGAAAATTGTTGCAAGAATGCCTCAGAAAAGGTAGTTTGCCAGCGATTGAACTGGACCGAACCAGGCTGGACAGGATCCTTAAGTCTGCCCCTTCTCAGAACTGCTGTTGCTTCAGTTACCCTGGCAGATCGACTGGAATCCCACCCTCCTATGATGAGTTAATGAGAGAAATTCGAGGAGTTGAGAAAAGACGACCTCGGGAGGGACCTGCACCAATAGCTCGGCTACGACCCGAGTGACTGAGGGTGACCCATCAAGTGAAGTTCAGGGCAGAGGTTGGCAGTCAATGAGTGCTCTGACAAGGAAAAGATATGTCACAATGGGGCAACTGTTGAGAGAGATCCGGGAATTCAAAAACAGTCCCTTTATGAAGGCCACGCCTGCAGGTACAGGGCCCTGACCTATATCCGACTGCATCTGCTATGGGGTGGGGTACCCACCCATGTATCTCCTGCTGATAACAGCTCCGAACTCGATTCCTTGACCATGGAAGTGGAGAAACTGACGAGATGTCTCCAAATGCTTATCACGCCGCAGACAGAGATGGCACCAAGGTTTCCAGTTAGTAATACCCTCCCTGGCTCCCAGTGTGGCGCCTCGGCCAGCTCAAACTCCAGAAAGTATGTTTTGCTATAATTGTGGGAAAGATGGGCACATAAAAGGAATGCCAGTCCCCAAAAGACACTGACAAAGTTGCATATAGGCTACAAGGAGAGCTTCGAGAAGAAATCAGTGGCTAAGAGGTGCACAACATGATCCCGTGAGGGCACCAAAATGCTAATTCACGCCCTTTTGTGGCAAGGTCAGTTGCCCAGGCCCCCACTACCGCCTCTCCAGACTGGTCCAGAATAGTGGGTCCCTCCATGGAGACCACTGTAAAGGTGAATGGAGTGTCTACAAGAGCTATATTAGACAGTGGCTCCCAAGTGACAATTATGTTCCAGGATTGGTATCAGAAGCATTTGTCAGACGACCCTTACAACCATTAGAAGGACTGCATGTATGGGGGTTAAGTGAGAAGGCCTCACCCTATTCGGGTATATCCAATTTGGTTGTCTTTCCCACATCCGTGGCTGGAGTGGCGAACAAGTAGAGACCCTAGCCTTAGTGTGTCCCCCACTGGACTGTATGATGGTGTCCCTTTGTTGATTGGAACAAATGCTCATATGTTCGGAAGGCTGGCACAGTTGTGTTATGAAAACAGGGTCAAAGACTAGTAGAGCTTTAAGAGTTCCGGCTTTAATTAAGAAGGCCTATGAGGCACAGAGAGATGCTGAAAAACAGAACCAGAGGAACCGGTCGGAATTGTATGGAAGAAGGATCCTGAGTCTCTGATCCTGGCGCCAAATGCCCAGTGTACCTTACAGGAGAGGTCCGTATCAGAAAGGATGTTAAGAATAAAATATTAATGTTGGATGCACCAGGCGATGGAAAATTGCCAGAGGGACTGCTGGTCGTTTAGTATTTTGCCCGCTAGAGCCCATGCTTATGCCAGAAGGGTAATGGTCCAAGTTCATAATGTGTCTGAAGAGACATTCGAGTAAACAGAGGTTGCATCCTGGCTAATGTGCATTGTGCAGACACTGCAGTGCTACCCAGCAGCAAGAGTTCAAGGGAGAATGATAGAGTAACGCCTGACTTGTTTGATTTGGCGACTCCCGCTGCCAGCTGAATGGAAAGTGAGGATCAGTGAGAAGCTTGCCCAGAGACCAGGTGTTTTCTTTAAAGGAATGGGATGTAGGATGCGTGCAAGGGCTGAGCACAATATCCGCTGCATGACGAAGACCATTTCATTGAGAGGTCTCGACGCCTGGCACCTGCTGACATAGATGATGTGAGACGGCATCTGCAAGAGATGTTAGCTGCTGGTGTAATACAAGAATCCAGAAGCCCTTATGCTTCCCATTGTGGTAGTGAGGAAAAGAATGGAACAGTAAGGATGTGTGTGATTATCGCACCTTAAACCGCGGACTATCCCTGATCAGTACACAATGCCCCGCATTCAGGATGCTTTGGACTGCCTAAATGGGAGCAAGTGGTTCTCTGTGCTGGATCTCCGCAGTGGGTACTACCAGATCCCGATGGCCCCAGAGGACCATGAGAAGACGGCCTTTATCTGTCCACTTGGCTTCTATGAATTCATGAGGATGCCTCAGGGGATTTCGGTGCCCCAGCCACTTTTCAACGATTGATGGAGCGTGCAGTGGGGACATGAACTTACTAGAGTGCCTGGTATACCTAGATGATGTTATTGTGTTTGGCAGCTCACTGGAGGAACATGAGAGCAGATTATTTAAGGTATTGGACCGACTGGAGGACTTTGGCCTTAAACTGTCCATTGATAAGTGTCAATTCTTTCAAACATCAGTAAAGTATGTGGGACACATAGTATCCACCGAGGAATAGAGACCGACCCAGTAAAGTTGAGGCCTTGACCACTGGCCACAGCCCAAAAATCTAAAAGAACTGCAAAGATTCCTGGGATTCTGTGGTTATTATCGGCGCTCATCAAGGACTATTCAAGAGTGATCCGCCTTTACTTAACCTTACTCAAGGGTATCCCCAACCCACAAAAATACCAAAAGTCAAGCGCCCTCAAGACTGCAAGAGTGTATTTTCATCCGAGTGAAGTATTTGGGGCCCGCTGGACTCCTGATTGTGAGACTGCTTTTCATGAGATCATATATCAACTTACCCATGCTCCAGTGCTGGCCTATGCCGATCCAAGAAAACCTTACGTCCCTGCACACTGATGCTAGCTTGCAAGGGTTGGGGCTGTGTTGTACCAAGAGCACGAGAATGGCCTGAGACCAGTGGCCTTTGCCAGTAGAAGCCTGACCCCATCCGAAAAGAACTATCCTGACATAAGTTAGAGTTCCTAGCTTTGAAGTGGGCTATTGTTGACCAATTCCATGAGTACTTGTATGGGCTAAAATACTAGTAAAACTGACAATAATCCTTTGACCTATGTGCAGACCTCAGCTAAGTTGGATGCCACTGGCCATAGGTGGCTTTCTGCATTATCTACATATGACTATGCTCTAATACCGAGCAGGTCTGAACCACATAGATGCTGATGCTTCTCCGGAGGCCTGTTCCCAGAATGATTGGGTCCGATTGGCAGAACCTGACATTCGGGCACTCTGCCGGAAGTTTGACAGGGAGGAACAAATGTCCACGGACGCAGTGGACTGCATGGTGGATTGCTTGGGAGCCTCTGAGAATTGCATACCTGCTGCTTATTGCCACTTTTCTGCAATAGACATTGGTGCACTGCCTCAGCTGGACAATGACAGTATTCGGCGGGCTCAATCCCGCGATCCCATGATCAAAGCAGCTTTAGAAGCCCTCTATGCAGGAAAAGATGTGTCCAAATTACGCTCCACTGATTTGAGAACTGCACTGTTATACAAAGAAGGTCCTAAGTTGAAACTGATCAATAAACTGTTATACAGAGAAACAGTAGACAGAGGGGACAAGTAGACAAACAACAACTAGTGCTGCCCACTGCCTTCGAGACTCAGTACTGAGGTCCTGCACAACCACATGGGGCACCTTGGTATAGACAGAACACTTGACTTGGTGAGATCCAGATTCTATTGGCCTAAGATGGGGCTGATGTGGAGCAACACATTCGAACTTGTAGTCGCATGCACAGAGGAAAGCTTTTCCCCAGAGGGCTGCCCCTTGTTAACATCACCACCAGTGCACCCATGGAGCTGGTCTGTATTGATTTTCTGAGTTTGGAGTCAGATCAAAGAAATATCAGTAATGTGCTGGTGGTCACTGACCATTTCACGAGATATGCCCAAGCTTTCCCACCAAAGACCAGAAAGCATCCACTGTAGCCAAAGTACTTGTAGAAAACTTTTGTTCACTATGGGGCTCCACAAAGAATCCATTCTGATCAAGGGAGAGACTTTGAGAGTCGCCTGATCAAAGAGATGCTTTCTCTGTGGGGAGTGCAAAGTCCAGAACCACTCCTTACCACCCCCAGGGGACCCACAGCCTGAACGTTTCAACTCAGACTTTGCTAGATATGCTTGGCACCCTGCACCCAAAGGACAAGCCTAGATGGAGCCAACAAATTAGCACCCTGGTACATGCTTATAACTGCACCAAAAGTGATGCCACTGGATTCTCCCCTACACTTCGATGTTTGGAAGAGAAGCTGACTACCAGTAGATGTGTGTTTTGGGGTCTCTCCTGATGGGGTTCAAGCTGACAACTATTTACAGTATGTGCAAAGTTAAAGGCCCAGCTAACTCATGCGACCAACTGGCTCAAACCATGGCTGCCAAAAGAAATCTGGCCAACAAAGAAAGGTATGATAAAAGGTGAAAGCACAGGAACTCCAGGAGGGAGATCGGGTATTGCTAAGAAATCTGGGACTGCATGGCAAGCACAAGATTGCTGACAGATGGCACCATCTCCCTCACATTGTAGTGGGCAAACTAGATGATCTGCCAGTGTACAAAGTAAGGCCTGAGAATAATTCAAAAGATGTAAAAACAATGCATAGAAATCATTTACCGCCCATTGGACAAATCTTAATTGAGTCTGAGCCCCTAGAAGATGCCCCCTCTGGACCAGTGACTAGAGCTGCTGCTAAGAAAAGATCAAGAAAGTCTGCACCTACAGAAGCAAAGTTAAAGTGTTCCCTCCACAAGTCCCAGTTGAGCATGACTGTCAGTCCATATCGGAAGAAAGTGAGAGTGACTTTGAATACTATCCTTCTTACTAACTGAGTCAATTGTTTCGGGCAATCCCCTAGTCAATACTGGAGATGAAGCTGGGCCTTCTGGACTGTCTAAGCCCCAGCTTCATCTCTGGAGCCAATGCTCCCAGAAAGTGAAGTGCAAAGCATCAGATCAGATGAATTGGGATCATTGTGCATGGTTGAACTGTTTGAGCTTTCAGGGAGGAAAATGATAGATTGGGGCAGACTGGTGATACACCGAACAAGAAGAGTATTTTGAGTGCCCTGACAGTCCACTGCCAGTGTCCGAAAGCTTCCATGCGAGCCAAATGTTGTGGACTCAGAAACTGTAACTCCTGGAGCTGAAAGTGCCCCAAGTTCCAGCTCTCTACCCCATGGAGACTCCCTGACAAGTGAGGACAATGCTGAAAATGAGGCTCAGAGTGCAGAGACTATAACAGTTCCCCTAGAAAGACTGGTCGAGCTGTAAAGCCTGTGGTGCACCTCAGTTATGATTCACTTGGGAGGCCTGTGGACTTGCCTCTCAATGTTGTCCATAAAGGAGTGTATGTGTCCCCGAGCTCATTGCCCAAACTGAGCATCAGTGCTAACTCCAAGTTACTTGTGTTGCCCTTCTATATGTAGGTGCCCTTGCCCCATCCAGCCCCAAGGTAACTGATAGGGAAGGGCCCCTCTCTTCAGGTTTCATGTACAAGAGGTAATAACTTGAGTTATGGTACAATGTGTATGTAATACTCGCGAAAGAGTGACGTACTGCAATGTTTCAGAAATGTGTTCTTGGTAAAATGATATATTGACTGATGATTACATCTCCTAATGCAAATGTATATGGTTGCAGTTGAAACTTATGGGGGTACTTGCTTGACGCTGGACGCCAAGCTTTCCCAGGCTAGGAAGGGTGTAACCTCCTGCAAATGGGGGGTTCCCAAAGACTTCAGGAGCTTGCTTTGAATGCTCCAAGCCTGAATGGTGTTTGGCGTTTAAGCCATTTATCAGTGAGTGTTTTAGAACCTCTGGTACTGTCTCTTTAAGAGCTGTCTGCTTGCAGACATAATTAGTTTGTATGGGGGACTGTGTGTTTCTTTGATTGAGTACCACTCAAGCTGCTGCAATTCACTCCATTTTGCAGTCACTAGGAGTGCAAAGGAACCTATCTGAAAGATGTAACTGTTTGCCAGAAATCATTTACAGTAATAATGAAATTACAGTTTGTCTAACCTACTTTCTTTTGCAGTCAGAACAGTGTCTGCCTAGTTCCCCATTCTGGTTTTGAACTGCTGAACTGGACCAATCAGTGTGGGGTAAGCTAGTTCTAAAATGGTGCCTTGGACGAATCAGAACTTGGACTCATAATCTGAGCCAGCCACAAGAGGATTGTATGGGCAGTGACTCTGGGAGATGTAGTTTAGACTTCAGTGCCTTTTTGGACCAACAGCAGCAGTCTATTGTGAGTGACAGCCAATCCAGTCAAGAACTGGGAGGAACTCAAAGGAAGTGCCCGGTTTTGTCGGTTGGAGTTTCAGTTGAGCTTTGGCAGTGAAGAAGGAAGGAGCCCTGTGCTTTTTCAGTGTGCAGTTTTAGTCAAAAAGGTGTAAGGCCCAGAGTTCGGTCTGCAGCTTGTGTAACAGCTTGTTAGGACTGAATCCGCCCTGTGAAAAGAATCAAAGGATCTCTGAAGAGTAGAAACCAGGCTCACCCTGTAGAAGACTGGAGGAATTGCTGAAAATTACACTCGGTCTGTCAGGAACTGAATCTGCTGTGTGTTCTCCCGGTATTGTGCAGTAATTGCGATCGGGATACAGATGCAGCCTGCCTGGTATAGTGCTTTCTTTTATATGGATGTGTGAAGAGGTTTGTGTACCTCAAGTGAGCCCTGCTGACATTGAATTATTTGGAGGTCGTGAGTACTAATTCAGGGTCACTCCCTGTTGAATTGCCACATTAAATCCAAATGGAATTACTGTACTGCTGACTGTTTAATTCTCCTTTTCTCTGTGTGAAAGGGCCCCTACCAGCTGCCACGGTTTGGACTAGCCACTAGGGCTTGGGTACCCAGGGACAGTAACTGATAGGGATAGGCCTGTGCACAGAGCCATAGGTAGATTATTAGAGTGATAAGCTAATTAACCTGATTTCCCCCTGTCCTTGTTATATCCCCCTAAATAATCAGAGCTGCTTGTTTCAGCAAAGTTATACTGCCTGAGGTATTTGTCTATGTTAAAGTACTGTACTGTGATTGTTGCACTGTATCTCATTTCACAGGAGGTCCCAGTGCGGGAACCAGACCTGGGGTAAGTGTATACTGTGAAGGTAATTTGATATATTGTGTGGGCCACTAGTGGGAAGAAAGGGGGGTTGCAGTGTCCCAGAGGGCTGTGACCAAGTTAGTTTAACTATTGCAAACCCTGACCTCTGGGTGGAGGCACCCGCCATTGGATCCCGGCCCCTCAACCTGTTAGTGGCAAATCAGGCAGGGGTAGTAGCCCCTGGGATAGCGCCATCTAGGGGTTACATATTTATTTATTTCAGTTCAGGATTAATACCTTTGAGTCAAGGACTCATTTTCAAAGGTTCCACATCAGTGTTGAACAAACATTACAAAAATACAAGGTTTACAGAAAAAAAGAACATTGAAACATATACACAGACAGTAATAGTAAAATTTGAACTTACACACATCAAATTAGTACATATTAACAGATGGATTGATTAGATAAGAGGGGGTTGGGGGGTCAGCAGGAGGTGGCATCGTCTGAGGTGGAGCTTTCAACCAAGTGAGGCCATCCTCAGGTAATTGGGGGTAGGGGAGCAGGTTAAGAAAAAGTGGTATATAGCAGAAAAATGTGTGTGTGTGTGTGTGTGTGTGTGTTGGGGGGTGGGTAAATGGAAAACTGGGGCGAGGTACTATTGCATGACTACCATGCTCCCTGACCCCCGGGTCGCACCGGGAGACGAGCCTTGGTTTAGTGCGCCTTCCCCGGTCACCAAGTGTTTAAATGAATAAATAATATTAATTTCAAAGGCACATCTTCTTACTAAGAGGTCTGTTATTTTTTAATACAAGACAGTGTCATACAGTCTAAGACTCTCTATTTTCAGGAAGTCGCTCTGATTTTGCCCTGTTCTGAGATTCCCACAGCTTTAGCCTTTTTATGGCACCAGTCCATGTCCCCAAAATCATTAAACTCAATGAATGTTCATCCTGTTTTTGAATGACTTCAGCAAATGATCAAATAATTTCTAGCACCAGGTAAGATTCAGTAAGGAAAGTCCTGGTTATGAAAAATCTACCTCGCTCGCAAAGTACGGACTTGGAAACTTTGCAGCGAGTTCTAAGGGTTAGACTAGGGACGGGAACCAGGAGATCAAGGTTCGCATCCTATGAAATCCGACTTGCCTATGCGCCACTTCCGCCCCCGCGCGAAAATGACTTCAAGTAGGTCCTCCCTGAAAACGTCAAGTCATAACTCAGCTGAAACTGCATAAATAAATTACAGACATGTGCCATGACTAAACTTCAAGGGGAGAGCATCAACATCACATTCTAGCTATCAGGCTACAAGCTGCTCACATGTTTATTCCTACACCTCAAACTTTTCCCCACCGGGAAGGGGGCGTGGCGACGGGAGTGACGCGTGACGTCAGAGTGGGGCGGACAGTCGGACGGCTGATCAGGCGAGGGGGCGGGGCCGGAGCGCGATTGGATGGAGCGGCCGGACGTCAGTAGCAACATGGCGTCAGAGGGAGGGGGAGGAAATGGCAACATAGTAACGAGCGAGAAGAGCCGGGAGCCGGCGGGGAACCTACAGCAGGGGGCCGGTCCCGGAGCAGAGCCCAGCGGGAAGCCAGGAGCGCCAGGTAAGGGGGGAGAGGGGATGGACTCGGTACCGTCCGAGAGTGAGAGAGGCAGTGTGCAGTATCAGTGCTACGGATCGGATTCTGTTACAGAGGAGCATTCATTAATTAATGACACGAGTAACGGTGTATCACACATCTAGAGATGCACGTAGTAACAACCCAGGGACAGACTAACAGTCAGCACTGGGATACACAGAGAAACAATCGGTACAGGGATACACAAAGTAACAATCAGTAGAGATAGCGTAACAACCCGGAATAACTGTGTGTGCAGATACACACCCTCACAGAGTGACAGCGGGGGGCATGGCTGCTACCCTTAGTCTAGTCCCTCGGGACCATGCCCATCTTCATGCAGTTGAAAAGGTCTGCCGGGGTGGTGCCAGTCCTGCTACCTCTCCATGAGTACAGGTGGGTGCAGACCGTCTTGGGCTCGCTTACAGTTCTAACCATACCTCTCAAGTGTCCCTGATTTTGCCTCAAAATTTTACGCTGTCCCTCCTAAAATTTGTGTTTTTGTGGCTAAACAGTGGGGACTGTAAGCACAAAACAATGTCAAGCATTAAAGTTACAGGCTTGTTCTTCTTTAGAAAATGCATTTTGCACTAAGCCCCATATTCTACCAACTTTCTGGGTGGATATCTCTAATTTTGAAGATGTGTCCCTGATTTTGGTCCTTTGTCCCTGATTTTTTTAAGCCTTGTCCCTGATTTATGAGGCAGGAGGTTGAGAGGTATGGTTCTAACCCAGGTGTGGCTTCATGGAATTTGCCCACTGTGGAGTTTGTTTGTTTATATATATATATAATGGGTGGGTAGGAGGGGGTTTGAAGCCCTGGTATAGTCTGTGGTCGTGTGCACTTGATAAATGAGACTTCAGATATGATTTCTTGTCTGCCATGACGCCCGGGTCAGAAACTGTAATCACTCCCAGTCTGGTCTCGGGGACTTGTCCACATGCAACCCTTAAGCACCTTTTCCTCTTTGATGCTACTCTTTTCTGTATTTGTTCCCCACCCTACCTGGGTGCTACACTGTGTCAGTAGTCCCCTTCTTCGACTGTTAACACCGAGCAGATGTATTCAGGATTTCAGCTCTCTGTCCATCCCTGCTATCCTCCACTGTGACCACCAAGCAGATGCATTCATTCAGAATTTGAGCTTTCTGCCCATCCCCATTGGGGGATTCAACTGAGAGAGTCACCAAGCAGGATTTGGTCTCACGCCCGATGGTAACAAGTGGGTCTAATGTTTCCCTGGGGAGACAGCAGGCAGGCTTATAGCCAGAATGGTGGAACTCATGGGAGATGGGGGACTAAAAGGTCAGATTTAATTGTGCGCATGGGCACAAATGATCTGAGCAGGAGGAGCATGAAACGGGAAAAGTCAGATTTCCGTGCCCTGGGGAAGGTAGCAAAGAAGAGTGCAGGGATGGTAACCTTTCCGAGGTGCTACCGTGGCCATGCCTGAATCGGAGGGAACAGTTATATGGGTTCCAGCTCAATGCCTGGCTAGAGAGTTAGTGCAGGGATGAGAGATTTCAGTTCCTATGGGACTGGGGCCTGACCTGAAGGGACCGGAGGTTGTTAAAGAAATAATGCCTGACAGGGTGGGTGTTATGCTGGGATAAAATCCCACCTTGGGTGGTGGCCGAGGGCGTCCAACACCCGAGAAGGGACGTTATCCCAGCATAACACCCACCCTGGAGGGCATTATTCCTATTATACAATGGCTTGTTTTATAATACAAAAAAATATTTTAAAGAATGTTAGTCTGTAAAAATATTTTTTGTTTCTTAAGAGAAGATGCTAATAAAGCAAATGCTCAGTGATGAGTATGAGCAGGGATGTTATGCCAGGATAACATCCCTGCTGTGATGGTCAGCTGACCAATCAGAACCGAGGATTATTTCATGCCATTGTGAATAATGGCTTGCATCCCAACAGTTGACTCACCTGCTGTCAGGTCAGGATTTTTCCAATGTTTTTGAATAACTTAAGATGTTTTCTTGGTTTGTCATGTGGAGGCCTAGAGCCTCTCCCTAACTTTGCTCTTAATATGTGGGGTTTTCGGGCATTACTTCATAGCTATATAACAAATGTTTAAAAAAACAATTTCTACAATGTTTGACTTATCTAACAAATTTTGACTAGTTTATGTTCTATTACGGTTATAAGAGTTGTTTGTATCCCCTTGGAAAACTTCATGGCACTTCCCGCAACTCACCTGGCAGGGCTGCCAGTCTTGGTTATTTCAGTGCTGTCACATCGTGCTTAATTACTTACTAATAGGACAGACGGGAATCATTCCGTTTTTCAACTCTTATTGAAATTACTGTTTTACCTTTGTATTCGATGGTAACTGTGTTCATTAGATACTTTGGGTTTTGTATTCAACAACTGGTGATAATAACTTCACCAATTCTTTTTTAGTAACTTTTAGAATTAGAGTAATACTCTGTTTTTTTACTATTGTTAAGAGAGATCGTTTTTAAGTCATAACGTTAGAGACATCAAACTTGAGTTAGTTGAAATTGTCATTATGAGTACCCTAAATCTGGCATCGGAATGTACAGGGACTGGGATCCCTAATTAAAAGAAAAAAAGTTTTCAGTCACCGTAACAAAAAAAAAATAAAATAAATTGATGTTAGCCTTTTTGTAGGAGAGACATCTGATCTCTATAGAAGCTGAAATATTACTGCGACAGTGGTTATCTCGGGTAGAATACTGTTGCTTCTTCAGTAAGAACAGGGGTGTAGCTATCTTAATTTTTAAAAAAAGGGGGTTCTTTTCACTAAAATATGGGGGGAGGTCAAAATTGGCACTGCCCCACTAACCAAATGCTGGTAGACTGTGTATCGCGCTAGTAAGATTTTCCCTTAACTTGCCCTGCTGGCTTGTACTGGAGAAGGAAACATTTCAATAAATACACATTCTGTCAGGTTTGCTACATGGGGAAAGGTAGCATTCTGCAGTACCTATACCCCTATAACAGAACAAGCTGTCTTTTTCAATGAATTATTAATTATTGGGGAACCTGAAGGACTTTTAAATTTTCCTTGTGGGTGGATTTCAGTGAGGTAATGGACCCCCATCTTAGAAGCACAGCTTAGTCAAATTTTTATCCCTCTAAATCCAGATCAGCCCCACAGTCTTACGAAGGACCTGGGCTTCTTTGATGCCTAGAGAATAGCATACCTGTAAGAGAGGGACTATTTTTTTTCTCCACCAGGCACAGTTCCTTCAGTAGACCGGGCTACTTACTCAGCACCCTTGAAACTCTTGAGGGTTGTACCAGTGACAGGAGAGAGGAATTAAATCTGGATTGGGGTGGTCTACAGACCACTAGGTCAGAAGCAATGGGCAGACAAAGAACTAGGGGAGACACTAAGGAAGATGGTGTATTTAGGGGAGGACATGGTAGTAGAGGACATCAGTTCTGGAGATTACTGGAGCAAGTACTGTGAATCTGCTCCTCGTGGATGTGCACCAGAAGGCATTCCTGCCTCTGGTATGCCAGTGCTCAACAAGGGAAGGGACTGTGCTGGATCTGGTACTCCCAACAGTGAGAGGATTCAGAATGTTGCAGTCCAGGATCCACTTGGTTCTAGTGACCGTGGAACAGTGGCTTTAGATGCCCATATAGGGACCACCAAAGGGTCAAACACAATATTGGTGTGGGACTTTATTATCATTTATTTATTTATTTTTGCCCCTCCCAGTCCTCCATTTGGAAGTCAGCACTGCCCTGCCTGCTGCTCCCCCCCCATGCCCAGGCTGCGGGGCAGCCGAGCAGGCTGTCCCCGCCCCCCACAGACACTGTTGGTAAGCCCCATCTTACCCCCTAGGTCGGGGCCACGTAATGCAGAACATACACACACACACCCCCGGCATACACACACACACCCCCGGCAGACATTTTTGGTAGTGGAGATGGTGGCAGAGCAGGGCATCATGCCTGGGGGCGCTTTTTGTGAATGCTGGATCCTTGGGGGCAGGGATGTGCAATGATGTCCAGCGTTCATCTTGCCCCCCCCCCAGGTAATTACACTGGCTGCAGCAGTACCTCCAGCCTCTGCTAGTGGTCCATAAAGTGCCAGGCACCCCCCCCCGAGAAGTAGAACAGTCCCTAGGGTGCTCGATCCTTCTCCCCCTGGCTGGCCCTCTAACTCCCTAGTCCATCACTGAACCTGGGATGTTGGCACTGCAAGTGGATACCTTGCCGCTGTGCCAGCAGGCCAGCTGGGTGTGGGACTTTAAAACAGCAGATTTCAGCAGGGTGAGGGGACTGTTTGAGAGAAACATGAGAAAAATAAGAGGTAGAAGGGATAAAGGAAAAAATATGAAGAATTAAAAAAAAAAAAAAAAAACACTAGAGGCTTCTAAAAGCCTAATTGTTTTGTGTGTTTGTTCTTGTTTATTTGAAATCTGGAAAAGTTCATGGGCCAAAGACCCATTTACATGGGTGACCAGAACAATCAACATGAATGTAGTACAAAACAATACACAGAATACAATACATCATTAATAAATATACGTTATCGATGCAATAAAGCTGACCAAGTAAACAGTTACAGTTACAGCTAGTGAAAAGATGGGTTTTCAAAGCCTTTCTAAAATTGTATATAGAATTACCAACACAAGTTACTGTTGGTGGCAACATATTAAAAAAAAAAAAAAAGCTGGTAAGTTATAGAATAGAATTGGGAGGGCATTGAAGGGAAAAGAGGCACAGAGCCCAGTGTGTTTCACGGCCAAAGTAAAGACGGCAGTAAGGGCCAAAAAGAAAAGCATTCTTGTAGTATTTAGGAAGCCAAAGGGGTAGGGGAGGGAGTAATACCTGGAGGCTGCACAGGTAGCAGCAGAAGGTAAGGGAAGCAAAGGCAGAGATGGGACTCGGCTGGAGTGAAACAAGGGGAGAAACATTCATTAAGTACGTACAGAAAAAGTGCAAGGTTATAGGGGGTAGAGTGAGGCTGAGGAGAGGGACAAAGGGGAAAGCAGAGATATGGAACAAGTAATTTTGTTTAGTATTTACTCAGGAGACGGATAGTCCACTACAGAAATGTGAGGAAAAGAGGGGAAGAGTGAAGGGTATTTGCTTAAGCAGCATGGGCAAAATAACAGGGGGCAGGGGGCTTGAGAGTTTGCACCCGAGGAAGCTTGAGGCAGTGGAGGTGATAGCAGGACCACTTGCGGACATTTTTTGACCTACTCACTGGCCACAGGGTGGCCCTAGGGACTGGAGGACAGTGGACATGGTCCTTCTGCACAAGAGTGGAAGGAAGTCGGGGAACTATATAGACCAGTCAGCTTGACATCTATAGTGGGAAAGATTATGGAATCTAGACCAAGGGAGGAATTAGTGGACTTCCTGCAGGGAGTGGGCTACAGGACCTGAGACAGCATAGGTTCACGAGAGGAAGGTGTTGTCAGTTGAATCTGACTTCTTCAACCAAGTGACCAGGATGGCTGATAGAGGACAAACATTTGATATAGTATACTTAGATTTCAGCAAGACCTTTGATTCAGTACCCTATAGGAGGCTGGGGGGGTGAAGGGAAAACATGTGACTTTGGTGGAAAACTGGTAGAGGGGAAGAACACAAAGGGTGGTGGTTAATTGGGAGTTTTCAGAAATAAAGATGTCAAATGGAGTACCACATGGGGTCTGTGCTGGACCTTCAATGTGTTAACCTGTGACATAGGGGAAAGTGTCAAGGGCAAGGTCGGTCTCTTTGCAGATGGCATAAAGATCTGTGCAATGTTTGACATGGAGGAAGGGATACAATAATTTGGGGAGGACCTCGGCAGGTTTGAGAGCTGATCAAAGGTCTGGTAGCAGGGCTTCAACACTACAAAATGTTAGGTTATGCACATTGTGAAAAGGAATCTAGAAATGCAGTATGAACTGGGGGGGGTACTGGACAGCAGATTCGGGGGCTGAACTAGGCAGCAAAGTATCAGAGAGACTAAAACAACAGCAGATGTAGCAGAACTGTGGATAAGGCAAACGGGATGCATAGGGAGGGGGATAGCAGTAGAATCTGGGAGGTGATCCTTCCATTGTACAGGTTACTGGTGCGACCACAACTGGAATACTCAAGGTACTGGAGCCCACACCTGAGGAGAGACTGTGGCAGAGTGCAGGACAGGGAAACCAAGATGGCCCAGGGACTAGGGGGCAAGACATATGAGGAGAGGGCTGCAGGACTTGGAACATGTACAACCTCGAGAAAAGGAGGGAAAGTAGTGACATGATCGAAACATACAAGTTCCTGCACGGGATAAATAGGGTGGGTGCCAAGTAACTTTTCTCGCTGAGGTCAAATGCAGGACATGGAGTACTTTAGTTAAGCTTGTTTGGGGGGGGTCAAGAGGACGTGTGCAAGCACTTTTTCTCAAAAGTGGTGAACAAGTGGAATAGGCAGTCTGAGGAAGTGGTACAGCCCAAATCAGTGAACAACTTCAAGAAGGGATGGGTCAGAAATAAGGTATTGGTTAGAAAAGGGATGGAATAAATAAAAGGGTGGGATTGGTGTTGGGGCCAGTGCAGAGTAGTTGGGTAGGTTGGGCAGGCTGAATGGGACTTTTTCTGCCATCAACATCTGTGTATCCAACCCCACCCATGCCTTGCCCTTTCTATTCTGTCCTTGTTCTGTCTCCTTTCCCTGACATACTTAAAGAAGGCTTTGTCATGTTCCATCAATCCCTTCCACAGTCTTCAGTTTGTTCTCTGCCTTGGCACTTCTTACTGCTGTACTACTGTGACTTCCTTTGCAAAGTAAGCATCTGTACTGTGATAGAGTAACAGCTCCAATATACAGAGGAACAAGTGTATTACATCGATATCATTGCAAAGTAGCAAGTCTGAGAGATAGAGTAACAAACAGCATGGAGGGACAGAGTAACCACTTACAACAGTCTTAAAAGATGGACAGGATGTGATACAGATAATAACCCAGTGAGACAGCATAACAGTCAGAGTAACAACCAAGTCAGATAACATAAGTCAGTACAGAGGTGGAGTAACAACCCAGAGAGACAGTGTAACAATCTGTACAGAGATGGCATAACAACCCAGGCAGACAGTATAACAGTTGGTACAGAGTAACAACATGGAGTCAGTACAGAATGGTCGGTACAGAGACAGAGAAACAACTCAGCAAGGTGGTGTAATAAGTATCACACAGATACAGAGCTAGAGTTGCAACCCTGGTACACTGAGTAACAACTTCTGCAGACTAGCCACCCAGATATACAGCTTAACAATGTATCACACAGATGCAGAGTAACATTGTGTCAGAGAAGCACAATAACAACCCAGAGTGAGACAGTATCACTGATACAAAGTGCCAGTGTCGTATTCCATTGCAGAAGCATCTGCTTATCAGCCCAGAGCGAAACAGTATCACTGACGCATAGTGACAGTATCAGAGATATAATTTACAGAGAGACCATATTAGATACAGAGTAACGGTATCACAGAAGTACCCTTACAGGTGGACAGGATGAGATACAGATGACTCGGAAAGGTAACGTAACAATCAGTGCAGAGATACAGTGACAACCCAGAGAGATAGCGTAACAATCAGTAGTGAGATAGAGTAACCATCCAGAGGGACAGCTTAATAATTGGTGCAGAGATAGTAATAACCCAAAGACAGCAGAACAATCCGTGCAGAGCTAGAGTAACAACCCAGAGAGACAGAACAGTCAGTTCAGAGATACAGAGTAACAGCTCAGAGACAGCACACCAGTTGTCAGTACGAAGCTAGAGTAACAACACAGAGAGACAGCATTAACAGTCTGTACAGAGATTGAATAATAACTCGGAGAGAGAGTGTAACAGTTATTGCAGAGTTAGAGTAATAACCCAGAGAGATGGTGCAATAATGAGTATCACTCAGATTCAGAGCTATTGTCACAACAAGGTATGCTGAGTAACAGCCTCTCTGGACTAGCAGCTCAGATGTACAGCTTAAAAGTGTGTCACACAGGTACAGAGTAAGTGTGTCAGAGAAGCAAAATAACCCAGAGTGAGACAGTATCACTGATGCACAGTGCCAGTGTCACAGATAAACAATTGCAGAGAGGCATCAGAGATGCACGATAACACGGAGCAAGACAATATTACTAATGCACAGTGACGGTATCATTTACAGAGGGACTGTAGTAAATACAAAGTAACAACCGAACGAGACAACATAACGATGCATCATAGATATAGAAATATACTGGTTAAAAACTGAGAGACACAGAGTGACTGTATTACACATGCAGATGGTCAGTAGCACAGATATGCCATTAAAGAGGGAAAAGATGATGTACAGAGTGAGCGGGGGTTAAATAGGACAGGAAAGGAATCCCACAGGGAAATTCCATTTCCCTTCCTCTTGCAGAATTGTGTGAGAGTTCCTGTTCCCATCACCTTTCTCCATAAAACAGCATGGAAGAGTTCTTCTTAGAGTTGAAAGTTCTGCCATACATGCAGTTCTAGGGATGAGCATTTTGTCTCCACAACATTTCCAGTTTATTCACTGAGACTAATAGTATATCACAAACACATGAAATGATGTTGACTTGACAAACCAGTGATAGAGTAACTGTGCCAGAACACAGACTGATAGTTCTCTTAGCCTACACATAGAGTAATATTGTATCCCAGGTGCACAGAATGTTGAGACACTCAGTGTTTTTTTTTTGTTTTTTTTGACTACAGAGCTACTGAGTAAAAATATGTAAACAGAGTAACAATATCACATATCAGTATTCCAGATACAATGCAATAAGTGGGCAGACTGGATGGGTCTTGTGGTCCTTATCTGCTGTCAATGTCTATGTTTCTGTGTACAGTAACAATATCCCACATAATCATTACAGATACAGAAATACAGACTAACAGTAAGTGGAGAGACAAACAATATCACACATCAGTATTACAGAGAGAAAGAACAAGTACAGTGACTAATGACGAAAACAATAAATCTACGATGTAACATTATAGATAAGTATTCAAGATATATATCTGTAGCGTAATAATTCCACAATCAGTTTCTCACCTGCTGCTGATCCCTCTGGCAATGCAGCCCAACACTTTATTTGCCTTTGCTGTTGCTTTCCTATGGACCTCTCCCAGGCTGTACTCAGTCCTTGGGTACTTGGCACCAGTGTGCATAGCTTTGTATTGAAGCAAGGCTGCCAGATCCCAGACCACCTCTCTAGTTTTTCCAGATCCTCCTTTAGGTCTTGTGTCCCTTCTGCTGTGTCTACCCTCCCACTGAGCTTGGTGTCCGTGAATAGGCAAATTTTGCCCATAATGGCATCGACAGTATTATTGATGAAGACATTGAACAGCACTGGTCTGAGCGCCAAACCCTGTGGGACCCCACTGGTGACCTCTCTGGCCAAAAAAAATACCATCAACAGCTTAAAATCTAATTCAATTTCAGTTGGCATCCATTTGTATCCCTCTCCCTCTGGGACGAGGCTGAAAATTGGCAAAAAAAAAATAGTCTAGTCCTCCTTTCCGGTCAACAAAAATTAAATAAATAGCTCCCCCACCACCACCATGCTCTGTCCCATCAGCCAGTTTTCCACCCATCTAGTCAACTGCTCCACAACCCTGAGATCCACCAACTTCCTGTTCCACCTGGTGGGGTACAGAGTCAAAGGCCTTGCTGAAGTCCAGGTAAATAATGTCCCCCACTTGGCCTCTGTCCACTGTTTTAGTGACCCAGTCAAAGAAGTCAGTCAGATTTGTCTGACATGACCTCACTGCCAAAAACCCAACTTGTATTGTGTCTCATTCTGGAGGCCATGCTCATCCAGATACTCCAATCTTTCCTTAACTATGGGCTTGTACGCGTTGGAGGTCCGGCTGACTGGTCTGTAATTCCCTGGGTCTTCTTTGGGACAGCTCTTATGGAGGGACACTGCATGTGCTGTCCTCCAGTCCTGCGGTACCATGCCTGACTCTGAACTATTGAACTGGCCGGCCAAGGGATCTGCAGACTCCTCGACTAGGTCCCTCAGTACCCTGGGTACATCCCATCTGGACCCAGGATGTATTTACTCTCAATGCTGTCAGTCCTGTCCTCACCCTATCTGTCTCTATCAAAACATCTGTGCCCCCAGCCCCCCCCCCTTCTTTTCTCCTTCCCCTTAGTGGCACTGTTATGTGACTCTCCCTGATGAAAACATAACTGAAGTACTCGCTCAGTAGCTCTGCTTTGGCCCCATTCTTCTCCACCCACCTGTCCCCTTTCCTGAGCCTAACAATCCCATCTTTCTTGTCCGTTTTCTTGGTAATATAGAAAAAAGGCCTTTTCCCCCTTTTTTTTTCCCTCTGCTAATTGCAGTTCCTTCTGAGCTTTAGCCGCTGGACTACCTTTCCTGCCAAGCTAACCATCTTCAGGTAATCCTTCCTGTTTTCCTCCCTCTGGGTCCTCCTGAATTTCTTGTAGGCTGACCTCTTGTCCCTTACTGCCTGGGTGACTTAGTACTAAACCAGCTGGGTGCTTTGCCCCTCGAGCTCATCCCTTCAAGCCTAACACACTCCCCTGTGGCAACCGTTATTCTTCCTTGATGATGAGACCGCTTTTCATCCACCCCATATCCACTCACATGCTTACCAGGTGACTCCTTAGCAGCTTGCCCATCTTTCTGAAAGTCCACCTTTCTAAAATGCAGGATTTTAGTCTTAATTGGGGGGCCTTTTCCCTACCCATATCCAACCAGAACCACATTGTGCAATGGTCACTCACCACCACCCAGGGGCTTCTCAACCTTTATATCCTGGTCACCATTCTTCAGCACTGGATCAAGTATTACCCCTAAGTCAGGAACCCACTTTGCATCACATCTAGGATCACCTGACTCTTGGCGCGGATCATGGCCAGTACCCTCCAGTCCACCCTGGGCAGTTTGAAGTCTCCCACTATTAGCACCTCTCCCTTCCCTGCATCAGTCAATATTTGCAAGTTCAATTCCCTGTCTCTCTTGTCCTCCTGGTCGGGTGGTCTTTAAACCACCACCAGCCTCATCTTCCTCCTTCTGTTAGACAGTAATTGAATACATATTGCTTCTGCTCTCCCCTCTTCCAGCTTCTCCCTCATACACATTATATTCTCCCTGCAGTAAACCTCCACCTTTCTCCCTTTTCCTACCTTTCTAACCCTTTTGTATAATTTATACTTGGGGATTGAGGCATCCCAGTTATAGTTAGGTGTGGCCCATGTCTCTGCGACCACAGCAATTAGTTTTGGGGCAAAAGGAGACCTGGATTTCTGAGCAAAGGAGAGGTAGTAGTCTAGGAGAGTGAGAGAAGAAGTCAAGTTGTGGGAGAGAAGTAATTTTTGCCGATTAAGGAGGTTTTCAGTCTGAGTGCTGTAACATTCATTTGTAGAACATGAAGTTTGAACTGAGTTTATTTTTGATGAGACAGGCTACAGGGGAAGACAGGGTAGGATCCAAGAGGGAAAATGAGGTAGGATCTGAGATGGAGGAGCGGGAGAGGGAAGATAGGGCAGGATCTGAGATGGAGCAGGTGGAGAGGGAAGATAGGGCAGGATCTGAGATGGAGCAGGTGGAGAGGGAAGATAGGGCAGGATCTGAGATGGAGCAGGTGGAGAGGGAAGATAAGGCAGGATCTGAGATGGAGCAGGTGGAGAGGGACGATAGGGCAGGATCCGAGATGGAGCAGGTGGAGAGGGACGATAGGACAGGATCCAAGATGAAGCAGGCAGAATGGGAAGATAGGGCGGAATGTGAGCTGGAGCAGCCAGAAAGGGAAGATATGGCAGGATCTACAATGGAGCAGGCTGAGAGGGAAGTTGTGGCAGGATCCAAAATGGAGCAGGCAGAGTGGGAAGATAGGGCAGGATCTGAGATGGAGCAGGCAGAGAGGGAAGACAGGACCAGATGCAAGATGGAGCAGGCAGAGAGGCAAGATAGGGCAGGATCTGAGATGGAGCAGGCAGAGAGGGAAGATGGGACCAGATGCAAGATGGAGCAGGCAGGGAGGGAAGAGAGAGCAGGATCCAAGATGGAGCAGGCAGGGAGGGAACATGGGGCAGGATCTGAGATAGAGCAGACAGAGAGGGAACATGGGGCAGGATCTGAGATGGAGCAGGTGGAGAGGGAAGATATAGGGCAGGATCTGTAGATGGACCTGGTGGAGAGGGAAGATAGTGCAGGTTCTGAGATGGAGCAGGTGGAGAGGGAAGATGGGGCAGGATCTGAGATGGAGCAGATGGAGAGGGAAGATAGGATCTGAGATGGAGCATGTGGGGAGGGAAGATGGGGCCACATGCGAGATGGAGTTGAAAACAATGTATTATTGAGTGTCGTCAGTGTAGAAGTGTTGCATGATGTTAAAGTCAGAGATGATGTAGCCAAGAGGAAGACAGTAGAATGAGAGGGACCAAGAACTGAGCCTTGAGGAACACCATAAAGTAGAGACTGGGAGGGGGATCTTTCAGAGACAAATAAAACAGAGCCACATATTTAGAGCTGTTTGTGCCATGTTACCTGACTGGAGAGTGCTGCCTTTCTGAATATGAGGCTGTCGGCACTACATACTCACAGAGCTGACACAGTCCCTTGTAGATACGTGTCCCACAGGAACAAATGGAAACATCTCGTCCTAAACAGGATAATGCCATTCCTCCTGTGAGCCGTATTCAACATCCCTCATACTGATGAGCGCGTATGACATGACATGCAAGACACTGAGGGGCTATTATACGCTCATTAGAAGCACTGCACAGTGCCACTGTACACAGATGCGAAAAGGTATTGTGCAGCACTTCGCCCCCTTCCTGCAATCGCCAGTCATTAAAACCATTGTCACCCTTCCCGATTTATTTAATGGCCATCCCCGCTCACTGTAGAAGCCCCTTGTGGCCCACCCACTCAGAAACACACGTCCCCTGATTTGTTACTCAACACACCCCATATAGTACAGACAGATGCCCACTGCCTGCCAGCCAGAGACAGTAACTAGCACCGCCCCTCCACTCACCGCCTCAGCAGGCCACTATCTGAGTGATGTGGAAGGGGCAAAATAAATCTAAAACAATGGACACACACACCAAGACTGGCATTAAGAGAGAATTTAATACACTCACAGATATAAACTACTCCATGTGTATTCATCTTCTACAGGGCTTCATCAGGGGAGCACGTGCTCATTACCTGTCACTTGGACAGTGGCCACCAAGGTGGTGAGCAGAGGGACTGTCCCTGTCACTGTCTGTGACTGGCAAGCAGAGGATGTTTGTCTGTACTGTGTGGAGTATGTCTGGTTGCAGTGGAGAGGGTGTGTACTGAGTAGGTGGGTCACAAGGGGGTTTGTACAGTGATCGAGGTTGGGGGGGGCGATAGACTGGGAAGGGATTAGGATATCAATTTAAATGGCTCAGACTGGCAGTCAGGGGATTGGGGAGGCCACTAAACTACCTGAGAGGGGGACACTGGTTTAAACAGGTCAGACTGACAATTGTGAGGGATGCTAGCTGGGACTTAAATCTCCTACTATCAGCCCATGACCCAGCAATTGGCCAGGCAGGGCTGGATGTTCACACACCACTGTTCTCTGTAATAAGGGTAGGATTTTGAAAGCATTAACCAGCACTACAATGGCAGCTGTTTTACACTTTCTAAACCTCTGACTATAGCACTGCACCCTGTATGCAAGAGGGATCCTTCTTTGGGTGGGTGCTGCAGTGTATGCTGTGTGGACGTGCTGGCTGCTAACTGCTGCACCTCAGGAGCTGCAAAATATGGCCCCTGTCCAACCGCACTCAACTTGGTTGGCAGGTTGGTAGCCTGTTCAGGGACATGCTAACCTTCTGAATATGGGTCCATGGTTTGTTATTGCTGATGCTACAGCATAAAGGTAAAAAAAAAAAAAAACACACACACCCCTTCCCCTACCTAAGAACACACCCACATTCTTCACAAATACACACACATTCTTCATATTATTTTACTACTGATGCTACAGGGTCACATTTCGCAAATGCAGATACTTATTTCAGGGTGTAGCCACATTCTGCATTCTTGATAGCATCTCCGTATCCCAACTCAAACCCCTACACCTCAAAGCTTCAGTCAGTGCCCACTCATGAACCCCCCCCCCAAACACACACACACACACACACGCTCTAGCTGAGAATGGCACAATAGATCGCCATTCTAGGGAAATTTGAGGGTAAGCAATATGTTGATCTGTTCCAGGATTCGAACCCTGGTTTCCTGGTTTGCAGCACGGTGCTCTTACTATGAGCCAGGTGGAGAGCAGCTGCTGATTTGCTTGGTTGCGGGATGGATCTTCAGGTAGAAGCACAGCACGCGAGGCAGCAGTATGTATTCTGCTCCAAGGGCAGTGACAGGCCTACACTGTCTGGGGTGTTGGGGGGGGGGGGGCAGAGTTTAAGGGGAATACTCTTTCAAGACCCATCTGCTTCTGGCAACACTCTGTTCTGGCGAAGCCTAATCTGCTGTCCCACACAAGGATTTGCTTATCCATGGCACATTGCAGTGAGTTCTCCACTTTAGTGTGCATGTGAGTTTGTAGAGAGGTACAGAAAATAAACAACCACCCTGAACTGAACATCATCTGGTTTCCAGCTGCTTCTTGGCTGAAGAGAAGCACAGAAAATGTAATCCAGACTAATACAGTTAAAGGGACAGCATCAGATCTTTTTGCATGATATTACAGTAGAAGCCGCTTAAGTGGGACGGCTGGGTGGAAAGCCGATCGTCCCACTTAAGTGGGCGTCCCACATAAATTAAGTTAGTGATTTTGAGCTTTTGGGACAGAATCCAGTCTTTGTCTGTAAGCCAAGCCTGGGCTGCCGATGCATCTGCATCCTGCTTCTCACCATGTTCACTCCTGAACACAACCTGGTGTCGCAGTTTCCATCGAGACAGACAGCCGTCTGTCGCTTCAAATTCAGCGTGTCCCATTTGTGAAGCCAACTCTATTGCCTTTGTTTTTAGCATTGGGCCAGACAGTCTCGCTCCCTTATCCAGGACCTCTGTCAGCCACAACATCAGTGCATCTTCTACATTGCGGTCTTTTCCCTCCTGCTTGCACTTTCTGGTGGGATTACTGTTCGACTGCCATTCAGCAAGGATAGACTCTGTTCTTGCTTATCCTTCCCGCTTGGCTTTTTGAGATTTTTAATTCTGCCACTACAGAGTTTTTTTTTTTTTTTTTTAACACCCAACTTCTCCATTAGCTCCTTATATTGTTTTGCCACTAGAGGGAGCCTGATTAAGTTTGAACAATTTGCTCCCAATACCTCACTTGTCACATTTTACTGCTCTCTAGTAGCTGTTTTCACTTGGTGATCACCCCCTCATCACTCCCTCATCACCCCCTCTCCAATCGTCGAAAGCTATCCCGCCATTGTGCACTCCCCAGATCAGCCCTCCTCCTCCTGCTCCTGTCAGGCAATGTCCACCCCAATCCCGGGCCTGGCAGCACTGGTCCTCCCCCTGAAATCTCCTGGGCTGCACATTGCTTCTATGAACATCTGTAGCCTCCTGAAAAAACTGGACTCTCTACACTGCTGGGTGATGCTTCATAAACCTGATGTTGTTGCCCTGGTTGAAACCTGGCTGTCTCCTTCCACTCCTAACTCTCATGTCTCTCTCCCCGGCTACACTCTCCACCGGTTGGACCGTGTCGGCAGGAGAGGTGGGGGCTGTGTCTTCTATTTGAAGGATTCTTTCATGGGGCTGCCACTCCCCCCGCCTGACCTCGACCATAAGGCCCAGGCACTTACTCTAAAGCTGTCCCCTGACCCAGCTAGAGGCCCATTATTCCTAACCGTAGCCTACATACCCCCCAAGAACCAATACCAGGCCCTGGGCCCACTAATTGACTACCTCACCTCCCTACCCAACTCGTCGGACCAAATCTTGTTGGGCGACTTGAATATAAACTGGCTCTGCCCCTCATCCTCCTCCCACTGTGAGGCTTTTGATTCAATTGACCTAACTCAACTGGTCACAGCCTACTAGAAAAAACCCTAGGGGGACAAGCACCCTCCTGGATGTGGTCCTCACCAATAGGCCAATCCGCATCCACAACATCCAAATCCTCCTTGACTGCCTCAGTGACCACTCCCCTGTGCTTTTCAACTGGGAAACCCCTCGGCTCTCATCCCGGTCAAAACCACCTCTAGAAGGTGGCTTAGGCCTGGGGGACTCATAAACCTTAAGCGCTTCCTTGCCCACACTGATTGGTCCCTTTGACAAGGGCAGCAACATTGACTTGGCCCTGGCCTTCTTTGTAAGCACTTTCAACTCTGCTTTGTGATATCTTTGCTCCCATAACTGCTAGGAGGTCCAAAGTGAAGCATGCCCTTGGATCACCCTGCCTACTGTGGCAACTTAGCAGCGACAATCTTTGGCACCTTGCTGTTGCTACTGGCCGTTCAGCTGACAGGCAGTCCTATGCTGCCGCCCACAACCAGTGCACCTGGGCCATCCGGACAGCAAAGGCGAATACTCAAGCCTCTCTTACCTCCTCCTGGGGAACCCCAGGTGCTTCTGGGACAACATCAAGCAACTGAATGGTCATTCCCAGTCCCCCTCCTTTCTTCTCAACATCAATGGTACCGTCTCTCTGACCCTGCCCTCATTGCCACCCACCTCAATAACTCCTTTACCGACCTTAGCTCAGTACTTCCTGGTAACTTTTTCAGTCCACCTCCTCCATCTGTACCACCACCCATTGCCCGCCTCTTTCCACCTGCGTCGTGTCACCATGCAAGAAGCTAGGCCTTACTTGCTAAAGCCCTAAAAGGTAACACCATCGGTAATGACTCACTTGATCCCTGCCTTTACATCAGGTCCTGGATCAGGTCCTTCACCTATTACTGCATTTTCAACAAATCACTCTGTCTCGGACAACCCCTCTGCCTGGAAGATTGCCACAGTTACCCCTGTGTCCATAAAGGTGGTGACAGGACTCTTCGGGTGACTTACCGACCATCTCAATCCTCTCCCTCTCTAAGGCGTAGAGAAAATTGTGGCGCCCAAGTCTCTGACTACCTCTGTAAGGCTAATGTTCTCTGCCCTGAACAACACGGGTTCAGAGAGGTCATAGTACCAATACAGCACTCCTGGAATTTTCCAACTTCCTCCATGCCTCCTTGGACTCTGGTGCCCTGGCTGGTGCTATATTCATTGACCTGTCTAAAGCATTCGATACTGTTTAGCATCCTCTTTGCTCTCCACCTCGACCTAATAGGCTTTGCCTCAGGACCTGTTTCCTGGTACACCAGCTATCTCCGCCCGCTCCCAATTGTGAAAGTCAGCGGTACTCTCTCTGAAACATGCCCCATTCACTCTGGGTGCTGCAGGCTCAATTCTTGGACCCTACTATTCTCACTCTTTCTTAACTCCCTACCCAGCAGTTGTATGCAGGTAAGATGCTTCTCTATGCTGATGATGCTGTTCTCGTTGCCTCCCACAATGACCCCATGCTGCACAGAACTCCCTCCAACTAGTCTTTGACTCTGCAGCTACCTGGTTCACTGAGCACTGACTTGTTATCAACCTTAAGAAAACAAAACGATGCTCTTCTCCCACCCCCAAAATAAGTACAGCAAGTTTCCCTAGCTGTCCACTCCACACCAATCTCGTCATTGACCAGGTTCAGTCCTATAAATATCTTGGTATAACCCTTGACCCCGCACTTTCATTCCATGGACATATATCTGCCCTAAATTCTGTCGCCAACTCACGGCTAGGCATTCTTTACCGCACAAGAAATGCCTCCCTCCTGATGCCCTCTGCCTGGCTGTCACCTCCTCTGTCATGTCTCTCATTGACTATGGCCTTCTGGTCTATGGCTCCAGCAGATCAGACTGCCCTCAACAAGGTTCGCCTCACAGTTAATAAGGCCTGCAGACTTCTCACTGGTGCTCCAGACTCACTCACACATGTGAGCTGTACACCCTGGCTACCCTACTCAACCTGGAAGAAGCGACTCATGTATCAGACATGCCAGCTCACCTTTAAAGCCCTCGTGAGCCTATCCCCCATAGGCCTATCCAACTCCATTCGCCCGTACTGCACCCGGCCCTGATCACGCTCAGCTGTCCAGGCTACCCTAGTTATTCAAGGCAGGACCTCTCCAAGGTCAGAGGGCTTTCCCTACGTGCACCTCACCAGATAACTCCTCCCAAGCTAGTAGTTCCCAAACTCACTGCTTAGCTTGTTTTAAGCCGAGGCTCAGAAACTTCCTGCTTAGCTCTCGGAAATGCAACTGCCAGCTAGCCTAGTGTCAAAAAAAAAAAAAATTATATATATATATACACTCTGTTTGACAATGCTCACTGAGTGGCTCCCTTCCTTTCCCTACTAATTCCTCCTCCTCAGCTCCCTCCCTTCTACCCCACCAGCTCTCCTGACCATAAGTTTTGCACCTTTTGTTATCTTTTGCTTCATTGGAGATTGTATTCTATTGTAACAAAATTGTAATTGAACTGTAACTTTTTTGTTTGTAAGTACTGTGTCCCTTGTACTACTGTTCTGATGTCCTCTTTGTGACGAGGTACCTTTGTAAATGAGCCTCTGGCTCAAAGGTTTCTAAACTGATGTTTAACTAAATAAATAAATAGAGTCATTGAAGAACCATCCCACTAAAGTGGATTTATGGTAATCTAGTGTCCCACTTAAGCATTAGTCTAATGCACTTTACATTGAATGGAATCGGTTTTATGGCAAACGTCCCACTTAAGTGGACGTCCCACTTATCCACGTCTCATTTATTTTTATTTATTTATTTAACCAGGTATAGCACACTAAGCTGAAAGCTTTTTTACAGGAGCGACCTGGGAGCACAAGGAAGTTAAGTGACTTGCTCGGGGTCACACAGTATGCAGGTGGAAGCTGTGGGATTCAAACCCAGGTCTGGTTTGCTGGATGTCACCAGATTTGCAGCTCAGAGCTTTAGACCACTGCGCTATACTGCCTCCAATGGCATGTACTGTATTTCTAGTTGAAAACCCACATTTTATGATTGTTTACTTTCTCTAACATTCGTTGATGCCGCTGGTTGTTTTATCTGTTTCCTTTCTTACCAGAACTGAAATGCATGGGAATGGTGCGGTTATACCTCGACCCATCCTTGTTTTGCTTCAGATCATTAATCTTCTCCTATGGTATACATCCTGAACATTAGGAGCACCCCCAAACAGTGCAGCTGCTCGTGATGCAATGGTCTCCTCTCCCTCCAATCTATCATGAGAGGCTAGACTGGTTTATGGACATTCCCAAGTCCGGGAAAGGTGCAGTGGAAGTTGATCCAAGAATGTAAAAAAAATGCTTTTTGTGTTGTAGCAGTATAGTGGGCAGTCTGTTTTTTATTTTTAAAAGAAAGACAGGCATTTGAATCAAACTGCTAACTACATCAGCAGTCTCTACAGAAACTGAGCAGTCATAACGTGCATGCTAATCTAGGGACAATCTGAGGCCTAAGGAGGTTGATGGTGTCCCTTTAATAACATGTTTATATAAAATATGTGATGAGAGAGTGATTGTACAAAATAAGTAAACAGTTCAAATATTTTTCTTTTCTGTGGTCCAACTCTGGGTACATGTGGGGCTCTTCTATCCCCCCATCCCCTGCTGTGCCTACTGACAGGTAACCACTTCTCCTGGGCCCTACCTGCCCCTGAGGCTCCCCCGCATATCGCCCCCTATGGAGAGGCCAGGAGACAGGGAGAGGGAGGGCTGTCCCCCCCCCCCCACCGCCAGAATCACATCCAGAATCCAGAGTTACGGGCAAGAGTCCCAGGCAGTGCAGACAGGAGTGTCATGGCTGCCTGCCTCACTTTTTTCCCCTGTACTCATTTCTAGACACAGATGGATGCACACACACACTACAGCGCCTGCCGACAGCTGTGTTCCCAGTGGGTTTCTGCAACCCCACCAGCATATCTCCAGGTGGTGGCATAGGAGTAGCCCCCTCCCTCACACAGAGATGCACCCACCCACCCACCAGAGAGAACAGCCAGGCAGACAAACGATTCGATATTTTCCTCTCAGCCAACCAGAGTCTCTTCCTGAACTCTGGTAGTTGGCACGGGGAGAGGTGTGGCATCCAGTGCCTCAACCCTGTGTGCCTCTGGACTAGTTGTCAGTTAAGATATTCTAATGGTCAACAGTGACAAAACAATTTTTTAATTAGTAGTGTCTCATGGGGTTGGGGGTAAGCACCAAGGGAGCTGGGGAAGGGAGCAGAGAGGGGTAAGTAGAATATGTTGGTGGGGGCAGTAAAGTAAGAGGGGGGGAGAGGAGTACAGGTGCAGACATGAGTGGTATTAATGGTTGATAATTTTCCAGATGGAGGGGGAGGAGGAAGAGTGAAAGGAGTTTTTTTTTGGTTTGTTTGTTTGCAGTTGTTCTTTCTTTACACTCTTAACAGGTCCTGTACACAGTGTCCCACGACTTACTGTGCATATGTTTCCCAGCTCTTCTCCCCCGTCCCCAGGCTGCATCCACAACCTACCAGGTAGTGATGTCTCCTAACCAGGACTTAACTGCGTTCGGCTCCACGTCAGCCTGAAGGTCTTTTTCAGATGAGGAAACCGACTAACCTTGAAGAGTGATGCACATCTTCTTGCACAACTTTGCAAGGAGTATCGGTTTGGATTCACGGATCCAGCAGGCACATGGGGATGGAAGAGGCTTCAGTTGGGGTGGAGATTGAGGAATCGTACAGTGAGACAGTGATTGGGATATGTTTGTAGGTTGTGCATGGACTTACTGTATATGACTTTGGGGTGTTGGGTGGGTTCTTGTTTGTGGGTCATGTGGAGTGATTGTGATTTGGAGGTGTCTGCTTGGGTAGTGTTTGTGACTCCTGTCTAGAACAATTGTGATTTGGGGGGTTACCAGTGAGTCACTATTGAAGCAGTGACCCCAAATTATTCCTTGCTGAGTGGTGCTGACAGTGAGAATGTTTTCCTCTTGTTCATATAATTCCTTTCTGTTTTGTTTTGTTTTATTTCCCTTTGCCACAGAAATGTGTTTGGCAGGGCTGCTGAAATGTCTTGGTGGCACATTCTGTGTGTTTATGTAGGTCCTTCCAAGTATTTCCTGTTTACTGAAGGCATTTGGCATTCAGTGAGAGGTGACTGATGAGCTCTGGGGAATGGTTGCCTGGTTGGTGAATGGAGTTCTGACACAAACACTCAGCATTCATCCAGAGGTTTTATACCATAATAACCTAGCAGCACTGACCTTATCACACCAGCATGTTCCTTGTAGGATAGGAGGTGTCTCCAGGATACGGGAACCAAAGTCAACCAATAGCCAGTTTGGGGGGGGGTGTACTTTGTGTACCCTGGATTACACAGCTGAGATGTAATGTCTTGTTTTCAGTGGGGTCCAGCCTGTTTCTAACCAGTTTTACTGCTGGGGAGGCTGAAACACAGGAAGTCAAGATCCCATGCAGAGTTGCTGACTGTGATGGGATTTGAACCTGTGATCTCTTAATTGCTCTAGCCACTAGCTCACAGAGTTGCTTCAGGAAGGTCAGATAGGAGTGTATGGCTTTGTATCTCTTGCAATACAACAGGTAGAGCCTGCCCCCTCCCTGTAGCTACACTAGCACTCAATTTACCCTGTGTCACTGTTCCCACCTCCCTGGGAAAGGGAGCTACAGGGAGAATGGGAGGAGAGATGTCTTCACCTCCCTGGTAGCTGTAGCTCTGCGGTAAAAGTGTTTCTGGGGGAGGGTTAGCAGTCCCACATGTAACTGTCTTCCATGCTTTCCATCAGAATAGAGCTGTAGTGCTGTGAGAGTGGGGGGAGGGATACAGACCCCCCCCCCAGACATGTCACAGACCCCACTCTTTCCATGAGAATAGAGCTGTAGTGCTGTGAGGGGGCGGGAGGGATACAGGCCCCCCCAGACATGTCACAGTCCCCACGCTTTCCATGAGAATAGAGCTGTAGTGCTGTGAGAGTTGGGGGAGGAATACATGACCCCTCCAGACATGTCGCAGTCCCCACTTTTTCCATGGGAATAGAGCTGTAGTGCTGTGGGAGTGATACAGCCCACCCCCATACATGTCACAGTCCCCACTGTTTCCATGAGAATAGAGCTATAGTGCTGGGAGGGGGAGGGATACAGGCCCCCCCCGATATGTCACTGTCCCCGCTCATTCCATGTGAATAGAGCTGTAGTGCTATGAGAGTGGGGGGGAGGGATACAGCCCCCCCCGACATGTCACTGTCCCCACTGCTTCCATGAGAGTAGAGCTGTAGAGCAGTGAGAGTGTGGGGGAGGGGAGTATAGAGCTTCCCTCCCACATGTCACTGTCTCCATGGGAATGTACCCGAGTGCAGGTATGGGGACTGTTCATCCAGCATGTCGCTGTCCTCCGCTTTCCATGGGCATGGGAGCTGGAGGCACAGAGAGTGGGGCATAGAGAGGTCCCAAATATGTCACTATCTTCACTCTTGTCATCTAAGGCTCCAGTACAGTGAGAGTGGGGGTCAGTACTGAGACTCCTTCCTGCATGTTATTGTCCCCACTCTTTCCATGGAAACAGAGTTGCAGTGGGAAAAGGGGGGGACTACCAAGGACTCCCAACATATTACTGTCCCCACTCTTCCCATGGGAACAAAGTTGTAGTGCAGGGAGAGGTTTTTTTTTGGGGGGGGCACAGCTCCAACATGTCACTGTCCCCACTTTTCCCATGGGAGCAGAGATTCAGTGCAGTGAGAAGTGGGTGGAATAAAGGCCCTCCCCACATGTCACTGTTCCCACTCTTTCCGTGGGAGTGGAGCTGCAGTACGGAGGGATTGGGGGGAAGGAACCTGTTTGCTTTATATTGTGAAAGGCTCTGACACATTAAGTGGTTTACCGTATTCTGAATGTGGATCATTTATGTAAAGGACTTAACCTGATCCTAGCAGAACCAGCTTTACATGTGAGTGATCAGTCAGGCAGCAGTGCATCTGAGTCTGCACTCACGGACAGCAGGGACACTTTAATGCACAGTCACAGCATTAATCCATTATACCTGACTAAGGGCTTTGTATGCCTGCTAAAGTGTAGCTCAGACATTTGTTGCTGTGAGAGTCAGGATGGGTAGGAATGTAGAGATGGCAGGTATTGGATAATGAGAGAGGATGGAGCTTGGGAGGGGTATTGGTGGAAGTGGTCAGTGAACTAGGCAGTTGTGAAGCCATGGAGAGAGGAGAGTGGTTTTAAATTGGCTCTGAGCTGCAAATCTGGAGACCTGAGTTTGAATCCCACAGCCCCCACTTGCATACTGTGTGACCCTGAGCAAGTCACTTAACTTCTCTGTGCTCCCAGGTCACACCTGTAAACAAGCTTTCAGCTTAGTGTGTCTCTCCTGGTTAAACAATGTGAAAAAAAAAATCTAGTTCTGAAGGGAACGGGGGACCCATTGATGTGATGAAGCATAAGGGTTTGTGGATTTCCTTTCTGGTGTGGCTGAGATGGTGGGTAGCTGTATTCAGCACGCACACTGGGTTCTTTCAGAGTTGGGAAGACAACTACTGGAGTTACTGTAGTCTAGATGGGGGGTGAGGGGTGTGTGAAGGAGGATTTGACTTGAGGTGGGGTTCAGCAGGGCTCCAGTTTTGCACACCAGTTTTCAAGATGAAATACCAGTTTCATCACACCAATACTCTATATAGAATACCGTTCTACCAGGCCCTTACTCTTCATGTTAATCTACATCGCTGTTTTTTTTTTTGGGGGGGGGGGGGCTATATAGAATACTGGCCCTGAGGCATAAAACCTAATTTGGCTGTTTGGTGTTCTGCCACCCATGCCATATTTTTTCTTAATTTCTATCCCTCTCTGGGGAATTGGCAGGCAAAGACAATGCTACGGTGGTGGTTACGATAGGCAGGTAAGGAATCGGTCACCTGGATAGGTGAGAAATGGGGAAGCGGAGTAACATCCCTTTGAGGTGCGGGGCAGTACAAAGGAGTGGGGTAGAGTTGCTCAGTTGTTGGACAGGGAGGGGTAGGGGAAGAATGACACTAAGATGTGGGCAGCAAGGCAGTGGGTAGAGATAAAATGTTGAGCAGGGAGAGAGGCATAGAATCTGTCGGAGAAGTGGGGCAGGGTGAAGGCTTAGTCAGGGTGGAATGAGGGATGAGACCATAACTTTGAGATGTTTTTGCTGGGTGGGGTCACAAGAGTGTACATACAAAAATGAGTCAGGCTTTTCCCAATGGGGAGGGTGGAGCTCCCTCCAAAATTCCCAAGTCTCCAGTGCTGTCAGTTTTATTACAAAAACAAACTTTTTTTTAGTGATCTGACCCGAATACTGTGTTCATAAGTTAGTGTGTTAAAACAACACTGCAGAATCTCCTGGGAGTTGATTTTTACTGTTTGGTCTCTGTGATGGAAAACAGTTTAGTGGCTAAACATGTATACCTGGTCTGTTGCTCCCCTTCCCCCAATCATGGGATACAGATGTGGCATACAGACAAGTGTGAGTAAGGATGAAACACGTGTCTGATGTGCTTAGCCTTTGCAGATTGTGTAGGAGGCCTTTTGGTACCATTCTGTCCTGCTTTAAGTCTGCACTCCTCAGTCCTTTCTGGTGATTTACATGCATGTCCCGTGATGCTTTGCACTAATGGGTTATGTGTAAATTTTTATTGCTTCAGAAACATGCTGTGTGTGCAAAACATATATACTACACACACACATGATACGCACATGTAAAACCCCAGTACAAGTAGTGTGTGCAAGTTTAATCATATAAATACATATTTAGATATCTAAATGTATATATCTACATGTGTGTGTGTGTGTGTGTGTGTGTGTGTGTATATATATATATATATATATATATATATATATATATATAGATAGATAGATATATGTATATGTAGTGTGTGTGTATATATATATATATATATATATATATATGTGTGTGTATTAGTGTGTGTGTGTATGTATATACATAGCACACACACACACACACACACACACACACACATATGCACGGTGAAGCACACATCTGAGTGTGTCCATTTGCGCTACCATATATGAGGTGGCATGATGTCCTAGTAAAGTCCCTTTTAACTGTGGCAGCCCACCAGCCCAGTGGTAGCACCGCTGCTTACTCTGCCAGGTACCCGGGTTCGGGAACAAGCCTGACTTGTCAGATGGTCATCCAGGGAAGGGGGATGGAGTGACCCAAACGATATCCTCCTCATCAGGAGCGGGGTGGTGCCAGGGTCTGCTGTCAAACTACAGGTGGTGGTGGTGCTGCAGCAGGCTGCTGTATATCTGGAGAATGGACACCGATTGGCTGTAACGGGTGAACCATGCAGTAGGGTGTGCACAGGTCAATGAGCCCCGCCCGCACTTCGCAGGAGTGGGGAGCATAGGAAATACCTTGCAGGAGTACAGGATGGTGCTGTAAAGATACTCTCATGAACCGAGGTGCCCACCATCTCCCGGTACAGCGTAGCTTTGGGGGGGGGTCACCTGGAGAGCCCCCTACCAAATGACCTTGGACAGGAATGTCAGACCCAACACACTGGCCAACCATCACATACTTGGGGGGGGCGGTGTGGCTTGAACAAACCCAGCACACTGGCCCACTGTCACATACTTTGAAGGCTGGTTGTCTTTAACAAACCAAACACAGGCTGACGGTAAATTTTACATACCCTTGAGGCACTTGGCTATAACAAATTGGCCACACAGGGTAACCATCACACGTCAGGGGGCACTTGGTGTAACAAAGCTGACAAACAAGTTAACCATCACATGCTGGGGGATGTATTCTGCTGTAAATAATCAAACACACAGGTTAGCCATCACTGTTTTGGGAGGAGGGGTACTTGGCTGGTACAGATCAAATACATGGGGTAAACATCACATACTGTCAGGAGCACTCGACTTTAACAAACCAAGCACAGAAGGGGAGGGGCTCATGACAGTACCCAAGCACAGAAGGGGAGGGGCTCATGACAGTACCCAAGCACAGAAGGGAAGGGGCTCATGACAGTACCCAAGCACAGAAGGGGAGGGGCTCATGACAGTACCCAAGCACAGAAGGGGAGGGGCTCATGACAGTACCCAAGCACAGAAGGGAAGGGGCTCATGACAGTACCCAAGCACAGAAGGGGAGGGGCTCATGACAGTACCCAAGCACGGGAGGGAAGGGGCTCATGACAGTACCCAAGCACAGGAGGGGAGGGGCTCATGACGGTACCCAAGCACAGAAGGGAAGGGGCTCATGACAGTACCCAAGCACAGAAGGGGAGGGGCACGTGACTGTAACAAACCAAGCAGAAGTGAAGCCCAGGTGCCAGATTCTGTACTGCCTCTCAAGCGTTTCCCAAGTCCTCCCTCGTGTCCCTAACCCCCCCCCCCTCGCCATCAACCCTGCCAGAGAGCTTGGTGTCTTCTGGAAAGAGGCAGTTGTTAGAAACATAGACTTTGACAGTAGATATGGACCGCTTGGCCCACCTAGTCTGCCCATTTCCCTACCTACAGGATAAGCTGCAGATCCTATTTAGCCAACAACTTATTTCTTCCTACCCCCCACAAAAATTGCCTTATGTCTGTGCCATGCATTCTTGAATTCTTCCACAGTTTTAGACCCCACAACCTACTCAGGAAGGCTGTTCCATTTGTCCACCACCCTCTCTGTGAAAAAATACTTCCTCACATTGCCCTTGAGCCATCCCCCCCTCTGTCTTCATATTGTGTCCCCTTGTTCTTGCACATCTTTTTATGCAAGATGCTACCCTCTTGGACTTTGTTGATTCCACTTATGTATTTAAAAGTTTCTATCATGTCCCCCCTCTCCCTCCTTTCCTCTAGGGTATACATATTAAGCTCCTTTAGTCTTTCCCCATTTGGCTTGTCTTGCAGCCCCTGCACCATTTTAGCTGCCCTCCTCTGGACTGCCTCCATCCTGTCTGTCTTTCCTGTCTGCTCTTGATGCTGTCGATGGTGTTCTGATGAATACATTGAACGCCCTGGCCTGGGCACTGAGCCCTGCCAAACCCCACTGGTGACTTTCTTAATGCCCAGGTGTACCCATTGACCACCCCTCTCTGTATTCTCTTCCCCAACCAATCTCCCATCCATCCTAGTCATTGGTCTCCCACCCCTAGGGCCCCCCAAATGCTTTATTAATCTCCTTTGGGGGATGAAGTCAATGGACTTGAAGTCCAGGTAGATTATGTTCACTGACTGCTCCCTGTCCATGGCCCTTGTATCCCAGTCACTGAAGTCTAAAAAGATGATTAGACATAACCTCGCTGACACAAACCTGTGCCACCCGTTGTCTGGTCTGCCCCATTTTTCTCTGCCTATTCTGACACCTTGACCCTATTTGGCTGCCAGTGTCCTTCCCACCTCCCTTTCTTCTACTTATTATATCTGTGTGCCTATTCCATGCATGCTTGAAGCTCCCCACTGTCTGTGCCCTCACCACCTCTTCTGGCAGGCTGTTTCAGGTGTCCACCACCCTTAAACTCCCCACTCTCTCTAACTTAATCGCATGCCCCCATGTTCTGGAGCTTTTCCTCCTCTGAAAGGGACTCCCCAACTGCACCTTGTCTCCCCCCCCCCCACATCCCCATGAGGCCACTTATACTGTGGGTCTCAATCATGTCCTCTCTCGCTCTCCTTTCCTCTAGGGAGTAGATCTTGAGTTACTGCAGCCTCTATTTATTTTATTTATTGAATTTTGATAACTGGGTGGGCCCACTAAGACAATTACAGTCCCCTTTTCAGGGGCGACCTGGAGAGCAATAGAGTACATAGCAAAATGGTTCCAGACATGATAAAAACTGAGAAGGCTGAGTACATCTGATAGACGTTCCACACAACCATCAAGGTAAAAAAGTACAAAGAGGGGATATGTCCCATGTTTCCAAACAGATACAGAAGCTATATTCAAGGGGGGGTCACTTGAAACAGGAGCAGGTGGCAGGATTTGATAGAACAGAGTGCAGGTTTGAATTGGAAGAGAGGTAGGGAGGTACAAGACAAGACTGAGGGGGACAGAGAGTTCCAGTCAGACACACCAGCAAACGAGAATGATTTGCAAGTAGTTGCCAATCTCATTTTTGATTTTATGAGGAGTGGGAGAAAGGCAGACCTAAGAGCTGTGGGGGCTTGTCTCAGGCGAACTACTTCAGACAGGTAGGGAGGAGCAGTTTTGTACACAAGCTTATGTAGTAAGCTCAAAGAGGTATACCTAAGTTTAGATTCATAAGGCAGCCAGTTCAGGGATGCGAGGGCATCGCAGTGGTGGTGTGTGGCACTTACCCCAGTGTGAACCTACCCACCCTGTTGTAGGCCTGGGTAAGAGAGCCATAGAGGAGGCATTGGTGGCGAGCAGCAGAGGCGCACCATAGGTCAGTATAGGGAACAGGGATGCAGAGGCAATCTTAGTACAAAAGGCAGATGTTAGGAGGGGGCGAATGCAGTATAAGAGACCCAGCTTTTGGTTCAGAGATGTGATCAGGTTAAATACATGGGCCTTAGAAGAGAGTGAAGGATCCAGGGTAATGCCCATGTACTTGAAGGTGAGAGCAGAAAGCCTCATATGGCTTCCCGTGCAACCCCCTTACTATTTTGGTAGCCCTCCTCTGGACCGCTTTGTGTCCTTGTGGAGGTTTGACCTCCAGAACTGAACACAGCACACTAGCTGGGATCTTGCTAGTGAGCGATACAGTATCAACACCGCCCCCCCTTCTCCTACTAGAAATCCCTCTCCCATGACACTCCAGCATCCCTCTAGCCTTGCCAGCTGCCTAGTTACACTACCCTGCCTCCTTGGGATCATCAGGTACGATTACCCAAGGTCCCTTTCTTGCTTGGTGATTGTAAGTACTTCTCCCCCAATCTTATACACAGCTCTCGGGTTTCCCCACCCCAAGTGCATGACTGTAGTTTTTGGCTTTGAAATGGTTGCCACCTCCTAGACCACTTCTCTAGTTTCCCCAGCTCCCTTTGCATACTCACCACCCCTTTTCAGGTGTCCACCTTGTTGTAGATTTTTGTGTCATCCACAGGGAGACCCACCTTCCCCTACAGTTCCTCAGCAGTGTCACTTATGGAGGCGCTGAAGGGGACAAGGTTCAGAACTCATTCCCTGTGGTACTCTGCTGGTCACTTTCCCATTTCCTGAGCATCTGCCATTTACCACCACCCTCTGCCTTATATCCTTCAACCAGTTTGATACACAGCTAATCACTTTCTCCCCAATCCTCAGGCTGCTTACAGCCTTCCTCAGGCAGGGATTCCAGAACTGGAAACAGCATTCCAGGTGCGGTCGCATGAGGGCTCTGTGCAGGGGTATCGTAGCTTCCTTCCACCTGCTACTGATCCCTCTGCTTATGCAGCCCAACCTTTGCTTTTCCTGCTGTCTTACTGCATTGTGCAGGTGACTTGGCGGTGCTCGTAACTGGTGCTTCAAATCTTTTTTCTCTTCTGTCACCATGGCAGCCACCATCACCCCCAAGTCTGTCCTCAGCCTTGGGGTTCTGTCTCCCAGTCTGCATGACCTTGCACTTCTTGATATTGAAGTCCAGCTTCCAGATTCCAGATCACCTCTGTAGCCTTTTCATGTCCTCCCTTATATTCCTAACCCCATCTTCACTATCAGCCCTGCCACAGAGCTTTGCATTGTCAGCAAAGGGGCAGATTTTGCCCTTGATGCGAGCATTGACATCACGGAGGATGTTAAACACCACTGTCTCAAGCGCTAAGCCTCACAGAACCCCACTCATGACTTCTGTCATTCCCAGGTGTTCTCTGTTATCCGCCACCCTCTGTGTTCTGTCTCCCAGTCAGTTTCTCGGCCAACTTGTCATCTCTCCCCCGGTCCCTCAGCTTCTTCATTAGTTTTCTGTGGGGGCGAGAGTCAAGGCCCTTGATAAAGTCCAGTTCTTACCCCAGGAGTCCTTTAACATCAGTAACTTTTTTGCACTTAGCTGGCTAGGTGCAACTGCCCCAGAGGTGTGCCTTTAAGAGAGAGATTTAAATGAGCTTGGGGCCAAGCCAATCAAAAGACAGGAGGAGTGAGAGCTGTTGAAGGCTTCAGAATTTTTTCTTCGCTGGACTGAGCAATATTCCCTCTGAGGTGTCTCCCAACTTTCCTTGTTGACAGCCTCCTAGTGCTTGTCTGGGTACATTTTTCTCATAAATTATTTCCTTTAGTGTGCTGAGTGAAAGTTTAACTGCTTCATTAGCGTCATGCTAATTTTTTACTTTTAGCGTGGCCACTCTATTTTGACTTTATTTTTACTGCAACTATGTAGTTCAAAGCCTAATTTTATCACGGGTTCTTATTTTCGACGGTTTCCTTCCTTTTTGGGCATATTAGTGTGGGAACTGTCAAATTAGGGACAGTTGCCTTGTTTTTTTACTTCAGACCTCACGGGGTTTAGTATGAGGCACCTGCAGTGGATTTCAAATTTAAATGGTGCCTGGGGGGTTTCTCTCTAGATTGGCAATTACGAGGAAACTTTTTTTTTTATATTTCTGGACCTTGGTATCATCTGTGTCAGAACTGTCCATAAGGGTCCATCAGCCACCTGTGCACAGTTGAGTATTACTGGGTTCTATTAAGACTGGCAGTGGTATAGATCACGCTTCTACAACCAAAAAAAAGGCACTAGTAATAGACAGAGCTTATTAACTAGGGCAGGACTGGCCGGTGGCATTTTCACAGAAACCTGCACTCGGTTTGTATGTCCAGGACCAATTTGCTTTGCTTAAATTGGCAAACATAGCAGACAAATCTTTGATTATTATGGCTGAGGATAAATCAAAGGCTTCTGACGAAGGGCCATCCAAAAGTACTAATACCAAAAGCAGAGGTGCTGAGGAACCCTCCACATCCCAGCCAAAAAATAAAACTTCCAAAGATGAAGTTCCTCACAAATTGAAAAATAATAAGAGTGATGAAAAAAGAAAGCTTGATCAAGCCTCTGAAGTGGCTAAAAAGAAACTCTGTCAAGACAGATATGCTTCCGTTGCTCCTGGAAAAGCCAATAGTTAGACAACAGGCAGCTTAAAGCATACAGAAAAAAACAAAACACTTACAAACTGCACAGGTTCTTCCGTCAGTGCGAGATATGGAAAAAGCATGGCAGCTGTTTCAGACCCTTCAAAAGATGGGTCCTCAATTTACTGGTGCTGGCAAGCACCTTCCACAGTTCTCTCAGCTGTAGACTGTGAGGCCGGGTGATGCAGATGATCAATTTTATGATGCCCCTGACATGGATTTTGAGGGCCTTGAGCCCCAGGAGTCCCCGGACCCTCACCTTGAGGATCCCCCGGGTGGCCACGAGGATCCTTCCTCTATGTTTTCATTTGTACAAAATATGCTGGATACTCTGGACCTCCCTATGCAGGAGCCCAACCAGGATGTTGATGAAGATGAAGATTATAGGGGGTTGAAGGGTCTTTCATCTTCAAAGACCCTGGTTGTCCCTATCTATAATGCATTTAGAAAAAATACCACGAAGGTGCTTCAACGCCCCACTTCAGTATCAGGGGTTGATAAGTGGCTTGAGAGAAAATATAAATTGTCTAAAAATGGTACAGAGTTGCTGTCTACACTCCCTAGCCATGAGAGTATAGTGCAGCAGGCAGCTTGTGAGAAAGCTGGAATCTCCTTGTCCCCTTCTCCCCCTGACAAGAATTCCAAGAAAATTGACATTATAGCAAAGAAAATGTATGCCACAACTCCCCTGCTTCTCAGACTTTCTTCTTACATGGCATTCACAGCCAAATATCAGAAAGCCCTTTGGAAATCTGTCCAGGCTGTCATCCACAACGAATCAGATTATATGGTGCAGGAGCTGGTGGATACGTCAAAAACTGCCCTGGAAGCTACTAAGTACCAATTCCACATGGTAGGCAACAACAATGATGCAGCCTGTAGGGCGATGGCCCATGCCATCTCTCTGATGCTTCACCTGGCTTACAACAACCAGTCTGACCACATACACTCAGAACAAGGCCATGGATTTTCCCTGTGATCAAAATATGTTGTTTGATTACAGAACCACTGACTACATGAAAAAAAGTTGATGAGTAGAAGGCCTCCTGGAAGAGCCACTCATCCAAGCCTAAGCCCGCCACCCCTCAGAGATCCTGTCCCAAGGGCAGTAGGGGCAGAAGTTTTGTTACCATCCTTACAATCTCTACCCCTAATCTGACTTCGGCCAGTACAGGGGGTATTTCAGGGGCAGAAGGGGCCAAAGAAGAGCCACCTCTACCCAGCCATCTGCCTCTCAGTCTAAGTCCTGATACGAGTATACGAAGAAGCCAGCAGAAGAAGGCCATTTGGTCTATCAAGTCTGCTCGTATTGCAGGGTCCACAGCTTGAGCTAATGTCCCTGCCCTCTCTCCCCTCACTCCTCCCATCCTCCCTACCCATGATTTCTACCTTCCCCTGTGCCTATCCCAGCCTTTCTTAAAGCTGAGCACTGTCTTCAATGAGATTACCTCTTCCAGCAGCGCATTCCATGTGTCCACCACCCTTTCTGTGAAGAAGCGCTTCTTGACCTCCCTCCTAAACCTCCCACCCTCCAGCTTAAGACTGTGCCCCTTGTGATATGGTTGTCACTCAGCTTAAAAAGACTCTCCTTATCAACCTTATTTATCCCTTTCAAGTACTTGAATGTCCCAATCTTGTCCCCTCTTTCTCTCCTGTCTTCCAGGGAGTACATGTTTAGTACCCTCAACCTCTTCTCGTATGCTTTGCCCTGCTGACCGGCTATCATCTTTGTAGCTGTCCTCTGTACCTTCTCTAGCAGGTTAATGTCTTTTTTGAGGTGTGGGCACCAGTACTGAACACCATACTCTAGATGCAGCCGTACTAGTGACCTGTACAAGGGCAGTATAACCTCCTCTCTCCTACTACTGATCCCCCTAGCTATGCATCCCAGCATCTTGTTTGCCTTTGCTGCTGCTTTCTTGCACTGCGTGGAATGCTTCAGGTCACTAGTGATCATCACTCCCAGGTCCTTCTTCTCCTCTGATGCAGATACTTGGACTCCACCCAGGTAATACTCTGTCCTGGGATTATTCGCTCCAATATGCAGAACTTTGCATTTCTTGGAATTGAAGCCAAGCTGCTAGATCCTGGACCACCTCCCCAACTTTTCCAGATCTTCCTGTAGGTCCCATATCCCATCAGCTGTGTCCACTCTCCGACAGAGCTTGGTGTCATCTGTGAATAGGCACATTTTGCCTTTAATGCCACCCCCAATGTCATTGATGAAGACATTGAACAACACCGGCCCCAGTACAGAGCCCTATGGGACCCCACTGGTTACCTCTCTGGTGCCAGATAACTCTTCCCCCCACCACCACCCTCAGGGTTCTGTCCCTCTGCCAGTTTTCCACCCATCTGAGCATCTTTTCCCCAACTCCATGATCCACCAACATCTGATCAACCTTTTGTGGGGCACAGAGTCAAAGGCCTTGCTGAAATCAAGATAGAGGATGTCTACCGCTTGGCCCCTGTCTACTGTCTTAGTGACACAGTCAAAGAAGTCAATCACATTTGTTTGACACAATCTTCCCCTCATGAATCCATGCTGCCTCTCATCCTGGAGACCATGTTCCTCTAGATATTCCACCAACCTTTCCTTTTAGTATGGTCTCCATGAGCTTGCCCACAATGGAGGTCAGACTGACTGGTCTGTAATTCCCTGGATCATCCTTGGGACCGCTTTTGTGAAGGGGCACTACATGTGCTGTTCTCCAGTCCTGTGGTACCTGACTCTAGTGAACAATTAAATAGGTCCAAGTCGCCTCCCCTCTTTCAGTTGGAGGCAAACTCTCCCACTATCTTCAGCACTGGTCCCCCATCACGTCGGACAAGTGGGTGCTGGAGATAGTGGAGAAGGGTCTGTCATTACAGTTCAAGCAGCTGCCAGACCTCAAGTGTACCCAGGGGTCAAGACCTCTGTCCCCAACACAGATACCACTGTTTGAAATGGAGGTACAAAACCTTCTGGCGTTACAAGCAGTGGAGAGGGTCACTGCCCATGAGAAGAGCAAGGGCTTCTACTCCAAGTATTTTCTGACACAAAAGAAAACTGGGGAGTGGTGACCTATCTTAGATCTCAGATATTTAAACAAACGTCTGAAAAAAACCAAATTCAGAATGGCCACTCTCTGTCACTGGTCATACAGCCCTTACAGCAGGGAGACTGGCTAGACTCCCTAGACTTAAAGGACGCCTACTTCCACGTACCCATAAGGAGATCTCGCAGGAAGTTTCTCAGATTCAAACTTCCTTCGGGTCACTATCAGTTCACTGCAATGTCCTTTGGTCTGTCCTCAGCCCCAAGAGTCTTTACCAAATGTCTCGCAGTGGTAGCAGCACATCTCAGGAGACTGGGTGTCGCTCTCTACCCCTGTCTGGATGACTGGCTCATAGTAGCAAAGTTTCCTTGCCAGGTCAAGGAATGTCTTTCCCTCACAGAATGCACTCTAGAGTCTCTGGGTTTCCTGGTAAATCTAAACAAATCTCACCTGGGGCCCAGCTGGACACTCAGAAGAGATATGCTTTCCTCCCACAGGAAAGAATTCAGAGTTTCCTTTCAGTGGCAGATTCTTTCGCCCAGGGACAGCCAAGACCAGCCAGACATTTCCTCAAACTTCTGGGACATATGGCCTCTATGACTGCAGTAGTCCCAGGGGTCAGGTACAGGATGAGACTTCTGCAAGCCTACCTCAGAGCTCGCTGGTCTTGGAGAAGTAACACATTTTCAGAGTTGATACCTGTGTCGGAGCAGTTCCTCCAAAACTTGCTGTGGTGGAAGAACCCTGCAAATTTGGAGGCAGGGGTTCCCTTTCAAGCTCCTTTTCCCACAAAGGTGATCACCACAGATGCTTCCCTTTTAGGCTGGGGAGCTCATTTGGTCAGTGCCTCAGTAAGCGGCAACTGGACTCCCGAAGAGTTACAGTTGCACATAAATCTTTTGGAACTCAGAGCAGGCTTACTAGCTCTCAAAGCTTTCGCTCCCAGCACAGAAGGGCAGGCGGTTCAAATTTGAACGGACAATACCACTGCAATGTTCTACATAAGCAAGCAGGGTGGTACCAGATCAGGAATACTCTGTTTTGGAAGCTCTGAAGCCCTGGTCTCTAGCATTCTCCCTGGGAGTCAGCCTCCCAGCAGTTTATCTCCCAGGCAAACTCTGGCAGATGCTCTAAGCCGCATCAGTCAAGGCCAGAGCGAATGGACACTGAACAAGCAAGTACTAGCCACAGCATTCAGGCGGTGGGGCACACCAGATGTGGATCTGTTTGCCTCGGCCCTCAATTTTCAGCTTCCTCAGTATTGTTGCAGGCCCCCAGTTCTAGGAACGCTTCTTCTGGGATGCCCTGATCCTGGACTGGTCAGGCAGGTTCCTATACACATTTCCTCCTTTTCCCCTGATATTCAGGGTTTTGCTGAAACTCAGCAGCCTGCATTGATGATCCTAGTGGGCTCCGGTCTGGCCCAGGCAAGCCTGGTACCCTCTCCTTCTCTGTGTCCTGCAACAGGCCCATTCACCTGCCTCCAACTCACTCCCTGCTGACCCTTCCTCAGAAGGGAGTGCAGTACCCAGACATGCACTCTCTTCACTCAAGGCCTGGTTCTTGAGTTTCCATTCTCACAATACTCTGAACAGGTCGTTAAGATACTGAGGATGGCTAAAAAACCGAACACTAAGAAGACTTATGCAGCCAAATGGAAAAGGTTTCCCCTCTGGTGCAAGAGCGAAAAGGTCAAACCCCTATCGGCTTCAGACCATCAGCTGCTAGACTACCTGGTACACCTACAGGCATCAGGCTTGAAACCATCTTCACTCAAGCTACACCTGGCTGTAATTGTGGCCTACCTTTCGATGGGAAAGAAGACATTGTTTTTTCTCCACTACATTTTTAAACAGTTTTTAAAAGGCCTCTTGCACCTCCAGCCTCCAACCAGGCAGCCCGTTCCTCCTTGGAGCCTGAACCTTTGCATAGATGGGCTCATGAATCCACCCTTCGAACCTATGTCCACAGCCCACATCAAGTTTGTAACTTGGAAGACCGTCTTCTGATAGCCATTACATCTGCCAGGAGGATTTCAGAGCTACAGGCCCTGTACACTGAGCCGAATTACATCATCCTTCACAATGATAAAGTTGAGCTCAGGACAAATAGGAAATTTCTGCCGAAGGTGGTTTCAGAGTTTCACTTGAACCAGTTCATTACTTTGCCTGTCTTCTTTACTAAGCCATCCACTCCTGGCAAGCAAACGCTCCACAACTTGGACATCAAAAGAACCATCCTTCACTATCTAGAGCATACTAGACAGTCCAGAGGCTCTTTCACTCAGCTGTTCCTCAGCTACCGGGATGTAGGCAGAGGAAGACCAGCTACCAAAAGAACTATTTCTCATTGGTTGGTCTCTTGTATTAGATTCGGCAAGAGAAAGCTGGTCAACAACCTCCAGTGCGGCTCAGGGCCCACTCCACCAGGGGCACTGCAGCCTTGCTTGCAGCAGCAAGGGACATTCCCCTACTGGAGGTCTGCAAAGCAGCTACCTGGAAATCTGTGCACACCTCTTTGAAACACTACAGTTTGGATCTGCAGACCAGATCTGATGCCAAATTTGGCAGTGCGGTTCTTGAGAGTCTCTTTAAGTAGGTTCTCTGCCCACTTCCCACTTGGTACTGCTCGGTAATCTGCAAAAAAGCTACTGATGTTCAAGGACTCCTGGGGTAAGAAAAAAGAATTACCGCACTAATCTTCTTTCTTCCAAGGGGTCCTTTAGCATCAGTAAGCTCCCACCCTTCCTACCCGGTTCACCTGTCTGAGAAGGGCTCTTTGTCACCTTTTACCAGATTTTGGAGTTTCTTATTGATGAGTTTTTGGCTCGTGTTGCTGTTGTTTCTGTTTCCACTTTTGTGGACATTTGCATGTTTTTTGAATCCTGTTGATTCTTTTTAGGGGCATTTGCCCTCGTTTTTCCTCAAAAAAATTCTGAAGCCTTCAACAGCTTTCACTCAGCTCACACCCCCTCCTGTCTTTTGACTGGCATGGCCTTAAGCTCATTTAAATATCTCTTAAAGGCACACCTCCGGGGCAGTTGCTCCTAAACAGCTAAGTGCAAAAAAAGTTACTGATGCTAAAGGACGCCTTGGAAGAAAGAAGATTACTGTGGTGAATAATTTTTTCGTACTGTACATCTGTTGCCATTGTGACCCAGTCAGAGAAGTCAGGTTGGTTTGCCACGACCTCCCTGACACAAACCCATGTTGCCTCTTGTTCTGCGGCCCATTAGCCTTGAAGAATTCTAGCAGCCTTTTCTTCAGTATGGCTTCCATCAGTTTTCCAACAATGGAAGTCAAGTTGATGGGCTTGTAGTTCCCCACATCGTCCTTGGCCCTACGTTTATGTGGGAGTACTACATTAGCTGTTCTCTATTCCTTAGGCATAACTCCGGATTTTAGGGAGTCATTATTCAGGTCCATAAGAGAGGTCATCAGTACTGGCATCATCACCCTCGGTCATCATGTGGGTAGATTTATCAAACTTCAGGGCTAATAGCCCTTTAATGACCCTTCCTGTGGTGAGTGGTTTTCCACACATCACTGCACTTCCCCCATCTGTCTACCCATCCCTGTGGTAATGACCTTCCCTCTCCTTTGTATATATTAAGCAGAAATGGTCCTTCAGTATTTCTGCCTTATCCTTCCTGTGCTCCACCCATTCCTACCCCTGTTTCAGCTTGACAGTGCCTTGTTTCATTTGCCTTTTCTCTCTAATGTAATAAATGAAGGCCTTGACACCCTCTGCTATTCTCAATTCGGCACAAGCCTTTACCCTCTTTACTTTCCTGCTAGCCACTTTGTGCTCCTTAAGGTAGTCCCCCGTCCCCTTCAGTCTGACTCCTTTGTATTTCCTGAAGGAGATTTTTTCTCTTTGCTGCCCATTTGTTTTCTTAATACCACCGAGGTGAACTACATTGGTCTCCTCTGCTTTTTCCGTTTTCCTGTCTGCGTGAGACAGGAGCTGGTGATATCCTGATGGCTGCCCCTAATAATGGCCCACCTCTTCTCCACCCCCCCCCTTTTGAACTGAGCCAAGTGTTCTCCAAGCTTTCCCGCAGAGACAACGTCTGCCCTACTGAAGTCCAGCACATGTGTTTTGGCATTCTCTTCCCATTTGTGTCCTAATCCATTCTGACAGGTGGGCACTGATACTCACAGGCTCAGCTTTGCAGATGTTCTTGACTCAGTTGTAGTTTGACAGTACCAGGTCTAGTGACACCTGCTCTCTTGTTAATTCTTTGAGCCCTGGACCCGTAAGTCATCCTGGAATGCTGTTGCCTTCCTCCCGTCTTTTGGGACACTCCAGTCAGTGTCTGACAGATGGAAATGTCCCATGATCATCTCCACCTCCCACTGTATTGTTGCTTTCCTGGTCTTGCTCCGCAGGGGTTGGATTTTCCAAAGTGGAGAAAGTACGCACGTGCGGGGAGCAAAGTTATGCAGATAGGCTTGCCTTGTGCAACTGCCATTTTTTCCGCATGCACTCAGTTTTCAAACTGGTTTCTTTTTTGCAGTCTTTTCACAATTTAAGGCAGCCTGTGCATATATTTCTATGCAGCTGCAGAAAGATGTTATGCCTGGTGTTACCTGCAGCTGCAGTAGAAAAGACACTGCCACCTATGCACATAACATGCTGAAAATGACATTCTAGGCGCGTGGATATGTTGTTCATCCACACTCTTTGGCATGTCCCTGCTGCTTTAAATCTCACCAAAAGTTTTCAAGCTGGCTCCTCACACCCACCCGGGTGGTATATACCATGGCTCCGCCCCATGACGCTAGATCTTCCTTTCCGCTGGAAGATTCAGGTTGCCTCCCTCATGCTCATGCATTTTGTAGGACCTGGCTTTCAAACCGTCGGTTTTACCGAAAATTCACATTGTTCGAGTTAGCGATCGCAAGTTTGCAGCTTCGATCATGGAAGATGAATCTTCCCCCGGATTTCGTTGGTGCCCTTGCGGCCAGAAGATGTCATGTACCAGTCCCCACACCATGTGTGTCTATTGCCTCGGTGTCGACCATGACACCTTGAAATACAGTCTATGTCTAGCCTTTCATCCTAACAACTCAATGACCATCTGGCACGCCTGAAACTGGGGAGGCCGGAAAAGAGGAACCCTCTGGTGAAATCCAAGGAGGCTTGGTGGGCGGTTTCTGTGGCTGCAGGATCTGCCGAGCAGTTGGAACGCATGCAAGCATTTGAGGAGGAAGTGGCTCTTGCTGAGGAGTCCTCGTGTGGGTTTCTTTGTTCCGCTCAACCTGGGCTCCACCTTCTCAGGTTCCTTCCAGGAGCTGTGCCAGTCTCTCCCTATCAAGAGAGAGGCACCTGCAGGCTTGCACTTCTCTCGATCCTGTAAGTGGGAGAGGGACCCAGGGGTGTCTTCATCTCGACGGAGACCTTCTTGGGAGCAGGGGAGATCTCGGTTCCAGGAGCATGTGGTCCCGGCCTCGGTCGAGATAACGTCTGCGGCTGCTGGCTTCTCAGTTTTGGCACCTGGCCAGTCGACTGAATTATCCATCAATGAGGTGGAAATCGTGATCGATCCTGTCAAGCCGATATCACCGACTCAGGTCGACTATTCCCTCAATCGAACACCTAATCTGGTCTTTCCAGATGACGAGACCCAGCCTGCTGGGACTCAGAGTGAAGATGTGGTCCCTGATCCCGGGGAAATCGCAGCAGTCATGGTGTCTCTGGCGACGAGTTGGCCCTTGTCTGGGTTGGGCTCTCAGACCCCCTCGTCCGACAGGGAGGAAGAGCCATAAGGGCTCTAAAAAGTGACAATGCCATCAGTCGTCCTCATCCCCCTCTGATGAGGAGAGGCTCTGGCGGAAGCTCAAGCGCTACGAGGACCTCATGTGGCAACAGCTGATTTTGACCAGGCACAAGCTGACCCCTGCTTCCACACTGGCAGTTACTTGGTTTTCACCACCTAGGCCGAGGCCAACTTCTTCGGAATTGATTGTCAGTTCCTCAGCCCACAGAGCCAGCAAAACCACCTCTTTGGCCCAAACCAGTCTCTCCACCAATTGTGGTGGAACCACTGCCCAAACAACCTGTGGGAGGAGCTCCTTCCAATGGAGACAGACCAGACACAGGGCTTCCCCGCCGATTATCGGTCATGGTCACCCCAGACTGCCCTCAGTGGGTCGAAAGTGACCTGGGTGGTAGACCTTTATATCTGGATTCCTCGGATTCTGATGTCACCAGATCGCATTCGCATCTAGGAGATGATGAATCATCCATTGGTTTAGAGATGGAGGAAGGTCCCTCATCTTTTCAAGGGATCCTTCGCTTCGTCTCTGTATTTACAGGGATGCCCCTGGAGCCTATCCAGAAAAAGGCAGAGTACCCTCTCACGGATATCCTGAAGAGAGGGGATACCCCGATGGAGGCCTTTCCTGTGTCTGAGGCTATCATTGGCCTGGACCTAGAACTTTGGCAGTGTCCTGCCTCTTGTCCAGCTCCATCTGCTTGCATGGCCTGCAAGTACGCTGTGCCCATGGGGTCCCTTGCGGGGTTCACAGAGCACCCTTTGGCTGATAGCCTGGTGACCACCTCTGTGTTCATGCATACTGGCAGTTCTGCCAACACTGACTGACCTCCTGATAAAGAGTCCAAGCTTTTGGACCATTCAGCTAGGAATGTCTATGTGGCTTCCTCCTTGGGCCTTCGTCAGGCAAGTTTGGCCGTCATCATGGCACACTTCTCTCATGCCCTGCTTGGGTCATTAGATGAAGTCCTCCCACATCTCCCCATGGACATGCACACCACGGTCAAGCAGGTCCAGGATCAGGGCCAAGCTGTTGCCAAACAGCAACTTCGGACGTCCCTGGACATTGGGAATTCCTGTGCCTGCTCGATAGCTGCAGCAGTTGCCTCTCGTCCCAGGGCTTGGCTGAGGCTCTCCTCCTTTCCGGCAGATATTCAGCATAAACTAGCTGACATGCCCTTCCCCAGGACTGAATTGTTCGGCCCAGGATCGGCTGGTCAACTTCTGCATATTGAGCAGTCCAATGCCACCTTGGACGCAACTTCTACCGAGGGTTCTTTGGTCAAGAACCAGCAGAGGAAAAAGAAGCCTTTTCGGCATTCTTCCCCTGTGGCTTAGCAGTCCTCCTTTCAGGGTGGACAGCAGCGCCTGCATCAGCAGCAGGCTCAAGCTTGACACCCTCGGCCCAAGCCCGGAACCCAACAAGCCCGTAAAGGAGGCGGAGGTTCAGGTCCTGGAGCCTCCTCCTCCAATCTTGCTCAGTAACGGGGCGAGGGCTGTCAACCCCTCTCCCATCACCTCAGCTCTAGGTCCTCCCGTGGGGGGCCAGCTCCACCACTTCCTTTCCACCTGATCCATTGTCACTTTGGACAGGTGAGTTCTTGAAGTGGTCAGTCAGGGACTGCCTCTGGAATTCGAGCAGTACCCTCCAAGTCCATGCCCTTCGGGAGGAGAGAGTATCTGCTCAGACCCAGTCGGCTCTCAGAGACAACATAGCTCAGCTCCTCTTCAAGGAGGCAGTGGCTCCAGTGGTGGATCCTCCAGCAGACCCAGGCTTTGTCTCCAGGTACTTCCTGGTGTCCAAACGGATGGGGGGACTGATGCCCCATTCTAGATCTGCACTTCTCGGGTCACGCACCTTTCAGATGGTCACCCTGCGCCAGATAATCCCATCCTTGGAGCAAAACATGTGGTTCTGTTCACTCGATCTGCAGGATGTGTTCTTTCACCTCCCAATCTGTCCATCCCATCAGCGGTTCCTCTGCTTCAGGGTCGAAGGGACCCTGTATGAGTTCCGAGCTATGCCGTTCGGCCTGTCATCGGCCCCACAGGTCTTCACCAAATGCATTGCAATGGTGGCGGCCCATCTCCAGCATCGGGGGGGGGGTCAGAATTTATCCTTACCTCGACGATTGGCTTCTAGCAGGATCCACCCAACAGGAGGTGGAGAGGTCCAGGGACCTGGCACTCCAGACCTGCTTCCAGCTTGGCGTCCTTATCAACGAGGCCAAGTCGGAACTCGTGCCATCTCAGGTGATGGGCTTCATCGGGGCAGAGCTCAGCTCGCGGCAGACAGGGCGGAGGTTCTTTCCTCCTTTGCCCAATCATTTCTGGTTGGGCAATTGTGCCTGCCCGGGACTTTCTGCACCTTCTGGGTTACATGGCAGCATGCACCTCAGTGGTCCTTTGGGCCCAGTTGCACATGTGCCCCCCTCCAGCGGGAGCTGGCCACCCAGTGGACTCGGCGCCATGGTCATTTCGACCAGCTGGTCATGGTAACCAAGAAGATGTGGGACACTCTGCAACGATCAACCGCCCCAGACCGGTTGCAGGAAGGGATCCTGTTTGTCTGCCCAGAGCCGATGGTTGTCCTCACGACCAGTGCCTCTCTCATGGGCTGGGGAGCCCACATGGGCAATGAAAGGGCCCATGGGCTGTGGACCCCTGAGGTGTCCCGATGCCACATCAACCTGTTGGAGCTCAGAGCGGTCAGACTGGCACTGTCAGCTTTCGCTCCTCAGCTCCAGGGTCAAGTGGTTCAAGTCCAGATGGACAATACCATGACCATGTACTACTTCAACAAACAGGGTGGCACGCACTCCCATTTGCTGTGCAAGGAGGCGCTCCACATCTGGACCCTCGTGAACCAACTGGAGTTGGATCTCCTAGCCATGCATGTGGCAGGAGCTTCAAACCAACTGGCAGATGCTCTCAGCCACTTAGGCCAGACATCCCATGAGTGGTCTCCTCATCCAGAGGTAGCTTACAGCCTGTTCTCCCGTTGGGGAAAACCAATGGTGGACCTGTTTGCCTCAAGGGAGAACACGTAGTTGAGGCTGTTTCATGCCCGCCCCTTCAGCAGGGCTTGCTGCATGGGGATGCCTTCTTGAGGCTGTGGACCCCAGGCCTCCTCTACGCCTTCCCTCCATTTCCCTTGATCCACAAGGTGCTTCTCAAGTGAGGAGGAACAAGGCGAAGGTGATCCTGGAAGCCCCAGATTGGCCGTGCCAGTTCTGGTATCCAGATCTCCTCAGCCTCAGCTGCAGGCCCCAAGAGCGGCTTTGCACACAACCAGACCAGATATCACTCAATCGTGGGGAAGATATTCCATCTGGACCTTCAATCCCTGCACCTCACAACCTGGTACCTGAGCGGCTAGAGTTCCAGGCTTTGGGTCTTTCCGAAGATGTCTACACTGTGGTGGAGGCATCCAGGAAGGAACTGACCAGGAAATGTTGTGCCTTCAAATGGAAAAGGTTTTCCATTTTGTGTCAGGGCAAGGGCCTGGACCCCCTGTCCTGTCCAGTGGCTAACATTCTTGACTACCTTTGGTCTCTCTCCAAAGGGGGTCTATGGTCATCGACCCTTGGGGTGTACCTGGCAGCCATCTCTACTTACCAGGCGCGGGCCAGTCGGCCAACATTGGTGCAGGAGACCATGGTCAGGTGCTTTTTCAAAGGCCTGGATCGCATATCCCCTCTGGTGCGTGAACCACCACCTCCGTGGGATCTACTGCTGGTACTTGCAAAGCTTATGGGCAAGCCATTCGAACCAATGCACAAGTGTGAGTTGTCACACTTGTCGAAGATGGCCTTCCTGGTGGCTGTCATGTCTGCCAGGACGACAGGGAAGCTCCAGGCACTTTCAGTGGACTCCCCTTATCTGGTCTTCCACAGGGACAAAGTTGTGCTATGCCCCCACCCGAAATTCCTTCCGAAGGTGGTGTCAGAGTTTCACCTTAACCAGGTGTTGACTCTGCCAGTATACTACCCTAATTACACCTTGGAGGCTGAGTACAGGCTCCATACTTTGGACCTGAGACGTGCTCTCTCCTATTATAAGGAGAGGACAGCGGAAATTCGGGGTGAGCTTCGCCAGCTGTTTGTCACCTACGCTGAAGCCGCTTCTGGCAGACCTGCAGCAAAGCAGACTATTGCAAGATGGATTACATCGTGCATAGGTGTGTGTTATGAGTTGGTGGGCAAGGAGCCTCCCAGAGGGATAAGAGCTCAATCTACCCACCATACTGCTGCATCCGTGGCTGCTTCCAGGGACATCCCTATCCAGGAAATCTGCCAGGCTGCTACCTGGAAGTCAGCAAACACCTTCATCACCCACTACCACATCGACCTTGAATCACATCGGGATGCCGGTTTTGGGGCCTCAGTTCTCCAATCTCTGTTCCCTAAGTAGGGGGTGTGCGCCTTGCCTCCCTCCTCCTGGAGATCTGCTAGGAGTCTGCCAAAGAGTGGGGATGAACAACATATCCATGCTGCTAGAAAAACAGGTTACTCACCTGTAACAACAGTTCTAGGAGTGGTATATGTTGTTCATCCACACAGACCCACCTGACCTCCCTTGCTACAGATGCACACAACCTGGCTTCCAGTGGGCTAAGATCTGGCGTCATGGAGCGGAGCCAAGGTATATACCACCCGGGTGGGTGGGAGGAGCCAGCTTGAAGACTTCCAGTGAGATTTAAAGCAGAAGGGGGCATGCCAAAGTGTGTGGATGAACAACATATACCACTCCTAGAACTACTGTTACAGGTGAGTAACATGTTTTTTTTGATGGTGTTAGGCTTTTTCCCTGCTCCAGGGAGTTGCACACAGTGATTTGGTCCCTGGACTATGTCAGGTCCTATGAAAGTCAGGTCCCAGATCTCTGTCTAGCTGCTTGCTCTGGTTTGGAAATCTATAGACCACCTGCAACTTCACCCTCCTACTCCGTTCTGACTCAGTCTGGACCCACAGTTACTCCATCCCAGCGCACTCTGCTTCCTCCCTAATGGCTTTTATACCCTCCCTAATATATATAGAGCTATCCCCTTCCCTATCTTTCCTGTGGAATGCTTATCAATGGATAGTGAGGTCCCAGTCATGGTTTGGAGATGCCCAGGTCTCTGCAACTGTCAACAAATCCATGTTGCTGTCTACCACCAGGGCTTGGAGGTCCCCATCCTGTTTCTCAGGCTCCTTGCATTGATGCAGACAGCTCTTCATGAAGCCTGTTGTTCTCCAGGCCCCTTAACTTTACTACTAAGGACATCATGAGTACTTGTTCCCCGGCCCCTTAACTTTACCACTAAGGACATACTAACATACTAACATACTATTTGCCAGCAGATTAGGCCTTACGGTCTATCGAGTTGGCTCGAACTTTAGATCCTTAGTTAGGTGCCGAGACCCTCCCATCCCTTGTGCTCCAGAAACCTGTATCATCCATCCCCACCCCCCTGGGACAGACCATCATCTGATACATCCACTTTCTGTGTCTGTCCCATCCTCTCTTGAAGCCCTCCACTGTGGATCTCTGAACTAGCTCACCAGGCAGTGCATTCCAAGGGTCCACCACCCTCTCAGTGAAAAACCTCCTCCTCTTTTCCCCTTACCTTCCACCTTCCAACTTCAAACCATGCCTCTGGTGATACCTCCTGCTTTAGTCTAAAGATCCTCCATGTTAACCCTATTTATTCCTTGATGTACCTGAAGACCTCAATCATGTCCCCCTGTCTCTCCTCTCCTCCAGTGAAAACAGGCAGAGCTCCTTAAGTCTGTCCTCATACGTCAAATCCCTAGCCCTCGTATCATCTTTGTTTGCCTCCTCTGTACCTCTCTAGGAGCTGTATGTCTCTCTTTAGTGTGTTCTTCAGTACTGTACACAGTACTCAAGGTGTGGTTCTAACCAGTCCATTGTACAGCGGCAGAATCACTTCCTTGCTCCGAGAGTGATCCCCTTACGAGGCATCCCAACATCCTGTTTGCCTTGCTAGCCGCCTCCTGCACTGCTCAGAGTTATTCATACATGCATCCACCATGACCCCTAGGTCTTTTTCCCCTATTGAGGCCTCCAGCGCCTCCCCTCCCAGGGTGTACCTGTGTTTAGGGTTTCCCCGACCAAGATGCAACACCTTGCACTTGGTGATATTGAAATTTAATTTCCATGTGTGAGCCCAGCTTTCCAGGGTGTCCAGGTCCACTTGCAAGGCCAACCTCCCCTCTTCTCCCTCAACTACTGCTCCCATCTTGGAGTCATCCGTGAAGAGACTCATTTCACACCCTATACCCTCCCTGATGTCCGATATGTATGCATTAAACAGGATCGGACCCAGGACCGAGCATTGCGGTACCCCACTACCAACCTCTCTAGGGTTCAGAGCTCCCACAGACCACTACTTCTGAGTGCGCCCAGCTAGCCAGTTTTCAATCCATCTGACCATCAAAGGGCCTACCCTAACCCCATCAGTTTCTCCACCAGACCATTGTGGGGGACAGAGTCAAACGCCTTGCTGAAGTCCAAGAATAATACATCCACAGGCTTACCCCTGTCCAGTTCTGATGTTACCCATTCATAGAACTCCACAACGTTGGTTTGACATGATCTACCTGGCACAAACCCATGTTGCCGACTATCCAGACCTCCCACCTCCTCCAAGTACACCCCCAATCGTTCCTTTAGTATACTCTCCATTAATTTTCCCACCACCGAGGTCAAACTGATGGGTCTATAGTTACCTGGTACTTCCCTCGACCCCCCTTTATGGATTGGTACCACATGTGCCTCTCGCCAATCCCTAGGTACCCTCCCTGTCTCAAGTGACCTGCTGAAAAGCTCCACCAGGGGTGCAGCCAGTATGTCCTCCAATTCCCATAGTACTCTCGGATGAATGCCATCCGGCCCAGGAGATTTGTCTTTCTTTAGGGCCTTGAGGGCTAACCACACCCTTTTGGTGGAGATAGCATCATCCGTCCCCTCCACCTTACTGGCCTTTTTATCCTTACCCAGATGTGACACCCTTGGGGTACCTCTCTCTCCCTCTTGCTCCATTTTTGTTGCTCCCCTGATCCCACTCCCTGATGTTTCTATCCCCTTCGTGCCTTGCTTTGTAGATATCCCATCCCCCTCCCTAGTGAACACAGAGGCAAAGTACTCATTAAATACCTCTGCCTGGTCCCTCGCCTTTTCCACCCACCCTCCTTCTGATCTCAATCTGCTGAGATGGACCTTAGTTTTTCTCTACTCCCCAATGTACTGGAAGAACCCCTTTTCCCCTGCATGTATCCCCTGTGCCAGCCGCTGCTCTTTACTGGACTTTGCTCCCCTCACCATACGGGTGACTTTTCTAGATGCAAGCTGGTACATTTCCTTATCCCTATCCCTTCTTGTTGTTTTATATTTTTTGTAGGCCGCCTTCTTTTCTCTGGCTGCTACCTGTACCTCACTGGACCACCAGCATGGTTTGTGACCTTGCTCCCTTACGTTTCAACTTAGTGCAGATCCTGACTGCCTCATGAAGTCCCCGTTTTATGACCTCCCATCTCCTTTCCACACTTGTCATTGAGGTAATCCCATCAAGTGATCCTTGAGAATATTTCCCATGCCCATGAAGTCTGCCCCTGAAGTCCACTGCCAGTGTCCTAGATCTCACCCCCTCCCCCATGCTTATTTGAAACCAGACAGTATTGTGGTCGCTCCTAGTCAGGGGGTCTTGTACAACCATGTCCCTTACCAGATCCCCATCTGCCAGAACCACATCCAGGACATGCCCCTCCCTTGTGGGCTCCATCACATGCTGTGTTAAGAAAACATCCTGGAAGCCATCCAGCAGCCTCTGCTCCTTGGCCACCTTAGTGGACATGGTTCCCCAGTTTGTACCTGGCATATTAAGGTCCCCCATCAACACCATTCCTTCCCCTTTTGGTCCACACTGGGCAATGATGTTGTCCAGCAAACCATCCTCTAGAACCTCACTCATCCCGGGGGGCCTATATGCTACACCCAGCTTGACCTTATTTCCTGCTGAGTATCGAAGCGACCCATAAGGCCTCCACGTTTCCCTCTGCCTCTTCTACCCTAGCAATTTCTATGTCATCTCTAATGAACATAGCCACTCCACCCTCTGCCCTCCTTTCTATCCTTCCTGAGCATAGTGTACCGCATACTTAGGTCCCAGTCATGGTTTTTGTTGGCCCACGTTTCCGCGGACTACCACATCCACCCCCTTGAACAGCATGGCTCTGAACTCTGGCAACTTGTTTCCCAAGCTCCTGGCATTTACTAATACCAACCCCACCCTTATCCCTGATTCTCTTTGCTCGAACCCCACCCAGATTCCTTATACTTCCATCCTCCCTCTGCTCCTCCTGAAACCTCCATCCCCAATCTGTTTCCCCCCTTCCCCCCTTGGGCGTGAAGGCTACTCCCCTCATCTGGAGGAGAGGGCTTCTGGTCAGTGCCTCCCTTATCCCTTCCCCCCCTCACAAGTTTAAACCCCACCTTTCTTGTATGTAGTCAACCATCCCTGTTTAAGGATTCCTTCCCTAATGGGGCAAGATGAAACCTGTCCTTGGCATATAGTCCCTTATCCTCCCAAACTCCATTCCAGTTCCCTAACACCCCAACCCACCTCTCACCCCACTTCCTGAGCCAGTCATTAACCTCTGTGAGCTTCATTTTTTCTCCACTGAGGCCTTTGGTACTGGCAATATCTCCTAAAAAGAAATGTTGCATCCATTATCCCGACAGACTCTGGCAAGTTCTTGGAACCTTGCTTGATTTCCAAATGCTATTTCCTCTAGATCATTAGTTCCCAAATGCACAGAAATCCGGTTTCCTCCACCATCCCTAACCATTTCATACACCATGAACTTTGCTCTGTGCAGTGTCAGCCCAGAGATACACACTACCTTCACCTGGCTATGGCATCCACCCCCCTGTCCCTCCCACTGGATACCCCTAATCATCGAGTCTCCCAATAACAGAACCTTAACACCGCCATCATCCTTATGGTTGCCTCCACTATGCCCTCTCAGCCCCTTCCCCCTTTATTCATGATCTCAATTTCATGGGAGTCTTCCTGCCTTACTAGAGACCCCCTTGTCACCCTCCCCTTTCTGCCTCCCTTGCTATTTTGCCCACTTAACTCAAACTCCCTCTGAATAGGTGTCCCCATTAACCCTCTCTTATCCAACCATTTATCCTGGCCCTGATGGTTTCTCCTTCCCCACACCACCATCCTCCCCTTGTAATAGTACCCTGCCTCCAGAGGCTCTCTGTGGGTCCCCTTGGCTAGGGCCCCATCCTGTACTGACCTCAAGGAAGGGGGCCTTCCCACCTCCTTGTCTCCCAGTTTCTCTCCAATCATGCTGTCCTCTCTCATGTCTGAAATATGTTGCATCTCCCTGTTTGCTTAACATATATGTTTCCCCTTCTCCCTCTGGGACTATTTCTATCCTTTCCATTGCCGGTCTGTGATGCCCTATGGGTATCAGACTCCCTCCCCCCGGCCTCTGTATAAGTTTTCTCATTTCCACCAACCCCTTCCTCCCCCTCTAGGTTGCTTAGTAGCTCAAATTTATTGCGACACTCTATGTCAGCCTCCATCAAGTAACCCGAGATTCCCCTGACTGCACCTCTAAACTGCCCCTCTTCTTCCCCTCTTGCTCTGTTCACCTTAGGAGCTCCCTTCCCACAGTCTGCTGTTTGAGCCTCCACACAACAGCCCTCCTGACTCTTCCCCTCCACTCTCTTTGTATTCAGAATGTTCACCCGTACGCTTTCCCTTAGCATCAACTTCCCTATCTAAGGGTCCTCTGCCCTAATATCCCCCTCCTGCTTGCTGTAACATAACGTCCTGTAATTTCAGAGCGCTGCCCCAGCCTCCTCCTCAGCCCCACCCTTCTGCTGCCCATATCCACACCCCTTATCCTTGACACCCCTCAGCTCCCCAGCTTACTCCTTAACCAATATACCTCACTCCTGATACACAAGATAACTGTCTACAGAGTGGGCAGCCTCCTCTCCAGGCCCAATTTAGAATTATTGCCATCCCACAGCCTGTACAGCCTACAACCCTTCCAAAGATGCCTGCCATGGTGGAATATGGCCACCCTGTTTATCCCTCTGTTTATAATACACCCCTTTTCTCAGTCCCTTTCCCTGGAATACAGTTTCTCTCTATACTGACTGTAGTTATTTACAAACCCAATTTCAACCCCCCCAATAACGTTCCAAAGTCTCACAAACACATACAGTCCAGTGTGTGTGTTCGGTCCCACTAACAGTGTGTGTAAGCAGACATCAGGTACCGTATGATGTCACAGACCCACCAGCTGCTGTTGCTTCAAATTTAAGTCCTAAAACAGAAATGCTCACATCATGAGTACTTGTTCCCCGGCCCCTGAACTTTACCACTGAGGATATCCTGTGTATTTGTTTCCTGGTCCTTTACTACTGAGGACATCCTGAACACCTGTCCCCCGGCCCCTTACCTTTACTTTACTACTGAGGATATCCTGAGCACCTGTCCCCTGGCTCCTTACCCACTGAGGATATATCCTGACATCTTACTCCTTTACCTACCTGAGGACATTCTGAGTACTTGTCCCTGGCCCTTACCTTTACCACTGAGGACATCCTGAGCACCTGTCCCCCGGCCCCTTACCTTTACCACTGAGGATATCCTGAGCACCTGTCCCCTGGCTCCTTACCTTTACCACTGAGGACATCCTGAGCACCTGTCCCCGGGCCCCTTACCTTTACCACTGAGGATATCCTGAGTACTTGTCACCTGATTCTTACCTTTACCACTGAGGACATCCTGAGCACCTATCCCCAGGCCCCTTAACCTTTACCACTGAGGACATCCTGAGCACCTGTCCCCTGGCCCCTTACCTTTTTTACTACTAAGGATATCCTGAGCACCTGTCTCCAGGCCCCTTACCTTTACCACTGAGGGCATCCTGAGCACCTATCCCCTGGCTCCTTACCTTTACCACTGAGGACATCCTGAGTACTTGTCCCCTGGCCCCTTAACCTTACCACTGAGGACATACTGAGCACCTGTCCCCTAGCCCCTTACCTGTACTACTGAGAATATCCTGAGTACTTGTCCCCTGGCCCCTTACCTTTACCACTGAGGACATCCTGAGCACCTGTCCCCCAGCCCCTTACCTTTACCACTGAGGACATCCTGAGCACCTATCCCCAGGCCCCTTAACCTTTACTACTAAGGATATCCTGAGCACCTGTCTCCAGGCCCCTTACCTTTTTTACTACTAAGGGTATCCTGAGCACCTGTCCCCAGGCCCCTTACCTTTACCACTGAGGACATCCTGAGCACCTGTCCCCTGGCTCCTTACCTTTACCACTGAGGACATCCTGAGCACCTGTCCCCCGGCCCCTTACCTTTACCACTGAGGATATCCTGAATACTTGTCACCTGATCCTTACCTTGACCACTGAGGGCATCCTTAGTATCTGGCCATCAGCTAGATGAGTTCTGCAGCGGGTTTCTGTATTTCTTCTCGTCGGCTTGTCCTGCATTCCCTCCTCTCACCTTGTTGCCTCCCCCGTACCCCTATAACCCCCTTCTGCCCTTAGCTTATGGAAACCTAGACAGTGGCAGGAAAAGATCACTGGTCCATCCAGTCTGCCCATAAACCCAGGACCTGTTGTCCATACAGGGTTCTACCCACACTAGCCACCCCCTTGCTCCCCACGCTACCCCTGTCACTCTGAGCAACCACTAAGCCTGTCACTCTGTCCCAGCCGTGTTTGAAACCGTTGATCATTTTAGCGCATACCATATCAGCTGGCAGGTTCTTCCATGGCTCCACCACCCTTTCTGTAAAATAAAACTTTGTCACTTCATGCCTTATTCTTCACCTTCCCCCCCCCAGTCCATCATATCTCCCCTCTGTCATCTGGCCTGCAGTGAGTACATGTTCAGTGCCTTGAGCTGATCCTTGTATCATCTGCCCTGCTGGCCCTGAATTACTTTGGTCACCCTATGTTGCGCTGTCTCCAGCTTTTCCTTATCTTTCCTCAGGTGAGGACTCCAGAACTGGGAGCAGTACTCCATGTGGGGCCTCACCAGTGATCTACTGAGAGGTAGCAGTACCTCCATCCTGTTGATGTCAGTACCCCTTCCTGTACACCCTATTATCCTGTTAGGCCATGTTACACTGGTTTGATTGTTTTAGGGAGTCATCGATGATGACCCCCAGGTCTCTCTCCTCAGGTTATGTACAGCTTTAGCCCTTATCTAGTACTCTGTCCTCGGGTTCTTGTTTCCTAGATGCATCACCTTGCACTTTTTGTCATTGAATTTCAGCTGCCACACCTTTGACCGCCTCTCTATCTTTTGCACATCTCTCTGCGTCTACCTAATCCCTCCATGCTGTCTACCCTGTCACAGAGCTCGGTATCGTCTGCAAAGAGACATATCTTGCCCTGGGTTCCTTCTCCCATGTCACTATTGAACATATTGAAAAGGATTCCATCTGAGCTATGTGCCCATTTGCAAAGGTTTCACGTCGAGTGTTGTAACAAGCATATTTGTATACGGGCAGCATAATGTGCATTTGTCGATACCTTCATTACTTAGAACTTACTTAGGTGAGCGTTTGTCAGAGCAGTAATAAAGCAAAAGTACAGTACAAGGTTTTAACAAATCAGTAGATTACAGTCTAGACCTAGGACCTAGACCCAAGACTGAGCCTTGTGGCGCCCCACCAATTACCTCCCTTTTTTCTGATTTGACGTCATTAATCACAACCCTCTGCTGTCTCCCTTCCAACCAGTTTCCCACTCATCTGACTGTCCTTTGTTGTACCCAGATCTTGTAGCTTCTTAAGCAACCTTCTATGAGGCTGTATGTCAAAAGCCTTGCTGAAATCAAACTACAGTAAATTCTCCTCACGTCCCTTATCCTCAACTCTCATTACCCACTCAAAGAATACCATCAGGTTGGTCTGACAAGATGTTCCTGCCATTAACCTGTACTGTTTACTGTCCTGGAGTCCATTGCTCTCCATGTAGTTCTCAGGGTCCTCTTTGACTAGTGTTTACATCTGTTTATCTACAATAGAGGTAAGACTGACAGGTCTATACTTACCCAGTTGCTCCTTGTTGCCCTCAACCCCTCCCCCACATTGAGCAGGACTACGTCTGCTACCCTCCAGTCTTTGGAACTACCCCTTTCTGACTTGAGCTATTGAATAGCCCTAATAGGAGTTTGGTTAGTACCAGTGCCAATTCCTTGAGGACCCTCTGAAGCATCCCATCTGGTCCTGGGGCCTTATTAATCTTTAGGGCTGCTAGCCCTTTCCAAACCCTTTCACTGTTAAATACTTGCTGCCTCATCTCATGGATTCCACCCTTAACAGATGCCTCAATGCCATTTTCTGGCAGAGGCCCTCTGTCTTCCCTTGTGAATACAGAACAAAAGTAGTCATTAAGAATGGCTGCTTTCTGCCTGTCCTCAGTTACCCTTCCCCTCTCTGTTAGCCTAACAATTCCTCCTCCCTTCTTTCTTTTTTTCCCTAATATATCTAAAGAAATGTTTTTACCCTGCCCTTGACCCCCTCCGTAACATGTAGCTTTGTGTCTGCCTTTGTTTCTCTGACCACCCTTTTAGTTTCTCTTGTTCTCATTTGGTACTCTCCCCTATTCTCCCTTCCCTTGTTTTTCCTTGTGCCTGCTGATGGTCTTTTTGGCTCTCACTGCTTCCCAAACATTTCCAGAGAACCGTATTGATCTCTTGTACCTTATTCTTTTGATTACCGTTCTCATGCGAGACTTTGTTGCCTTGAGAATGGCCCGCTTGATTGCGCCCCCCCATCTTTCCTCCACTACATATCCCTGATGCAGTTCTCACCAACTAACTTGTCCCAGACCAGCTCCCTCATCCAGTTGACGTTTGCCCTTTTGAAATCTAGGACTTCAGCCTTTGATGAGGGCTTACTTGTCCCAAGGACCAGGTCACGCCATATAGAGTTATGGTTGTTGGACCTTAGTGGCTTCTCTACCCTCACTCCTCGTACCGCATCAAGAATGGCAGCCTGCCTGATGGGTTCCGTAGCCAGCTGAACCAGCAGGCAGTTCTGCAGTGTGTCTAGCTGGTCCTGACTTCTGGATCTCCTGGCCACTGGAATGACCCAGTCACAGGTTTAGATCTCCCACCACCTCCCCCTTTGCGACCCCCCCTTCTGCTTCTGCCCCTAGCTCCTTATCTCTCTCTCTCTTCCCCCTGTCCTGGAGGTCTTTAAATCACCCCCCATTAATAGTTTCTTGCCTGAGGATGCTGTGAGCTGAATCTACAGGGATTCTGTTTCCCCATTACCTCCTCAGATGTTTCTATCCAGCCCTGCCTAATATAGGACTACACCTCCTCCTTTACCTTTTCCTGTATCCCGATTAAACATGGTGTAGCCTGGGACTGTCAGGTCCCAGTCGTTATTCTCTGTGGCCAGCATTTCTGTGATGGCTACTAGATCCATCTCGGTGTCTGCCACCATTGCCTGGAGCTCACCAGTTGTATTTCCCAGACTCCTGGCATTAAGAACAGACCCCTTTCCATCTTTCACCTGATTCCCTCTTGCGTTTTCCCATTCGCTTTCCCATATTCTTCCCTAGTCTCCTTAATTTTTTATTTTTCATACTGAATGCAGGCTTTGTCAGCCCTCTTTATTTGGCCTCTTCTCGTAACCTAATTTGAACTTCAGCCTTACTGTTACCCACTTTGCTGCTACTAGTCCCCTGTTCAGGGGGAGCCCCAACGAGATTCCCCACCTGCTCTGTCTTCTCAGTGGTTCCCCTGGCCTCATCTCCCTCTCAGTTTGACTGTCCAGTGCCAATGTAAAACTTCTGCCACAGAGTACTGGCCCCCTCTATCATAAAATGAAGGCCATCACCAGGGCCACTGGAAAATTGTGGAAAAGGTTACCCAAAATTGCGGAGCATTTTGCAAAAATTGCGGGAAATTGCAGGGGGTTCTACTATAGACCCTGAGTACTTCACAATAAATCTTTTAATGTTTTCTGCAGCATATATTAGTCTGTATAAATTGCTAAATGAATACACTGACACCTGAATATGTTTAAAACATAAAGAAAAGTTTATGTTCCTAGACAGAATACTAAACTGATAAGCTATCTTAAGCTTTGCCTATCTTCTAAAATTTAAAAAACATCTGCCTCATACAGTTCTAAATTGATTCTATAAAGTGAGCCACAGCAAATCAATACTAAATGAATCGAGAAGGAATATTTTTTTGTTTATTTCTGGCTGTAGAATAATGAAGCCCAATCAACAGCTGTTTACAGTGCTCTGCCAGCTATTCACCCACTTTGGTACAAGAAAAAATAAACAGAGTGGTGAATAATTGAGTTTTAGTAAAATGTTAAAGTGTTTAATGGTCATAATTTGTACTGTACACTATTTTTGAAATCACATATTTAAACATTAAATCTGGGGGTAATTAGGGCTGGCAGTATAATCTAGAGGTAAGAGTAACACACTGTGAATGAGCTGACGACATCTAGCAGACCTGGGTTTGATTCCCACAACCTCCACTTGTATACTGTGTGGTTCTGAGCAAGTCACTTAACCTCCTCAGTGCTCTTGCGTTCCACCTGAAAACAGTCACTTGTGCCTAGTGGGCTTTACGTCGTTACCAAAAAATGTAAAAAAATACCAATATATTTTTACTGTATCATACAGTAGTCAGTGTACCCTGTAATTTACCTTTGTTTTACTCTGGCTGCAATGGTTTTATTTAGTTAAAGATAAATGTTGATACATGTTGTGTTTTATAAGCTTGTTTTTAGACTTTAGTCAGGTTTTTATTGTAGTCTTTGCATGTGAACATCTAGAGGGTAGTTGCTATGAGTGAGATCACTGTTAGCAACTAGCTTATTCAAGTCTAAAATCATCAGGGCCATCATAAATCGTCAGTTGTTTGAATCAAAACTAGCCTGAATGAAAGTATGCTCACAATGAAAAACTTGCCCTGCCACTTACAAAAAGGCTTCATAGTTAGCACCCCATTTAAGTGAATGGGATCATTTGCACCTTTTCTCCCATCTTTTGATTCAGTCTGTGTGGCAACAAAACATTTTCTGGTAGACTGCTTCAACACAAAACAAATGTTAAGTGTTTAAGTGTCCTTATGCTTGGCCAGTGGATTTTGAAACCAAACAAGACAAGGATTCAAAAGGAATCAGTGTCACATAAAACCCTTGCCCTATCTTGCACTGCATTGTTTCGGCCAAACCCAAGTCTGCATGCAAAATTGTCAATATATTTGAGAGCATTTTATTAAAAATGTTAATACTTTTAACACAGGTCACTATAAAACTCAAAAATTGCAAGAAATTGCTGAACATGCTAGTTTTTTCGGAGAATGGTGAAAATTGTGGATTCCGCAAAAAAATTGCGGGCGTAATTTTCCAGTTGCCCTGGCCATCACCTTTGAAGAGCCTCCTGCCCCAGAACCCCCATCCCCCACAAGTAGTACCCTTCCTTCTGACATCTCTTCAGCCACCCATTGAACTCCTCAGTCCCTTCCTTCGTCATTGTCCCTATTTCATACAGGGAGGACCTCAGAAAAGGCCAGGGAAGCAAAGTGTACCTTCATTCTGTCCCCTAGCCTCTTAAAGTTCTGCTTCACTACCTCCATAGGCTGGTTTGCCAGATCATTGGTACCCAAGTGTATCAGCACCCCAAGCTCTCCCTCCTCCACCATTCTGCCTATCTTATCTATATCTCGGATGGCTGATGGGTAGAGGGGTCCAGGGCCTTGTCACAAGTAACTGCTCTCTCCTTTCTGGTCTTAATCAGTTTCTGAGGTGTTGGGGGGGAAAGTTTACATTTTGTTGAGTGGAGAGTGTCCTAGGGTGGTGGTTTTGTGCCTGTGATGTCTATATGTGTTTTGGCAAATGCTCTTGTTCTTTTTGGGTGTTAAAAGTTAGGGGGGACTCTGAAAGGCACTTCTGGGGTGTACTGCAAAGCTTATGAGAGCACTGAATGAACTTTGTACAGCATTACAATAGGATAAAAATTAATTCCACCACTGTTTACTTTCAAACTGCCAATTGACACAGCTGCTATGTGCTTAGCAGTGATGCCAGAGATATTCCTCAGAGGTGTCATGCCATCTGTAGCCCCTCCCCCTCCAAGTAATAATTGCCCTTCCCTGATCAGCTGTGGGTGGAGTTTGACAGTTGCGGCTAATCAGCCCCAGATTTAAGACCCATGCAGGTTTAGAGATCAGCGAATGCAACAAGTTTGCAGTTGCTCCATGCCTGGAGCAAGAGACAGAAGAGAGAGTATTTCTGCTTCGTCAAAGATACGTTGAAGAATCCAGCCCTGGATTTTGGGGTACAAGGTCAGTCCTCTTGTAAACTTATCTGCCTGTATAGGGAAGCAGGAGAAGTAAATCAGGGTAGTTTAAGATCTGCATTTAGATGAACCTTCGTGTGTGTGTGTGTGTGTGTATGTGGTGCTGGGGGGGAGCCAGGATACAGAGCATGGCAGTTTGGAGTGTTCAGCCCATCTGTATTTGGGGGATGCAGCAGGGATGTAGAGTAGGTTGGGGGCTCATTAAGGTTACCCCAGACGGTCTGTTTTGGGAGTGGAACAGGGATACAGAGCAGACGGGGGAGTACCTTAAGGTAACCCCAGCCCATCTTCTGTTGGGGATGGAGCAGGGACACAGAGCAGGTTGGGCTCATTAAGGTAACCCCAGTCCGTCTGTGTTGGGGGTAGAGTAGGGATACAGAGCAGGTTGGGGTGCTCACTAAGGTAACCCCAGCCTGTCTGTGTTGGGGATGGAGTAGGGATACAAAGCAGGTTAGTGGGCTCATTAAGGTAACCCTAGACCGTCTGGGTCAGGGAGTGGAGCAGGGACACAGAGCACATTGGGGGGCTCATTAAGGTAACTTGAACTCATCTGTGTTGGTGTGGAGCAGGGATACAAAGCAGGTTAGGGGGGCTTATTAAGGTAACCCCAGCTCATCTGTGTTGGGAAATGGGATACAGAGCAGGTTGGGGGCTTATTAAGGTAACCCCAGCTCATCTGTGTTGGGAGCAGGGATACAGAGCAGGTTGGGCACTCATTAAAGTAACTCCAGACTGTTTTGGGAGTGGGGCAGGGATACAGAGCAGATTGGGGGGCATTAAGGTAACCCCAGACCATCTGTGTTGCCAGTGGAGTTAGGGACACAGAGCAGGTTGAGGTGTCATTAAGGTAACCCCATCCTGTCTGGGTTGCGGGTGCAGTAGGGATGCAGAGCAGGTTGGGGGGTTATTAAGGTAACCCGAGTCCATCTGTGTCAGAGGTGAAGCAGCGATACAGAGCAGGTTGGGGGGCTCATTAAGATAACCCAGCCAGTCTGTATTTGGGGATGGAGCAGGGATATAGAGCAGGTTGGGGGGGTCACTAAGGTAACCCCAGCCCGTCCATTTTGGGAGTGGGGCAGGGATACAGAGCAGATCTGGGGTACCTTAAGGTAACTACAGCCTATCTATGTTGGGGATAGTGCAGGGACACAGAGTAGGTTGGGGGGCTCATGAAGGTAACCCCAGTCCATCTGTGTCAGGGATAGAGTAGAGATACAGAGCAGGTTGGGGGACTCGTTAAGGTAACCCCAGACTCTGTTTTGTGAGTGGGGCAGGGATACAGGAGCAGATTAGGGGGTATGGGTAACCTGACCCATCTGTGATGGGGAAGGATAAGGGACACAGAGCAGGTTGGGGGGATCATTAAGGTAACCCCGGCCCATCTGTATCAGGGTGGAGTAGGGATACAGAGCAGGTTGTGGGCTCATTAAGGTAACTGCAGCCCATCTGTATTTGGGAATGGAGCAGGGATACAGAGCTGGTTGGGGGGCTCATCAAGGTAACCCAGCCAGTCTGTATCTGGGGATGGAGCAGGTATATAGAGCAGGTTGGGGGATCATTAAGGTAACCCTAGCCCGTCCGTTTTGGGAGTGGGGAAGGGATACAGAACAGATTGGGGGGTGCCTTAAGGTAGCCCCAGCCCATCTATGTTGGGGATGGTGCAAGGACACAGAGTGGGTTAGGGACCCATTAAGGTAGCCCCAGTCCATCTGTGTCAGGGTTAGAGTAGGGATAAAAAGCAGGTTGGGGGGTCACTAAGCTGACCCCAGCCTATCTGTGTTGGGGGTGAAATGGGGATACAGAGCAGGTTGAGGGCTCATTTAGGTAACCCCAGATCATTTGTGTTGGGTGTGGAACAAGGATACAGAGCAGATTGGGGGGGCTCATTAAGGTAACCCCAACCTGTCTGTGTGGGGGTGAAGCAGGAATTTAGAGTAGGTTGGGGGGCTCATTAAGATCACCCCAGCTCATCTGTCTTGGCTGGGGGCGCAGGGATACAGGAAATGCCACCTGAAATGGCGTGGTGCTAGTAGCAGAATCCACATCAGCCAAAACAACCACGCTGAAGACCGCACTCACTGATCCAGCAGTACTCTGACAAGTCCAGAGATGTGGAACAAAAAGCTTTATTGTAGGTTAGATGCAGGCACAAAAACCTCAAATGTGAGAGTCACATGCACACAAACACACGCACACCAACCACAGGGCCAAATGTTTTGTGCAAATGAAAAAAACACTATCAATGATCGGAACGCTTTTTTTTTGTTTGTTTGTTTGTTTTGTTACCAAAACCGGCAGCGTTGGATGGATTGGGTCTCACTTTGTTTTCCATGCTTGCATGTACCCTACAATAAAACTGTGTTCTGCACCCCACTGAAGCTGTCTGAATATGTGAGTGTGTTCTTTAGCTTTATTTTGATTGGTGGAGCAGGGATACCGAACAGTTTGCAGTGCTTCTTTAAATAACTAGTCCCATTTCTGTGCGTGTTTGGAGGGGTCAAGCTGGAATACAGGGCAACCTAGCATGCTTGTGTAGGTTAATTCTGGCCATCAGAGTAGAGTGCCAGCACAGGGGTGCAGGGTAGCCTGGATGCAAGATTAGTGTAAACCACCTGTTTGTGCTGGGGCTCAGTGCAGGAATATAGGTCAGTCTGGTGTGCGCCATGTCTTTGTATGGTGTGAAGCAGACTTACAGACATGTCTGTAGCGCATGTTTAGATAAACTGTGCCCATTTGTGTAGCGTGCCAGAGCCATAATAGGGGTCAGTCTGGGGTGTGCAGGCTTCAGTTTCATGATAAAAGTTCCCCTTCTATGCATGTACTAAACCAGTAACACAGGGGAGTTGGAAGAGCATGTTACCTGCTTTTTACCCACTGAACTGCTGACTAATACTTTCAGTTTTGATGATCTGCTTCTCAAGACTTCGCACTGAGGAGCATCAGAGCAGGACTTTGCTTTACCTCATGAGGTACATCTGATCATGAGCATTGGAAGGTGCGTCACTCTGTGTATTGTAATTTTAGTGCTGGTGAAAACTGGAAGAGTAATGGTTCTGAACCAAAGCTCTCTATTTTTCTAAAGGGCATGTTCAGTACAAGCATTCCCACTCTGTGATAAATGTTTTGATTTTGAAATGGGGCGAGATATACAGCACTGCTCAAGCCCTCTGTTTATCCATAGGGGCAGATACAGTGCAGGCTTCCCCCACTGTGATATCTTTTTGTGCCAGTATAAGGAGAGGGACTGAGAGCACTGTAGACTGTACCAGTCTATCTACAGTGCCAGGAACAGTGTGGGGCAGACACAGTACCAGTTGCCCCTCTGTCATGTATGTTGTGCCGATGTAAGGTGAGGGACGGACAGCACCGAAGACTGGAGCCCTCTATCCACAGGGCCAGGAAGAGTGTGGGGCTTTCTGTGGGATTCACATGTCTTTACTGTATCTAATGCCAGAATGTTGTTTTGTATGTTACTCCTTGATTTGTCATTGTTTAATATCTGACAACCTAATAAAATGTGAATAGAAAAAAAAAAACAGTGTGGGGCATATACAGTACTGACTTCCCCTGCTGTGATGTGTTTTTTCGCTTCTGTAAAGGTGGGAACTAACAGCACTGGGGACTAAAGCCCTCTGTTTATCCACAGGGTCAGGAACAGTGTGGGGCAGATACAGTACCTGCTTCTCCCACTGTGATCTATTTTGTGCCAGCGTAAGGTGAGGGACAGAAGCCCTCTGTTTATCCACATGGACAAGTTCAGTGTAGAGCAGATCCAGGACTGGCTTCTCCCGCTGTGATGTATTTAGTTCATGTGTAAAGTGAGGAACTGACAGCACTGGAGACTAAAGCCCTCTGTTCATCCGCAGGTACAGTGCATGCTTCCCCCACACTGTGATGTATTTAGTGCTGGTGAAAGGTGAGGGAGAGATATCACTGGAGTCTGAAGCCCTCTGTATATTCACAGGGACAGGTACAGTGTGGGGCAGGTACAATGCAGGCTTCCCCACGTTGTAATGTACAGTATTTAGTACTGGTGAAGGATGAAGGCAGATAGCATGGGAGCCTGAAGCTCTCCATTTCTGCAAGTGCAAGAAAAGGTGAGGGACTGAAGCACCTGTATAGCCATAGATCAGTAACAGTCTGGGTAGATACTGTCTGTTTATCCATCGATCGGTAACTGTGGGTAGATACTGAATCTGTTTATCCATGGATCAGTAACAGTGCGCTTAGATGCTGTATCTGTTTATCCATGGATCAGTAACCGTGCGCGTAGATACTGTCTGTTTATCCATAGCTCAGTAACAGTGTGGGTAAATACTGTGTCTGTTTATCCATAGATTAGTAACTGTGGGAAGATACTGTATCTGTTTATCCATAGATCAGTAACAGTATAGGTAGATATGAACATGCCAGCAGAAGAAGGCCATTTGGTCTATCAAGTGTACTCGTATTGCAGGGTTCACAGCTTGAGCCACTGTCCCTGCCCCCTCTTCCCTCTCCTCCCATCCTCCCTACCCATGACCCTTACCTCCCCCTATACCTGTCCCAGCCTCTCTTAAAGCTGCTCACTGTCTTCAATGAGATTATCTCTTCTGGCAGCGCATTCCAAGTGTCCACCACCCTCTCTGTGAAGAAGTGCTTCCTGAACTTCCTCCTAAACCTCCCACCCTCCAGCTTAAGACTGTGCCCCTTCTTGTTATGGTTGCCACTCAGCTTAGAGACTCTCCTTATCAACCTTATTTATCCCTTTCAAGTACTTGAAGGTCCCAATCATGTCTCTCCCCGTCTTTTAGGAGTACATGTTCAGTGCACTCAACCTCTCCTTGTATGCCTTACCTTGCTGACCAGTTATCATCTTTGTAGCCCTCCTCTGGACCTTTTCCAGCAGGTTGATGTTCTTTTTGAGGTGTGGGCACCAGAACTGAACTCCATACTCTATATTCGGCCTTACCAGTGTCCTGTACAAGGGCAGTATAACCTCCTCTCTCCTACTACTGATCTCCCTAGATATGCATCCCAGCATCTTGTTTGCCTTTGCTGATGCTTTCTTGCACTGCGTGGAGTGCTTCAGGTCACTAGTGATCATCACTCCCAGGTCCTTCTCCTCTTCTGATGCAGATACTCTGACTCCACCCAGGTGGTACTCTGTCCTAGGATTCTTGCATAACTTTGCATTTCTTGGCATTGAAGCCAAGCTGCCAGATCCTGGACCACCTCCCTAGCTTTTCTAGATCTTCCTGTAGCCCTTCACCTGTGTCCACTGTCCCGCAGAGCTTGGTGCCATCTGCGAAAAGCCACATTTTGCCCTTAGTGCCATCTCCAATGTCATTTATGAAGACATTGAACAACACCGGCCCCAACACCAAGCCCTGCAGGACACCACGGGTTGCCTGTCTTGTGCCAGATAACTCTCCTCCCACAACCCCACTCTAGGTTCTGTCCTTTAGCCAGTTTTCCACCCATCTGGCCATCTTTTCCCTGACCCCGAGATCCACCAACTTCCTGATCAACCTTTTGTGGGACACAGAGTCAGAGGCCTTGCTGAAATCAAGATAGAGGATGTCTGACGCTTGACCCCTGTCTACTCTCTTAGTAATACAGTCAAAGAAGTCAATCAAATTATTTTGACACAATCCCCCCCCCCCCAATGAACCCATGCTGCCTTGCATCCTGGAGACCATGCTTCTCTAGATATTTCACCAACCTTTCCATTAGTATGGTCTCCATGAGCTTGCCCACAGTGGAGGTCAGACTGACTGGTTCTTAATTCCCTGGGTCATCCTTGCGACTGCTTTTGTGGAGCGCCACCACATGTGCTGTTCTCCAGTCCTGCGGTACAATGCCCATCTCTAGTGAACTATTAAATGGGTCTGCCAGTGGCCCTGCCATAGAACTACCACACTGTATCTCTTTATCCATAGATCAGTAACAGTGTGGGTAGATACTATCTGTTTATCCATGGATCAGTAACAGTGCAGGTATATACTGTATCTGTTTATCCATGGATCAGTAACAGTGCGGGTATATACTGTATCTGTTTATCCATGGATCAGTAACAGTGCGGGTATATACTGTATCTGTTTATCCATGGATCAGTAACAGTGCGGGTATATACTGTATCTGTTTATCCATGGATCAGTAACAGTGCAGGTAGATACTGTATCTGTTTATCCATGGATCAGTAACAGTGCAGGTAGATACTATCTGTTTATCCATGGATCAGTAACAGTGCGGGTAGATACTATCTGTTTATCCATGGATCAGTAACAGTGCAGGTATATACTGTATCTGTTTATCCATGGATCAGTAACAGTGCAGGTATATACTGTATCTGTTTATCCATGGATCAGTAACAGTGCGGGTAGATACTATCTGTTTATCCATGGATCAGTAACAGTGCGGGTAGATACTGTATCTGTTTATCCATGGATCAGTAACAGTGCGGGTAGATACTGTATCTGTTTATCCATGGATCAGTAACAGTGCAGGTAGATACTGTATCTGTTTATCCATGGATCAGTAAAGGTGCGGGTAGATACTATCTGTTTATCCATGGATCAGTAATGGTACGGGTAGATACTATCTGTTTATCCATGGATCAGTAATGGTGCGGGTAGATACTATCTGTTTATCCATGGATCAGTAATGGTGCGGGTAGATACTATCTGTTTATCCATGGATCAGTAACAGTGCAGGTAGATACTATCTGTTTATCCATGGATCAGTAACAGTGCGGGTATATACTATATCTGTTTATCCATGGATCAGTAACAGTGCGGGTATATACTGTATCTGTTTATCCATGGATCAGTAACAGTGCAGGTATATACTGTATCTGTTTATCCATGGATCAGTAACAGTGCGGGTAGATACTGTATCCGTTTATCCATAGATCAGATAACAGTGCGGGTAGATACTGTGCTGTCTTCTCCATACTGTGATGAATTGAGTGGTAGTAAAAACTGAAGGACTGGTGGCACAGAGACTGAAACTGTTTATCAACAGAAACTGGTGTAGTGTGGGCAGGTACAGAGCAGACTTCCCAACACAGGGATGAATTGAGGAACAGTGAGGGACTGACCTACTGGAGCCTGAAGCCTGCGTTTTAACCACTGGGTCAAGTACAAACTGTGGCAGGTACAGTCCAGACTTCCCCTGCTGTGATGTGTACTGTATTGTATTGAGTGGCAGTGTAAAGTGAGGTACTAAACTCTGCACTCATGAACCAAACAGAACCCTCCAAAATGAAACCAGTTGGATTTCAAAGGCAAGTTTATTTATTTATACGGTGCCCAATCCCTGAGGCTCTGGGCACCTTACATAAAACAGGTAGGGTAGTACAAATATATACATAATACATACATTAAAAAAAAATAGCATACTAGAATATCTAAAATTAAACTAGTGCTTTAATGCCAAAGTGATATGGAATGTGCACAGACAGAGCCACACACCACACTAAGCCCCAGTGCTTCGAGACAAAACTCCTCATCAGGGGGCATAAAGGCAGGTACAGGTAGCACTGGAGACATGACCCCTCTGTTCATCATCTGGTCCTGGTACAGTGAGGGGCAGGTAAAATGCAGGCTTACTCACACTGTGATAAATGCATTGGTGTTGAAAGATAATGAACGTGTAGCACCGGAAACTAAAGCACTCCATTTTATCCATGGGGTCAAGTACAAGGTATGCAGGTACCAGTGCAGGATACCTTGGGGTATCTGAGTACTGGATAATGACTGAATAATTGGACAGGTACCAGTAAAACAGTTTGTAACCACCCTTTGCACTTCAAGATGCAACACATAGTTTCACCTCCGCCTTGACCACAGATAGATGAATGACAGCTGTGAGTGTGTATTGCCAATAACCCCTTCCCCCTTCATGATGGGCTGATAACTGATTGACTGGGAGCAGAAGTGGCTGATAACCACCCTTTGCACCATGCGATTAGTCCATTGAGGCACTGTAAGGGCTTGGTTTTTCAGAGTTTGACTGCAGAGCTGCACAGCAATTTAAATCCATCTGTCCCTGACTGGGGGTGCTTAATTTTTTTGGTGGGGGCAGTACGGTAAGTTGAAAGCTGATATTGTAAGGACTACAGTTACCATTTTGTTTCTTTCACCCTGTGCAGCTGGACGCAGACAGTCCGAAACCATGGACTCCAAAACAATGTTCCAGATCCTGCACGGCCTGGCAGAAGATAATATCTCGTTCTTCAAAGAGAATCCCTCTGAAACGGGTAGGCGGTACATCGATGCTTTCACCCGGATTCAGGAACATGCTCGGTCCCTTGAGCCCACCATGAACAGCTTCACCAGCATCTACCACATCTTCGACTTTGATGAGAAAACGCCAGCAAATGGGTATCGCAGCCTGATGAAGGTGGTGCGCTCCTGCGTGCTTCACATCATCCACAAGTCCCGCTACATTGCTGCCAACAGGCGCAGCATCTTCTTCCGAGCCAACCACAACTGCTCAGAGATCGAGGCATACTGCTCTGCCCTCACCCAGCTGCGTGCCCTGTCTTATTTTGCGCAGAAGCTGCTGACAGCCAATCGCCATGGGAACTTGTTTTTTCAAGAGGAGCGAGGCCTTTCTGAGGAGTTTGTGAAAGAGTACTGCTCCATGCACAAGGGCTGTTTCTATGGGCGCTGCATGGGCTTCCAGGTAAAAACTGTCAGCATTTCTTCTGTCAGGCCAAAAGGCCAGTCAAGGGAAGAGCCAACCCCTAGCAGTAGAATGTTCCTCAACTATGGAACCTTTTGATTGACCTTTTGCCACAATGTAGACTCTGTGCGAGTGTTCAAGTCCCAGAAGAGAGTTCATACTTGTTCATCCTAACAGCGTTGTATTCCCCTATATTGTCTGATGTATTCTATTGTATTTATTGTCTCAGTAAGTTTGTTTATCCTATCGTTGTTCATTCTTAACTGTGTTAACTTGTCGCTGGTGAAAAAGAGCAGCTTTGCTCATCCAATTTACAAGCATAAAAAATAAAAATGAAACAAAAATGAAATACTGGTGGAGGGGTGACCTTGGTCCCAGTGCAGGTTCCATACTGGTGGAGGGTGCTGGTTCCATACTGGTAGGGTCCTTGTGCAGGGTCCATTGTGGAGAAAGTGTGCTGGGGTCCTAGTATAGAGGTTATACTGGCAGAGAGGTGTTTTGGTCTCCATGCAGAGTCTATACTGGTGAAGGGGTTCTGGGATCCCAGTCCTAGGTCTATATTAGTGATGAGGTGTGGAGTTCTAGTGCGTAGTCCTTACTGATGGTGGGGAATTGTGGTCCCAGTGAACATTCCATACTGGTTTAGGAGTCTTGAGATCACATTGCAGGGTCCATATTGATGAAGGGCTGGTGGGGTCTCAATGTAGGGGTCCATACAGAAGGAGGTGCTGGGGCTCAAGTTTAGAGTAAAGCATGCTGAATCCGACCATGTCAGTGCACTTGGGTATCGGAATGTGTCCTTGCTAGTGTTAATCAGGAGACTGTCTGAGTCTGATTGTGTTGATTGCAGCTGGAGGGGAGGGGGCTGGCTCTGGGTAATGGTTTATAGCTAATTTTATGACTTTCTCTTGTTGTTTTTTGCTGAAAGGTTATAATAATGACATACACATGATTGGTATTTTGGATGGTGTGAGCGGTTCAGACTGAGCAGATAAAACCTGTTCCTGATGCTTCACAGTCTGAACATTAGAACCTCAGAAATAATAGAGATAAGGCTCCACTACGTGGGTCTCCTGGCATCCAGTCAGCTGCTGCATTCAGTATATCGTGTGACATACCGGTAGCCCAGTGGAAAGTGGTAGCCACTTACTGACTACTGTAACTTAAAAAAAAAAACGATAAACTTTATCTTTATATTATTTTATTAAGAATGCAAAGAGAAGTTGGCTCTGGGTCACCCCTGCCAAAGCATGATAGAGTTAGACATCTTTACAAAGAAATCAGATACCACACAACAGTACTATGCCAACCCACCTAATCTGTCTGCCTGCCCCCAGTTTGTGTTTACCAGCAAGGTGTCAAGACAGAAAGTATTGTCTATTTAAGATGTCACCTGGGAGGGTACAGTAAAGGCAATGACATCACAAGCTAAAGCAAAGATGTGAACACGTTTCAGCTATTAACCTTTTCATACAGTAGACACATACTTAACTAGGATAATAATTTACGTATTACATATTCACTAAAAATACCACCAACAGCTTAATCTGGTTCAGTGTCAGTTGATATCCATCTGTATCCCCCTCTTTTTTCCATTGTTGGTGAATTAAGTGGGGCTGAAAATAGGCAGAATTGTCTAGTCCTCCTTTTCCAGTCAACAAAAATTTAAATAAAAAAAGTAAACTAAAAAGGACTTGTACCATGATTGGTCCAGAGTCAACTCAGGTGCGCTGGATCCATCTTTCCTTCGGATCATTAAAAATAGCAGAGGTAAAAATAAACTTTTTACCCAAATTATTTTTTAGCTTACAGTTGTATGATTCAGCAAGAGACTTACCAAATCAAAACAGACCTGATCCCTCTTTACACAGCCAACATGAACTGCTAATTTAAGCATAGGGTACGCACTCTAGTCCTAGTTTCCTGAACAAGCTGAAAACGTTTCCCCAATCCACCAGATCCAGGCCCTTGAAAACCATTTGGATAACCCTTGAATTCAAGTTTAGTAAACCTTTTTTTCCATTGTTGGTGAATAAAGTGGCTAAAGATTAATTCAGCAAACTCGCTGTCCCACACTGGAATGGAAGGGAAATAAATGTGGAGCTGTGGTGTCATCTTTGCTTTCATTGCGGTGAATTTGTGAAGACAGAGACCAGTTCATCACAGATTATTGTGGTGGAAGGTTTTCAATTTAGATAAGTCTGTTGATGTTTTGTTTTTTTGTTTTTTTCCTTTCTGCAGGAAAGGTTTCCCTTTTCCCACATTGCTTGAGGCTGCTTCCTTCACTGTGTCTTCTACTGCCTACTGGAAAGTTATTCCAAATTTTTCTAGATACATATTAGAAAGATATTTGGCCAGTGGGGAGCCATTTAAAGCATACCATGAATGGATTTGCATCTGTGTCCTCAGGTTTCATTTGTATTACTTCAGAGGTCAAAATTGACACTGGCCCACTAATCAAATGCTGGTAGATTTTGGGTCGGTCTAGTAAGACTTTCCTTTAACTGGCCCTGCAGGCTTGTACTGGAGAAGGTAATATTCTAAGTCCACCAGCTGCAGGTAACCCTGTGGTGTGCTGTCACCAAGCAGTCTGCCAGGTAACCCTGTGGTACGCTGTCACCAAGCACTGAGCCAAGTAACCCTGCAGCAGGCTGTCACCAAGCACTGAGCCAAGTAACCCTGCAGCAGGCTGTCACCAAGCACTGAGCCAAGTAACCCTGCAGCAGGCTGTCACCAAGCACTGAGCCAAGTAACCCTGCAGCAGGCTGTCACCAAGCACTGAGCCAGGTAACCCTGCAGCAGGCTGTCATCAAGCACTGAGCCAGGTAACCCTGCAGCAGGCTGTCACCAAGCACTGAGCCAGGTAACCCTGCGGTGTGCTGTCACCAAGTACTGAGCCGGGTAACCCTGCAGTACGCTGTCACCAAGCACTGAGTCAGGTAACCCTGGGGCAGGCTGTCACCAAGCATTGAGCCAGGTAACCCTGGGCAGGCTGTCACCAAGCACTGAGCCAGGTAACCCTGCGGCAGGCTGTCACCAAGCACTGAGCCAGGTAACCCTGCGGCAGGCTGTCACCAAGCGCTGAGCCAGGTAACCCTGCGGCAGGCTGTCACCAAGCGCTGAGCCAGGTAACCCTGCGGCAGGCTGTCACCAAGCGCTGAGCCAGGTAACCCTGCAGCAGGCTGTCACCAAGCACTGAGCCAGGTAACCCTGCGGCAGGCTGTCACCAAGCACTGAGCCAGGTAACCCTGGTTTAAACACCCATGGCAGAGCAGCAAGCTGTCACCAAGCACTGAGCTTGGTAACCCTGGTTTAAACACCCCATGGTAGTGCAACAAGCTGTTACCAAGCACTGAGCTAGGTAACTCTGATTTAAACACCTAGACTCTGTGAGGACTTGCAAAGACTGCGGATGGATTTCAGTCCATATGGAGCAGTGACAAGGCTGCCACTGTTGTACCAGAGCAGACTGTCGCTGTGATGCTGACACAGAATGCCACTGGTTTCATGACAGACTGCCATTGTGGTGCTGTCTCTTGATGTCCTTTATAAACTACAGTACGACACAGGGAGAGGCTGATGGCATTTGAGCTGTAGGTTTTGTGTTTGCAGCTTGACACTGAGAGAAAGCAAAGTGCCTAGAGTTTCTAAGTGTCTCTACTTTTTAGTGTCTGTCAACTTAGTGCAATGAAGGCCTTGAGCTGTGATAAACCTCACTGCTGCCATGGTGACGTCTCATAGCTCTGCGTGCGTCGAGGCCTCTCTGAACTGTTATCACTTGGGGAAAGATGAGGAGTCTTTGCTCTGAGCTGCTGCAGCTTGTTACAACATTCCTTTTCTGCCCACCCTTAAAACCTTTACAGTTACAGAAGGTGCTGTTGTGTGGGTCTCTTTCTGATAATGTATCAGCTGGTCACAGCCTTTCAAGGCCAACTGCTGATTAAGTCCAGTGGCACCGATTACTAACTGCTGACGTTTACAGCCATGAGCCGCTGTTGTTATCTTTGCGGTAGTTTGAATCAGAACTCTGTTCTCTAGTGCTGGCTGTCCCTGGACCAGCACTTAGTGTGTATCTGATCTCAGTGTGTTAGGTCCGTCATTGATCTCTGTGCGGTAGTGCTGGACATTGGACAACCTGTACTAGGTACCTCATGGTTGAAACTGTTACAGATGTGATTTCTGCATTGCTGTTTATAATGGACTTCTGCTAATAATTCTCATGTGAGTGGTGGTGACAGTTATTCAACCCCTACTCCCAAAACATGATCCTGATTATTTGTTGTTTTTTTTCTTTTTTTTTTTTTTTTAGTTCAGGGGCTGTGAGGGAGTAGGCACCCCGCATGTGACCTGAGCATGGTGGCATGGGTTCAGTCTTTGGTGTCATTAGAATTTCATGGTCCCATGATCAGTCACTCGCTCACTCTTGCACACGGAGACCTGTGGTGAGGAGGGTGATGGGGAGAAGATAGACTGCTGCCAGTCATGCCATTCCAAGGAAGGGTGGGGGTGTTCTTGCTGGTAGGGTGGGGGGCTGCATTGTGTTGAATCCTACATGATGTGGAGGGAACCCATAAACAGCTGGTCTTTAGCTTACCTGGTAGGGATTGTTGTAGAGAATGGGAGTTCAGGTAGGAGGGGTGTGGGAGGGGATAAAATACTTAGGAGAAACCCTCTCTTCCCATATTCTCTGATACCTACTCTGCCAGCCCTTCATCCTTTTTTCTGACAACTTGTACAATCTTGGTCACATTCCAAGCTAAGCTGTGTGCTCCAAGAAGTCTGTTTTGACTTCAGACTCTTGTAGTTTCTCCTCCAATGAACTCTCGCCCACTTGGAAGGCTGCCTCAGTAATGCTAAGCCCTGGCCTCTGAGCAGGGATGGGAAAGTTATGAACTCACGTCACCAAGTTTTGCAATGGTAATGGGAGCTCTCTGTATGCCCCTTGAGCACTGTACTAGCACTCTACATTCAAGCAGGTCTACTTCCCTTATAGTCCCACAAAGTTCTTGCCATGGCAAGCAAGCCACATATCAAACACAACTCAAAAGGACTCACCGTGACCAATAGATTGCAAATTGTATGTAATGTGAGTGTGCACCATGACCCACACACTGTGATTTGTACATGACCCAGAAGTGCTCACCATGACATATAGACTGCAAATTGTACACAACCCAAGTACTTACCATCACCAGTATATTGCAAATTGTACACAACCCAATTACTTACCATCACCAGTATATTGCAAATTGTACACAACACGGGGACTCACCATGCCCCAAAGGCCGCATATTGTACACAGCACAAGAGAACTTGCAGGTACAGTCGGACCACAAATTATACACAGCTCGGGAGAAAACACAGTTACTACAGACCAGAAACTGTACACAACTCAGCAGTACTCTGTTAGATGAACCTCACATTGTACACAGCCCAGGAGTACTCATTTACTGACCGAGCTCACACTGTACACCACCCAGCAGTACTCGCTGATACAGACCACAGAGTGTACACAGCCCAGGAGTACTCATTTACTGACAGACCACACACTGTACACAACGCAGCAGTGCTTGCTGTCACTTGAGGACCCCAAAGTGTACACAGTCCAGGAGTACTCGCTACTATTCATGGACTACACATACATACACAGTGCAGCTGTTCTCTGTGTGACCACCATAGCACAGAGAATACCAAAAAGTTAGGAATAATCACCTAAACTTACATACCACAGATTGTATACAACCCCAAGGTACACACAGACTTTAGGAAAATTGTATACATATTTATCTCTCTCTCTCTCTCTCTCCCCTCAGTCTTTGTAGTTTCTCTCTCTCTCTCTCTCCATTTCTGGGTTCTCTCCTCTAATCTCTAACATTATGTTCTTCTTGTCTTATCACTTCCATTTCTTTACCACTATTCAGTTCTTTCTTTTCTGTTCTTTTTCCCTTCCTCCCTCCCTCCCTTCCTTCCGTCCTTCCTTCCTTCATCTCTTGTGTTTAGTAGTAGTAGTTTGTTTACTTAAGGTGCTGTTCTGAGGCTGGAGTGCTTTTACATAAGAAAACTACAAAAAGTGAAAAATACACAAAGTACTGTCAGAAAATATAAATATGTTGTGTAATAAAGGTGAAATATCCCAATACAACATAACATAAAGAGGCCTGGGAGTGAGAGAATTGGACAGCCGCCGGAAGCCAGTTCAGAGAGTGGGGACAGTCGCAGCAAAAACACAATCCCCAACAGACTTTAAACAGGAGGGCGGTACCCTCCTTTTTTTATCTTTTGATATTTCATCTTCATCTTCCCATTTTTACCACTTTGTGCTTGCACATGGGAATGGGTTGAGGAGAGGTGCATGAGTGGGGGTGGGGCATTGCGCTGGAACACAATGGACTGTCTCTCTGAATATGGATGTGCGAAGTTGAGAGAACTTCTGTTTGACAGAACTTCACAAAGTTCAAAGTGGCAACTTTGCAATTGCGAAGTGGTACTTTTTCCAGTGAAGCTGCAGTTTCACAGGGAAAACAAAGGGCAATGTCACCTGAAAAACGTTGCAATTTTGAATTTTGCACTGAGTGGGAACTTTGTGAAGCTGCACAAAGTTGAATTTTCTCCACTTCACTGCACTACTATCTCTGAATCATTTCACATGCTAAAGAGTGACTAATCTATAACATCTCGCCATCATGGCCTCCTGTTGAAGAAACGCTCTGAAGCTTGGTGGTGCTGCTCCTCTTCCAGTTCCATACTTCCTGTGACTACAGGGACTGGCCAGGTGGCACTGAGGGTTGAGGCACCGGACGCCTTATTTCACTTCATGCCAGTGACCCAGGTTCGGGAATGAGCCAGGGCCACCAGGGGTTGGCAGAGGTGAGTGAGGATCGAGCATCCAGAGGACTGCTCTCCTCTCTCGGGGAAGGAGGGTTTGTCATCCCACCTGTCTGTCGTTCTCTGGTGGGGGCTGGGGGGTGATGCAGGCTGGGACTGGCACATAGCCGGCAGGCATGGCATCTGGTGCCCCACACATGCAGCTACGCGCTGATGCGGAGGGAACGAAGGAAAATGAAACTGGCGACCAGGGGCTCCAGGACGACGTCTGCGTCACTGGTCCCTCTGTGCCGCCTTGCCCGGATTTGGATTGAAGCTCTGGGAGGGGAACTCCCTCCTGGCCCTGCCGCTGGGGGGGGGGGGTCAGTGGTGGTTGGGCTGGTGCTGGAGTTACCAGTGCTGAGATACTGCCCCTAGTTGCTGGAGGATAAAATACTTATGGGGGCAAAACAGAATACAGTGGGCAGAACCAATGTTGTGACCTGTAATTTTGGTATATAAGTAGCGTCACTGTACCATTATACTTCAGCCCTGTATCCTTGTGATATCATCATATCACACTGTTGCTTTGCTGACCCCAGGTCCCCTCCATATCAGGGTTATGTTATCACTATTGTAATGATAATATTAATTGTCTCATAAATGCATGTTTCACAGGAAACATTTTGGTAAAGGTAGAAACTACTACTTACAGAAATATCTGTAAAAACATTTTGTACTTGCAGAATAATTTGTAGAAAGATGAATTAAAATCCAGGATCCATCATTACCCTGTATCATCACACCAACACCAGTATCTGCCTCTTTTCTGTGTCTCCCTCTAGTTCTGGGGTGGGAAGGGAGGCAGGTAAGATGAAAGTCCTCTGGAACCTGATAGCCATATTACTAAGTGACAAGAGATGGGGGCTAAAAGAGAGGGGCACGTGTAACGGAATCTTGGGGGGGGGGGGGGTTACTGTTATCCCGAGATTGTGGGGTGGGACCTGCTTGATTGTTTGTTCCAGTCCCAGGTGGAGCTATTTCAGGGTCCATGGAGGTTTGTTCAGTATCACGCCATGAGATGTTAGCAACTGTAACAACAACAGAAGCTCTGTGTATCGACCTGGTAATTCCACACTGTGCCCCTTCATCCACTTGGCAGCGGCTGTCCTGGATCAGAAGCTGTTCCAGCCGTACGCAGTGCTATTCATCTGCACGTGCAGCCTCTTAAACACAGATAAAAGGCAGGCATGGAGCCCAGAGAAACAGTGTTCTACAGCACAAGGGCTTGCAAACAGCAGTCTCTTTCATAGAATGAAGAACGAGCCAGGTAGGAGTGAAGCAGAAGCCAGGCAGGAAACTGTGCACTACCCAGTAACCAGGCCAAGCAGGAGGGGAGCATTACTTAGTGGTGGGTGACAGGCAGGAGAGGGAGCACTGCCCAGTATGATCTTGTTTTATTTTCAGTTTAGTTTCCAAAAATAACAAAACTGAGATGCAGTATCTGGTTTTCACTAGGGTCCTGCCTTAACCTACTGTATTTTGCAGCACACAGAACAAAACCACTAAGAGATTAAGTGGCTTGGTCAATGTCACAGCATTTTAAGTGGCTATGGTGGGATTTGAACCTGGTCCCTTGGTCCCCAACCTGTGCTCCAGCTGCTAGACCATGCTGCCATTCCAGCTTACCCTTCACAGAGGTGGGGGGGGGCACATATCAGTGACAGGGCCAGACGGAGTGACATAGCACAAAGGCATGCAGTAGAGCGGCACTACCTAGCAATACAGGCAAAGCAGGTGTAGAGCACTGCCCACAGAAATGCAGGAGGGAGACACTACTACCCAGAGACACAGATGAAGTAGGAGCAGGGCACTGCCCACAGAAACGCAGGAGGGAGACACTACTATCCAGTGCCGCAGGTGAGGCAGCAGCAGGGCACTGCCCACAGAAACGTAGGAGGGAGGTACTACTACTACCCAGAGACACAAGTGAGGCAGGAGCAGGGCACTGTCCACAGAAAGGGCAGGAGGGAGGTACTGCTACCCAGTGACACAGGTGAGGCAGGAGTAAGTTACTGCCCACAGAAAGGCGGGAGGGAGGTACTGCTACCCAGAGACACAGGTGAGGCAGGAGCAGGCACTGTCCACAGAAAGGGCAGGAGGGAGGTACTGCTACCCAGTGACACAGGTGAGGCAGGAGTAGGCACTGTCCACAGAAAGGGCAGGAGGGAGGTACTGCTACCCAGTGACACAGGTGAGGCAGGAGCAGGGCACTGTCCACAGAAAGGGCAGGAGGGAGGTACTGCTACCCAGTGATGCAGGTGAGGCAGGAGCAGGGCACTGTCCACGGAAAGGTAGGAGGTACTACTGCCCAGTAACACAGGTGAGTCAGGAGCAGGGCACTGTCCACAGAAAGGGCAGGAGGGAGGTACTGTGACCCAGAGACATGGGTGAGGCGGGAGCAGGGCACAGCCCACAGAAAGGTGGGAAGGAGGGAGGAAGGGAGGTACTACTGCCCAGTGGCACAAGTAAGGCAGGAGTAGGGCACAGCACGCAGAAAGGCAGGATGGAGTTACTTCTGCCTAGTGACGCAGGTAAGGCAGGAACAGTGCACTAACCACAGAAAGGCAGGAGGGAGGTACTGCTACCCAGAGACACATGTGAGGCAGGAGCAGGGCACTGCCCGCAAAGGCAGGAGAGAGGTACTACTACTACTACCCAGTGACACAGGTGAGGCAGGAGCAGGGCACAGCACACAGAAAGGCAGGAGGGAGGGAGGTACTGCTACCCAGAGACACATGTGAGGCAGGAGCAGGAGCAGGGCACAGCACACAGAAAGGCAGGAGGGAGGTACTGCTACCCAGAGACACATGTGAGGCAGGAGCAGGGCACTGCCCCCAAAGGCAGGAGAGAGGTACTACTACTACTACCCAGTGACACAGGTGAGGCAGGAGCAGGGCACAGTACACAGAAAGGCAGGAGGGAGGGAGGTACTGCTACCCAGAGACACATGTGAGGCAGGAGCAGGGCACAGCACACAGAAAGGCAGAAGGGAGGGAGGTACTACCACCCAGTGACACAGATGAGGCAGGAGTATGGCACTGCCCACAGAAAGGCAGGAGGGAGATACTACTACCCAGTGATGCAGGTGAGGCAGGAGGGAGGTACTGCTATTGAGAGAGACAGGAGCAGGGCACAGCTCACAGAAAGGCAGGAGGGAGGGAGGGAGGGGTGCAACTACCCAGTGCCACAGGTGAGACAGGAGCAAGGCACTACCCACAGAAAGGCAGGGGGGGAGGTACTACTACCCACTGACACAGGTGAGGGAGGTACTGCTAACCAATGACACAGGTGGGGCAGGAGCAGGGCACTGCTCACAGAAAGGCAGGAGGGAGGTGCTGCTACCCAGTGACATGGGTGAAGCAGGAGCAGGGCACTGCCCAGAAAATGGCAGGAGGGAGGCACTACTACCCAGAGACACAGGTGAGGCAGGAGCAGGGCACTGCCCACAGAAGGGCAGGAGGGAGGCACTGCAGAGACACAGGTGAGGTAGGAGCAGGGCACTGCCCAGAAAATGGCAGGAGGGAGGCACTACTACCCAGAAACACAGGTGAGACAGGAGCAAGGCACTACCCACAGAAAGGCAGGGGGGATGTACTACTACCCACTGACACAGGTGAGGGAGGTACTGCTAACCAATGACACAGGTGAGGCAGGAGCAGGGCACTGCCCACAGACGGGCAGGAGGGAGGTACTGCTACACAGTGACATGGGTGAAGCAGGAGCAGGGCACTGCCCAGAAAATGGCAGGAGGGAGGCACTACTACCCAGAGACACAGGTGAGGCAGGAGCAGGGCACTGCCCACAGAAGGGCAGGAGGGAGGCACTGCAGAGACACAGGTGAGGTAGGAGCAGGGCACTGCCCACAGAAGGGCACAATGGAAATACTACTACCCAATGCCAGAAGTGAGACAGGAGCCGGGCACTGCCCACAAAGGCAGGAGAGAGGTACTACTACTTCTACTACTACCCACTGACACAGGTGAGGCAGGAGTAGGGCACTACTCACAGGCAGGCAGGAGGGAGGTGATACTGCCGAGTGACACAGGTGAGGCATGAGCAGGAACTGCCCATAGATAGATGGTAACTAGCCTGTGACAGTGTTGAATCAGGAGCAGAACAGTGGAACAAACAAGAACTGGTGCCATATGTACCTGATGAAGTTTTATTAATGTAAAAAGTGTAAAATTAATGGTGCACATATAGAAAATTAGTGCGCCCACACATGGAAAATGCTGCAGGTCCTGCTAAATGACCCAGCTGCTTTCGTACTTGTGCGCGTCTTCAGGGAGGCCTGATTACCTGTAATCAGTAACTGTTGATACCCTTCACATACCTGTGCATATAGATTACCAAATAATAAATGCCAGCTGTTAAATGTGGTCACATCAGAAATATTAGAAGAGTGTAAACACAGTACTTGATACATTGGCATTCGCCGCTACAAATTCAAAATTGCTATTCAAAAAGCGGATTGTTCCCTTTTTTTTTTTTTTTAGTTGTTTAACCAGGTGAGACACACTAAGCTGAAAGCTTTTTTACAGGAGTGACCTGGGAGCACAGGGAAGTTAAGTGACTTGCTCAGGGTCACACAGTATGTAGGTGGAAGCTGTGGGATTCAAACCCAGGTCTGGTCTGCTGGATGTCACCAGATTTGCAGCTCTGAGCCTTAAACCACTGCACTATACTGCCTCCCTTGGCTTGTTGTACTGGTAATGTATGTCTTTGCATGGACATGTGTACAGGGCACATTTGGGTGTGTTACCACCAGGACTGATCTGGTGTATTCTTTGATGTTGTTACTGAACCCAGTATCCACTGATGGATTATTAGTGCACATTGGCTACTCTCACTGACCTGATTAAATGGTATAGCAGGAGTTTGGTATGCAGTGATAGATTTCAAAAGCTAGCTAGGCCAATTCTAGGTATCTGTCTCAACCATGTGCCTTTTTCTTCCCCCATCTGCTAGCAATATGGACAGCCGTAGTGTTGACCGTTGCCCTCTGATTTCTGTTTTCCAGTTCACCCCTGCCATTCGCCCCTTCCTGCAGACCATCTCGATTGGGCTGGTGTCGTTTGGGGAAAACTTCCGAAAGCATGAATCTGGAATTGGTAAGGAAGGGAGGGGTGTCAGTGCTTTGCCAGAATGTGTGTTACTTAGTTCTAATTCCACAACAGGTCTTTTACTGGTTACTTCAAACTGAAACAAGGCAGGCTCACTTCAGAGTTTTCTCTTCAGCCTGATGGGGTGGTAAGAAGCCACCTTGGTGTGACAGAGGGGTAACAGCGACAGCTGCACAGATCTAGAGCAGGACAAGTTTCTCAGTGGAAGTAGTAAAATTACTGTTGTCCTACGGCGGTTCGAAAAACTAGACTCTGTTGTGTGCCTGTCTATAGCAGACAGTCCATGCATCACCAAACTACAGCCACCAGATGACTGGTGAATGTCTGGTAATTGCTTACGGAGAACACCATAGACTTGCCAGTGTGTTCACTGCCCTCACACATTTGCTTATATCCCTTGCACTTGCTTGTGTAGTTCTTCACATTTGTACATCACTAGTTTTTAGGCTTTTAGTATATTTTTAAAAGACACAAGAAGGCAGACCCTCAGCATCAAACCCCAGCTATCCATTCTATAGTTCATTGGCATGATTGGTCATTTAGAGATGGCAAAATGACTGTAATTACGACACTGAAGCGATAATGAAGACTGAATAGATAGTTCTTGTTTAATGCTGATATATTTTTTAATATTCTAGGTTGGCGTGACAGGGCCTGCTAAACTGGAATTTTTCCATGAAATGCTGGCCAGTTAGTAACTGAGAGGTTCTGCCTACTTGTGTCTTTAATAAAATCTATTAAATACTCATTACCTGTGCATGACTCTCCGTCTCCATGTCTGGTCTTGGATTCTTTGTCTCTAAAGGAGCAGCCCTTTCTGGTTGTCTTCATTGTTTATATTTTAGGTCCCTGAAGGTACACTAGCCGACACCTGATAGCTGTACATCCTGTGCACACATTCACATGTATACTGTCTCACATGCTCAGGTGTGTCCTTTCACATTCACATGTATACTGTCTCACATGCTCAGGTGTGTCCTCTCACATTCAAGTGTACACTGTCTCACATGCTCAGGTGTGTTCTCACATTCACATGTATACTGTCTCACATGCGCAGGTGTGTCCTCTCTCATTCACATGTATACTGTCTCACATGCTGAGGTGTGTCCTCTCTCATTCACGTGTATATTCTCTCACGTTCACATGTCTGCTGTCTCACATGCTCAAATGTGTCTTCTCACATTCACATGTATACTCATGCTCAGGTCTGTTCTCTCAGAATCACATGCATATTCTCTCATATGCTCAAGTGTGTCCTCTCACATTCCCATGTCTGCTCTCACATGCTCAGGCGTGTCCCCTCACATGCCCATGTATGCTGTCTCACATGCGCAGGTGTGTCCTCTCAGATGTGTCCTCTCACATTCACGTGTATACTCTCTCACATGCTCAAGTGTGTCCTCTCACATTCACATGTATACCCTGATTCATGGGCAAGCTCACAGTTGCCCCGGTACTTTATTTTGCACACTCACATGGGTCCATTAGTACCCTGTGTGTCTTTCTCAAGCTTTTTACTTTCTCTCTAGTGCACACATAGACATTCCCTGGTGGCCATAATGTGAGCGGGTACTTCCTCTAGACCAGGCCTGGGATGGGAGGTGTCTGCCTGCTGAGTGGTTGGTGTATAGGAACCACCTGTAGTGTAGTGGTGTCTTATTGCTGCTTGTTTTTATTATTTTTTTTTTTTTTACTGGGCAGTGTCATGTACTGGCTGGCCAGTAGAGTCCTATGACCTCCATAACCCTAGTCACATAGGATTCACACAGCTCGCTAGACTGAGGGTGACCTGTGTTGTCCCCTGCCCTCATTATGCAACAGAGCCTACTGATAGCTAGGTCAAGAGTGGCCTGTCACCTCCCCAACCTTAGTGATGTAACAGTTCTCACAATTGGCTCAGCCGACGGCTGTGAGCCCTTTAGCAGGGGGAGGCGGTGGTGACTGTAGCTGGGAAATGGACCGTAAAGCGCTAAAGACATCACTATAATTAAGCTGTCAGTTTAGAGATTCTCTTTCATGTGCTGCTGATGTGGGTTCTCTGTACAGCCACTTGAGTCTCCATAATTGTCATTGTGTTCTTATTATTTTTTCCCCCAATGCTGCCACCGACAGTGGAGGCTGGAGGCTTTCCTCCATATGGTAAGTGCAGTGCTGGTACACTTTTTATCGGTCTTTTAGTGTATTTCAGTGTTTGTGAAGCATGTCAGAGTGACGTGTCTGGAATGTGAAAGTACAGCTCAGGCAGTGCCAGTGTAAGCTCAGGCTGTCCCAGTAACAAGGTTCCCCAGACTCCACATGACAGGTGCACCTCGGGCTGTCCCACGACATGCTTACCCAGACTCCACATGACAGGTGCACCTCGGGCTGTCCCACAACATGCTTACCTAGACTCCACATGACAGGTGCACCTCGGGCTGTCCCACAACATGCTTACCTAGACTCCACATGACAGGTGCACCTCGGGCTGTCCCACTACATGCTTACCCAGACTCCACATGACAGGTGCACCTCGGGCTGTCCCACTACATGCTTACCCAGACTCCACATGACAGGTGCACCTCGGGCTGTCCCACTACATGCTTACCTAGACTCCACGTGGTAGGTGTGACTCAGGCTGCCCCAGACATGCTTACCCAGAGTATACAACAGCAGCAGAGTGCTTCGTCCCTGTCACAGAGGGACCACTTGTTATTGTGAGAGTAGTTTTCATGCCCATTCATACCATACATCACAATTTTACCAAATTCGTGTCAACTGTGATGGTCAGTTTGTGATGTGGATACCGCACAACTATTCACTATAGGGCCAATGATTTTCTGCGATGATAGGATCCTGGATGGAAAAATAGAATTACGGCTTTTCCTCACCAAATATAAGGAACTGATAACTTTGGCTTTTCTAGATATAGAAAACATCAGTTTTTAGTAATCTATAGTGGCTCCAGTCTGAAAAATATGCCCATCACTACTAGTGCTGTTTCCTCCTTCGCTACTTCGTGTTTGCAGAGCAGTTTAGTTAAATACAGTATTCTCTGCAGTATACTCGAGTGCCAGACTTGTGCATAAGCTAAGAGCGAGGCACAGAAAAGCCAAGGTGTTGCTGATAAAGGTAAAGGAGTCCTTTACAGAACCACTTTTTTTTTATATATATAATTTAAAACCCCAAAGTAGGTTCTTGTACTTGATTGCTTTGTCCCACTAAATATTGGTAAAGCACTTTATGAAGGGTGCTGCTTACAGTCATGTCGTAGTCCCGCTGGCAGCACTGATGTGTGACGCACTACGACAAACCATGTCGGCAGCAGAATCTAAAATGGCTTGGGCATGGTAGTCCTCTAGAGCTGGTAATGCACTTTGTTTCTTAGTGCCACTCAGTAACCCAGATATGCAACACTCGAGTGAAACACAGTGCTGGAAATGCAGTTATGGTAACTGTGATACCGAGGATAACCAAGAAACTGATGACATGTAAGTCCTTTGCAGTTTTACAGTTCTGCCATAGCTAGAGCATGTGTGGCCTGCAGGCGGGGAATGGGGCTTGTATGGAACAGCTGTGGGCTTTGCTTTCATATGAAAACTGAAAAACAGGATTTGCAGTTTTCTAAACTGGAACTGGTAATTTTTTACAACAGAAAATCTTTGGCCCTACCACAAGAACGTGGATTGAGGTTTACCACAAATTGTTTCACTGCAGCCGCCAGTCACCAGACAAGAATGGCTTTCAGCCACTACTGACCTAGGCTGGATTCCAACCTGTGATCTTGAGATTGAAGGCTGTCTTAACCACTTTCGGTTCTCTTATGTCATCCAGTCCATCCCTGTAAAAAACTAGCAAAAAATATGGTTGCTTCAGAACTGCCTGTACTCTCTGAGGTTCTGTTGAGAGTCAGCTCTCCTTCACTGAAGAACAAAGAGCTGGCTATAGTTTGTTCCACAGCACTTTTCATAACAAAATGCCAGGAATATCTTCCTGGACTAAGTCTCCATCACTCATTCACACTAGTGGGATAGCGTCGGAGGCGCTAGGACCAAGCGGAAGCCTAACATTTTCTGAAGGAGTCGGCGCGAGACAGGACCCACGCATGCAACTCACAGACAACTCGCACCTGGCAGGCTATCTCGGCGCCACCTCCAACCTCCCTCAGTTTCATTTCTCCTGCTGGAGTGTGCTTGGATGTCGACGCTCGCCGTCTGCTGGAGTCTAAGATCTTCCCTTGTCAATCTTCACCTTTCATTACTTCCTGGGTGTAAGCGAGGCGCCTCACGTCCACGGGCTTTTTTTTTTTAAAAGTTGCACTAACGGCACCGCCCTCTAGAGTGACGTCATGCGCGAGGGGCGGCCATTAGTGGCGACCGACTCCTCCTCCAACTCAGTTCTGTTTCTCCCGCCGTCGAGGCAGCACCTGTTTCGTGGAGTGAAAGTTTTTTCTACCTGCGTAGTACCGACTCCTGTTTTTCCTTCGCACTCGACGCCATTCCGGTAAGACTGTTCTTTTTTCTATCATACGGCGTCGGGTGTGTTTTCCTACTGTGTTTTATCCTTATTAGTTTCGCGTGATGTCCGGTTCCGGAGCTAAGCGCTTTTCGAAGACGGGCCGTGCCCCTATGCGTCGGTGCTCCTGTGGCCGGCATTTCTCCATCTCGGACCGGCATGACGTTTGTCTTCGTTGCCTGGGACCCAACCATGACATGGATTCGTGCGACGCCTGTTTCTCTATGGACCGCCGTGTCCTCGAAGTCCGCGTGTTCAAGCGGCAAAAGCCCGCCACCGACCTTGAGACGGCGTCAGCTCAAGGGATTCTCAGGTAAGGTCTCTAGGCCCTTCCCCCGGGTCCCCTCCCGGGCCTATAGGGTCCGAGGAGGAGGGGGTCTCCTCGTCTTTTCTTGCCGAGGAGGAGGCCCCTTCTGCGGTGTCGGGGGAGCGTCGTAGTCCCTCCGGGGCCAGCGCGCTGACACCGCCTCGGCAATCACCTCCTCGGAGTGCAGGCTCCCCTATCGAGGCCCTCGACTTTTGGGCCTAGCACAGGTGGACCCTCGGCGCCGCCTTTCGGCGCCGTTTCGGATCCGGCACGTTCGCGGTGCCGGTGATCAAGCGGCAATGTTCCAGTGCTGTTTTGGATCCAGCGCCGTTCGCGGCACCGGTGATCAAGTGGCGCCGTTGGCAGTGCGCTTGGGATCCCAGCGCCGTTAGCGGTGCCAGTGATCATGGTGGCGCCGTTGGCGGTGCCCGCTTTGAGCCTCAGCGCCATTTGTGGCACCGATGGTCACCAGCAGCGCCGTCAGCGGTGCCGCCTCACCTCCCGGCGCCGCTGGCGGCGCCGTGGGCCTAATCTTGCCTCCTCGCGGCGCCGGGTCGGTTTCCGGCACCGGGAGCGGTGCCGTTTGTCCTACCGGCGCCGTAGGGGGTTGGGAGTCGGGCCTGGCTGCTGCCAGCGTTGAAGCGGCGGCGCGCCCGTTGGTACGGGCGTTCGCGGCTGTGGCCTCTGGGACCCTGGGGTGGCCAGCATTGAGGTCAGCTGGTCTCGTCTTCCTCAGAGGGACGATGGCTCAGGCGTGGACCTATCCTGGCACCCTGCTCTTCGGGTCTGGGTCCCCTGTGGCTAGAGGTACCAGGCGGCGCAGCGGGCCCCTCCCTCTGTCCCCTTCCATCATCTCCTGAGCTCCCGGCTGGGGGTGGCGGGGGTTTCAGGGGCAGGCGTGGGGTGACGGAGGGCTCCCCCTCTGGAGGGCAGTGACATACCCAGGGCTGTTGCCCCCTCTGGGGACAGGGAATGCTGCTGTCGGGAGGAGGGCCTCTCAGAGTCCCAGGGTTGAGGGCAGAGGGTCTGGCTCTCGGTCTTCTGTGGCCACCTCGGGGGTGGCCAGGAGCGTGGTGCAGAACCCGCCCTTCCCTCCGGGCTCTAGGGTGCCCTCGGCGGTTCTTGGGACTGCCCTTCTGGATCCATGCAGTCCAGCGTCGTCACAGGAGAGTTCTCCCCTGGCTCTTCCAGGCTCCGCTTCCCAGAGTTCCGTCCTGCGGCCTGGTCTGTTGTCCGGGATCCCTCCAGCTGAGGCTCCGTTCCCGGATTCCAGAGCCCTGGCAGAGAGCTGTTGCCTCCTAGGAGGTGCCCCTCTCCCATCTCTCTGCCCTCACCACCCCCGCTCCCAGGCCATGTCGGTCCTACGGGTCCGTTATCCTGGGAGCAGTTCAGGGGTTCTGCGGCGGCCTTCCCCTCATATGTTAGGTACATGCATGAGCAGGTCTTTCAACTCTCCCCACCGCCGCAGGAGTCCTCTGGACATTCCAGCTCCCCATCATCCTCGTCTCCTTCCTCTGAGGGAGAGGAACCCCCTGCTCATCTTTCCTCCGATGCGATTTCACTGAATATCAGCGTTTCCTTTCGAGGATGGTGAGGGATCTTCGGATTTCCTATATCCGGAGAGACAATACTGAACGGGAGACGCGAGAATTCCTTGGTGAATTCAGTGCCCAGCATTTGGTGGTACCTTCCTGGCCCATCCCCTTCCAGGAGGCGTCTATCCAGTCCTGGCAGTCCCCAGCCCTTTCTTCTCCAGCCCCGGCTGACTGTCAGCGTAGGTATTGTGCACCCTCAGAGTCTCTAGGTACCCTTCCCAACCCCCCCTCGGGTTTGGTCTACCTAGACACTCCTTCCGGGCGCCGCTGCCTGGCGACTAACCGCCCTCGAATCCGGACTCTCCAGTTCGACCGTTGGGGGCGAAGAGTGTTCTCTTCTTCTCGTGCGGTTGCCTGTATTGCATCTCATCAGGCTCACCACGCTGCCTACAACCGGCATTTGTGGTCGACGATGTCCCAGCTGTTGGCATCAATGCCTGACATGGAGCAAACCAGACAAGCCGTTGCCCTCTCCGTGGTAGGCCTGGAGCTGGCAAGACACCAAGCAAGGGCATCTTACGACGCCAATGAGGTGGCTTCCAGGCTTGCGGGGACAGCGATCTGCATCAGGCGGACGGCATGGCCCGTCTCTCTGGGTTGTCACCCTGGCCGCGTAGGGTGATTAACTCCGCCTTCCGGGACCCGTCTTTCTCCTCTAGAGCTAGGAGACTTTTGCAGGGCTCCTCCGTCTCCTCCTCGGGAGGCACCTCCTAGCTCTTCCCACTTAGGCTTTCTGAATAAGCCAGGGTCTTCTCCTTCTGTTCCTCACCAACAGGAGGCTGGGGGTCTTGTTCCTCAAGGTGTTACCTCTCCCCGGGGAAAGAGGAGCTTGGTACTCACCAGGAGTAATGAATGGTGAGATTGACAGGGAAGATATGAAAATTGCATCTAACTGAATTCTTGATCTTCTCTTGTATCTTCACCATTCATTACTTACCCCGCCCACCATCCCTCAGTGGCCTCCACCTGTGGCTTCTCCCCTCCGTCTCCTTCCTCTCTGCAAAAAAATATATATATAAAAAAAAAAAAAAAGCAGGGAAAATTACTCCTATTTCTCCCCCCCAAAAAAAATTTTTTTATTTTTATATCTATATCCTTAAAGGGGATCCTTATTTCTCCAGAGAAATTATTTACTTTAAGATTCTTGGGCCTTCTTCCTGGAATTGCGATATGGTGATCAGGCTCCACAACTATCTCTTGCCATACCTTCTGGCAGATACTTCTGGGGTTTTAGCCTGACTCTGGCTATACAGTTTTGATCCTGCGATTCCCTGCTACCAGCTGTTAAGCCCTAGAATCTCAAACCCCCCCCCATTTTATTCTTGCCTTGCAGAGCAGAGGAACGGCTACTACTATTTTTTCTTTTTTAAAAAAAAAAAAAAAGAGGAAAAACTGAGGGAACTCTCCCACTGCTATAAGGCAATCTCTAAATTTAAGGTCATGCTCCTAAGCTGGCAGGCTATGCTCTGTAAAAAAAAAAAAAAGAAAATGGAAAAACAAGGGCGAAGAAAATCCTTCTTGTAATATTCTGATGATTGGTTTTTCCCTTCTAGTGTCCTCCTGGACAGTTTTACAGAGAAGCAGTGCTGACCATGACCAATCTTCGCCAGCCTAAGCCTCTGGCCTGCCTTGGCAAGTCCGACTGAGTTCCATTTCTATACCTATAAACCACCTGAAAGGCCTAGATTTTCCATTTCTAAACCCTTGAGCAGCTCTCACATGCTGCCTGGGATTTATCCTTTCCTCGGCCAGGAGCCCGAAGTGGGGATCAAGGACCATGGCATGTTGAGGATGAGGACTATGCCCTCCTGAGTCTGTCTAGTGGGTTCGGTGAACCTTCTCTTCAGCTCTGTCACCGGGGATTCTTGCTTCCCTGTTAATCGAGCCTTAAGCTATCAGCTAACTATGCTCGTTAGGCATTCTGGTCCCTTCAACATCCCATCTTTCTCTTCTCTTCTTCTTCTTTCTTCCTTATTACCTTCCTTCTCTCTCCTCCTAGAGTCGCCCAGGTAAGGAGGCTCTGCGGTCCCTAGGTTAGGGATACTCTCATCTCCTCTGTCCTTTCTCCATCGGCTTATTCCTTTTTCAGTTCATTCTTCCTTACTTTGCTATCCCTTGGCTATCTTGCCTCGCTATCTCTATCTCTATGCTTTCACTTTTGCCTCGGCTCATAGAACTGAGTTGGAGGAGGTCGATCGCTACTAATCGCCCCTCACATGACGGCACTCACGAGGCGGTGCCGTTAGTGCAAACTTTAAAAAAAAAAAAGCTCCCGTGGCAGTGCGCGCCTCATACACCCAGTAAGTAATAAATGGTGAAGATACAAGAGAAGATCAAGAATTACGGTAGGTACGTAATTTTCATTTTTTGTCTGTACGACAGCAGCTTTTAACATTTAATTTAGCATTTTAAGTAGTAATTTCTTATTTTACGAACAAGAAGAAGATTATGAAAAAGAAATTCTTTCCTGCCATCAATGGAGTCGTCCTTAGACGGTAGCGGTGACGGTAGGAGGACTTCGTTTGAAAGTTTTTGTGGCAGATGGGCTGTGTCTGGTCCGCCGCCCTTAATTAACGGGGGGCCGACTACGATCAGTCATGTGCTCGGGGAGGACAGTCCTCCAAAGCACAAATCTAGTGGTTCCTGGGATCCGGCTCCGTTTAATCTCAAGCTCCTCTTCCTTATTGGGGGATGAAGAATCGGTGCCGCTCGAGGTTGCCCGTTGGTACGTCTGCATGAGGATTGTTCATCGGGAGGGGCGATTGGCCCGAACCGACTTTGATGGGTTCCTCTTGGCCCTGCTCCTAATGGCTGCATGCTCAACTCTGAGCTCCATCTCTGTCCTCGTTGGAGCTCCGGTGGGCAGTTTCACCTATGGGCCGCTCCTATGGCACAGGGGGTTTGACTTTCCAGTTTTCCTGGTTCTGTTCCTGATTTTGGGACCTCCAGGCCTCAGAGCCATTGGACCAGAGTCTGGTCAATTGGATCACAATGGGCAAGGTGCCCTCTTGGGGCCTTGCCATCGTGTAGACCCCTCGTGCCTACCCCCCTCTCCCTTTTCCATGCAGGGGCCGGCACAGGCACCACCTTTTTCCTTCTCCCCTTCTCAGGATTTCCATTGGGATTTCCTTTGGCGCTGTGGCTCAGTGCCTTGGTCGGCGCCGTGTCTCGGAGCCATGGCTCGGTGCCTTGGTCAGCAGTGAGTCTCGGTGCCGTGGTCAGCGCCGAGCCTCGGTGCATTGGTTGGCGCCGTGCCTTAGTCGGCACCTTGAGTTGGTGCCATCGTTCTGTGCAGTGCCGTGGATGCTTTTGTTGTTGCCGTTGGTTATCGGCACTGTCTGTGGTGCCGTGGGTGTCTGGGCGGCACCATGCACCCACAAGTGCCATGGGTGCTGCAGGTGGCACCAAAAGCACCTGTGGGTGCCGTGGGTGGCACTGTGAGTGCCTATGAGTGCCATGGGTGCCACTGGTGCCATGAGTACCATGGGCGGCACCAGGGACACCTGTGGGTGCTGCGGGTAGCACCACAGGTGCCCATGGGTGCCACTGGTGCCCTTGGGTGCCATGGGTACCACTGGTGCCCTCAGGCGCCATTCTTGCCATGGGTGCCATGGTACCATGGGTGTCAGGGGTGCCCTCTGGTGTCATTGCTACATGGGTGCCGGGGTGCCTGTGGGTACTGCCACAGCTGCCCTCAGGTATTGCCCAAGTTGGCATCACTGCTTGGTGCCTCCTGTGCCACAAGTGATGCTGGTGCCGCACCGGTGCTAATGGGTGCTGTATGGCAGAATTAGTCACACATTTTTCCTTTCGGACTTCCTCTCCACAGAACTTGTGGCAGGATGTTTATCGCAGAATGAACTCCTGTTCTGCGGATAATTTTTTTCCACACATCTTAGTGAGTGGCAGTCTATGTGGGATCTTGTGTCATCCAGCGGTTTTCTGCTGATGGAACTCTGCTGTACTGCTTTGCCAGCGGAATCTTATTCTGCTCAGCACTTTCTCGGCTCCCTACGTGGTACCAAGCTCCTCGACATCCTTCCTGATGGCAGAGTCTCTAGTGGCTCTGTCCTAGATCTCTCTTGGAGGTCCTTCTAGGGTAGAAGTGCATCTAGATGGGTCTTTCCCTGTCCTTCTGGTCAGTAATACAGCAGACAACTCATTTTATATACTGAAGAGCACGTCCCCTCTATCATCAGAGCCCGTGATGGAAAATCTTTTCAGTAGTTCCTCAGTAATGGGGTCCACTAGAGTATTTCACTCTGCATCTGTGGACCATACACTTCTGCGTCTAGACTTTTTCAATCGTCAAAGACAGTTACACTCTGTAGAACATTCTAATTTAATGGCCAGGAGCCGCTCTGGCTCTTCGCTTCCTTTGATAGGGGTATATAGCCCCCTTGTGATATTGCCCCTTCGGTGGCTTCTTTGCACAGGTAGTTAACATCTCTCCAGCTGTGATTATTAGTCCGGTCATGATTTCAGTATGGACGCTCAGGCTTCTTCTGCACTCAGATGGAGAACATCTTTGTCATTTTGTATCAAGACAATCCTTGCGAAATAGCAGCCTGAAAGCTTAGTTAGGCTCAGACTAAAAAAAAAAAAAATTTTATCACAGCACTAGCCGAAATTACCCAATACCTCCGGTTTTTTGGATCTGGTCAGGTTCCGCCTCAGCCCCTGAGGCACTCATCTCCAGAGTACGGCAAAGAGTACCTGACTTCTTCTTCCCCTAGGGGAGTCCAATCCGGTGGCGGTATGGGTCATGTCTTTCTCTAAGAGCGATTTCTCTCATTCAGAGACATTTCCTAGACCTAGGCGACTGCCCAGTCTGTTAATTCCCCTTTCTTTTTATCAGGCTTTCTTCTCTGGAGCAGAGCCTTGCAGCAGCAGAAGCGACTCTCCACCAAGTTGGAACTCAGGTTCCTACTTCCTTGCTTGCTTAACAGGCAATTTTCTCCATCTTGACAGAAGGTCAGGTAGGTATTTTTTCGGAGGTAGCTCTCAAATATTCACACCTTTGATTCCTGCGCACTGGTCCATGCCAGTCGCTCATGAAGCTATCCTCTTCAAGTGTGTGATGGAGTTGTGATGTTTGTTTTTCAGCAAACAAACTAGAATCCTTTCCTACTCCCTTCAGGGAGGCCAGAGTGGGTAGTGCCTCACCGCATTGAGTCACTGCCTTTTTCAGTCACTTCAACAAATGGGTTAGCCCTAACTTGGTCCTGCCGTGTCCCTCCTCGAAGCACATCTGCCTCTATTTATCTTAGTAATCCAGCCCGTTTTTTTTTTTTTTTTTTTCTGTCTGAATGTTTTTTTCCACAGTGGACACGTCCTCCTGTACACTTTTTCCTTTCTTCCTTGAGTTCAGAGACTTCTACTACAGTTGTACACACAGTGGCAGGATGATTCCCTTGGAATATATATGCAGTGGGTAGGATCTGGTTCTACTAGACCACCTCGAGAGGCTTCTAAGTCATGCTTGGCCTTCCATCAGGAAGGTTCCTGTGACTAAGTGGAGACCATTCTCCTTGATGGGCTAACCCCACTGGGACCCCCCTTGCTCACCAAGTAAGGGGTTCAAGTGCTGCTGGACCTGTTGTTCACAGGTCAGCCATACTTGATAGTGGGGGTTTCCATCTGCACTTTCCAGTCTACCCTGAACCAGCAGACTTTACCTCTGACTCTTTCAGTTCCTGAGGTCCCTTTACATTACATTAGTACATGTCTTTGACACTATTAATTTTGGTCCAAGACCAAATTGTGAGGCCAGGTTCTTGTCGCTCTCCTAGAGTGGTTGAGGCTTCCTGGCAGACTTTCATTTTGCGTCCATTGCAGTAGTCTGCAAAGTGGTGAGTTACAACTCGAGCGCTCATCTTGTAGGCACTATGTTCTAAATACTCTTTACAAGACAGCTCTTTTTACTAGCAGGACAGTCCTTGGCTGTCCTTTCTGAGTGAACCCGATCTCCTACCACCCTACTCAGGGTTGTTGGTTTCAGCTCGGTACTCTCCCACTAGTGTGAATAAGTGATGGAGACTTAGTCCAGTAAGATATGGAAATGACGTACTTAACGTAATTATTGATCTTCTTAGACAGTCTCCATCAGTTATTCACATGCCCACCCACCATCCCCTGGGTTCACTCATTTTCTTTCCTGGTCTTCATGGCCTATGGTTCAGACTGTGAGGACATTATTCTTTGACCTTTCTTACAAAGGCCATCTGGGCCCTCTCAGGCCCAGAAACTCAGGATGAGTTATTCTCATTAGTTACGCTGCACCTCCTCGGTCGAAAAGGTACTGAGGCGGTTGGAGGTTCAACGCCAAGATAGCCTACACAGGCGCGAGCTAGTCTCGTGGTGCCGCACATGCATTGTCCTGTCTCAGCGCTGACCCTTCAGAAAATTTTAGGACCCGCTTGGTCCTAGCACCTCCGGCGCTATCCCACTAGTGTGAATGAGTGATGGAGACTGTCCAAGAAGATCAATAATTATGGTAAGTACGTAATTTCCATTTTCTGTTGCTCCATCTATAAATCTAGAATGGATTTGGTGGTGTGTGGAACTGGTGACTGTATGTTAGTTTTGTGGAGCACAGATGCACTTCTTTCTCATTACAAGGGAGTCATCCTTCCAGCTCCCCTCTCTTGTAGGAGAGAGGGGGCTACAGGTTGTGTTATTTACATGAAAGTGACTTATTAGCACTCCAACCTGCATTAGATGGGTGTTAATCCTGGGGGGGGGGGGGGGTGGATACTATGGTTTCTCATTCATTGTGATAGTAGCATCTTGATCGTTTCAAAACGATGTGCTGGTGGTAATAATGTTTCATAAGAAACTGATATTTCTTTTATAATCAAAGTGTTCTAAGTTCATTTTGTCGGCTGCTACAAGGAATTTGGAACATTAGTGCTAGCATGGTCTGTAAATCCAGAATTCCACATCACGGGGTGTGTGTTGTAGAGGTGATGACAGGCACTGAAGAGCAGGCCGACGTAGCTGTCTGAACCTTTGGCCAGTTCCCAGTGCTGTGTAACATCAGGGTGCAGCATTGTCAAGTACCACTCCTGCTTTGCTGATATCCAGGTTTCAGTAACATTGACTGCTGAGCTTGTGTGTACAGCTTTTAAAGATCAGCTGCCAGCCCCATCGTCACCTAGTTCACACGGAGGTGACAGTATCACGTATAGCAATCCTGAGCCTTCGCCTACTGTAGATGAAGAGGCCTGCTTGCTCAACCAGTGCTGGGGCAGCTCCCAGAATGCCTTTAATCTTTGTGCTGCTTTCCTGTTTCCATAAATTCCCTGTCTGCTTGTCTGTCCAGAGCCTTGTCTTCTCGAAACCTGTTTTTACCTCCGACAGCTTTTGTGTTGATCATGGGACTGGGCTGGGCATTCTAAAACCTCTCCTCTCCCCTCCGGCTCCTGCAGGTGCTGCAGCCAGTTCCTTTTTCACCAGTGGGAAGTATGCCATAGACCCTGAGCTGCGAGGAGCAGAGTTTGAGCGCATCACTCAAAACCTGGATGTTCATTTCTGGAAGTCCTTTTGGAACATCACAGAGACAGAGGTCTTAGCAGTGAGTATCAGGGGTGCCACTGAAATTCAACATGGTATGCAATGACGTTGGTGTGGCATGAAATATCTCGTACTGCGATAATAGCATTTCAATGTGTCCCACACTTTTCAGGCCTGATTCCAGATCCACCTGACTTGTTATCCTTCCGTAACTGATGGGCATAGCCTGGGTGTCCCCAAACTCCCTCCCAACTTAATTTTATTATGTTTTCATAAAAAAGCTATTTTTTTTTGTACACCTGAACTAAACAGTGGGAAATCTTTGGTGGAACCACACACACACACGCGCGCGCGCGCACACACACACACACACTCATTCCCAGATGCTGGGTACACCCCTGAATGGGAGCCTAAGCGGATTGCAGAGTCAGTAAACTCTCCCTCAAATATCATCAGTGAATTGCCGTAATAATTTAGGGGGTCATGAGGTAGGCACACAGCTCAATCATGAGTTGCATCTTGTTTTATCAGGTCATTTACATCCATCACCAACAGCCCTTATGAAACTTTATTCGAAAGTAGTGGCTGGAAACAAAGTGTTCTGGTTGGCTTACAGCACTCTAAAGCTCCGCTGGGTTAGCTGCTGGAAACCCTCCTATACAACAGAACAATTTATTAAAAACATGTTCATTTAATAATAGCATTAAGGCACTGCAGTGGTTGGGCTAACCACATTTATCTAACCCAAGGGCCAGAAGGCACTTGGCTTCTCCTCATACCTCACAGTTCCCCAAGATTAAGTTAATGGGTGGTTACCTGACTCCTGGTCGTGCTTAAGTGCCAATGATAACCGAAGCTTTGTAGCTCAATGTCCCCCCTTGTGTACCCCAAGTAAATGTCATTAATTAACTGTAATTTAGAACAAGTTGAGTATGTACACATTTTACATGAGGGCCACTAATTTGCTGTTCTCAAAAACTGGCAATTCCATTTCACAAAATCTTAGAATCCTTTTTTCCCCAGATTGGGTACAAATCTGCAAGGTTTGCACTAAAAATGTGGTGCAAAATGTGATTTACACAGAGCTAGTACCAAGTGTGTTTGCAAATACTCTGTTGTGGAAGCACTTCTTTGTAGGAGCAAGTGACTAAGTGGGGTTAGCACTAGCTAATCCTTGGCTTTTCCTGAACAGGGTGGCCCATTTTGCTTCTGCATGCAAAGTGCAATTTGGGAGAAACCCCACACATAGGTGTGGGGCTCTGAACATTAACTTACCCCAGTAACAGTAGAGAACCACTCAGTTATAACCCTAGAACTATAAAGAATGGCAAAAGGAAGACCCCATTTTGTTACCGCGTAGAAGTACCTGGCACTTGATTTTACCTTGCGCCTTATTGAATCCCTAGTGTGTGATTGTATTAAACCTTCCTTTGTCTTAATTTAATGATTAAATTAACTTTTTTTGTTCTCCAGAATCTACAATTCACAGTCAGCAGCACTAATGCAGGACAGTAACATCCGAGATGGCAGAGATGTTAGCCTGCATGGGTGGGGGGGTAACATCAGAGATGACAAGGCTGTTGGCCTGTGTTGGGGAGGGAGGGGTGCTGTCAGCTACCAGAGCCTGGGCATCATGAACCTACTTTACTGAGAGTGCCACGTAATGTTACAGATGACAGCCACAGAGGATATAGCACATGCAACTGATACCAATTTCTAATCCAGAGCACAGAGTAAACACTTTTTTTTTTTTTTTCCTTCTTCTTTTCTTTCAGTCTTTGGCAAGCATCACCTCCACCCAAGTAAAGGTCAACAAAGCACTATCTGTGCCCCCTAACTCCTTTGAACTGCCACTGGCAACTGACCCAAATCTGTCGGTTACTGTTACTCCTCCTGTAGCGCACTCAGGCCCAGGGCCAGTCCAGATGCGGCTTTTATCGTGCACGTTGCGTGAAGGGCAGGTGAGTACTATGGAATTCATTGTCATCTGCAAGCTATTACAAAGGAAGCACTTAGAGTAAGGAATGAAAATAGTGGTGATGGGGGGAGGGGTAGGCAGTTGTGAAGCCTCTCTGTTGTGCTGGCCATAGTGACAGACAGCTTATTACCTCTCTGGAAGGTTGTTCCCAGCGACAGACAGCTCATTGCCTCCGTGTGAGGCTGTTCCCAGTGACAGCCGGCTGCATCACCTCTCTGGAAGGCTGTTCCCAGTGACGCAACTGCATCACCTCCCGGTAAAAGTCTGCTGTGGGGTCTCTCTTTCAGGTTATCCCCAGTGACAGACAGCTGTTGAGCCACCTTTGAGACTGTTCTTTGAAGCAAGGTTTTGAGTTCTAGAGTGGAGCATGTCGCAGTCAGTGGTGTTAAGAGCAATTCTTTTTATTCTTTTTTTTCTCTGTTTTACCCTGTTGGTTCCCCTGATGCATCCACCTCTCCTTCCCATAATGGTCCACCATCCCTGGTCCATGCCTTTGTGACTTCGCGGCTGGATTACTGCAGCGCACTCTACCTGGGGCATTCGGGGGCTGATCTTCATCACCTGCAGCTAGTGCAGAATGCGGGGGCCAGGTAATTGACCAGTCTCTCGAGATCGTGCCATATTACATCTGTGCTGCGCTGTCTGCACTGGCTGCCAATTAGGTTTCAGATCACCTTCAAGGTTGATTTGCTGACCTACAAGTCCCTGAACGGTCAAGTGCCTGGTTACCTGCAAGATCTCCTGTACCCCCACCGCTCTGTCCATCCCCTCCACTCCACTGAAGAAGTTTCTTGGAGATTCACAGGGTTAGCCTCAAAACATCAGGTGTGCGTGCTTTTTCCTTAAGTGCTCCAACTCCGTGGAACTCCCTTCCTCGCTATGTAAGGGAGTTTCGGTCTCTGGAAATATTTAAACAGGAACTGAAAACTTTTTCATTTAGTCAGGCTTTTTTTATCTGATTGGTTAGTTGCCATTTTAGTAATTTATATTGTGCGTATGATATGTTTTTTATTGTTTTTATGACTCTACTTGTGTAAAGCGCCTTGAGTTTCGATTAAGAAAGTGAGCTTGGCCCAGCCTGATGGCACTGAGGGTTGAGGCGCTTGATGCCACACTGGCGACCAGAGTTCAGGAGTGAGCTGAGGCCATCGGGGGTCGGCAAGTGAGGGAAAGGACTGAGCATCTGACAGCTCTCCTCTCCAGGGACGGATGGGCATGTCATCTGCTCTTTGGCTGTCTCCTGGTGGAGGATGGGGACAGCACCAGAGTCGGGGAGACAAGAAGCGTGGCTTTGTGATGCATGCGCCGTCATGGCTGCAAGGGGGAGGGACCAGAAAAGTGTGGAAAAAGTATGGCTGTAAGCTCCGGGATGTCACCTCCAGCTAGCTGGTGCCGCTACCTCAGGTCCGCCCATAATTGCCTGCTCCGGATATGTTCACAGGAGGGGGGAAGAAGAAGAGAAAGAAGTGCAGCTCCATGACTACACGCTTCCTGCACTTGTCCCTCCTTCCCATAATTGCAGCTCCATGACTGCACGCTTCCTGCACCCACCTCTCTTTCCTATCATTGCAGCTGCATGACTGCATGCTTCCTGCACTTGCCCTTCCTTCCCATAATTGCAGCTCCATGATTCCATGCTTCATGCTTCCTGCACCCACCTATCCTTCCCATAATTGCAACTCCATGACTGCACACTTCCTGCACCTACTTTTCCTTCCCGTAATTGCAGCTGTCATGACTACATGCTTCCTGTACCCACCTCTCCTTCCTGTAATTGCACTGTACGCTTCCTGCACCCACCCCCTTCCCATAATTGCATCTGTCATGACTGCATGCTTCCTTTGACCAAGAAACATAGAATGTAATGGCAGATAAGGACCGTTCGACCCACCTAGTCTGCTTGTTTTTTCCCTACCTACTGTATCACCGTAGACTGTACTTGATCTCTGGAAGATAGGCAAATAGTTGATTTCACAGCCAATGTCAGTGCATTTCCGTGACTGGACAGTGTAGGACATGCAGATGCCAGGTGACCAGGCCCTTCCCTCCTCAGAAGTCGCATGCCTAATCTCGGCACTGTGCCTGGTCCCTGCTGGTTACAGTATTTAATTCTGGAAGTAACACACAGACATTGATTTCCTAGGTAGATGGTGTTGATGCGTTTTGTAGTCTGTGAATTTGTAGCCAAAAGCCATGTACAAAAAGTTTATTCAAAGCGAAACAGGTAAAACTGTAAACATCTGTGTGTGCGTTTGAAAGTGGATAGGCAGGTAGTGGTAATTCTTTGGGTCTTGGAGAATATTTTACTGTTTTTAAATAAAAAACCTTCTAAGGTCATCCCCTGTACTGCGTTCTCCTGTTAGGTGTTGCATGGAGTATTTTATGTTGCTTGCCAGCCAATTTCAGATGGTCAAATTGTTTTGCCTGTTTCAATCACTCTGTTTTCTAGGACAGTGAAGAACTGAGCAGTTTTGTGAAGGCTGAAGGACAGCTAAATCTGGACCTGCGATTAAAAGCAAAAAAAGCTCCCAGATCTAAATATCTCCTTGTCCATTTCCATGGGGGAGGATTTGTTGCCCAGACCTCCAAATCACATGAGGTAGGTGTCGTCATTGAGGCGTAAGTCAGGAAGCACAGGCAGAACAGTAGAAGTTGTAAAATTCAGAAGTATCATTTTATTATTGGTAACAATAAAATAGAAAAAATGCAATTGTACCAGATGGATCTTCATAAAGTCAGCACAAAAAACAATTATCTGTCTTCCTCTGGAAAAACATTGCTCTGATTATATAAGATGTCTTTGCCTGGCAGTTCAAACTCTGCATCTTGTTGCTGTTAAGTTGCATCTCCTGATTTTCACAAAATGTCCTGAAGCCAGCCTGAAGAGCACATCTAGTCTTAACAGGTACAACAAAATAAGACATCCTGTCCCAGAGCTGGTTTTCTGATGACAGTTCTGGAAACAAGCTTGTAAAGGTCAAAATGCATCTCAAGGTCAACCCCCTGTGTTCCAGATTATCTTTTCTAATAAACTCAAACAGATTTCCGCAGTCATTTCAACAATATAGTTATATACATCTGCAAACCAAGGGATCCCAGTTTCACAGACAGATTCACATATATTTTTAACCGTAGAGAAGCAAGGGGAAAAATAATAGAAACTACAGGTGAAAGACAGGAGGTAATGGGACAATTGTAGGACTGTTGGAGGGGCCAGTTCCTAGGTTCCACAAGAAAAATTTGATTTTGCAATTAGACAGGCAAGAGACAAACAAGTGGCAGAATAGGAGAGGACAAAATAGATCCTTTTAACACTCTGCATAACAAATGAGACATGGTCTTATCCAACCCTGTCACAGTAGGTACCTTGTGGGGTTCTAGAGGTCATTGTGTTCTTACAAGGGGGTATCCTGTCAGTGGGAGCCAGTCCTGTCTTGAGGGGGGAAGGTTCCTGAGGATGAGGCTGTAGCTGAGTAAGTGGAGCTGCTCTTGGCACGCGGGGGTACTTTCAGTAGTCATGATACTGTTCAGAGGAAAGGGAGCTCCTGTTTCTGAGGTTAGAGACCCTAATGAAGGTGGGGGGGGTAGAAACATAGAAACCTATACATTGACGGCAGAAAAAACAATGGTCCAGCCAGTCTTCTGGGATAGTTATCCCTACCTCTGTCCATAACCTACTACCCTGGTGAGGTTTTCACTTCACCCCCTTGCATTTTCCCCATACTAGTAGTTCCTCTGGGTGTAACTATCAGACTCCTTACTCTGTCCCAGTCATTCTTGTAGCCATTACTAGTCTGTTAGATATTGGAGGGTAAAGAGCTCTTGGTGGGGGAGGGATTTGACTACTAGAAGGAGCAGCTTCTGTTCATGGGAGGATTGTCTCATCGGGAGGTTGAGGTACTGAACTTCTGCAAGCAGTGGAGAGGCTGATACTGGAGGGGGTCTGTTTGGTGACGGCTTGTGCTGATGGGGGTTAGGTCTTGGCAGAAAGAATGCTAATAGTAAACAATAACACTCCAAGCCTGGACAGTCACTTGCACGAAACGTATGATGGACAAAATCATGATGGCATTTATTTATACACACTCATGATCAGGATAGAATATGCCAAAGTAGTGACAAAGCAAACAGACTACAGTTTTGAACAACACTAATGCTTTTTCAAGAGTCATTGATACTTTCTGCATACGTGACTTTGTCCAAGTTAGGCATGCCATTATTTTTCCTTTTTTTTTTTTTACAGTTTGCATTTGTGGTTTGTTTCAGATGCGGTACATGATCTGAAGTAGCTGTTGCTGCTTATGACTTGATAGAAAGGAGCTGAGCTATGTTTGGTGGAGATGGTCCTCTTTGGTGAGCTGAAGTTCTTTTGGCAGGGAATGGTTTTACTGTAATTGGAGCAAGGAGTTCCTGATGACTTGGTTACCTTCTGGTGGGGATGGCCGTGGTACTTGAAAAAGGGGCCTGCTAGTGGTGATGGTATTGTTGGTGGGGGAGACTTCCCAAAAAGAGAAGGATCTGTATTTGAAGGTACAGGACCTTGTTGGAAAGAAAGCAGCTGCTGTTTGTGGCATACGGACTTGTGAGAGGCAGGTGCTTCTATTGCCATGGAGGTTCCGGATGGGAATGGGAGGTTCTGTTGATTAGGGAGAGCCCTTTCGGAAGTGGATTAGCTCCGGCTAGTGAAGAGGAGGACCATGTTAGGAGGAGGGGAGGAGCATCTGTTGGTTATGGTGAGGGTTGTGTTGGAGGGTTAGGAGTTCCTGTTGGTTAGGGAGTGGGTCTTTTTGGAAGGTGATGAGCATCTGTTGACAAGGGTAGGTGTTTGCTGGTAGGGAATGATCCCAACCATGAGGAAGAGGTGCTACTGTTGGGTAGGAGAGGAGGATCATGTTGTCTGGGGAGAAGCTCCTGTTAATAAGGTTTGATCCTGTTGGCTAGGAAAAGTCCTTTTGGTATGGCAAGGAACATCATTTGCGATGGGATGAGCTGCTGTTGGTTTAAGTGGGGTCCTTTTGGAAAAGGGAGTAACTTCTCTTGGTAAGTGGGTCATATTGGTTAATGAATGCCCTGTAAAGTATGGGAGTGTTCTGTTGGTAGGAGAGGAGATTTTGTTAGTTGAGGGTTCTGATAAAGGTGCTGCTGCTGATTAGGGGGTCCTGAAGTACAGTGGACAAGCTTCGTTTACAAGAGTGAGTGTGTGCTTGTGGAGGGAATGGTCCTGTTCGTGAGAGGAGGATTGTCTCTTGGTGGATGAAGACCTTGTTGGAAGGGGAAAAGAGCCTTGTTGGACATAAAGAACAAATCTTGTTGAATGGGGAGGAGCTTGGTAAGGAAAAGGAGTTCCTGCCACTGAACAAGTGTCACAATGGTGAGGAAGGAGTGCCTGTTGGAGGACTGTATTATTGAAGGGGGGAGACTTTCTTGGTGGAGTAGAGGAGTACTCGTTGGTAGCTGAAGGTGTTGTGGGCGAACTGGAAAAGTTTCTCTGTGGAAAGAGACTTGGGAGGGATTGGAGTTCCTGTTTTTGGAGGAGGGGTGGTCATTATTTATGTATTTATTTATTTATTTATTTTATTTTGTTTTTGTTTACCGGGTAGGTGCCATAGCTCAAAGCGACTATTTTCAGGTGCGACTCAGGAGTTAACAAACAATAAATGAATCATCATATAGTAAAATACAATCAGGCAGGATTACATCAGGTAAGGACACATCTTGTCGGTGACGAGAGAGAAAATGCAAAATACAAGTAAGTAGTAAAGATACAGTCAGTAAATGAGTACTATCATTTCACAATAGAATAAGCTTGCTGCATAAGGTTGTATAGGGTTGCCATATACAGTCTAATGGAAGTGCCATGGTGAAAAAAGGCTTTGACTTTATGAGGGCAGCAAGGGGGATTTTGAAGACCTAAGGAGGGTTAAAGCAAGTGCATTGGTTAAAACTGATGATATGGGTATGATGCAGTCTTTTGAAGGCAGCATGAGTGTGTGCAGAGCGAATCTCAACTGGAAGAGAGTTCCAGCATCTTGGAGTGAAACTAGAGAAAGCAAGGGTTCCTTTCTGTGTTCTGCACCTCAGAGTATAAAGAAGTGACAGCTCATTTGAGTGGAGGCCATAGTAGGAGGACTGTGGCACTATTATGGAGGCCAGGGAGGGGGGTAGGTTGGATCTAATAATACTGTCAAGCAAAGACCGAAAGGCAATATGTTTGTAGGCTGACGGGGAGGGACAATTTAGGTCAACGTATAGTGAACAGTGGTGCTTTAGTTGAGGGGAGGCCAAGGCATATCAGCAAATGTTATTTTATGTGGTGTCCCATTTTCTTAGGGTGCTTGATACAGGGTGTGTTGTGTTGGCCCATTGGGATTGTGTTGACAAGTAAGCGGTTCTGTTTGTTGACGAAAGGTACGTTGTGTTGGTTGCATGGGATTTTTCTGATGACTGTGGTGATTTCTTGATAAAGGGTATGTTGTGTTGGCGCAGTGGGATTGTGTTGATTTGTATGGGGTTCTCTTTGTTGATGAATGGTATGTTGTGTTGGTTGCGTGGGACTGTGTTGATGACTATGAGGTGCTATTTGCTGCTGAAGGGTATGTTGCGTTGACCCTGTGGGATTGCACTGATGAGTAAGGGGTTCTGTTTGTTAATGAAGCATATGTTGTGTTGGTTGTGTGGGATTGTGTTGATAAATATGGGGTTCTATTCACTGGTGAAGGGTATGTTGTGTTGGTCCCATAATATTGTGTTGATGAGTATTGGATTCTATTTGATGAAGGATGTGTTGTCTTGGGCTGTGGGAGTGTTTCAGGTTCAGTTCTTCAAGCAATATAAAGATCATTACAAAAATTTCATAATATATAAAATATATAGAATGAAATATGGGGTGGTGTGTGATGAGAATTTTACACACACCTGAGGTTGTCGGATGCCGCATAAACCCCAAGAGCGAAGCTCGAGGGGTTTATTTCAGCATCCAACACCAAAGGTGTGTGTAAATTCAAGTTTTACACACCACCCCATATTTTATTTTATATAATTGCTGGGTTTTGCTTTCTCGCCACGGCAGTTATATAAAATGAGTATCCTTCTGGAGTAGCCGCAGTCTGGTTTGCTTTCTAGTGCAGTCATCGGTCACTTTGTAGCACTTTTTTTTTCTGTTTTCCTGCTTGTCACAGGTTTAGTTAAGGGTAGTTTTATCATTATTTTTTTTAAAGTAACTTACTTCTGTGTGCTACTATAGTGGTGTGATATCAGCAAGAAGGCAAGGTAATGAGCGAGTGTCGAGAAACTTGGAAGAGCTGCAGGCGACGCATGCGCAGAAGGAGGGAAACCCGGCTCGTGTTTGCCGTTATAAACACTCCTCTATAACATCAAATTACGCAACAGGTTTCCCTATAGGTGAAAGAGAAACCCATTAATTGTATCTTCTTAATAAATAGACCAGTAATTTTTGTTAAAGCCAGTACTTGCACTGCATTAACATAACATACATCATGAGACAAGTAGAGCATAAACATTTTAAAATTATTACAGAATTAAAGTTTAGTGCTTCCAGACCTCCATATACTGTAGGTCATCTTGAAAACACTAACATTGGGCATTTATGTTTTTTGTTTTTTTTTTTTGTTGTTTTTTGAACTTCTTTCTTTCCTAACTGCCACAAAACATTTGCTAATTGTGGGAGTATGTTGGAGTATGGAGTTCTTACTGTGTCGTCTTGTTTTGTTATTATTTCCTCCCTTACTTCTAGCCCTATTTAAAAAGCTGGACCCGTGATCTAGACATGCCGATCCTCTCTATTGATTATTCGCTGGCACCAGAGGCACCGTTCCCCCGAGCCCTGGAGGAGTGTTTCTTTGCCTACTGCTGGGCTGTGAAGAACTGCCATCTTTTGGGTAAGTCTGAGCAAACCTAATCCTGTGGACTCCTCTCTGACTGTGCTGCCAGTGGGAAATTGATTCTGCACACTCCCAGTCCTGGGGATCTCTCTCCCCCTGTACTGTCAGTGTACCTCGACTCCAGCCTGATGACCCCCTATCAGTACCAGTGAGACGTGTTTTATTCTGCACACTGTCAGTTCTGGAAGCTCCTCCAACTCTGTGCTATCAGGTTGTCAATGTACCCTAACGTAGTAAAAGGACCACCACCTATTGGTAGCAGTGAGACCTTTCTGTTCTCCACAGTCTCAGTCCTGAGGACTCCTTTACCACTGTGCTGTCTAGGTACTTCCATCTGGTGCTAGCACCCCTGCTGGTTACCGGAGCGGCATTTCCATTCTCCACACTCAGTCCTTGGGGTTCTTTTTCACTGTGGTTTCAGTGTAACCTAACCTGGTGAGAGTGCCCCTGCTGGTACTAGTGAGACATTTCCAGTCTCTGAACTGCACCCTGGGGACTCCTCTCCCACTGTGCTCTCGGTGTTTCCCAACCCCAACCCAGGAGAGTGCCCTGCTGGTACTAGTGAGACATTTCCAGTCTCTGAACTGCACCCTGGGGACTCCTCTCCTACTGTGCTCTCGGTGTTTCCCAACCCCAACCTGGTGAGAGTGCCCCCTGCTGGTACTAGTGAGACATTTCCATTCTCTGAACTGCACCCTGGGGACTCCTCTCCTACTGTACTCTCGGTGTTTCCCAACCCCAACCTGGTGAGAGTGCCCTCTGCTGGTACTAGTGAGACATTTTGATTCTCCACACTTCATCTTGGGGACTCCTCTCCTACTGTGCTGTCTGTGTTCCCCAGCTTGGTGAGAGCACCCTCTGCTAGTACCATTGAAATATTCTATTCCTCACATCCTTCGTATAGGGAAATCTCTGCCACTGTCCTTTCCATGCATCCCAACCTGGTGAGAGCAACCCCAGCTTGTACCAATGAGACATCCCATGCTTAATGTTCTTCATCCAGGGCACTCCTCTGCCACTGTGCTTTCTGTGCTCCCCAACCTAGTGAATGCAGCCCCTGCTGGTACCAGAGAGACAGTTCCATTCTGTACACTTCATCCTGGGAACTCCTCTCCCACTACATGTCATGTACCCGAATGCTGCATCTCCCTCGCCCCCCCTCCCAACTAATACCAATGAGACATTTCCATTCTCCACACACTCAGCCCTGGGGGACCCCACTTTCAGTGTGCTGTCCATGCACCCCCCAACATGCTGAGCACAACTCCTACTGGTACTAGCAAGATGTGACCATTCTCTACAGCGTCAGGCCCACAGATTGTAATAACTTCATCCCCTAAAGGTCTGCAATATAGGGATTCTTTAGCACTATTTATTTAAACAAAAATGTTTTTTCCATTTTGGGGTTTCAGGTTCTACAGGGGAAAAAATCTGCTTGGCAGGAGACAGCGCTGGTGGGAACCTGTGCATCACTGTGTCCATGCGAGCTGCTGCATATGGAATTAGAATTCCAGATGGGATAATGGCAGCTTATCCTGCCACTTTGCTACAAGCAACAGCATCACCCTCCCGACTCTCACACTGATGGACCCCTTCCCTCTGAGTGTTCTTTCCAAGTGCCTGAGTGCATATGCAGGTAATTAAAGGCAAATGGAAAGGGTGTGTGTGACTGTGTGGATGTGACTGGGCTCTTGGTAGGTTCTATGGATCAGTGGAGCTGTTCCTGTTTATCCATATTCCCAGCAACAGCAAGATTTTATCAGCCTTCAGCTGTAGCTCGGATGAAGCAAAGCCTGTCATTTAGAAGCAGTGTTGGATAAAGGTACTGCTTCTCAGATGGCAGTAAGCTGAGCGCCAAACTGGCAGGCCACGTGCTGCTGGCTAAGATCCCAGGTTTATTTAATCCTGATAATGGGATCATTTTATAGTTCTGATGTACTAATATTACATCAGTTACACTCAGCCGGAACCCAGATCTGGTATTCAGCATGTGACCTGACCTGGCCTGCTGAATTTCAAAACACAAAGCAAGAGCTGTGTGACAGGTAATCGGATACTTCGTAAGATCTCCACTGTAACCCAAGGGCAGCAGTGTGGATAGAGCCTTGAGAGTTTTGACCTGCAAGTATAGTGAGGATAGACGCTTGGAGGTCAGTATAAGAATAATATAGGAACTCTGTCCTCGCTGGATATGTGATGATACACTTGGGGCTGTGTCCGGTCAGGATATGTGATAGTACACATAGAAACATAGACTTTGACGGCAGATAAGGACCGCTAGGCTCATCTAGTCTGCCCATTTCCCTACCTACAGGATAGGCCGCAGATCCTAGTTAACCAACAGCCTATTTCTTCCTACCCCCCACAAGAACTGCCTTCAAACAACATGAAGTCTTGCTATATTATGACTATTGCAGTTTGCCCCAGCCTTAGAACTGCTCCGGAGGTGAAAGAGTTAACTTCCATGCAGAGCATGGAGCTTAGAGCGCGAGCTCGGTTCAGAAGCTCTGTTTGGCTGGTTTCAAACCGAAACCATCAGATTCTTTACTCCACCTCACTGAACAGTCGCTCCGGAGATTCTCTCCTGTTGATCGGTTCATTTCTTCGGTTTAAAACGCTGTTTTCGGTTTAATTTAACCGCGGTTTCATTATTTTAACCGTGAAACCGAATGGGTTCAGGCTCTGTCTATGGTAATCGTAAGTAATAGATAGGGTTTTTTCTGTGTGGAACTTGTAAAGTATTATCGGTTCGGTTGAACCGATCGAGTTGTATTTAAATATAAGTTTAAAGCCTTTTAAGGCTTTTTAGAGTGCGGTTCCCGGTTCTTATCGGTTCTAAAAAAAACGGATTTCATTACGGTTTTTTCCACGACCCGTGACACGGTTTGGAACCGATAAGGGTGTCTTGCCTGGCACTGCCATCAAAAGGGCAAGTTGGTTGGTTAGGCTGGCATCATGTCTGAGAAACCCAAAAGAAAAACCGGGCCCACTGGGTTTCAACACTGTAGTGTCTGTGGGGAAGCCTTTAACAGGCTGACCGACACACTACATGTGTCTATTGTCTGGGGTTTGACCACCCCAATTCTGACTGCCAGATTTAAAATTTCCCTGCAGCACCCTGGACAAGAGAGTGGGCAGGCTCAGGAACGAGGCCAGAAAGTCCGCTGACCTGATGAGCCAGCCCGTTCGTGCCAACCGAACCGGAGGGGAGTGCCCTCTGACCAGGGCGAGACTTCGTGCAAGAAAAGCTGGCTCTGAGGAGCCAGTTCCAGCAAAGAAATCTAAAAAATCAGCAGGTTTGGAGTCCAAAATTCTTTCTCCAACTGCTGCTGAGATAGCCAGGCAATACAGATTGTCCAGTCCTCGTCCTCAGTTCCCTCCGAACCGCCACTGTCTGGCAAAAGGTCGGTTCGGTCGGTTCCAGTGGTTCAGGATTATGATATAGAAGAGTTCTATGAACCAGAGGAGGGGGATGAGGATTATGATCAGTGTGAATGTGACTTTGAAAGTCTGGATGTGCCCATTGAACCGGACATCTCCCCAGATAGACCTTCAGGTGAGTCTCCCCCTAGGCTTTCTGAGTCCCCTTCTCATTTTTTGTTTTATAAAAAAGTTGCTGAGACCCTCCAGCTTCCTTTAGAGGAAGCTTTGGATGAGCAAGAGGAGCCTGACTATGTGGAGATGATGGATATCCCAGAGTCCAGGAGGTTGTCCATCCCTTTACATAAATCCTTTAGAAAACAAACAATAAAAATGTTAAAGCTCCTAATTCTGTGCCTCCTGTGGATAAAAAGATGGACAGGAGGTACACTTTGTCAGGTCCTGATACAGATTTTCTTTCACAGCAATGCAGTCATGTTGGGGTAGTTCAGGCTGCAGCCTGTGATAAAGCTAATATTCCACTGGCTTCACATCCTCCTGACAAGGATTCCAGGAAGATTGATGCCATGGCCAAAAAACAATACATGGCAGCATCCTTGGGACTCAGACAAGCTAACTATATGGCTTATGTTGCAAGATACCAGAAATCTAGATGGGATACTGTCATGGCCTTAGCCAAACAGGTCCCTGGCCAGCTCGCAAAGGAGCTGGAGCAGGTGGCCCTTGATGGTATTGAGGCATCTAAGGTGCAATTCCATGCTGCAGTGGATTCTAATGATGTATCCTGTAGAGTCATGGCTACATCTGTGCCTTTTCGCAGATTGGCCTGGCTCAGGTGTACTACTTTGTCACAGGATACCCAGTCTAAGGCTATGGATTTTCCTGTGGTGGGAAATTCTCTGTTTGAGGAGCAGACAGAGAATTATATGAAGAAAATGGATGAATATAGAACCACTTACAGGAGTGCAGAAGCCAAGGAACGGCAAGCCACTCCTCAGAGGCAGCCCCCAAGGGGTAGGGGTAGGCCTTTTCACAGGCCTTTTTACCAGACTCAGGCCCCCTCCTCTTCAGCCTATGTACAGAGGGGGTTCTTCAGAGGGAGAGGCAGACGGGGTTCGAGCAGGCCTGCTCCCACCCCTCAGCCTAAAGCTCCTCCCAAACAGGCACCCTGATGGGATGCCCAGGGTCGGCTCTCCACTACCTGTAGGGGGCAGGTTGGCTCACTTCGTCCAGGACTGGCAGTCTTTAACTTCAGACAAGTGGGTCCTGGAAGTAGTGAGCCAGAGTCTGGTTCTCAGCTTCAAGAAATTTCCAAAGATGAGAGCCAGATCTTTCCACCAACAAACCCTTTAGAGACTCTTGCTTTGGAAACAGAAGTCTCAACCTCCTAGCTCTCAGAGCTGTAGAAAAGGTTTCTCCCTTCACCAGGGCAAGGGTCTGTACTCCAGGTACTTCCTTACCCCAAAAAAGACAGGAGAGTGGCGGCTATCCTGGATCTAAGATATCTAAACAAGCACCTTTAAAGCCAAAGTTCAAAATGGTGACACTGGGAATGATTTTACTCTCCTAAGGCCAGGGACTGGCTAGCCTCCCTGGACCTCAAAGATGCCTACTTCCATGTTCTTATCAGAAGTTCCCATCGAAGTACCTCAGATTCGAACTGCCCTCAGGCCATTATCAGTTCAGAGCAATGCCCTTCGGCCTTACTTCTGCCCCAAGGGTGTTCACAAAGTGTCTGGCAGTAGCAGTCACCTAAGAAGGCAAATATTGCCATTTTTCCCTACCTGGACGACTGGCTCATTGTGGGTCAGTCTCCAGACCAGGTCAAATCACACCTGCTAGTTACCCAGCAGCTGCTTCCTCTCTGGGATTTCTTCTCAATCTTCCAAAGTCAGTTTTGGAACCTGTCCAGGTACTCACCTTTATAGGCGCAGAACTGGATACAAAGCAGGCCAGAGCCCCTTCCCTTGGAAAGGTAAGGACCATAGTGGCCCTGGCCGCCTCCTTCACTCTGCAGGTTTCTCACCAGCAAGACATTTCCTGCAGCTCCTAGGGCACATGGCTGCCTCCACAGCTGTGGTGCAAGGAGCAAGATTTCAGATGAGGGACATTCAGTTCCATTTGAGAGCTTTCTGGTCTCAAAGAAGAGATCCTCTATCCAAGTTAATCCTAGTGACTCAACCCTGATCCAGGCCCTTCAATGGTGGCAGGATCAGAGCAATCTGAGACAGGGGTGCCTTCATCCCTCTGTCCCATTCATTGACCCTTACTACAGATGCATCCTTTTGGGATGGGAGCTCACATGGGCACCTCTCCACCCAGGGATTATGGTCCCTCAGGAATCTCTGCTCCACATCAATCTGTTGGAACTCAGAGCTGTTTTTCTAGCACTTCAGGTTTTGTCTGCATCTGTTCAGAACAAGGTGGTACAGATCAGAACAGACAACACCACTACAATGTGGTACATCAACAAACAAGGGGGCACTCGGTCTTCGGCCTTGTGCACCGAGGCGATGAAGTTGTTGTCTCTGGCTTACTCCCTGAACACTTCCCTCATAGCAGTTCACCTCCCAGGCAAGGACAATGTTCTGGCAGATGCCCTCAGCAGGATTTCCCAGGGCCATCACGAATGGTCACTGGATCCCCTAGTACTGGGGATAGTGTTTATTAGATGGGGCACCTCAGATAGATCTTTTCGCAGCCCCAGACAATTATCAACTTCCACTGTTTTGTTGCAGGCCCCAGTGTTGGGCTCAGTTCCCTGGATGCCTTTCTCCTCGATTGGAAGGAAGTTTTTTATGCCTTCCCTTCCCTCCTGTTCAAAGTACTAGTCAAAATCAGGTCTCAGCCCTGCAAATGATCCTGACTGCTCCAGACTGGGCCAGGCAGCCCTGGTACCCACCCCTTCTGTCCTTAGCAGTCCATCTTCCCCTGTGTCTCCCCAGGAACCACAATCTGTTAACCTGTGCTCAGGGGAGAGTTTGGTATCCGAATCTCAAATCCCTCAACCTCAAGGCTTGGCTCTTGAGCAGTTAGAGTTTGCTGATTTGCAACTTTCTCAAAGTGTTCTCGAAATCCTGAAGGCTGCTAGGAAGCCTTCCACCAGGGCTACTCTATAACTCCAAGTGGAAAAGGTTTCCATATGGTGTTCTGGGAAGCATGTTTCCAGAGTCTGCTGATCTACCTACTGTATTGGACTACATGGTCCATCTTAATTCTTTGGGACTGAGACCAGCCACCCTGAAAGTGCACTTGGCTGCTGTCTCTGCCTTCATTTCAGCAGGGAAGCCCTCTTCTCTCTGCTCATCCTGTATTTTCCAAGTTTTTAAAGGATTGCTTCACACCAATCCTCCATTCAGGGACCCTGCCCGGCTTGGGATCTTAATGTATGCATTGCTCAGCTAATGCAACCCCCTTTGAGCCTCTGTCTCGCAGAGCTCAAGTGTTTGACTTGGAAAACTGTATTTGGTAGCCATCACTTCTGCCAGGCGATAAGTGAGTTACAGGCTTTATCAGTAGAAACTGACTTTATTTCCTTTCACAGGGATAAAGTGGTCCTCAGGACTAACAGGAAATTTTTGCCTAAGGTGGTTTCAGATTTCCACCTTAACCAATCTATTTCACTTCCAGTGTTCTTCACTGACCATTCCTCCTCTGGTGAGAGGAGGCTGCACAGCTTAGATGTTAAGAGGGCCCTAAGTTACTACATAGAGCGTACCAAGGGTCACGGGTTTGACTCCCTCCAACTGTTTCTCACTTATGGTGAGGTTGGGAAAGGGAGACCTGCCACCAAAAGATCCATTGCCAGGTGGATCGCTTGTATCCAATTTGCTGTCAAAGCTGGGTAAGGTTCCCCTCAGGCCTGAGGGCTCACTCTACCAGAGGTACAGCTGCATCTCTAGCTGCTGCTAGAGACATCCTATCTTGGAGATATGTCAGGCAGCTACTTGGAAGACAGTACACACTTTCACCAAGCATTATCCTGGATATTCAGGCCAGGAGGGATGCTCGGTTTGGCACAGCCGTGCTTCAGAGCCTATTCCTAAGTAGGTTCTGTCCTTCCTCCATGGAGAGTACTGCTGTGTACTTTGCAATAGTCATAATATAGCAAGACTTCATGTTGTTTGAAGAAAAAATTACTCACCTTAGTAATGTTGTTTCTTCTAATGGAGTCTTGCTATATTATGACCTCCCCCCCAGCCTGCCTCTCTCAGAACTTGTACTTTGGGGTATGGGGTGGGTAGTCCTCTGTTGGCATTTATTGATGCCCTCTTTCATGTTTGGGTGTTGTGTTTATTTAGTTATTTTATCTTAATTTTCTGGTCCACTGACTTGACTCTTTGTGTTGGGACCAGTAAAAATGTGTTAATATATTGGTAGCCAGTTGGCTAGTGTAGGTTACAGCTTCCACACATAACCTTAGTGAGTTTTTGCTCGTAAAGATCTGACGGTTTCGGTTTGAAACCAGCCAGACAGAGCTTCCGAACCGAGCTCGCGCTCTAAGCTCCATGCTCTGCATGGAAGTTAACTCTTTCACCTCCGGAGCAGTTCTAAGGCTGGGGCAAACTGCAATAGTCATAATATAGCAAGACTCCATTAGAAGAAACAACATTACTAAGGTGAGTAATTTTTTCTTATGTCTGTCCCATGCATTCTTGAATTCTCCCACAGTTTTAGACCCCACAACCTCCTCAGGAAGGCTGTTCCATGCATCCACTACCCTCTCTGTGAAATAATACTTCCTCACATTGCCCCTGAACCACCCTCCTTCTATCTTTAAATTGTGTCCTCTTGTTCTTGCAAGTCTCTTTTTCTGAAAGATGCTACCCTCTTGGACTTTGTTGATTCCACTGAGGTACTTAAAAGTTTCTATCATGTCCCCCTTCTCCCTTATTTCCTCAAGGGTATACATATTAAGCTCCTTTAGTCTCTCCTCATACGGCTTCTCTTGCAGACACTGCACCATTTTAGTTGCCCTCCTCTGGACTCCCTCTGTCCTGTCTATGTCCTTGCGGAGATGGGGTCTCCAGAACTGGACACAGTACTCCAGATGGGGTCTCACCAACTGTCTGTACAGAGGGATAACAACTTCCTGTTTTCTGCTGATGATGCCTTTCTCCTATACATCCCAGTATACCCCAGCCCTCCCTACTGCCTTCTCACATTGCTTGCTAACCTTAAGGTCATCTGATATGATTACCCCAGGTCCTGCTCTTTTTGTTGTTGTTACTACCTCCCACCCATTGTGTACACTAGGGCTTTGTCCTGTCAGGATATGTGATGATACACTAGGGGCTGCATCCTGTCAGGATATGTGATAATAAACCAGGGTCTGTGTCCTGACAGGCTATTGTGTGGCTACATTAGGGGCTGTGTCCCGTTAGGATATGTTATGATAGACTGCGGATTGTGTCTTGTAAAGGTATATGAGGATACACTAGGGGCTGTGTCCTGTCAGGATATGTCACAATAGACTGGGTGCTGTGTTCTATTAGGGTATATGATGCTACACTAGGGGATGCCTCCTGTCAGGATATGTAATAGTACACTAGGGGCTGTATCCTGTCAGGATATGTGATGGTACATTAGAGGTTGTGTCTTGTCATGATATGTGAGGATGCACATGGGACTGCCTCCTGTCAGAATATTTGATACTACACTAGGGGCTGTGTCCTGTCGGGATATGTGATACACTAGGGGCTGTGTCCTGTCGGGATGTGTGATACACTAGGGGCTGGTCCTGTCGGGATGTGTGATACACTAGGGGCTGTGTCCTGTCGGGATGTGTGATACACTAGGGGCTGTGTCCTGTCGGGCTGTGTCCTGTCGGGATGTGTGATACACTAGGGGCTGTGTCCTGTCGGGATGTGTGATACACTAGGGGCTGTGTCCTGTCGGGATGTGTGATACACTAGGGGCTGTGTCCTGTCGGGATGTGTGATACACTAGGGGCTGTGTCCTGTCGGGATGTGTGATACACTAGGGGCTGTGTCCTGTCGGGATGTGTGATACACTAGGGGCTGTGTCCTGTCGGGATATCTGATACACTAGGAGCTGTGTCCTGTCGGGATATCTGATACACTAGGAGCTGTGTCCTGTCAGGATATGTCACAGTAGACTGGGTGCTGTGTTCTATTAGGGTATGTGATGCTACACTAGGGGATGCCTCCTGTCAGGATATGTAATAGTACACTAGGGGCTGTATCCTGTCAGGATATGTGATGGTACATTAGAGGTTGTGTCTTGTCATGATATGTGAGGATGCACGTGGGACTGCCTTCTGTCAGAATATTTGATGCTACACTAGGGGCTGTGTCCTGTCGGGATATGTGATACACTAGGGGCTGTGTCCTGTCGGGATATGTGATACACTAGGGGCTGTGTCCTGTCGGGATATGTGATACACTAGGGGCTGTGTCCTGTCGGGATATGTGATACACTAGGGGCTGTGTCCTGTCGGGATATGTGATACACTAGGGGCTGTGTCCTGTCGGGATATGTGATACACTAGGGGCTGTGTCCTGTCGGGATATGTGATACACTAGGGGCTGTGTCCTGTCGGGATATGTGATACACTAGGGGCTGTGTCCTGTCGGGATATGTGATACACTAGGGGCTGTGTCCTGTCGGGATATGTGATACACTAGGGGGCTGTGTCCTGTCGGGATATGTGATACACTAGGGGCTGTGTCCTGTCGGGATATGTGATACACTAGGGGCTGTGTCCTGTCGGAATATGTGATACACTAGGGGCTGTGTCCTGTCGGGATATGTGATACACTAGGGGGCTGTGTCCTGTTGGGATATGTGATACACTAGGGGCTGTGTCCTGTCGGGATATGTGATGATACACTAGGGGCTGTGTCCTGTCGGGATATGTGATGATACACTAGAGGCTTGGTGCAAACAAAATAGTTGCTCATGTAATACAAATTGTTTCTCATAAGTGGGGGGAGGATTCAAAAACCTTTCTGTCCTCTCCTGTGAGCCAGTCAGGCTGGACTGTATTCTTGTATCATGGCTGACACCTACAGATCCCCTGTCTCTTCCTTTAAATTCCACAGGAACTGGTGGTGGTCCAATTATGGACAAGAAGCGTGACGCTGTAACCACTGTGAGTATGGTGCGGAGGGACACAGCGCTGCTGTTCCGTGACCTGCGACTGGGGGCATCGGCCCTGCTTAACTCCCTTCTGGACCCGGGACGGAACCAAAAAAACCCTGGTGAGAACTCTAGTTTTTACAGACATGCTGATGCATTTTAGCACACTGGGAAATGTTATAGTTAAATCTCATCATTAGCACTTGCCTGACACAGAGCTGAGCACATGTTGTAGGCTGGTGAACCTCAAAATATGTCTGCTGAATACTCCGTACCTGCTGCAGTGCTTACATGGTACCATAAAAATGATTTATTTTTCCCCAGCCCTGGGCACGCCATAGTCCTCATCAGGAATGTTAATCATTCAGCTGTAACTGGAATCTCTCTTCTCCCAGTGCAGTAACAGTCCCATCCCACAGCGAGTACTGCCTTCACATTATGCCACTTGTTAGTGGAGGAGGAAATTCTGTGTGTGCTACCGAAATGTTCAGAGCATGTAAACCGCCCCCTTCCCCCAATCTCCCAATGCTTTCCATGAAGCTAATTATGAAACACTTGCCAGAAATGGAGCGTGCTGTCTGGCTGGCATTCATTCTAAAGGGTTACATTGACAGCTCTCATGATCCCATAGGGGTATATTAACTAATGTTCCCCAACCCTTGGTTGGCCTTAATGCCTACATATGTTCTCATCGGTCCAACAAGCCACAAAGCATCAGTTGTCCTCTGTGTGATGTTCAGACTGTAAACAGGCTTGTTATATTTCCAATGATTATTTAATTAGTCTTTAGTGCTGTACTGTCTGTCACAGCTGTGTCTCTGCATTTCGGGATTTTCAACACTTCCCTCAAGGTACCCTCACTGTTCCACCACATTTGACTTTGGTACTAACCCTGTTCCTGAAAAGTAGCTGTACACTGGATGAAAAGTCTGCATACCTCAGAAAGGTGCTTCCACAGTCCTTCAGTTTCCATGTAGTTCATGTGCCTGGCTAGAAAGGCATGGATGAAAAAATCGAGGGAATGAAGCCCACAAAGTGACTGGCACACGTGTGGTGTCCGCCAACCTGTAGATTATCTGCTGTACCATATATAGCTCAGTGTAACATATCCGAACTCATTCTTGATTGTCGAGCCAGGGAAACAAAACACAGTTATATCCATGTGCCAGCTGTCATTTGTTTTGCCCCAAATGCAAGCCACCCATTGAGTTTGACTTTAAAATGCCAGCTGCCCTTTACACTGTCAACTGCCCAAAATGCCAACCACTTTTCAAGTTTACCGCAAATGTCAGCTGCCCTTGAAATGTACCCCAAATGCTAGCTGCCTTTGAAATCTACCCCAGAGTTAGCTGCCCTTGAAATTTACCCCAAATGCCAGCTGACCTTCCCTTTTACTCCAGTGCCCTTGAGTTTTAACCAAAATACCAGCTACCCACAAACATTTCTGTAAATGCCTGCTGCCCTTGTGTTTAATGCTAGCTGCCCTGATATTTTTTATACCCCCAATACCAGCCACCCCAGAGTCTGACTGCCAGATTCCCTGGTGGACTTGGTTCTGTATCGATCTTGAGCACCCTTACTGTTGCAAACAATGGCTGTTCTCTCCAATTTGGGCCTGGCCTTCTGAGCCACAGCAAAAGGTAGAGTTTTCACAATTGAGATGTGGGTTGTACCTCTCAGCTGCTAGTACTGCTTGGTGGGACAACCTTTAAAGCCGGAAAGGGGGTTGTTTCTGACCATTCTGACTAAAGTTTACGAGGCTTAGCCATTTCTTTTCCTGTGTAGACCTCTGGTGTATTATCTGAAACCCCCATTTCTTGAAACTGTGGGAGAGATCATGGATCAGGATACTGGGATAAAGTGCCATGAGATCTTTAATGTCCACCTGCACAGCCACCAGAGAGGGACATTAGTTAAACATCTCATCCAGAGTATGGCACCTCTGCTAATACTGCACCCCCTAATGATCACTGCAGTGTCAGCGTTGGGTATTCACCCACAACCATGTGATCTTCCTAGTCCAGAGGCAAGTAGGCTACCAGACGAGCCGCAGTTACTGTTTATGCAGTAGGTGTACGGGCTTAGGCATGTGGGTGGGTCTGGGTGTGTGCGGGTGCATGTCGGGGCATGCATGCTGTGTTTATATTGCTAACAGTGTGTGTGTGTGTGTGTGTGTGTGTGTGTGTGTGTGTGTTTTCTCTTCTCTCCATTAGGCACAGATGGACATCTGTGTTGTATTGCCTTTCTTTACTTTTGCTAACATTTCCATTAAAATATTGTGTGCCATAACACATGAGTATAAATGACCTGGGGCAGGATCAGTCTCTCCCCATTCTGCCTTCTCGTTTACTCTTACGCAGTTGCCTCTCCTTCCTGCTCTTAGCCTCACTCTTGTCTCTGCAGTGAGGTGTGTCTGTGGACCTGCCTCAGGCGCCTCTGGCCTTTCTGATGTACCTCCTGCGAATTGAGAAGACTGCCTTTTCTAACGTAACAATTGCTGGTAGGAGTCTTTCTCTAACCACTAGTGGCCGGTTGCATGTTGCCTGGGAACGGACATTTCAAAGAACTCATCTCTCTCTCTCTCTCTATGCTCTGGCTTTAAGAACTGATTATGGGGCTAGCTGACAGCTTCAACCAGTTACACGTCAGCACATGCAAAACTAAAAGTTTGGATTTATCATCCTTTTTGAAGAAAAATTGCTCTCTCTCTCCCTGAAACACTGCAGCGTGGTGAGGAACTTTTGGTTGCTCATCCATTGAACTACAGTGGCACCCTGCAGATAATGAGGGTAATCTCAGGTGTCGACTTCCTACTCTTCAGAGTCTTATCACAGTGATTTGAAGTTCTTAAAGGCAGCTGCAAGTCTTCCCAAATTACACCTCTCCCCTCCTATTAGTCATGTGGCATAGTTCATCCAATCATTGCATGTATAGTTGTGATATAGTTCATCCAGTCATTGCATGCTTAGTCAAGTGGTATAATCCAGCATGTCGTTGCAAGACTAGCCATGTAATTTAGTCCAGCCAATCACTGCATCTCAAATCATGTGATACAGGTCAGCCAATCACTGCATGTCTAATCATGTGATACAGGTCAGCCAATCACTGCATAGCTGTCTGTTTTCAGTTTTCTGCTATACCATACATTGCTCGGTGTTGTCATGTAGGTCTAAATGTCATAAAGATGGTGAGTCATGCCAGCTGCTCCATTTCAGGGACTGTTAAGAGGATTAGGCAATCATTTTTCATTGTTGTTTATTGATTGATTTGATTTTGATGACCGGGTAAGTGTGCTGGTGCCGAAGCGCCTGCCTCATTTTCTGCCTCACTTGGAGACAGTGCCTCTCTGTGGTGCTGTACCTGATTGCGTCTATATGGCTGCATCCAGCCGATGCGCGTTGCCAGGTCTTGTACTTAAACAGGAGTAGGAGGTGGGAGGGAATGAGTATCAGGGTTGTGCTGTTGACATATAGCAAGGCTTAAACTAGCCAAAGGACAGTCGCTAGTAAATGTAAATGCCAGTGACTCCTATGGAATCAGCAAGAAGCTGGGTGTTTAAATAATGGCCAAAGTAATGACAGTTATGGCTTCTAGGTACAGTATTTGGCTACAGCGCATATTCAGCTACCCTATTCAACGGCTTGGGCTTCAGCTGGGACAGTAAATCAAGAAAGAGATGTTTGAGGAGAACTCATTTGAACCTGCAAGTCATTTCATCATGGAAAAACTGTGTTTATTCTGTATTTGTGTTTATTTATTTTACCAAGAAAAGCTCCCTGAGCAAAGCTCATTTACAAGGAGGTCCCGGTAGGACAGACAACATCATAACAGGTTTAAGGTCAGCAGAACTACAGTGTTACAATAGTAAATAAAAACAGCGAAAATCATGACAGTAGGTAGGAGCTTTTAAATACGGGTTCACATTCTGTTAGTGTTCCTGTGTTTATGGTCTTGTAGTAAGCTCAGTGGGTGTCTGTGTCAGGCTGATGATGAGTGTCACAAATTCAGTCAGCCCTCTACTCCCAAAGTGCCAACCTCTGAGCATAGGATTTGTGGACAGTTAACAGTGTACAAGGTAACCCTCTTGTCTATTTTGTGGGTTTGAGTCACCTTAGTCTCAAGTTCTGGAGGGATTCAAACTGATAACCTCTTGTTAGCATACCCAATTATCAGGCTCAGATAATTCTGTCTTCAAGGGGCCAGATATCTTTGCCTACGGGCACCTAACCAGGTCTACAAAATTAACCCTTAGAACTCTATGCAAAACCTTAAGAGAACTCTATCCGTTTCCCAGTTTGGTATAACAATAAGCTTATACACATTGTTAACTATAACCTTTTAAAGCTCCACTTCTATAAAAAGAAATTTCAAGGCACTCCAGGCAGTTTCCGTTTTAAAAAATATATCTTTACTTTAAAATAGGAAAACAGAAAATATTACAGAACAAAATATCCCAACACATACAGCCTTAAAACAGGTTAAAAGTGCAGATTCCTACAAATAACACTGAGGCTAATCTTGTCTAAAGTCCTTACTTTTTAATCTTTTCAGTGCTTTGATGTTCCTCTTCTCTCAGTCAGAAATATGAAAGTGTGTGTTCTAAGGTTTGCTTAGTAGGTTAAAAACAGTCCTGAGCCAGCCTTCTCTCTGAGGTCACCAAACTCCGCCTTGGTGTAACAAAATCTGTATTTTATAACACATGATGGCCTACTAAGTTATTTAAAAAATAAATGAGAGATGACATAATAAATTTCCTCTCTATGTAACTAGTCGAAACCAGTCTGTGATCTGCTTTCCCCTAGACATCAAAAGTCTCTTTGATATGTCACTGTATATTCAAAGCAAAAGTGTATTTGATTCCTTAATTCTGTCTCGACCTTGGTATCTACACATCAGAGGTCTCTTTGATGAAATGAGCTGGCTTCCTGGGAGGTTATTCATAACACTGGCCAGTGTCCCTTTTCTCAGTAAATCTAGTGCAGATCAAAAGATTTCCCTGAGGACGTCATGAATGGATAATTTTATTTCCTGGGATCAAATCAAACTACCAAGATAACTGCACCTTAGATCTCTGTAGTTTCAGCTATGTCCTATCCTTTGAACTTATCCCTGGGGGGTTGAAGTGTCAGTTTCAGCAAGTCAGCATATCCTCCTGCCACAGTCCATCTTACATTTTTTTATATTTACAAAAAAAGATGATACAGGGATCAGAACCAGCTGTCCAAGTGTAACAATGAGTACTGCTGTGTCATGAAATGGATAGTCAGAATGCTTAACCCTAATTGGCTGATGGGTATTTTTAGCTGTGCTGTTATCCTAGTACAGTAGCCTCACTGAAACTGCTTCCGACCAGAACAGCCTCAGCACTAACCCCAAAGTCATCTACCGCTTTGTTTGGGGATGAATTGCTCACGAGACATGGCTGCTTTGGCATTACTTAATGCCTAACATAAGCCATATCTCCAACTAATAATAATAAAAAAAAAAAGCAGCATTTTTGAAACTCGCTTCCAAACACCACATATCAAAAAGCCCTCACACAGCCAGATACAAATGTTGCAGCTGCCAAAATGCCACCACCGTTAAACAGCTCTTGCCATAAGACAGGCCACCACCATTAAATAGCCCTTCCTGCAGGACAGGCCATCACCATTAAACAGGCCTTCCTACAGGACAGGCCGTCACCATTAAACAGCCCTTCCCAAAGAAAAGGCCACCGCCGTTAAATAGCTCTTCCCATAGGTGAGGCCACCACTGTCAAACAACTCTTCCCCGCAGGAAAGGCCACCACCATTACCGTGAACAGCTCTTCCCACAGGAGCTCCATTTCTTACAGTTGCTGCTCTTGTCTCCCTCACAGGCTGCTACCTGCTCCATTTTTCCCAGTCCTGGCTCCTTCATGTACCAGTCTCCTGCCCTACTGCATCTTTTTTAAGGTTCTGATAAGGCTATGTGAACCACTGTGGCTCTTCTGTCTGAGCTTCCATTGAATGTAGCTGCAGCCCATTCTCTGCTCCTGGTTTTAACTTCTGCTCCTATCATTCGTCGACTTCTGTTTCTAACAACCGCCAAGTTTGGGTCCTGCTCTTTGCTGTCAGCTACCACCAACCACAGCTCCAACCCGAGTTCCGCTCCCCTCATTTCTGGCTGTGATTCTCTTACCAGCTGTATCTTGCTTGTCTTGAACTAGATAATGCATATTCACAGCCACAGAAGTAGAATAACAAGCCCAATGAAAACACACACACACACTGCAGCTTGACAGTAGTGCACAAGTATATGTCCTTACTGGAATGCCTTACACGTTTTCTAGTAGACTAGGTGCCATCTAGTGCCATATATTCATACTGCAGCAACCTATTTTGTAAAACGGAAAACTACTTCTTACAAAGATGCCAATTTAAATGTAAAACTTTTTTTTTTATAATTTGTTTACAAAGAAACACAGGGATCCATTTAATAATCCAAATAAGGCACTCCAAGGGTGTGTTACGGGATAATGGCACTTGTCAGGTGGTAACCCACCTGAGATGTCCCGTTATCTCACCACAATACACCCTTGGCATGCTTATTGCCATACACTTTTGATAATGGCATCTTATAACAGAATTTATTTTACCACGCGTAGATTAACATCAGTGTATAATAATTGGTCAGGGGGTTGAAGGTTCTGACCATTTCCTGTGGATTTTTTTTTTTTGCACCAATTTTACTCTCGTATCGATTATTTATATTTCATAACTGAAGATGTTAAATGAGATACAATATTTGTAGTTTGTATGGGTTCACTAGTACTTGTATTTAAAGCACCTTAATCAATGCACTGCAAAGGTGGTGCTAGGTACTGGTCAAAAACATTACATCATTTAGTGATGTCTTAAGGGTGAGCCAATAAAGGTAGACCACTGTGGCACTAGCCAAGACCCCGGCAAAGCTCAGAGGTGCAAAACACTTGGGTAAATTTGCTATCTATGCTCTGATGAGGCTACAACTAGTTGGATAATGTACCTGTTGTTTTTGAATGCCGCTGCGCTATTTTATACCATTCAAGGGGTTTGCAAAAATTAAAAAAAAAAAAAAAAAAAAGTGCTGTAGGTATTAGGGATCCTGTAATGGTTTAATGGGCCTCATTTACAAGGCTGAGTGTGTCCTAACCTGTTCTTGAGCTATTTTCACTGGGGCTAGCCACCTAAGGAGACACTGAGTGACCTCTTCAGGCAGCGCACGGCAAGTTGTTGGAGGCTGCTTAATTTTAGAAATGTATGATGTGCTTTATGCCATTTTTAGAAAGTGGGCACGATACAGTATTCTGATTGGCTTTTGCCATTCCGTTGGCATAAGTTTATGTGCTAGTAGCCCATAAAGAAAAAGGTCCAACATGTGATCTGGAATGTGGACAAATCACAAACAGAATTCATGAGCCCCTTCACTCATTCTTGATTTCCAGTACAAACATGGCTGCCACCGTTTTTCTTACATAAAAACCTTCAACTAGGCCCTAAAAATAAAACTCCCATAAATAAAAAATTAAAAAAAAATCATAAATAATTGAACATTCTATCTACTCATGGTCCCCTTCTTATTTACATAAACAAATTTACAAATAAATATATCTGTCATTATTCAGATTTGTTATTTCTGGTGTTTCTTTGACTGTGGAAAATCCCTCTCCTATAACCTAACCTGCTTGACAGAACAATGTCTGCTGCTCACCTTGCCCCATGTAAAATTGAGCCTCTGGCTCTATATAAGGTGTGTGTGTGTGTGTGTGTGTGTGTGTGTGTGTGTCTGTGTGTGTCTGTGTCTGTCAGTGGCATTTTGCAGAATTTTGAATTCATGCATTTCTTGTTAACATTCCATGCTTCTGGCGGAGTGAGAATTCTTTTAGAGGAATACTGCAGAATACTGGATTCTTATGTTCCATGGTAAACAAACAAACCTGGTACTGTATATGCAGAAAGTCAAATGACTGGCAGGTACAGACCATCTGTGAAGGGACTATTTGACATTTTCTAAAAAGTATTTTATTGTATTATTTGCCAAATCTATTTTCTAAGCACAATAAGACCATTTAGAGTGTGAGGTATTGGTGGACACTCGTACTTGCTTGGGCTGTAAGGCCCTCTGCCTGTGGTGTTGGGCCTCATCACACCCCTGCGCATGCGCCTATCCACCAATATCCCACACCCTGTCAGGTCTTATTGCTTACTTCCCTCACAGAGTTCCACAGTAGAACACAGATGCATTGTGACAACAACAGACAGAAAGTCCATCATGCAGTTCTGAAATGGTCCTTACCAGCAGTGTGAGAATTGGAAGCACTTACTGAATTTACCAAAAGGCCCATAAATAGAGGTGGGCAAAGTTGTCAGAATTGGCTCTGCCAAACATTTTGTGAATAGCACCCAATTTGCGGAGTACAGTTCGCGAAATCTGACAATTTGCAGGGGGGGACAAAACTAGTAACTAACATTAATATTCCTGGTGTCTAGTGGTAGTGCCCCCCTGCCTCCTCCCTGGCATGCTGCCCTGGTGTCCAGTGGGCCCCCCACCAGCCGATCTTGCCACAACAACCCATATAAATTTTTTTTTTAATGAAATCCATTCCCTGGTGTCAGACAATGCCCCCACCACCACCACTGATCGTCAGCCACAATAAATCCACTCCCCCAGCTGCTGGCACCCTGCCCTGGTGTCTGATGCCCCCCCACCACCACCACCACCACCAGTTGCCGCCCAGCTGGCCCCACATCCACAATACTATCTTATTTAAAAAAAAAAAAAAAAAATGTAATCCCTGGTGTCTAGCGGACCCCCTCCCACCCTGTCAGGTAGTGCCCCCACCCTGCTTGGTTCACTAGCACAGCCTTCCACTCACCTCCTCGGCCGGCAGCCCAGCTGAGCTCAGTGGATGAGCACGCTCGTTCAGTGACAGCTCCGGGCCATTTCCTTCTGTGTTCTGGGATGTAGAGAAGGGGAGGGGGCTGCTCCGGTCGCTAGCGGGGGTGGCGGGATGGCATTGTGGACCTTTCCCGGGTCCACATTTCCATTCCCACCCCCTCCGTGGGATACAGGAGCAGCCCCCACCCTTCTCTACACCCTGGAAATAAGGAAATGACCACGAGTTGAAACATTGAATGAGCACGCCCTTGTACAAGCACGTGCTCATTCATTGAGCTCAGTCAGGCTTCCGACTGTGGAGGTGAGTGGAGGGCTGTACCGTGGCCTGGTCGGGTTGGGGCACTACCTGACAGGGTGGGGGCCACTAGACACCTGGATTAAATGTAACTTTTTAATAAAATAGTATTGTGGATGCGGATGCCGCAGGGGTGGGGGGACTACTAGACACCAAGGCAGGGGCCAGCAGCGGGGGCATTTATTGTTGGCTGGTGATCGGTGGCGGGGGAACTGTCTGACACCAGGCAAGAGATTTCATTAAAAAATATATATTTTTTTAATGTTGTGGTGAGATCGGGGGGCCCACTGAACACCATAGAGGAAAGTCGGGCTGCCGGCTGTAAGGGAAATGACTTCTCCTTGGTTTGGATTTTTTAAGTGTCATTTGCTTTTAAAACCCCAAAAGCAAGGCAAAGTCACAAATGGTGAATTCGGTAAATTCCAAGAATTACGTGAAGTGTCATAGATGCGAATTTGGTGACTTCGCTACAAATTCGCTCAAGAGAAAAACTTTTCTGCATCTCTACCTGTAAAAGTGCAGCAATAACAAAATGAGAACAGCACTGGAAAATTGGGTCTTTAGAGACTACTTGTTAAACGAGCTCTGCTTTAACAAAACAGCATAAAATATTGACATATTCCTGTTTGACAAGATATGTTTGGGGGGCTCTGCAGGAAAGTAGCTCTCCCAGACAGGAGGTATAGAAATTGCACTTCAGAGCCTCAGCACAACCGTTCTAAGGAAAGACTCTCATACTGGGGGCTGTGTCAGTTATAGTGTCTCCTACCTTTCTGTGTGCTGCCCATCCCAGTCTCTTTCATTTTAGTATATAGCTTAAACCCAGTTCCCTTATATACCTTGTAAGCATGTGTTTTTATTTTTTTTTTGGGGGGGGTGACTGATTAACTCTGTAACAGGGAATGCAGTGATGACTAATCAGGGTACAGCTTTGGGGATCTGAAGTGTGAAGAGGTACAGCCAGTCTAAGAACAGGCAGCAAAGCATCGCAATCACATGGGACACCCAAGGGTAAAGGGTGGGGACAAAGTTGCAGCACTCTCTGTGGGTGAGTTGAAAGTGGAATTTGGTATTTCCTCAGAGAAGACCATCTGCTGCGCCCCTAGCAGTGGAGACAAGGTGTAGCAACACAGTGACGGTGCAGCGGGTGGAGACTTGAAGGAAAATGTAAACAAAATGATAAAAACTTGCATACTGATGCCTCTCTTTGTCTCCCTCTGCCCTCTTTAATGACAGAACCAGTTAGGAAAAGTGTATCTGAGGCTGCACTGTCCGAGGAATCATTGGCGAATTGTCGACAGTCACTCAAGAGTAAAACCTGCCAGAACCTCGGAAACCATCTGATCCAGGAGACCTGCACGCCAGTACTGACACCCCAGGAGAACGAGGTTGGGCCAATGATCATGTCTACAGACAGAAAGAGACCAAGCGTGACCTTCTTCCTCGAGGATGAACAGAGTGAGCGAGAAACAGATGTCCTGTCCAAAGCAAGAAATGGTACAGACAACAGCACATTGATCTCTGCCTTGGCTTTCCCAGAAGGCTTTGAGCCCCTCCGTTCTGCCGAGGGGGTGGCCAACATGAACTTGCAAACATCGCCCATTGTTCGGAATCCCTTCATGTCCCCGCTGCTGGCTCCGGATGACATGCTGATAGGACTGCCACGCATCCACATTGTGGTACGTTGAGTAGTGTTCCAATGTGCACTGCTTGGAGTTTTCCACTGCAGTCTTCCTACTGGGTGCTCCCAGTCTCCTTCCTTGAATCTACATAAGGGCAAGCAATGCACTGGGCAAACCACAGAACCCTTTATAGGAAAAGCACCAATTCTAGTGCATTGTGTTTGGGCTCTCCAAACAAGTAATGAGACAAAGCATGAGCACTGTAAGGTACTTTAACTGACTGCAGTTCGCACAGCAGACGCAGCAGTTGTCACTAGGGCTGGCAAACCCTGCTGTTGCTTGTGCTCAAGTCACGTCTGGCAGTGTGAGTGTGAACAGAAAAACATTTGCATACACCAGTGGCATGGAGGGCTGAGGCAGTTAGTGCCTTACCTCCTGCTGCGACAGATGTGGGTCGCTCAGGGGCTGGCTGGGTGAGGGAGAATCAAGCGTCCAGAAGGCAGCTCTCCTCCTTCAAGGAGGGGTTAATGTGACCTGCTGTTGACTGCTTCCTGGAGGTGCCCAAGTGGCAGTGCATGTCTGGGAACATCGGGAGAGATGAGCCATGGAGGGTAACGTGACCCTCTGTAATACTGCCACCTGTGGTGTCCGGGTGGCAGTGCTGGTCTGGGCACATTAGGAGAGATGAGCCACGAGGTTAACATGACCCGCTGCCAGGGCCGCCACCTGGAGGTGTCTGGGTGGCGGTGCAGGTCTGGTACATTGGGAGATGGGCCATGGAGGTAAACATGACTTGCTGCAATATGCAAATGGAGTGTCCGGGTGGCAGTGCAGGTCTGGGCACATCAGGAGAGATGGGCCATGTTTAGTTTGTTTATTTATTGAAGAGTTTTACCAGGAAGGCTTACTGAGCGGAGTACCGCTCTATTCCAGATGCGTCCTGGGAGATGTGTTGTGCTGTGTTGTGTTAAATATTGAGATGTCTCTGTGGAGACAGAACTCATAGAAACATAGATTTTGATGGCAGATAAGGACCGCTTGGCCCACCCAGTCTGCCCGTTTCCCTACCTAATGGATAAGCTGCAGATCCTAGTTAACCAGCAGCCTACTTCTTCCTACCCCAACCCCCTAGAATTGCCTTATGACTGTCCCATGCATGCATCTGCCTCACCATTACACATTCAGGCCCTGGGGGATCCTAACCAAGGAGGAAAAACACCTCTGGTTGCAGGATGAAATGTGGACCTTCGCTGGTCCCATACCAGTGACCGGGCACCATGGTAAGGTAAGTCCTGGAGAAGCGGAGTGATGGGACTGAGGTGACCGGACAGATTGGGACGTGCCAGGGTGATTAGAGGGCAAAAAAAAATGTGTGTATATATAGAAAAAAATTACATTGTTCAGTACACTGCCAGCCAGGAAGATATCCCACCTGGCAGGAGCCCCACCATCTGCAGAGAGGAGATCCCACCAGGTGTGATGAACTTGTCAGTCAAGGAGACCTCCTGCATGGCATGAGAACCACCTTCTCTGGTGGGAACAGCTTGCCTGTCCTTACAGCCGCCACCTGTGGAGGCAAGATTCTGCCTGGCCTGAAAGCACACCTGGCTTGAGATCTGCCATCTAGAGGAGAGATCCAGCCTGACTTGAGACCTTCCGCCTCCATACACGTTGGGTTTTGTTACTGATAGATGACCCACACACCGTTATTGAGGACCCTCCACCCTGCCATTCACACAACGCTGAGTCTGCAAGCTGCCTTCATGTAAAAAGAAATCCTTTATGGAGTGGTGCAGGGTAACAACTGGCTAGTGCCCCAAACAAAATACCATAGTTGCTCAAAGAAAAAAATGTTCTACAATATGTGCTTAAAACGCAGTAAAACTGTCACAGCACTGACCAGTTTCAGTTCTGAAAGAAAAGAAAAATGATTTGTTCACCACCAGTATTATTTGATTGCAAAACCAGCAATAAATGTATTTAATCACATTCCACAGTACGGGCTTCCAGTGTCACAGTGTACAGAATCCATAACTGTAGCAGCTATGCTACCTACCTGAAGAGTTTTCTGCTAATGCCAACTGCAAAACAGTTAGGTTGGTAACACTTTAGACCTGTCGAAGGTCCAAAGCACTGGGGCTAACTCGTATGGCAAAGGCAGATGCACACTAATACAGTATTGTGAGATCTTATCGGTGTCAGTCTTCACCATTCATCACTGTTGGGTACTCGGCAAGAGGTCAGGACCCCGCGGGAGCTTTTTTTTTTTTTTTTTTTAGGTAGGTGGAGCCGACGCACCATCAGCACTGCCCTCGAGGCCGACTCACTCGCGTGGCACTCAAGGTGAGCTGGCTGCCACAGGCCGACCGCCCACTCTTAGTCTCCCATCATAGAGGTCGTGACTCGTGGAGCTGCTGTGCTGAGGCCTAGAGCGCGCTGAAAAAACTTCGATGTCGTCCTATATTTTCCTTCTCGCCAAGTCCGTTGGTTCCTGATGGTTCTGTTTGCCATACCGACGCCGCCCAGTGAGATCTTTCCATTTCTTTATATTTCTGCGACGCCGAGTCTGTTTTTTGGTGGTTTTTTGTCCGTTCCTCCGTGAGGTCATGTCTTGGTCGGAGGCAGGAAAACTTCTAGAGACTGGTAGGCCCCTGGTGCAGTGGTGCCCATGCGGCCAAAAGTATTCAGTCACCGACCAGCATGACTGGTGTCTCTCGTGTTTTGGCCGCTTCACGACATGGATTCGTCTGACGCCTGTTTCTCCATGGACCGCTGGGTCATCAAACAGCGTGGAAAATGGGGCGAGCTCAGCTGACTTTCGAGGGTCAGGCATGCACTCGTCAGGCCAAGCCACGCTCTCTCGGCCTTTCCTCCGGGTCCCCTACCGGTTCTATGTGAACCGAGGAGGAGGGAGCCTCGACTACTAGTAATCTAGCCATTGCCGAGGCTCCTTCCGCGGCGCAGGAGGCCCGTCGTGCTCCTTTCAGGGGGCAGGCGGAAGGCACCACCACAGCAATCGCCCCTTCAGGGTGAAGGCTCCCCTGGTGTCGAACCCGCGGTTCGCAAGGCCCAGGTCGGTGCTGTCCTCGACACCGTCGGTCAGCGCCATTCGCGGTGCTGTGGGCCCTGATGGAGCTGTTGTCAGTGCCGACTTGTGCAGCACCGTGGCTTCTGTCAGAGCAGTTCACGGCGCCGACACTGCTAGCAGCACCGTGGGAGCTGCTGTGGTGCCGTCTTTGTCCATGTCTCATCTCGGTGCCGAGGTTGAGCATGGCATCGTGTCCTCGGGGCTCGGCGTGTGGGGCTATCTGATTCTGCCATTGGTACCACCCCTGCCCGCAGTGCCGTGGAGCTGGGCAGCACCGTCGGCACTGATGGTGCCATCAGGGTCGTCATCTGCGCCTTCGTCCTCTGCACCATGGGGCCGGATGGCACCATGGCTGGTCCCAACTCTGGAGCTCCTGTTTGGGCTGGAGACGTGCCCCTGTAGTTTCTGCTCGGCGGTGCTGTGGGGGCACTGGTACCAACTGGGAGCCGCGACTTTGGGTTCTGGCCCGTTTGGCAAAGATGGCAGTGGGTGCCTCCCATGGTTTGGCACAGGGCCTCGGCCTCTACCTCCTCGGAGGTGGAGTCGAGCTCCAGTCAGATGGACAGTCTGATCCTTTGGGGTTGGCCGCTGAGGTGGACAGCCCAATAGTCTCCTCGACAAGCCGGAGTCAGCCCTCTGAGGTGGGGCCAGTGGCTACCGAGACTGAGGTCAGGGTACTGACCAGCGGGCAGTGGTGCAGGCAGCCATTGCTCTGCAGCCTGGTCTTGGTGGGTTCACTGACCCCTCAGCAGTGGTACCCCCACCTGTGGTGTGCCTAGATCATCCAACTCTGGGGCCGATCAGAGCACCTACGAGAGGGGAGGGTGCTGTGCCCTGGATAGCTCCTTCCGGTGCTGCCCAGAGCTGTCAGCTACCTAGGCTGGCCCTCTCAAGGAGGAGGGCTCTTTCAGACTCCGAGGGGTCGAGGGGCATGGGGTTGGCATGGCGGCCTTTTTTGGGGGTCCACTCGGGCTCTGGGAGAAGCTGTAGTGCAGATCTTCGCTCTTCCTCCTCGGTCTCTTTGAGAGAGCCCCATTCTTTTGAGGTAGGGGACCATCCTTCTGGACCTATACGGCCCCGGTCACCTCACAGGGGGGATTCTTCCAGGTGCAGCCAAGGCAGTACCAAAATGATTGTTCAGCTGTTGGCTATGGGGTCTTCCGGGGCACCTTCCTCCGCGGGTGCTCCCGGTCCACTCCTTAGCCCAGGCGGAGGTCAGCCGACATCTCTTCTCGGCTCTGTCCCCATTTCTCTGCCACAGTCTCCTGTGCTTCCAGGCATCCTTGGTCCTAGTGGGCCTCTCTCCTGGTAGCAGTTCAGAGTGCTGGCTGCTCAGTTCCCAGCTTATGTTAGGGCAATGGACAGTCAGGTTTTTCAACCTCCCCCCAGGCAGCCACCCCCTGAACAGTTGGTGCCCTCCAGCTCCTCATCCCCCTCTTCTGGGGGAGGGGAACCTTCTGTCCACATCTCTCCGCTGCTGATCTCGCTGAGTATCAGCGCCTCGTGAGGATGTTGGAGGACTTGCACCTACTCTTCCACTATTAGCAATCCTGAGCAATTGGCGACGCTTTCTAGACGATTTTGGCAAGGCCACCCTTGTGGTGCCACCCTGGCCTGCTGCCTTTCAGGATGTGTCATTGTTTTCCTGGCAGAGGCCCTTCTCCAGAGTCCCTGCCCCAAGGATCTCAGCCAGAGATATTGCACACCCCGGAGTCTCCAAGTTCCATGCCTCATCTGCAGTCCGGATTGGCGAGTTGGATACTCCTGATGGGCTTCACTTCACCGTGACCGCCCCCAGATCAAGACTCCTCAGATTTTGACTTCTGGAGTAGGAGGACTTTTTACTCGGCACAGTTATTGCTTTCCATTTCTGCACATCAGGCCCACTATGCCGCCTATGACAGGTTCTTGTGGTCAAGGCTAGGTCAGCTCCTAGCCTCATTGCCTGATACAGAGCAAACCAGACCAGCTATTGCACTCTCTGCGCATGGCCTGGAGCTAGCAAGGCACCAAGCGAGGGCATCCTATGATGCCAGAGAGGTAGCTACCAGGGTCGTAGGGACAGCGATCTGCACTAGGCAGATGGCATATCTGCGTCTTTCCTGGTTGTCACCCTTGGCCTGGTGTAGGGTGATTAACTCCGCTCACCAGAGAACCTATCTCTTCTCCTGTAGAGCAAGATGTCGCTTGTTGGGGCAATTTCCTTCCCCCTCCGGGGGAACCTGTCTCACTTTCCCCACACTCAGGCCTCTCCAGGCCCTGAAGGTTATCCCTCTTAGTGTGCCACCCACTGAGAGCTAAGGGTCTTTGTCCCTTAGGGTGTAAAAGAAACCCCCTTCGGGGGGACTCGGTACTCACCCAGCAGTGATGTATGGTGAAGATTGACACAGATAAGATATGAAAATTACATACCTACTGTTGTTATGATCTTTCTGTGTATCTTCACCATTGATCACAATCCCACCCTCCATCCCCTGGGGCCTCAGTCTCTGGGTCCCCCTCCCACTCTGTGCCCATCCTTCCCTCTCCTACTTTTCAGGAGTGGGGTAAAACAGGGGCACACCGGGGGATAATGTTCCAGGGAAAGTGGACAGCGGGAGGGGCACTCCTTCTCCAGTGCTTTTGCTCCACCCCGTGGGGTGAGAGTTGTCCGTTGCCCTCCTTTGTCTCCTCTTCCCTGCTCCCGTCCAACCTATTTCTCCTTGTTTATATTATAAAAAACATTTCCCCCTCCCCCCCCACCAGTATTTTCTTGAGGGTGTTTATTCCCTGTACCCTGTTCTTCTTCCAGAATAGCCAACTGTGCTTATCTGGAGTGTTTGCCAGCTATTCTGTGCCTTGAATTCTGGCAGAAAGCCTTTGGCTACTCCTTGCAGTTCCTATGCAATCTGGAGACGGACCAGAGTCTGGGATGTGTTAACCTTCTCCCCTCTCTTCCTAAATTCTTTACCCACGCTTCCTCCCTCTTCCTTTTCCAGAGATTGGGGCCCCTCCCAATCCCTTTAGTTTCTGACTTTTCTCCCTTTCTGTCCTCTCAGTTGTTATTTCTCCTTTTGGTTCATGTATCTTTTCCTTTTTCTGTCCCCTGCACTTCCTTGTCCCACCCTCCACTCCCTTCCTCTAACCTCTCCAGTGACTCAGAATTGGCAGACAGATGGAGTCGATGCAGCCTAACAGCCAACCAGTGAGCGCCACGCAGTGCGTCAGCCTCGAGGGCAGCGCCGATGGTGCGTTGGCTCAGCCTATCTGAAAAAATAAAATAAAGGTCCCACAGGGTCCTGACCTCCGGCCGAGTACCCAACAGTGATGAATGGTGAAGATACACAGAAAGATCATAATTACGGGAGGTACGTAATTTTAATTTTTTCTGCATATGAGTGGAGCACTTTTATAAAATTGATCAGCTCTTTTCCACAAGTGATACCAGCACAGCCTTTTGCACAGTTGGTATTAGCATAAGACTCTTCAAATGTGTAACATAGGTACTATGCTTATAGATTGTATATAGCTATTATACTTACAGATTGTATATACAGTAGCTACTGTACTAGGACTGTGTATAGCTACTATGGTTCTGGGCTGATATAGTTGCTATAGTTATGGACTGTGTATAGCTACTATGGTTATGGACTGTATATAGGTGCTGTGGTCATGGACTGTAGATAGCTACTACGGATATGGACTGTGTATATAGCTACTGTGGATATGGACTGTGTATATAGCTACTGTGGATATGGACTGTGTATATAGCTACTGTGGATATGGACTGTGTATATAGCTACTGTGGATATGGACTGTGTATATAGCTACTGTGGATATGGACTGTGTATATAGCTACTGTGGCTATGGACTGCGTATATAGCTGCTGTGGCTATGGACTGCGTATATAGCTGCTGTGGCTATGGACTGCGTATAGCTGCTGTGGTCATGGACTGTGTATAGCTGCTGTGTTCATGGACTGTGTATATGGACTGTATATAGCTACTGTGGATAATGACTATATATAGCTACTGTGGTAATGAATTGTATATAGCTGCTGTGGATATGGACTGTGTATATAGCTGCTGTGGATATGGACTGTGTATATAGCTGCTGTGGATATGGACTGTGTATATAGCTACTGTGGATATGGACTGTGTATAGCTACTATGGATATGGACTGTGTATAGCTACTGTGGATATGGACTGTGTATATAGCTACTACAGTTATAGCTTCTACATACTGTGATAATGGAAGCCTGTACTGCTGAATGTAATTAAATACATTTATTGCTGGTTTTGCAGTCCAGTAATATAGTCAAATAATAGTGGTGGCAAACAAACTGTGTTTTCCTTAGTTTGTGGAACTGGAACTGAAACAGTGTTGTGACAGCTTTACCCGGTTTTAAGCACATATTGTGCAGGGAACAGTTTTTTGAGGGCATCCATGATGCTCCACCCAAACCAGGAGACCGTTAATTCCACCAGGGAGGGGTGTCAAATGAATGTTACCTATATCTAAAGCCACCCCTCTCCCTCTTTGTATATTGACTGTAACCACCCCTCTGCCTCTCTGTACATTGCCTGTATCCACCCCTCTCCCTCTCTATACATTACCTGTAACCACCCCTCTCCCTCTCTGTATATTACCTGTAACCACCTCTCTCCCTCTCTGTATATTACCTGTAATCACCCCTCTCCCTCTCTATATATTACGTGTAACCACCCCCTTCTCTCTGTATATTACCTGTAACCACCCCGTCCCTCTCTGTATATTACCTGTAACCACCGCTCTCCCTCTCTCTCTCTCTCTCTCACTGTATATTACCTTTAACCACCCCCTCTCTCTGTCTGTATATTACCTTTAACCACCCCTCTCCCTCTGTGTGTATTACCTGTAACCACCCCCTCCCTCTCTGTACATTGCCTGTATCCACCCCCTCCCTCTCTATATATTACCTGTAACCATCCCCTCCCTCTCTATATATTACATGTAACCACCCCTCTCCCTATCGGTGTATTATTTATTTATTGAATTTTGATGACCGGGTAGGCCCACTGGGCTCCGGAGGTCCTTTTTTTTTTTTTTTTTTAGGGGTAACCCGGGAGTTACAGGACTAGTAGGATACACAGTTAGTACAGATGTAGGTTATAGCATGTACAGGTGAACATATAGCAATGACATATTACATAACAGATTACAGTGATCAGCAAAAGTGAAAGTGAAACAATGGAGGAGAGCCAGAGCAACACCTGGGTCGCAATTACCCAAGTATTTTAGGAGGAGAGCCAGTACAGAAGGATTAGGGCTCCCAGCTTAGGTAGGAGTGAGGTAAGTGCTCGGGCAGGAGGGTAGAGTGGAAGTGTCGGGTAACACAGCATTGGCATTGACTCATGGCAAGCATGTGTGCCTTGAGTCTTGTTCAGAAGCTCACAGGTGATGGAGCTTCCTGAACCTCAGGAAGAAGGTTGTTCCATGGGAAAGGGGCAGTGTGGGAAAAGGACATGCCCCCTGTCTTAGTCCTTACCCTAGGTACTTTGAGAAGAGTTTGGCCTGAGGTCCGAGGGTTGCAGGATTTCGCTGGCAGTTATGAGCCCCATGAGGCTTGGGGGAGGTGCTGAGCTAATTGGCTTATGTGCTAGGCAGAGCACTGGGTACCTGAGACAGGCTTCAGAATCGAAGGCCAGCTGATAAGTGCTAGAGAGTCACAGTGGTGGCTCCTAGAGTGGTACTTAGTGGCGAAGCAGACCACCTTGTTGTACAAGACCTGTAACTTATTGAACTCAAGCTTGGCCATACCCTGAAGTATTGGGGCAGTGTAGGTGAGTGTTGGGAGGAGGACACACGAGGCAATGGCAGTCCTGGCTTCTGGGATCAGCTGATCCTTGAGGCAATAAAGTGTACCAAGTTTACCATGAATGACTTTGGTGACTTGGTCAACATGATGTTTTCGAGTGAAACCTTGGTCCAAAGTAAGGCCAAGGTGTTTTATGGAGGCAACCACTTCTAGTTTGTTACCCACCCTGGAAGTGAGTTGCAGGTGTTGTGTTCTGTTTAGGCCAAGGGATCTAGGTCTGAACCACATGGCCTTGGTTTTGGTCATGTTAAGGACCATTTTATTTTTAGTAAGCCTGTCCTCCGTAGTGAGTAGGTCCTTTTGGAGGGATGGACCTAGGTCACCCAGGTTGTCAGAGGATCTCTAAATCACGGCGTCATTAGCGTACTGGATGACCGTACTGCTCCCGCAGTGGTTGTGCAGATCATTTATAAACAAGGAGGACAGGAGGGGACAGAGTATGGACCCTTGTGGTACCCCCTCCTTTAGGGGCATTGGATCAGAGAGCTTGCCCTTCCATTTGACCCTCTGAGAACGACCAGTAAAGTAGCATTCAAACCACCTGAGAGCATGAGTGTCCAGGCCTGTGTTACACAATTTGTGGTGTAGGAGTCAGTGGTCGACCACGTCAAAGGCCTTTGAAAGGTCAATGAAAACTGCTCCTGTGTTGGACCCTGAGTCAAGTTCTCTAAGCACATCTGCTGAGAACTTTAAAAGTTAGAGCGGTATCTGTCCCATGCTTGGCTCTGAACTCATGTTTGGGGAAAGAAGCCGGTGTGCCTCTTTTGTTAGGGTGCAAAGCAGGAGATTGGCCTGTAGTTGCCAGTTGGTCTCACAGGGCCGTCCTTGTGAATGGGGACCACGTGAGTGTGTTTCCACAGCTCTGGGACAGTCCCTTCTAGAAGGGACCAGTTTATGAGCCAGGTAAGAGGCCTTGTGAGTGTTGGAGCACTGTCATTTAGTAGTCTGGCTTGGATACCATCCGGCCCACCAGATTCTCTGGTTTTCAGGGACTTTAGGAGGGTGAGGACTTCTATAACCTTAGCTAACCTCAGATGAAAGGATGGGTGGTCAAGGTTAGGAGGTTCCAGTCACGTGGGACTCGTTGTTAGTCACTGGGACCCAGCCTTATGATCGTCAAGGTTCGGTGAAGTGGCAATTGAGGCCACAGCAATAAGGGTCCCATCATTCAGTAACTGGGCGCCTTGCTTTTTCTCTTTATCAGCTCGTTGATGTGAGACCAGAATAACCTCGGGTTGCCTAGGTTAGTTTTCTGGAGGTGATTGATGTATGCCCTTTTTGCCAGTTTGACTGCATGCTTACTTTGGTTTCTAAGAGCTTTGTAGGTCTCAAGCTCAGCTAGGAGTGAGGAGCTCTTGAACTTTTTCCAGGTTTGTCGCGGCGGTTACCTGTAACCACCTCCTCCCTCTCTGTATATTACCTGTAACCATCTCTCTCCCTCTCTGTGTATTACATGTAACCACTCCTCTCTCTCTCTCTACATATTACCTGTAAACACCCCTCTCCCTCTCTATATATTACTGTAACCACCCATCTCCTCTCTGTATTTTACTTGTAATCACCTGTCTCCTTCTCTGTATATTACATGTAACCACTCTTCTGCCTCTCTGTATATTACCTGTAACCACCCCCTCCCTCTCTGTATATTACCTGTAACCACCCCTCTCCTTCTCTGTATATTACCTGTAACTACCCCACCCCATCTATGTATTACCTGTAACCACCCCTCTTCCCTCTGTATATTACCTGTAACCACCCCTTCCCCTTCTGTATATTACCAACAACCCCACCCCCTCCCTGTATAGTATCTGTAACCACCTTGTCCCCTCTGTATATTATCTGTAATCACCCCTCTTCCTATTACTTGTAACCACCCTTCTCCCTCTCTGTATATTACTTGTAACCACCCTTCCCCCATATAACCTGTAACCACCCCTCCCTCTTTGTATATTACCTGCAAGTACCCCACCCCTCTGTATATTACCTGTAACCACCCCTTCCCCCTCTGCGTATTACCAACTACCCCACTCCCTTTCTATATATTGCCTGTAACACCCCACCTCCTCTCTGTATATTACCTGTAACTACCCCACCCGCTGTCCTCAAAAGAGGTGGCTGTGAAAGTCAGGAAGAAAAATATAGCATTCCGGAAGTATAAGGAAACACAGAAGGAGCAGGACAGAGAGCTGTACCAGTTAAGGCAGAAGGAAGCAGGGAGGGCAGTCAGAATAGCAAAGGCCCAAACTGAGGAAAAGATAGCCAACTCAGTTAGGAAGGGAATAAAACCTTTATAGGTACATCAGCGAGCGAGAAAGACAAAGGGAGGGATAGTGAGGCTGAATAGAATGAACAGTGGGTGGGCAGAGGAGAGACAGTGAAAAGCAGGAATACTGAACGAATATTTCTGCTCAGTTCACAAAAAGAGGAGGGGAAGTGCCTAATCCAATTAACAGAAGCACTCTTGATGGGGGTCGATCCCAGTCCTTTCACAGAAGAAAGGGTTCTGCAAGAACTCCTAAAACTGAAGGTGGACAAAGCAATGGGTCCTGATGGAATTCACCCCAGAATTCTAAAAGAATTAAGGGAGGAACTAGTGAAACCACTGGCTACTCTTTTAATAAATCATGGGAGGATGGTGTGGTACCCGAGGACTGGAGGAAGGCGGATGTGATTCCCTTCACAAAAGTGGGTCCAAGACAGAGGCAGGAAACTACAGACCTGTCAGTCTGACCTCTGCAGGTAGGGAAAGTGATGGAGTCACTTCTGAAGGAAAGAATAGTCGACTGCCCAGGAGGTCAGTGGAGCACAGGACCCAAGGCAGCATGGGTTCACAGCGGAAGGTCATGTCAGACAATCTAATAGATTTCTTTGACTGGGTGACCAAAGTAGTAGACCAGGGAGGGGCTGTGGACATGGCCTACCTAGACTTTAGCAAGGCATTTGACACAGTCCACACAAAGATTAATAGTCAAATTAACCAGCCTGGGAGTGGGACCCAGGGTGGTAGCCTGGAGTAAAACATTGGCTGGACAACAAGACACAGAAGGTAATTGTAAATGGAGTCCATTCTGAAGAAAGGGGTTACTAGTGGGTACCGAGGGTTCAGATATTGGGTCCAGTCCTTTTAATGTCGTCTTCAGTGACATTGCAGAGGGACTGGAAGGAAAAGTATGCCTTTTTGCAGATGACACAAAAATCTGCAACAGGGTTGATACACAAGGAGGCGTGGAAAGGATGAAAAGGGACTTGGCAAGGTTGGAGGAATGGTCAGAAGTATGGCAGCTAGGTTCAGTGCAAAGAAGTGCAAAATAATGCACCTGGGAAATAAGAACCCAGGGGAAGAATACACAATGGGTGGGGAGGTAGTAACAACAACAAAAAAGGAAAGGGACCTGGGGGTAATCATATCAGATGACCTTAAGGTTAGCAAGCAATGTGAGAAAGCAGTAGGGAGGTCTAGGGGTATACTGGGATGTATAGGGAGAGGCATCATCAGCAGAAAACAGGAAGTTGTTATCCCTCTGTACAGACAGTTGGTGAGACCCCATCTGGAGTACTGTGTCCAGTTCTGGAGACCCCATCTCCGCAAGGACATAGGATAGAGGCAGTCCAGAGGAGGGCAACTAAAATGGTGCAGGGTCTGCAAGAGAAGCCGTATGAGGAGAGACTAAAGGAGCTTAATATGTATACCCTTGAGGAAAGAAGGGAGAGGGGGACATGATAGAAACTTTCAAGTACCTCAAGGGAATCAGCAAAGTCCAAGAGGGTAGCATCTTTCAGAAAAAGAGACTTGCAAGAACAAGGGGACACAATTTAAAGATAGGAGTGCGGTTCAGGGGCAATGTGAGGAAGTATTATTTCACAGAAAGGGTAGTGGATGCATGGAACAGCCTTCCTGAGGAGGTTGTGGGGTCTAAAACTGTGGGAGAATTCAAGAATGCATGGGACAGACATAAGGCAATTCTTGTGGGGGGTAGGAGGAAATAGGCTGTTGGTTAACTAGGATCTGTGGCCTATCCTGTAGGTAGGGAAATGGGCAGACTAGATGGGCCTAGCGGCCCTTATCTGCCGTCAAAGTCTATGTTTCTATGTAACCACCCCACACCTCTCTGTATATTACCTGTAATCACCCCTCCCTGTCTCTGTGTATTACCTGTAACCATCCTTCTCCCACCCTTTATATTACCTGTACCCACCCCTCATCCTTTCTATTACCTGGAACCACCCCTTGCTCTATATATTACCTGTACCACAACCTCCTCCTTGCTTCATATTGCCTGTAGCCACCTCTCCCATCACTCTATATATTACCTGTACCCAACACGCCTCATTTCGCGATTACCTATAACCTCTCTCTCACCTTTTTGTTCCTCACAGGCTTGTGCTCTGGACCCAATGCTGGATGACTCGTGATGTTCGCTAAACGTCTGCATAAACTGGGCAAGCCAGTGCAGCTCTTGTGGTGGAGGACCCCTCATGGTTTCCTTAGCTTGTCTCAGCTGTCCCTGGAGACAAAAGATGCAGCTGGCATCTGTGTTGAACAAATTCGCCAGATCCTTGCAGCCGAAGACACTCCCATTCCCACCAGCAAACATCGCAAGCTAGAGAGAACGGTTGCCACAGCTGCATTCGGAGCCAAGGCCGGACAACATTACAAAGCAAGAAGTTGGTGCTTGTCTGTCCTGCAGAATAACTCTGCAAGAAACATGCTGCTATCCTCACCCTTGTGGCCTGACTTGTACAGTTTTTGGCTTGTCTGTTTTTTTTCCCCTACAGTGTTTTAGAACTCTATTTTATTTGCTGTGGACAGTCTCAGAACTACTCAGTGTTAATTCTGACCACTAAAATAGTTTAAGGCAGAAGAGGCCAAGCAGATGGTGAAAGGCTGATGAAACAGTAAGTGGCTTCAGTAGGACTGGAACTAGCTTTTCCCTGAAGGGAACCATAACCATTTTCTCTGAGTGACTGCTTCATGTGCTGAGAACATAATCCACACTTCCTTCCAACCGAGTAAACTCCTGATCTGTGTGGTGAGAACACATTCCGCCTGTCCTGAAGAGACATTTTATTTCTAAGCCAGGCCTTTCCTATGCTCCAACTAGCGCTTAGTGAAGCCAGTGTGAACAAAGCACCACCTGCTGGCCAGCAGAAGAGTTGGCAGGCTTCCTTTCCCAGATTTCTCTGAGGTGGTGTTATCCAGTTCCTGTTGTTGACTTCATGTCAGCCTGTTGGACTTCAGTTGTCTTTCTTTTTATTTTAAAAACTTTTAAAAAATTATTTTATAGGGGAGAAAAGCACAATATATTTATTCTCTTGTTTTATTTTCTCTGTGTAAAGCAAAATGAAACAAAGCCAGAGGCACTGCATTATGCAAACTCGCTGACTTTATTCAAGCTGGGACCCTTCCCCTTTCCTCTTTGCTGGACCAGTTCCATTTCCCATAAGTCAGAAGGATTAGATAGCATGGGATTGTGTGAGTTCCCATGTGTGTCCAGCAGCACAGCTGGAAAAGGGCTGAAGTGGGGGTGTTCATAAAAATTTTCACTAGCAGCTTGTATCACTGCCGAACATGAACAGTAGAACAAACCTAACGCCATTCAGAGTTTGGGGAGATATATGAAATTCTCCTGTTGCATGAAAGGTCACTGTAACTGAGACCCTTATGACACCGATCACATGAAACCTTGGCCCAGGAGAAATGTCTGAATTCTGTTCAGTGAAAGTTCTCAGAAACTGTGAATCGGCTGTGCAGACATCTTGTGGAACACTGCGATTGAACTGGAGACTCTATCTGGAAAGAGGACACATGGAGCCCAGGGCACGGACACTCTTCTGTTTGAAGCACTGACTTTGCTAACATTTTTAATAACTGCAGAGTGTTATTTTCCATAGGAACCTGGTTATAATTCACCACTATAACCAGCTAGTTATAATGGCAAATACACGCTGGATTTCCTTGCTCACACATGTGCACACTGCCTCCCCACCGAGTCCGACCATGACTACAGGTACAGAGGTTGATTGATACGTATATAATTGCTGTGGTGAAAAAATGCTCCACAGCAAATACATATAGCAAGATATGGGGGGTAGTGTGTAGAACTTGAATTTTACACAAATCCTGTGTTGGATGCTTGCATAAATCCTTCCAGCTTTGCTCTTGGGGTTCATGTAGTGTCCAACACCTCTGGCGTGTGTAAAATTCTCATTGTACACACTACCTCATGTATTCTATATGTACTGTATTAACTTGCTGAGATCAGAAAAAAAAAATATCATTAAATAAAAATATAGATAATTGTAGGAAGGGATGGTAAGTGTTTGGAAGGTGAGGAATGTGCCTTCCAGATGGGTTGGGGGATGGAAATTTCCATATATCCAGGATGCACAGACTAGACACTGGAGAAAAGTCTCCTCTTCGCCACCCTTATCCCATAGGCTCTGTCCACACTACGCCTCTGTAACATTACAGAGGGTGTAAAACGTTACCTAACAGGTCGCGTTTACACCTGTAACGTTACAGGAGGCGTTTTCGTAACAGTTGTTGAAACCACATATGAGGTGGTTTCAACAACAGTTATGAAACCGTCCCACCTCTTGGTAACGCTACGCAGTAGTGTGGACGGCCGTAACCGTTCTCCGTAGGGCACGAAGCACAGCGCAAGCTGCATTGTGGGATTGGGTGCCACCATAATGGTCACCTGGCTCCCGCTGTGTGGACCGGCAGTGCCGGTCCTGTAATGGACACCGCCGAGGTGTGGATGCACTGCACTGCTCCGCGGCTGTAACAGATTGCGTCCGTTACCGGGTGCGAGCAGTGTAGTGTAGTGTGGACAGGGCCTAAGAGGTGGCCCTACCCGACGCCCCTTCACATGGACAGCTCTTTGACTTTCTCAAGCTCGTTTGGCTTTTTTTACACACACTACAATTAACGCATTGTGAACAGTGACATCAAAGAGTTACAGGGGAACAGTCACCACAAAGGGACCCCACACTCGAGTGTGGGGCTGGTCAGAATGTGCATTTTGGTTTACTTACTGTTTGCTGTAGTATAGTAGACTGTATCAGACTAAGTTTGTTTAGTTCTAGGCTCACATTTTCAGCTACTACAAATCACTGTTCTGGAATGCCCTGCAGCTGACATCAGAGCAGTAGGCAGTAGTGGGAGATTCAATTGCCTGCACTGCTTGTTAGAGCTTTTATAATCCCCAAACAGATGTTTTCCGATTCTTCTTTTCTCCGGGGGCTAAGTAAACTGCATTTAGCCCAGTGAGGACACCGGGGCCAGCAAACAAAAGGTCAGAGCTTATATAACATGCACTGTGGGCTATTGAAACTTCACTGCCACCTACTGTTCTGATGTCCGCTGTAGAGGATTCTGGGATTTGTAGTAACAGAAGATGTCAGCCTCAAGCTAAGCAAAACTAGTCTGTTACAGTGTACTATACTACAATAAACAGTAAGTAAACCAAAATGTTTCTGCACAGTAAGTGTATGTTGGGTCCAGCAACAGACTGGAGTGTTGGGCCCTTGGTGGTGACTGTTCCCCTGTAAATTGAAGGGGCACTTCAGCTGATTATCATGGGTCTCCTGGAGCAGCCCTCGGGGTCCCTGCAGACTGGGTACTTGGAGGAGGGGCTGGGGCAGTATGCAGAAATGGAGAGGGCTGTAGGAATTGGTACTACCTCTGTGGGACCATAGCTCTGTACTTAGCTGGTAGGGTAGTATGGAGGCCCTTCCAGGGTTTGTTGCCAAGATCCTGCATTGAATGTGAAAGCTAGAAAATTTTTTTTTTTTTTTTCTTTCAGTGTGAGCTGTGGGATGTAGTGAGCACAGTGTGTGAAAATACTATGAGAAATGGTTTGCAATATATATATATATATGTGTGTGGAGATTATATATATGTGTGTGTGTGTAATATGTGTGCTATACTGTATATATGTCTAGCCTGTGTGTTTTTAATTATAAAGCTGGATTTCTGACCCTTTTCTTTGACAGTTCACAGTGTAAGCTACATGACTCTAACCTCAGTGGTTAAAAGACAGGGATATGACCCACGGGTTCTTAAATAGTAAGCCAGGAGACCCCAAGATTCAACTCCCACCACAGCCACTGGCTGACAGCATGACCCTGAACAAGGCACTTGACCTCCTGGTATGCTGCCCCTCTGTTGTGAACTGAATAAAATTAGGACACCACTGAAATAAGAACATTGCACCTCCGCTAGACTATCTGGGGTAGAGAAAAAAGTAAATAAAAGTTCAGTTATTTGTCAAGTTATAAAATCATCTGCTTCCCTCAGTTTCCACTGACCATTTCATGCCGTGCACTCCAGTATCCCAGAGTACACTGCACAAGTCGGGGTGGAGCAGTCACTCCAGTCTCATGTAAAATTGCTGTTAAAGGGGAACAGTCAGTGTTAAGAGCTCCACACATGACTTTGGAGCTGGTCCCAAGTGGCACTCTGTGTGCAAAAACAGTTTTTTTTACTTACTGTTTACTGCAGTATAGTAGATTGTAACTGATTGATTCTGCTGACTTCCAAGAAGACATTTTCTATAACTACAAATCCCAGAAACCCCTGGAGCAGATATCAGTGCAGAGCTGCAACAATGGGAGATTCAGTTGCCAGTAGTAAATGTTAGTTTTATCAGCTCTGATCTTTAGTTTCTAGTCCTGCTGCCCTCCTTGGTTCTATGTACAGTCACAGAGGACTGTACATAGGCCCGGAGAATGGCAGGGCTGGAAAACATCTGATCTCGGCATATAAAACTCTACCATGCTCTGCAGCTATGGAATCTCCTACTGCTACAGCCCAGCTCTGATGCTGGCAGGAATTCTGAGATTCCTGGCTTCGCAAATGTCGGCAAATCAGCCTGATATGATTCAATATACTGCAGTGTTTTTGCACACAAGTACAAATTAGCCAGACTCACACTTGCATGTGGGGCTGTTAGAGTGGACTATTCCTTTATAGTGCGACTGCTTACTACAAGCTTCTTCTGAGGAACAGCTTCAGACAAAATGAATGGTGATAACCAGCCTGCTTCTTCACAAAAGCTCAACATGGATTGGATGAAACAAACAGGAGGATGGGAGATGGTGACAGAAAACTAATACTGCATTGCTGTTGAGGAGGTTTACTGTTCCAGTACAGAGGGGTCTTGGAAACATTCAGTGATGCGCAGTTAATTTTTTTTTTGGGGGGGGGATAAGCAGAGTCCTTAATTTATGGCAGAAACTTAATTTCCAGACATTATTGCCGTGGCTCTTAAAGCAATAAAAAGGAGCTGTCCCTACAGAACTGCTGCAAACCGGTTTCCCTCCTCTTATATCTCATTTTACAAAATGCGTTCCTGTTGGTGCAGCCTGTGGGTTCAGCACAGTGGTGTCGCCGTGCTGTAACAGGTTGCGACCAGCACACTGCTCATGGCACTCCTCTCATTGGGTTAGCCCCGCTTAATAAAACAGCGCACCAGGAACAAAACAAGAACAACACAGCAGCAGCAGCAGCATTTGGGCTGCTCATTAAACAGACAGGTTAAACTAATGAACAGTGCAAATAGAAACATGTTTAGAATCAACATTTCGACCATCTTCAGGAATGATCTCTGGAGTTTTTATGGCTACATTGCAACCGTAACAAACAGTTGAAGTTGTTACAAAATATCTGCAGTAGTTCTGATATAAATGCAATAATTGACTGTGGATTTTGCACTCTTAGAGATTATACCATATATTTGTGCCTGAGACTATTTATTAAAATATTGATAATGCATATGGTTACGTATAAGGAAGTGCTTTGCAGATCATTCCAGAAGACCTGTAGTTCAGGTGCTGAGTGAAACTTTTATTTTCTGTTTTCCTTGTGCAGTTAATACCAAGTACATGCAGGGAGGACGGTACGGGTGAATGGAAAGTCGAAGCAGAAACCCACCTCTGTGCTGGAAGAGTAGGGTGTAGTCCCTACCCTGAACCTCTGTTCTGGGTTACGCGTGGCAATTGTTCCTGGTCCTGAGGCACATTCGTTTTTCAGAAGCTATATTTCTCATGGTGGGGGTACGTTCCCTATTCTGAACTACACTCCTGATCTGAGGGATGGCTTGTGTTTACATTCCAGGTATATTCCATGTCGGGAACTCCTTTCCATGCTTTGGAGCAGCTCACCTTCTTGCAAAAGCAGGATTCCCAGATGTGTCTGAGACGTTTACATGTAACTGTGGGGCACTCTTCATTCCATTATTTCCAGCGAACCATAAACTGCTCCATCTTCCTGTAGAAACTGTAAAGGCCTGTGCAGTTTGTTTGTTTTTTTTTCAGCAGCTTCCTCTTCCCTGTAACGTCCAAATGTAAAACCTTTCCTTGGAATGCCTGTATAGAGCGCTGGAGTCCCTGTAGATCCTGCATACCAGCTGCCGGTCGGTTAACATCATCGTTTGTTGGTAGATGGTCAGAAAAATTAGGACTCTAGTTATGGTCACAACAGCTTCAGTGGAGTCCTGGTGGTTGATGGAATGAAAATGACCCACAGTTGACAAAGGCTAGCCATCTGCCTGGATTGGTGGTAGTTCAGGTGGATGTTAAAGATCACATGGCACGTATCGAAAAGAGCAGGGGAATTTCCCTCATTCACTAAAAATACCACCAACAGCTTAATCTGGTTCAAGGTCAGTTGGCATTCATCAGTATCCCCCCTCCCCCAGGTCATGCCTGAAAATAGGCAGGATTTGTCTAGTGCACTTACCCAGTCAACAAAAACTAAATAAAAATAAAATAAATATGTGATTTTCAGTTGTGTTTAGTACATCTTGGGTCACCGAGGCTTACTCTGAATTGTCGAGTGCAGCGTACCCACACAGTGTTCTGTACCTTGGTCATTTTGAGTTATGCATAGTACAACACTGTCCACACAGCATTCACCACTGTGGTCTACCCCTGGGTGATTTTTTTGGGGCGTTTTTAATACTACAGAACCAGTGCACCCCCCCCCGGTCAGTTTGAGTGTGTAGTAGCACACTGCCCACGCAGTGTATTCTATTCCGCCTGTTTGTTATTTCTGTAGGAGACCTAAGGGATAGTCAGGAGTTGTCCTTGTCCTGTGAGTGTATCATTCCAGACCCTCCTGGATAGCAGGAACTAAAAATATGTTTTCTAACGTATGCTGTTAGAGGTCTGTTTGCACATATTTGTAACATTTAAGATCTGGAAAAAATGTATTTGACGTGTAAATTGTATGTAAGTTGCTACTAATTTTAAGAAAATAAATATCTATTCTGTAAAGTTTCTCTTGTGATTCTTGCACTGCACGATATGTTTGTATGTCCATTATAGAGTAGCCTCATGGCAAGGAGCTGTCTGCCTGAGGTCCTCAACTAGCCATAATTAGATTTTTTTTTTTTGTTAGAGATGGGAGAAATATTAGTTTCATATTCACTTCGTACCCAAATAGTTGCCTAACCCAACTATTTGTATTTTGTCAAATATCTAACTGAAACCAGTCCAAATACTGAATAGTGATTTTTGCATTCGAATCCAGCTTTCCGCCAGCTGTGTTTGGTTGATAATATGCCCCCACCCCCAAAAAGCTGCTAATGTTGCATAACTTGAAGCTATGAAATAGGAAATGCCAAATACAGTTTGCACAGTGACTGTCACTACCTCCCTTTCATTTTTGAATTATGGCGTAACATTCCTGAACTAAATGAAAATGAAATAACAGTAAAAAATAATTGACTACAAACCTCTTGTCTTCACTCACCAGTCACATTCGTTACTCGACAAACACTGTCATTAACCATCCAGTATTCGGTCAAATACTGAACAGTACTAGTCGTCCCATCCCTAATATTTTTGTGAATGGTTTCTAAAGTTAAACTTGTTAAGTCCTTGGTGGTACCTCTGAGTTTAGCCGAGCACCTTTTGTAACCCCACCCTGAAAACCATGATCTTCCTGGACATAAGTCTCCACCACTCATTCACACTAGTGGGATTAGTGCCGGAGGCACTAGGACCCATCGGGAGCAAACTTTTTGCTGGAGGGTCAGTGCGAGAGACGGCGCCGCGAGGCATGGCGCCGCGAGCAGCGACTCAAGCGGCAATGACCATCTCGGCGACGACCCTCCAACCGCCTCAGTTCCTTTTTTCCGCCGAGTGCGCTTTCAGTGATGACGTCATCACCTGTCAGAGTCAAACTTCAAACCAGCGATAGTTTTCAGTTTATTTTTTGTAACATTATCTCGATAGTAGTATCGCTTAATTTTATTCTATTTTTTAAATTTTTCTAATATTTTAAATTTAACTTACTTGAAAGTCTCGGCCTACTGGACAGAGTCGACCATGAGCAGGTCAGGTGAGTGTAGGGAGACTTGGTGAAAGCTGTTCAGTCAGCCGGGCTGGGTCGGTCAGCCTCCTTCTCCTCAGCGGGGTTCCGACAACGGTCAGTCCGATGCCCGGGGGGATGGGCGGTCCCCCCGTCGGCATAAAAATAAACGGTCGCATTCTCGGCACCGTTCGACCTCGAGCTCTTCTTCGGCCCACAGGTCAAAAAAGAGAAGGCATCACTCGAGGTCGCCCTCTGGTATGTCTGCGCGTCGACGGTCGGTTATCTTAGCTAGTTGCCGTTCTCCTTCTTCGGAGTCGCCAACTGCTGGTGACCATCGTCCTCGACATCGGAGCCCTTCCCCGCCTATAGGTAGGGCTCCAGATGAGCAGTTTCATCAGTGGGCCGCTCTTATGGAGCGATGGGCTCGGAGGTTGGTTCTCCTGCCTGGCTCGGTTGCCTCGGAGCCCCCGGGCTCCTCCAGCGATCGGGTAGGGCGGTTGGACCTTCCTAGTCGCTCGGCGCCTTCTTCGGTGCCGGTGACTCCGCCAGGTGTTTCCCCTCACATGGTGCGGCGCAGGGGCCACACCGATGCCCTTATCTCCTGGTTTTCCTTCTCTAGCTTTCCAGGTTCCTGGGCCGTTTCCGGCGCCTTCCGCGGGGTCTGTTGGCTTGTCAGTGCTGTTTCGGTGCCGCTGGGCCTTGCGGCGCCGTCCGCAGTGCCGCGTGGTCTCGGGTGCCGATGCCTCTTCGGCGCCGTGCCCCTCTGCGGTGCCGCTTTCAACCTGCTTTTGCCTTCTGGCCTAGGCCTCGGGACTCTCCTTGTTTTCTGCTATTTCCTCCTCTCTAATTTTCATTCCTTTCCTGTCCAATCAGTCCTTTCTGGACCATCAGGAGATGATGTTGAGCCTGACCCAGACCTTTGTTGGGTGATGAAGTGGAGGAAACAGGATCTTTCTTTGCTACAGAGCCTGTGGTTGAGGACCTGTCCTTTAAGTCTCTGTTGAAGAACCTGAGATCCACTCTTTCTCTCCAGACTACAGACATCGATCCTGGAAGATATTAAGACTCCAGTACCTTCATGCTTCGGAGATCCCTACGGATTTGACTCCTCCGATCCAGCCTTCCTTCGAGACGCTGTCTCAAATGGTATGGAATAATCCTGCTCTTATTCCTCAGTGGCTAAATCCATTGATAAGAAGTATTCAGCTCCCAAGGATCGTCCCATTTTGGCATCCCAAGCCTTTGCGGATCCTATTGTAGTCCTGGCAGAGAATGATAAGGTCGTTCTTCCTCAAACTACTACAGCTCGACCTATTAACAAAGAGTCTCGTAAGACTGATACATTAGGTAAGAGAGTCTTTGCTGCCTCCACTCTAAGTATGCGTATTGCCAGTTATCAAGGCTATTTTTCTCAGTATGGGTATATCCTGTGGCACTCTTTGAAAAGAATAGTTGAAGCTGTTCTGGATTCGGACTCCAAGTCAGAGCTTCTTCTGACCGTTACTAGAGGTATTGAGTCCAATAACCAACAGGTCAAAGCCGCTATGGACGCTTTCGACACTGCTTCTCGCTCAGCAGCCGCAGGTATTTGTACTCGGCGCCATTCCTGGCTGCGTACTTCTGGCTTCACGAATGATGCTCAGCAGCAGGTAATGGCGCTGCCCTTTGATGGCTCCTTTCTTTTCGGCCCTCAGGTGGAACAAGCCTTAGAGGCCACTCAGAAGACTAGGTCGGCCATTAGTTGGCCAGACCTCCGCCTGCTCCCTCTCGGGGCATGTGAACAGACGTCAGTTTCATAGTCCAGTCCTTTCTCGAGGCAGAGGCAGAGGAAGCTTCCATAAAAGCCAACCTGCCCAACCTCAAAAGAAAGCGGAGCAGAGCGTGAGGGCCTAAAGCCCCAGCGCCACCTTACGAATTGCTGGCCCAAGTTCCATCCACATGCCCGAGGTGGAACTTCTCCTCCGTGGGAGGTCGCCTGATGTACTTCTACAACCAGTGGAAGTCCATAACTTCGGACAGATGGGTCCTTCGGATAATTCGCGAGGGTTATTCTCTCAATTTTTTGGAAACCCCGAATTGTCCTCCCAGACGACAACCCAGGTTGTCGGCCTCTCAGTCAGACCTCCTCACCGCCAAGATCCAGGGCCTTCTAAGCAACAGGGCAATAGAACTGGTGCCCCACATTCTGCGCACAGGGTTCTACTCCCATTACTTCCTGGTTCCAAAGAAATCTGGGGGAATGCGCCCCATTCTAGACCTCAGAAAGTTAAACAAAATTCTCCCCAGGAGAAATTCAAAATGATTTCTAGGTACCCTGTTACCCTTGCTGCATCAGCACGACTGGCTGGCCTCCCTGGATATGCAGGATGCTTATCAGCATATCCCCATCCACCGACCCACCAAGTTCCTCAGGTTTGTAGCTCTGGGTCAGCATTATCAGTTCAGAGTCCTGCCTTTGGGCTATCCTCGTGCAGCGAGTCTTTACAAAGTGTTGTGCAGTTCGCAGTGCATCTCAGGAAGATCGGACTCGAGTGTTTCCCTACCTGGACGATTGGCTTCTAGCAAGCCCTTCCAGCCAAGGGACTTTGGAAGCCGTGCAAACGACTTTCGCCTTCTACGTCCATGGAATTCTGCTGAATTTGAAAAATCACAACTGCAGCCCTCCCAGAGGCTCCTTTTCATAGGGACACTTTAGACACCTCTTCCGCGAAGGCTTTCCTTCCAGAGGACAGAAGACTCGGCATCCTTCGGATGGCCTGCTACATCGGGAGAACCAATTGTTACAGCTTCTCGATGCAACGCATGTTGGGTCTCACATGCCCGGTGTTCACTGTACCCTGGGTCAAGGCACATGAGAACCACCCAATGGATGCTCTCCACCAGTGGTCTCTGACCTCTCACCCCAGTCTTATCCCATCAAGGTGGCGGGCCCTTGAAGGTCTCTCACCTGGTGGACTCAAGAGACAATCTCCTGGAAGGGTTCCCCTTTGCTCCCCGGTCATCATCAGATCTCCATCACCACAGACGATCGCTAATGGGATGGGGAGCTCACTGTCGCCCCTCCACACTCAAGGTGTGTGGACTCAGTTCAAACTCTTCCACATAAATGTCCTGGAGATGAGAGCGGTCCTCACGTGATCCGAGCTCTGAAGGATATCCTTTGTCACAAGAACATTCTCCTTCAAACGGACAACAAAGCTGTGATGTATTACATCAACAAGCAAGGCGGTGCTCATTCTTATCCCTTTGCAGGAAGCAATGAGGGTGTGGGAGTGGTGCTTGAGCACAAGTCTCTGATTCAGGCGGTTTATCTGCCAGGTATACAAAACGATCTAGCAGATCACCTCAGCAGAACGGAGGCAGACCTCACAGTGGTCTCGATCCAGCCGTAGCTCGGTCACTATTCAAGAGTGGGGGTCTCCAGACCTGGACCTTTTGCATCCCCACTCAACGCAAACTGCTCTCTTCTGCTCCAGAAATCCAGGGCCTGGCATTTTCTGTCAGGATGCGCTCAGGCTGCGGTGGACAAAACGCTTTTACGCTTTTCCACCGCCTCCTCTAATCCAGAGAGTTCTCCTTCAAGTTCGAGTCTCAGGGACCAAATGATTCTCATTGCTCCCTCCTGGCCTCGGCAACTATGGTTTCCTCTGCTCAACAGTATGTTGGCAGCCTCTCCGAGACCACTTCCTTGCAAATCAACCTTTGACTCAGGGTTCGTTGGTCCATCCCAACCTGAAATCACTTCACCTTCATGCTTGGCTCCTGAAGAGGTAGAAGTGAATCGATTCAACGCCTCTTGTAGAGTCTCGACATCCTTCTGGCTGCGAGAAGCCAGCCACCCAAAAACGACGCTTCCAAATGGAAACGCTTTCTCTGGTGTGCAAACCTCTTGAATCCCTTTTCCTGTCCTCCTGACAAGGTTCTGGAGTATCTTTTGGACCTATCAAACTCAGGTCTCAGTACTCCACAGTTAAAGTTCACCTTAGTGCCATCTCAGAGTTCCATGAGCCGGTTTCTTCCTTGACTCTGGCTCAGCTTCCTATGGTGAAGAGATTTCTTAAGGGGATTCTTCATACCAGACCCCTGTTAAGCGTCCAGTTGCAACCTGAGACATTAACCTGGTGCTGGACATGCTCACTGGAAGCCTTTCAAGCCCTAGCTATCTGTGAGCTAAAATTTCTTACCTGGAAGACTGCCTTCCTGGTGGCCATTACCTCAGCCCGAGGGTCTCGGAGATTCATGCCTTGGTGACGGACCCTCCGTATACTGTATTCCATAAAGACAAGGTAGTTCTCCGTGACTATCCTAAATTTCTTCCAAGGTTGTGTCAGAATTCCATCTAAACCAACCTCTGGTACTTCCTCTTACTTCGCTAATTTCCAAAATGAAGGAACGATCTCTTCATTCCTTGGATGTTAAGAGAGCCTTCGGTTCTATTTAGATAGAACCAAGAATTTTCACAAGACTCAGCAACTGTTTGTTTCTTTCAGCGACACCGGCTGGGTCAACCCGTCGCTATTAGATGCATCTCATCATGGTTAGTGGCATGCTTTGACATTGCTACCCATGGCTCAAGTTAAATTGGAGGGTAGATGTACGCCACTCTACTAGGGTGGTCGCGATCTTTAGCGGAGATTCGCAATGTTCCAATTGCGATATCTGCAACGCCGCCTACCCGGAGCTCAGTGCATACCTCGTTAAGCATTATGCACTGGATGTTCATGCCAGGCGACATTCCGTATTCGGCAGAACTATCCTTAATGGCTTCTATCTTAGACGCGTGAGCTCTGGCTCTCCTGCCGCCTTTGGGGATTATCAGCTTGGTACTTCCACTAGTGTGAATGAGTGGTGGAGACTTATGTCCAGGAAGATATGAAAATTACGATCTACCGTAATTCTTGATCTTCTTGGATGAGTCTCACCACTCATTCACACGCCCACCCTCCATCCCCCGAGCTCACCGCTGTGTTGGTCTTCACTCCCTCAAATCTTTAGGCCGTGAGGACTTCTTTGCTGACCCTTCTTACACGGGTCGTACGGACTATCTTATGTCCGTTTTTTAAGGTTAGATTTACTCTCACGTTAGTTGCGCTGCACCTCCTTGGTAAAAAGGTACTGAGGCGGTTGGAGGGTCGTCGCCGAGATGGTCATTGCCGCTCGAGCCGCTGCTCGCGGCGCCATCTCTCGCGCCGACCCTCCAGCAAAAAGTTTGCTCCCGATGGGTCCTAGTGCCTCCGGCGCTAATCCCACTACTGTGAATGAGTGGTGGAGACTTGTCCAAGAAGATCAAGAATTACGGTAGGTATGTAATTTTCATTTCTGTTGACACATTTGGGGGTAGTCAAGGGAAGGTATACAGGGTCAAATGTTCCTCTTTGTGGATGACTGTGTGCCAGGGTGAACAAACAGGAATGGAGTCCGGATCTGGAAACGCAAGAAAGGTGGCCCAAGATTTGCCGGTTACAGTTCCATGCTACGATGTGCAGGGTGATGCACACTGACAAAAAGTAACCTGGGTCAGGAGTACTGGGAAGTGGGGTGGCTGTGGGGGGAGTGTTATTCTCGAAGCATAAAAGTTATGCATGAGAATGGCAACCAAAAGGAAGAAGTTCAAGAGACCATTGTGGTTATCTGCAGAAGTCTGGGAAGCTGTGGGGACTAAGAAAAAGACCTTCCACGGGTACAAAGAAAAGCAGGGGGAGGAAGAATGAGGAGAATATTTACTAAGAAATAAGGAGGCAGAAAAGGTGGTTAGGGAGGCAAAAGCAGACATGGAGCTGCATACTGCAGAAGGGTTCAAGGGCAGAGAAAAACAGTTCTTCCAGTATATTAAGGAAAAAAGAAAGGCGGGGAAATCGTTAGGCTGCTGGAGGTGGATAGGGTGATAGAGGAGGACAGGCAGAAGGCTGCTGTCCTCATAATTATTTTGCTCCATTTTAACCAGGAGGAGGGCGGCCCTGCCTGAGAGTGGCATCAACGTGGCTGATAAGGGGTTCTGATGATAAGGTAGAGAGTATTTATGAGAGGGGGTCCAGAAAGGGCTGATGGCCCTGAAGATAGATCAGGCCACGCACTCTGTAAGCATCTTTGGGGCACAGACTCAAAAGATTGTTGCTCTCCAGGTAATCCACGAGGTCTTTTTAACCAATGACTTCATCAGATTCCTACAGTGGCAGTCAGACTGACAGGTCTGTAGTTGCCTGCAAGACTTTCGACTCGGTGCCTCACAGATGCTTACTGAAGAAGATGGAGAATCTGGGTGCAGCTAAGGACCTAGTTAACTGGGTAGGAAACTGGCTAAAGGGTAAGCTGCAGATCAACTAGGGCTGCGGTAATGCATTAGGTATGAAAAGGGGTAGACTAGGTGAGTCGCATGGTCCTTATCTGCCGTCATCACCTGTTTCTACATAATGCCTTGGGACCAGATTGGCTGCATCTGTGGATACTCTGGGAACTGGTGGTGGAAATGGCTGAACCCTTAGTAAGACTGTTTAACAGCTCACTACAGATGGGGGCAGTTCCAAAGGACAAGAAGGTGGGGGACATTGTTCCGCTCCATGGGGGGGGAGACGAGGAACAAGCAGGGAACTACAGACCTGTCAGTCTGACCACCATTGTAGGGAATCTGATGGAGTCACTGGTCAAAGAAAACCTTGTGGATTACTTGGAGAGCAACAGTCTCCATGATAGTAAACAGTATGGGTTCACGGCAGGGAGGCCCTGTCAGACAAAATTAATAGTTTTCTTTGATTGAGTGACAAGGGAATTGGATAGGGGCCATGCTGTGGACTTGCTCTTATTTTGAAGCAGGGCTTTTGACATTGCGTCCCACAGATGCTTGCTGAAGAAGATGGAGGATCTGGGTGTGGCTAAGGGCATAGTTAAAACTTGGTAGAAAACTGGCCAAAGGGGAGGCAGCAGAGGGTTGTGGTCAGTGGGGTCAAATCTGTAGAGAGGGAGGTTGCGAGCGGGGTGCCACAGGGATTGGTCCTGTGCCTGGTCCCCTCCAATATGTTCATCAGTGACACCGGAGAAGGAATCCATGGCAGGTTATCCCTCTTCGCAGATGACACTAAGCTGTGTGGGATGGTGGAGAGTGACAATCTGAGAAATGCGGAGTGAGTTACAAAAGATAGAGGGAATTTATTTTTTTATGTATTTGAAGGTATCAAAATTACAATCCTTTGAGTCATGGACCCCTTTCCAAAGGCTCCACATCCTTTAACAATAGACAACACAATCTAGACAAGAGATATAGCTACAGTACAGTATGACAAACAGTAAATCCATTACAGGGTTTGTTTATTGTAGCAGTCCAGTTTCTACGGACAGCATGATACAGTATGTACGATATAGTAACAGTACAAGGTGAGAAACAGTTACGGTGGTACAATTGGGATGTCTAGGATTTGGCAATTCAAATTCAACACCAGAAAGTGCAAAGTGATGCACCTAGGGAATATGAACCCCAAGACAGAGTACTAGATGGGTGGAGTGAGACTTAGCACTCCAGTTGAGGAACGTGATCTAGGCGTTATTGTTGGTGAATCCCTCAAGCAATCGCGCCATTATGGCAAAGCCTGTGGTAAGGCTAGAAGGATGCTGGGGGGCAGAAGGAGGGATATTGGTAGTAGGCGGAAGGAGGTACTACAACCCCTTTATAGTTCTTTGATGCCACACCTGGAATACTGCGCCCAGTTCTGGAGCACTCACTTCAAAGGATAGGGAAAGGCAGGAGAAGGTGCAGTGCAGGGCAACAAAAAATATTCGGGTCCAGCAGGGCAGGTCTTCAAAGGAGCGACTCAAGACACTTAACATGTACTCATGGGAGACCATAAGGGAGAGAGGAAATGTGATGGAGATCTTCAAGTTCCTAAATGAAATAAACAAAATGAACAGTGAGGAACTAGTTTGCTTGAGTGCTAGATCAAGGTCACGTGGACATGAGTGGAAACCATACTTCTCGACTGTCACCAGTTAGGAGGGACGTCCCTCATTTTGCCCCTGAAAATTGCTCTGTCCCTCAAGGAAAAGGTGCTGCCTACACAGAGAATGTGCTGTAAACCTAGATTTTAAAGTTGAAATTTATAATATTATAAGATGCTAAATCAAAAATAAACTTTCTACAAGTAAAGAATTGTTTCCACTGTGTTTTGAATTTTCTCCATGTTTGAGGATGTGTCCCTCATTTCAGTGAAAAAAGGTTGAGAAGTACAGTATGGTGGAAACCGAAAGGAGTGAGGTTCAAGAGGGACACGAGAAAATATTATTTCACAGAAAGGGTTGTGGAGCGGTAGAACAGTCTGCAAGCTGAAGTGGGTGCTAAAGCAGTTTTTGATTTCAAGACAGGTTGGGACAAAGTGAAGGGTACAATGTTAACTTGGAGTGACAGAATTGGGAGAGAATATAAGGGGAGGAGGGCAAGGACTAGACCCTGGCAGGGACAACCTTAAGGACAGGTGAACTAGATGGCTGCCTCCATTGGTGGGTGGGGGGGGGACAAAAAAAAAAAAAGTTCTGTTCCGTTATTTGAAAAAAAAAAAAAAAAAGTTTGTATCCATGCAGGAAAAGCACATTTTCTTTGCACCCACCCTCAATCCATGCCAACAGCTGGGAGAGCCACAGAGCAGATGGTGAGGGGCTGTCAGCTGAGTGCAGTAGCCAGTAGGAGCTGTGCTTCTTGACAGGCACAGGCAGCAGCAGCAGTTTTGGTGGGAGAATGAATGTAGTGTGAGCCGGTCGGGAGAGTGGCCGCGCCATCATCTGGACAGCAGCACTTACTGCACGGGGGCCAGGCTCTGGAGGTGAACTTCGAACCATTGTCTACCACCTGATCAGTCAGAAGATAGGGGCCAGAGAGACTGAGAGCCAGGACAGTGGGGCGTGGGCCATGGTCCGGCGGAGAGGAGGAAACCAAGACTAGGAGAGTCTGGGCCAGGGCTTTGGGCAGGCCAGAGAGAGAACACAAGAACTGAGTCCAGTGGTGTGGACACGGACTGGTCTACAATGCAGCAGCAACATGAGACGGTCCTGGAGATGAGTCAATGAGCAAGGTCAGTGAAGAGATGAATAGGTGGGCCAAGAGGTCCTTACCAGCTGTCAGATTCTGTTTCTCTATGATTCTGAAGCAGCCAACTAGCTAAGTCAAAGGAAAAAAATTGCTGATGTTGTTTTGCGTCTTGTTCCTGAACTTCCCAGACACCCCGTCTGTTTTGACTTTCTCTAGTTCACACACCCCACATTCTGCTGTATGCCACTGCCTGCTGCTAGTGGGTGGGGGGGCAAGGACTAAATGGTTGGAGATGGAGAGGAAATAAATGTTCTCTTGGGCTGGCCTACCCTGTTTGGAATTACAGCTGCATTTCTTTGTATCACAGTTCTGTATGATACAGTACCGTGATAGAAACTCAAATGTAATTTCAAACCGGGCAGGTCAGCCCAGCCAGAGCATTCATTCACTCTCCCTCTCCAGTCTTGTAAACCCCTGTCTTTCTAGTAGGCAATGGCATACAGCATTCCTGTTTAGTACCACTACCCAGGTCGGGGCAAAATAGTATTACTAGTGTTAGTAAATTAACTGAGGGAGGCAGTATAGCACAGTGGTTTAAAGCTCTGAGCTGCAAATCTGAAGATCTGGGTTTGAATCCCACAGCCCCCACTTGCATACTGTGTGACCCCGAACAAGTCATTTAACTTCCCTGTGCTCCCAGGTCGCACCTGTAAACAAGCTTTCAGCTTAGTGTGTCTCTCCTGGTTGAACAAGTGGAAAAAAAATGCCATTTATCATTCATGTGAGTGTTTTTGACACAGTCCCGCACAAAAGATTAATAATCAAGTTAGCCAGCTTGGGAGTGGGTCCCAGGGTGGTAGCCTGGGTTACAATCTGGCTGCACAACAAGACACAGAAGGTAATAGTGAGTGGCACACATTCCAAAGAAAGGGGGGTTACTAGTGGAGTACCTCAGGGCTCAGTACTGGGTCCAGTCCTCTTTAACATCTTTATAGGTGACATTGCAGAGGGTCTGGAGGGAAAGGTATGCCTCTTTGCAGATGACCCAAAGATCTGTAACAGAGTTGATACACAAGGGGTGGTAGAAAGGATGAGAAGGGACTTGGCAAGGTTGGAGGAATGGTCAGACATATGGCAACTTAGATTCAATACAAAGAAGTGCAAAGTAATGCACCTGGGAAACAAAAACCCAGGAGAAGAGTACGCAATAGCAGGGAGGTACTATAACAACAAAATGGAACGGGACTTGGGGGTAGTCATATCGGATGATCTAAAGGTGGGTAAGCAATGTGAGAAGTCAGTGAGGAGAGCTAAGGGATACTGGGATGCATAGGAAGGGGCATCACAAGTAGAAAAAGGGAAGTGGTTATCCCTCTGTACAGACAGTTGGTGAGACCCCATCTGGAGTACTGTGTGCAGTTTTGGAGACCTCATCTACGCAAGGACATAGACCGGATGGAAGCAGTCCAGAGGAGGGCAACTAAAATGGTGCAGGGTCTACATCAGAAACCATATGAAGAGAGACTGAGAGAGAGCTTAATATGTATACCCTTGATGAAAGGAGGGACGGGGGACATGATAGAAACGTTCAAGTACCTCAAGGGAATCAATAAAGTCCAGGAGGGTAGCATCTTTCAGAAAAAGAGATGTGTAAGAACAAGGGGACACAATTTAAAGATAGAGGGTGGACGGCTCAGGGGTAATGTGAGGAAATCTTTTTTCACAGAGAGTGGTGGATGCATGGAACTGCCTTTCTGGGGAGGTTGTTGGGGCTAAAACAGTGGGGGAATTCAAACATGCATGGGACAGACACAAGGCAATTGTAGTGGGGGGTGGCAGGAAGTAGGCTGTTGGTTAACTAGAATCTGCAACTTATCCAGTAGGTAGGGAAATGGGCAGACTGGGTGGGCCAAGTGGTCCTTATCTGCTGTCAAAGTCTATGTTTCTATGTTTTATTCTAGATCCAGTCTCTGAGTGGTGCTGCACTGCATGTAGCATGTGAGGGACCACTGCTGTCTGTGACCTGGAAGACTGTGGATGTCTGAGACCTGTAACACCTTCTAAAGAGTGCTCTTTTGGGATCCACACATCCAGTCCAGTAGCTAATTATCTGGGGCATGACAGCTCAACCCTGCAGCTGCTACTCCCTATTGATACAACTTTCCCATGCTAAAAGTTTGGAACCCAGCATGCCTTTCCAAAAACAAAAACAAAGGCTGCAAGTTGGGACTGTGCAGGCCCTGATTAACTGGCAGGGCCCCAATTCAGTTGTGAGAATAGGGAGCATTCTTTGGGCAGAGTGTGGATGAGCAGGCCAGTGGGTGGAGCGTGTGGCAAAGAGGTAGGCATGAACAGTCCAGCTGGCTGGAGTTGTGCTGTTGGAAAGAGGGTCGGGTGGAGTGGTGATAGCGCATTGGTGCTGAGTCGAGTGGGTGATAGTAAGTGGATTGTGCATCAGGGAGCACTGAAATGACACCAACAGTAGCAGCAGAGGAGGTTCCTCATGTGACCTACACCAGGTAGGCAGAGCCCAGGGATGGAGGCTGCAGTACAGGAGAGGTACATTGAAAGTCTAGCCAGTCTGAGCATTGAGCAGCTTGGGGTTGGTGTGGAAATAAGTTTGATAGCTGTTGTGAGGAGAAGCCAGGTTAGAGGGAGGGGGTGCAACAGTGCTTGGGGAGCATCAATCTTTGCTGCTCTCTCCCACGTACTACATCACCACTGGCATGTACTGGAAGGCAATATTTAGAATTTTTTCTGCCTTCTGTGCTGTTTACTGTCAAGCTTTGACCAGTGAAGCATCCTTTGAGATGTTACAACCCCGATGCTCAGTCTCCTGCTTGGCTTGTTAACATCTTACCATGGTTTGTACCCTAGTCAGCATGTGTGAGCCTTTTTCTTTGGATTAGGTTAAACTGATATTGTGTTTTCAACTCTGAGTTAATATCATCATCAGAAAAGTTGAACACTGAGTGCACCTCGTAACCTGGACCCCTTCAGGTTTGACAGTGACAGTGGCTCAGTAGGTAGCGCACTCACCTCTGAGGCTGGGAGATCAGAGGGCTGTGGGTTCAGTTCCCACATCTGGCACTTGGGTTAATATCCCAGTACTGACACTGTAGTGCAGCATGAGAGGATGCTGCACTTCTGAGGTGCCGTCTTTCAGATGAGACGTTAAACCGAGGTCCCATCTGCCTGGATTGGTGGTAGTTCAGGTGGATGTTAAAGATCCCATGGCACTTATCGAAAAGAGTAGGGGAATTTCCCTGGTGTCCTGGCCAAATTTCCCTCATTCACTAAAAATACCACCAACAGCTTAATCTGGTTTAAGGTCAGTTGGCATTCATCTGTTTCCCTCTCCCCCAGGTCCTGCCTGAAAATAGGCAGGATTTGTCTAGTGCACTTACCCGGTCAACAAAAACTAAATAAAGTAAATAAATAAATAAATAAATGTACTGAATGCAATTTACTAAGGCAAAAGAGGTTAGCGTGGCCCATGGCCTGCTCAGTTGCAGTGGGAACTCCTTTGGATGTGGGTTGGGATCGCCAAGCTGCACAACATGGGGGTTTATGAATTACATTTTTCTTTGGGGTGGGAGTTGTCTAGGGGCACCACGCACCATGAATAGTTCAAGTTCAAATTTATTGCAGGAAAAAAACTCCATTGAGCAAGCTCATTCACAAGGAGGTCCTGATACATATATACAGACAAGAGAGAAGCAACATACAGCATTAAATTCATAGTGCATGCTTAAAGTGCTTCAACAGGAAACAGTGCATCCAATCGCCTAACAAGTTTGCTAGTCCCTGTAATTAGGACCATTGTAAACAGATGGGTCAAGACAGCTCAGGCCTTAGCAGTAGCTACACATCTTTTATTTTTGCATTGGATAGCAATTTAAACAGGCTAGGCGAGACTAGCGTGGGAAGCTTCAATGATATTTGTAACTGGTTCCAGATGGTGGGGAGGGTGACCGAGAAGGAACGTTGCCCAGATTGTGCGGATATGCTAATCGTAATGCTAAGTAGTCTAAATTCTAAGCGAGTAGATGCTGTGGGCAGTCTGAATAAGGGAGGTTAGGTAACTAGGTAGTTTGTGGAGAAGGCGTTTATGGTCCAGGTGCCGTGTGAGCATCGCCTGGTAGTGAGCGATGTCCAGCCTACAGTTGAATATAAGCTACAGTAATGCATCTGAAATGGGAATTGTAATGAAGCGCAATGCCCGGTGGTAAAGGATGTCCAATTTCCTTAGATTAGAAGTTGTAGATGTGCAGATGATGTCCCCATAGTCAAGTAGTGGGAGGAACGTGGCTTGTACAAGCCTGGTTCTAATGTCTAGCGGGAAGAGTGTTCTCTTTCAGAACAGAAAGCCAAGTCATATTTTTAACCTTCTGGCAAGGTCATCTATATGTTCCAAGAAAGTGAGCTTATTGTCAATCCAGAACCCGATATATTTGAACTGGGGTAACTTAAAGTGGTTGCTCTAGAGACGAACTAGAAATTCATCTACATGGTGGAAGTGGGTGAGGGCACTGTATTGGGAGAGAATATCATAGCTTTGGTTTTTAGCATTATGGAGAAGTCTGGCATTGATGAGGTTAGTTTCGAGTTGGCAAGTCCGTGAAGGATCTCCCTGACCTTGGATAGAGATGTTTCAGAAGTATAGAGAACTGTGTCATGAGCAAAGAAGTGAAGTTTCGATTGGGATATATGGTGGTCAAGATCATTAATGTAGATGGAGAAGAGGATAGGACCTAATATAGAACCTTGTAGGACTCCTCTAGTGATAGGTAGAGGAGAGGAGAATGTACCGTCGGCTTTAATTTTTTGCGTCCTACCTGAAAGATAACTGCTGAACCAATGTATGGTCTATGGAGTAGCACCTATATTGGCAAGACTGTATTTGATTATGGAGTGGTCTACTGTGTCGAATGCCCTGCATAGGTCCAAGAAGACAGCCCCTGTGATGATCTTAGAATCCATTGCAGTGATCCAGTCATCAGTCACTTTGGCGAGGGCAGTAACAGTACTGTGGCTGGAACGGAAACCAGATTGAACTGGGTTCAGGAGCGAGAAGGTTTCCATGTGCTGCTTTAGTTGTGCAAAGATCAGTGTTTTGAAGACTCTGGAGAGGACTGGAAGGATCGAAATGGGTCTGTAGTTATTTAGGTCACAAGGGTCCCCTGATTTAAATAGCGGAAGGATGTGGTCTAGTTTCCAGCATGACGGGACGACAGAGGAAAAAATAGAAATATTAAAAATATGGAGGATGGGGGCAATGAAGTGGGGGAATCAGAGTTTTAAGGAGAGAGGTTTGACACCATCATTTCCTGCACTCTTTTTGGTGTCTAGCTTGATAAGGGCATCTTCCACTTCTTTAAAGCTGATAGGATGGAGCTGTAAAGGGCAGCTTGATGCTGATACATGTCGGGGTCTGAGTTAGCCTGTCTATTCACTCATGCCGCATAGGGGATGAATCAATGCCAGTCCAGCGTGGCAAAGTAGAGTTAAATTCTTCTAATATTTGGCTACTATCTTCAATGGTCACATTGCTTTTAATGATTTTAGAAGGTGAGGCCACGGTTTACCTTGATTGACTTCAAGGTCTTCAAATTTTCTGTGTGTCCCCCTTGGCCTGTTCTAGCATAGACATACAGTAATTGGCATTGACAGAATGGATAAGCTTGTGTAAAGCATTCCTCAAGGTTGAAAAACCTGCCAGTCTATCATGCTTTTGTATGCCTGCGCCTTTGCATAGCTTGTCACGCTCAGAGGGCAGACTTGAGCTCTGGGGACAACCAGGGTGAAGAACTTCCGCATCCTGACTTTAATGATCGACACGTATTTATTTACTATACGGATGAGATTCTCATTTAGGACTATGACCGCCTCATCTGAAGTTGTGGCGAGATATAGACTCTGCCACCTAATCTTACTAAGATCACTTAAGAAATTTGCTGGTAGAAATTTTCTGAATGACTGTTTGGTTATGAACTTAGTCTGATTTTGTGCTTTTGCTTGAGCCCTTGTACATACTACTATTCCATGGTCGCTCATGTTGTGAAATAGCTGCTACGGAGGAGTTTGTTAGGTGGGTAGTAAGAATAAGGTCAAGAATGGAGCTATTCTCAGCGCTAACCTTTTTTGTCCTAGTTGGCTCGGTCACTACTTGGGTAAGTCCCAATTCATTGCATAGCGATTTGAGATTTGTGTGTGAGCCAGTTAAGGTTAAAGTCCCCAAGGATTAAAACTTTGTTATTCACGGAGGCAGTTAAGGATTTCAAGGACTCCAAAATGTCTGTACTATCATTAGTGGGCATGTAACCACCTAAGATTGTAATACATTCCTTAGATGGTAGGTGTAGTTTTAAGGAGATTAATTCATATTCCTTGTGCTTAGTGCTGCAAAGGATTTCACTAGCTGGAATTTAGTTTTTATATATAGCTACTCCTTCCTCTGGATACTCTATCTGCTCTGTACAGATTGTAACCCAGGAGAGACTTGTCCAGAATTGATTTTTTTTTTAACCAGGATTCTGTATCGACAATGAGATCGGCTTTGTGTGAAGGGCCCAAACTTGCAGTTGGTCAGGTTTTTTGTGAGGCTTAATATATTGACTAACATTATTTTAAGGCCTGAGGCTGCCACGCACTCTGTTGGTGAGCTAAACGGTGAGCAAGGGCCTGGATTTACCTCGACAATGCCTGAGCAGAGAAGGAGCAGGAGGAGTCATTTTTTAAGTGTATAAGTGAAGCACCTAAGCTCTTTATTCCTTAAGCGACGTTTGTTGGGAACTAGAGATGTATGCGTGACGTTGCCGGAGGGCTTTAATGAGAAATGATTCTGCATGTAAAGTAAAGGGAGTGCAGAAGCCACGAGTGACGATGGGAGCAGCAGATTTGAGGATATTGGCGAGAAGATGAGGGGTGGTGGGTGAGGAAAGGTACAGTGGCAAGTGTCTTGAGTGGCAGGATACAGTACGTCAGGTATCATTTCGGAGAATGGCTCCTCGATGGTGTACCAAGTAGGAGGTACACAGTAACAGAGCAGTAGAAAGCTAAGAGTGTAGTAAGCCATAGTTTGGGTAAAAAAAAGAAAGAACAAAAAGGGGGGGTAATGAGTAAGAATGTCTATGAGAGAGAGCCCTCAGGATAGGTCCAAATATTGCCCAATGGGAGAGGAGAGATTCTAATTGAGGCGGGCTAGCGTGAGTATTTAATCGCTGGTTACGAGGAAAACCGGAGGGGAAAGCAGAGTCCTTAGGTGGAGGAGAGTTCAAATTGGAAGCCCTTGTCTCCTGTTCAATCAGGGCCACTCGGTGAAAAGGTGCTCAGCTTCCGATAGGCTGTAAGAGGTGCCGTACCTTGAAGGGAGTGGAATCCAGGCTGGGCTGCTTGGTTGGTGGCTATGAAATCGCCGCCCGACCACTGGGCTATGTTAGTCAGTTGGAGCGAGCGCTTTCCCCAGTCACGTGGGGGCTGCTGGAGAAAAAGGAGAGAAAAGCAGAATTTATAGGCAGCTGGAGTGCAGCAAGGTCACGTAGCACAGGAGCAGAAGATTTGCAAGTCATAGGAAGTACTTAGAGGGGCACCAGAAAGGAGGGGCAGTTTAAGAGTCTACTTTAGCTTAACTGGGCTGTAATCACTTGCAAACAGTAACTTAGCAAAAAGTATTGTATTTTCTATAACAAACACAATTGATTCAGCAAGGCAGTTGTTCTAAAAGTTTAAAATCAATCCCAGAGGGAAAGCAGAGTCCTTTAGGCAGAGGAGAGTTCAAATTGGAAGCCCTTGTCTCCTGACCAATCGCCGCCAGCGAAAAAGGCACTCTGTTTCCGACATAGGTCAAGAGGTGCCAGACTCCTGAAGGGAGTGGAATCCAGGCTGGGCTGCTTGGTTGGCGGCCAGAAATCACTGCCTGACTGCTGGGCTATGGAAGCTGGTTGGAGTGAGCGCTTTCAGTCACAGAGGGCCTGTACCCTGGATGGACAGTAGGTCACAGGGTTAGATAAATAGGCCCCCATTTTCAAAGCCCAGAGGATTGCCAGTGCATCTAGATGCACCACCCAAATAAATGGGCTGGCACAAAAAAATGCTATATTGTAACGAGATGCGCAATCACACATCTCATCTGAATATAGCAGTGTTAGCGGGTGGCACAAATGGGGGCCATTGACAGTGCACCAGCTCGTCTCAGGGGATGGTCTTAATACCTGGAATGGGGATGTGTCAGCCCCAAATTCCAGACAGCCAAAAAAAATGCAAATGCAGTCATTAGGCATGCAAGGAGCAAACAAACAATTTGCATGCCAGTACGGTGATTTTATACATTCTGCAGGGATGCGCAAGGCAGCCTGCACCCTTCCCATTCCTGTGATGTTTTTCTCCATATCCCACCCCTTTTCAATAGTGTAGGGACCCCTCTCCTGAACCGATCCCCATTCAAATGTACAAAATTACAGTCCTAGCCCTCTTTTCCATAGTGTAGTGCCCCACCCTCCCCATACTGATCCCTGTTCGGATACAATACAATTATGTACCCTTCCCTCTTTCCATAGCGTAGTGCCCCCCCATCCCAATCCCTGTTCGAATAAGCTCATTTCCCCTTCCCTTTTCCATAGTGTAGTGTCCCCCCACCCCACCACCCACTCAAGCACCCACATCCCACCTCGCTCACCCCGTCCTAGCACAGTCAGACAGCCGGTGAGCAGCACAGCCCTCCGCACACCTTCACGGCTGCCCGCCGACTGAACTGTCAATGACTGACAGGTTACAGCAAGCACTACAAGCCCATTGGCTGACACTGTTGACCAATGGGCTTGCAGTGTGTACTGTAAGCTGTCATTCACAACTTTGTGTCATCCAAACGGTGCATTTCTTGAGATGCACTGTCGCATTTCCTTTGAAATTGTCTGAGAGAGAGAGAGAGAGAGAGAGAGAGAGAGATGCAACAGCGTGGACTCCAATGGCATAGCTGAAGTCACGCGTTTACCATATTAAGGGAGGATTGAGGTGCTGGCAGATAGTGGGAATCCTTCTTGAAACATAGAATTTTATGGCCGATAAGGACCTCTTGGCCCACGCAGTTCTCCAGATGTGTTCTTACCAACTGTCTCTACAGAGGACCAACAACTTCCTGTTTTCTACTGGTGATGCCTGTCCCTATGCATCCCAGTATGCCTCCAGCCCTCCTTACTGCCTTCTCACATTGCTGGCCCACCTTTAGGTCATCTGATATAACTATCCCCACGTCCCTTTCCATTTTTGTTGAAACTTAGATACACTGCACATTGAGAGCAATCTGCTGATCCAGTTGGGTAAGAAGCACCATTGACAGCAGAGAAATAATGAAGCAGACACACATTGTGGTGACAAAAACAAGCTTGTTTGTCCTTTGCTTGTATGAGCAGTGCGTTATTCCATTGCTGTCAGAATAGTGTACTGGTGCCACTATCTAAGTTTCAAGAAGGGTTCCTGCTATCTGCTGGCACCTCAGTCCTCCCATAATATGGAGGACACGCGGCTTCAACTGAGCTATTGGAGTCCACACTCTAGCCTCTCTGTGTATTGAACTCTATGGTTAGATAGGGAACTTGGGCAGACTGGATAGACCATTAGTCTTTTCCTGCCCTCATCATCTGTGTTTTTAGGTTTCTATATTTATTTTTATTTAATTGACTCTAGGATTACAAGTACCTTTGAGACGAGGCTCTTTTAGAAAGGTTCACATAAATTCTGGGACAGTACAACAGAGCAGATGAGTTTTAGGTATGCTATACAGATTAACACTCAGTTGCATGTACATAAATGCATACATTTTGGATAAGATGGGTAGGGCAGCAGAGGGAATACAATAGGGTTACAAGGATGGGTAAGACTCTGGTAGTAGCATGCCAGGGGCAACTGTCGCAACACCTAGAGAAGTGCATGTGGTGGGGCTGGGTGGAGAGGAGGCTGGATGGGGGAAAGAAAGTGCAGTGTGAAGACCTTAGGCAGGAACTGTGAAGTAGTAAGGAGGGCAGGTTAGGTGAGGCAGTCATAAGTGCTGATGGCAGAGAGATTAAGTCAGAACCTTGTTTTGAATGGGCCTAGCTTGGGAATGGAGGCGATATCAACGTTGAGACTATTCAACCAGCTAGGGGCCCTGTAGGCAAATGACCATTGTCCCAGAGAGGTACTACAGTGTGGGACAATCAGGAGTTGAGTTTCAGAGCATCTAGTATGGCGGGAGTTACTACTTGGACAGAGGAGGGCTTAGACCCTTGGGGGGAGGCAAGGCCTATGGTTATCTTTTTTGCCATAATGCATGTTTGATATTTTAGGTGGTTGGATAGCTGTAACTAGTCAGTTTGGGTGTAGAGGTCGCACGTATGGGTAAGTCAATGAAATCCAGTGATAAGTCAACGGGCTTTATTGAGTGATGTAGAAATGCGTCTGAGGGCTGTTGAAGTGACCGAGCCATATATTATGAGGCCATAGTCAATAATGGAGACAACCGAGCTTTGAACAGTGACACTTAAGGCTGATGAGGTTAGGCATGACCTGTGCCTGTAGAGGAGACCAAGTCGCATATTTGCAGCCTTGGCCACCTTGTCGATGTGGGCCCCATAAGACAGGTTACTGTCAAGAGTGATGTATCTTGCAACCCCTAAAGCAAGGTTTCCCCTAACATTTGTTTATATACATTTGGTGGGTGGGGGAAGACTTTGCTTGCAACCCCATATGATTCTGCTACATTGTGGTTTGCAATCCTTAAGATGGGGGATGGCAGTGTAACCCCCCTGCAAATGGGGGTTCCCAAAAGACTTCCAGGAGCTTGCTTGAATGCTCCAAGCCTGAATGGTGTTTGGCATTTAAGCCATTTATCTGTGAGTGTTTTTAGAACCTCTGGTACTGTCTCTTTAAGAGCTGTCTGCTTGCAGACATAATTAGTTTGTATGGGGGACTGTGTGTTTCTTTGATTGAGTACCACTCAAGCTGCTGCCAATTCACTCCATTTTTGCAGTCACTAGGAGTGCAAAGGAACCTATCTGAAAGATGTAACTGTTTGCCAGAAATCATTTACAGTAATAATGAAATTACAGTTTGTCTAACCTACTTTCTTTGCAGTCAGAACAGTGTCTGCCTAGTTCCCCATTCTGGTTTTGAACTGCTGAACTGGACCAATCAGTGTGGGGTAAGCTAGCTCTAAAATGGTGCCTTGGACGAATCAGAACTTGGACTCATAATCTGAGCCAGCCACAAGAGGATTGTAGGGCAGTGACTCTGGGAGATGTAGTTTAGACTTCAGTGCCTTTTGGACCAACAGCAGCAGTCTATTGTGAGTGACAGCCAATCCAGTCAAGAACTGGGAGGAACTCAAAGGAAGTGCCCGTTTTGTCGGTTGGAGTTTCAGTTGAGCTTTGGCAGTGAAGAAGGAAGGAGCCCTGTGCTTTTCAGTGTGCAGTTTTAGTCAAAAACGTGTGTAAGGCCCAGAGTTCCGGTCTGCAGCTTGTGTAACAGCTTGTTAGGACTGAATCCGTCCTGTGAAAGAATCAAAGGATCTCTGAAGAGTAGAAACCAGGCTCACCCTGTAGAAGACTGGAAGAATTGCTGAAAATTGCACTCGGTCTGTCAGGAACTGAATCTGCTGTGTGTTCTCCCGGTATTGTGCAGTAATTGCGATCGGGATACAGATGCAGCCTGCCTGGTATAGTGCTTTCTTTTAAATGTGTGAAGAGGTTTGTGTACCTCAAGTGAGCCCTGCTGACATTGAAGGACCCTATCTTATTTGGAGGTCGTGAGTACTAATTCAGGGTCGCTCCCTGTTGAATTGCCACATTAAATCCAAATGGAATTACTGTACTGCTGACTGTTTAATTCTCCTTTTCTCTGTGTGAAAGGGCCCCTACCAGCTGCCACGGTTTGACTAGCCACTAGGGCTTGGGTACCCAGGGACAGTAACTGATAGGGATAGGCCTGTGCACAAAGCCATAGGTAGATTATTAGAGTGATAAGCTAATTAACCTGATTTCCTGTCCTTGTTATATCCCCTAAATAAATCAGAGCTGCTTGTTTCAGCAAAGTTATACTGCCTGAGGTATTTGTCTATGTTAAAGTACTGTACTGTGATTGTTGCACTGTATCTCATTTCACAGGAGGTCCCAGTGCGGAACCAGACCTGGGGTAAGTGTATACTGTGAAGGTAATTCTGATATATTGTGTGGGCCACTAGTGGGAAGAAAGGGGTTGCAGTGTCCCAGAGGGCTGTGACCAAGTTAGTTTAACTATTGCAAACCCTGACCTCTGGGGGAGGCACCCGCCATTGGATCCAGGCCCTCAACCTGTTAGTGGCAAATCAGGCAGGGTAGTAGCCCCTGGGATAGCGCCATCTAGGGGTTACATCTTGGAGGCTCACCGCTGGGATTGTGTGTCCTCTAGTGGCCATATTTACAACCACTGTTAAGAAAAAATGGGTACCCCGACAGAAGTGGCTGTGCACCGGCTGGTGGAGTGGTGTACTGGGGAGGAGATCGACCCCCAAAATGCTATGCTTATCCTGGACATCCCCCTGGGTATCAATACGGACACTGTGCAGGGAGTACTTTCCAAGGTGGAAGGTTTACAAAACCCTGTGGTGGTGGGTCGGCATGCTAATCTGCTCACCCACACTTTCCTGGCCCTAGTAGAGTTTAAGGATCCCATAGATAGCTCCAAAGTGCCACAGACCATTACCCCAGAGGAGCCCTCACTGCTTGGAGAGTGATAACTAAGGACAGTAAAGACCGGGGAATCAGCCCCACCACTATCTGAAACTTTGAGGAAAAATTTGCTGAATGGTTGCTGGGAGAGGGGAAAACTGTGGAGGACTTGAAGAAACTATTCTTGCCACCTGGGGGTGTTCCTCCCCCAACACCCTCTCCTGCTCCAGTGCCCGTAATGGTGGCTGAACCAATGCAGACTCCTATTTCTGCACCTGCCATTAGTCACGACTCTTACCGAAGGTTGAGGATCTTCTCTGGCACCCTCCCAACCCCCCAAGGGGAGGATGACTGGGAGACCTGGATAGACTATGTTGCCCCCCAAGTGCTAGAATGGCAATGCTCGGAAGGCGAAAAGCGAAAGAGGGTTAGTGAGAGCCTCCGAGGTCCTGCCCTGGCTACCATCCGTGCTAAACGGGCCAGTAACCCTGAAGCGACTGCACAGGCCATCTTGAGGCCTTGGAGAATGTGTATGGGAGCCCAGATTCTGATGAGGACCTATGGTGGAGAGTAAGAGATGCACAACAGTACCAAGGGAGTTGTTGTCTGTGTATGTATCTCGGCTGGAAAAATTGTTGCAAGAATGCCTCAGAAAGGTAGTTTGCCAGCGATTGAACTGGACCGAACCAGGCTGGACAGGATCCTTAAGTCTGCCCCCTTCTCAGAACTGCTGTTGCTTCAGTTACGCCTGGCAGATCGACTGGAATCCCCACCCTCCTATGATGAGTTAATGAGAGAAATTCGAGGAGTTGAGAAAAGACGACCTCGGGAGGGACCTGCACCAATAGCTGCGGCTACGACCCGAGTGACTGAGGGTGACCCATCAAGTGAAGTTCAGGGGCAGAGGTTGGCAGTCAATGAGTGCTCTGACAAGGAAAAAGATATGTCACAATGGGGCGAACTGTTGGAGAGATCCGGAATTCAAAAACAGTCCCTTTATGAAGGCCACACCTGCAAGTACGGGCCTGACCTATATCCGACTGCATCTGCTATGGGGTGGGGTACCCACCCATGTATCTCCTGCTGATAACAGCTCGAACTCGATTCCTTGACCATGGAAGTGGAGAAACTGACGAGATGTCTCCAAATGCTTATCACGCCGCAGACAGAGATGGCACCAAGGTTTCCAGTTAGTAATACCCCGCCCTGGCTCCCAGTGTGGCGCCTCGCCAGCTCAAACTCCAGAAAGTATGTTTTGCTATAATTGTGGGAAAGATGGGCACATGAAAGGAATGCCAGTCCCCAAAAGACACTGACAAAGTTGCATATAGGCTACAAGGAGCTTCGGAGAAGAAATCAGTGGTTAAGAGGTGCACGACATGATCCCAGTGAGGGCACCAAAATGCTAATTCATCCTCTTTGTGCAAGGTCAGTTGTCGAGGCCCCCACTACCGCCTCTCCAGACTGGTCCAGAATAGTGGGTCCCTCCATGGAGACCACTGTAAAGGTGAATGGAGTGTCTACAAGAGCTGTATTAGACAGTGGCTCCCAAGTGACAATTATGTTCCAGGATTGGTATCAGAAGCATTTGTCAGACGTACTTACAACCATTAGAAGGACTGCATGTATGGGGTTAAGGTGAAGGCCTACCCCTATTCCGGTATATCCGATTTGGCTGTTTCCCCACCTCCGTGGCTGGAGTGGCCGAACAAGTAGAGACCCTAGCCTTAGTGTGTCCCCCCACTGGACTGTATGATGGTGTCCCTTTGTTGATTGGAACAAATGCTCATATGTTCGGAAGGCTGGCACAGTTGTGTTATGAAAAACAGGGGTCAGAGACTAGTAGAGCTTTAAGAGTTCGGCTTTAATTAAGAAGGCCTATGAGGCACAGAGAGATGCTGAAAAAACAGAACCAGAGGAACCGGTCGGAATTGTATGGAAGAAGGATCCTGAGTCTCTGATCCTGGCGCCAAATGCCCAGTGTACCTTACAGGGAGAGGTCCATATCAGAAAGGATGTTAAGAATAAAATATTAATGTTGGATGCACCAGGCGATGGAAAATTGCCAGAGGGACTGCTGGTCAAGCCTAGTATTTTGCCCGCTAGAGCCCATGCTTATGCCAGAAGGGTAATGGTCCAAGTTCATAATGTGTCTGAAAGAGACATTCGAGTAAACAGAGGTTGCATCCTGACTGCATTGTGCAGACACTGCAGTGCTACCCAGCAGCAAGAGTTCAAGGAAGAATGACAGAGTAACGCCTGACTTGTTTGATTTCGGCGACTCGCTGCCAGCTGAATGGAAAGTGAGGATCAGTGAGAAGCTTGCCCAGAGAGACCAGGTGTTTTCTTTAAAGGAATGGGATGTAGGATGCATGCAAGGAGCTGAGCACAATATCCGCTGCATGACAAAGACCATTTCGTGAGAGGTCTCGACGCCTGGCACCTGCTGACATAGATGATGTGAGACGGCATCTGCAAGAGATGTTAGCTGCTGGTGTAATACAAGAATCCAGAAGCCCTTATGCTTCCCCCATTGTGGTAGTGAGGAAAAAGAATGGAACAGTAAGGATGTGTGTGGATTATCGCACCTTAAACCGGCGGACTATCCCTGATCAGTACACAATGCCCCGCATTCAGGATGCTTGACTGCCTAACGGGAGCAAGTGGTTCTTCTGTGCTGGATCTCCACAGAGTGGTACTACCAGATCCCGATGGCCCCAGAGGACCGTGGAGAAGACGGCCTTTATCTGTCCGCTTGGCTTCTATGAATTCATGAGGATGCCTCAAGGGATTTCAGGTGCCCCAGCCACTTTTCAACGATTGATGGAGCGTGCAGTGGGGGACATGAACTTACTAGAGTGCCTGGTATACCTAGATGATGTTATTGTGTTTGGCAGCTCACTGGAGAACATGAGAGCAGATTATTTAAGGTATTGGACCGACTGGAGGACTTTGGCCTTAAACTGTCCATTGATAAGTGTCAATTCTTTCAAACATCAGTAAAGTATGTGGGACACATAGTATCCACCGAGGAATAGAGACCGACCCAAGTAAAGTTGAGGCCTTGACCACCTGGCCACAGCCCAAAATCTAAAAGAACTGCAAAGATTCCTGGGATTCTGTGGTTATTATCGGCGCCTCATCAAGGACTATTCAAGAGTGATCCGCCTTACTTAACCTTACTCTAAGGGTATCCCCAACCCACAAAAATAATCAAAAGTCAGGCGTCCTCAAGACTGAAAGAGTGTATTTTCATCCGAGTGAAGTATTTGGGGCCCGCTGGACTCCTGATTGTGAGACTGCTTTTCATGAGATCATATATCAACTTACCCATGCTCCAGTGCTGGCCTATGCCGATCCAAGAAAACCTTACGTCCCTGCACACTGATGCTAGCTTGCAAGGGTTGGGGGCTGTGTTGTACCAAGAGCACGAGAATGGCCTGAGACCAGTGGCCTTTGCCAGTAGAAGCCTGACCCCATCCGAAAAGAACTATCCTGTACATAAGTTAGAGTTCCTAGCTTTGAAGTGGGCTATTGTTGACCAATTCCATGAGTACTTGTATGGGGCTAAAATACTAGTAAAACTGACAATAATCCTTTGACCTATGTGCAGACCTCAGCTAGTTGGATGCCACTGGCCATAGGTGGCTTTCTGCATTATCTACATATGACTATGCTCTTGAATACCGGCAGGTCTGAACCACATAGATGCTGATGCTCTCTCCGGAGGCCTGTTCCCCAGAATGATTGGGTCCGATTGGCAGAACCTGACATTCGGCACCTGCCGGAAGTTTGACAGGGAGGAACAAATGTCCACGGACGCAGTGGACTGCATGGTGGATTGTTTGGGAGCCTCTGAGAATTGCATACCTGCTGCTTATTGCCACTTTTCTGCAATAGACATTGGTGCACTGCCTCAGCTGGACAATGACAGTATTCTGGCGGCTCAATCCCGCGATCCCATGATCAAAGCAGCTTTGAAGCCCTCTATGCAGGAAAAGATGTGTCCAAATTACGCCCACTGATTTGAGAGAACTGCACTGTTATACAAAGAAGGTCCTAAGTTGAAACTGATCAATAAACTGTTATACAGAGAAACAGTAGACAGAGGGGACAAGTAGACAAACAACAACTAGTGCTGCCCACTGCCTTTCGAGACTCAGTACTGAGGTCCTTGCACAACCACATGGGGCACCTTGGTATAGACAGAACACTTGACTTGGTGAGATCCAGATTCTATTGGCCTAAGATGGGGCTGATGTGAGCAACACATTCGAACTTGTAGTCGCTGCTTACAGAGGAAAGCTTTGCCCCAGAGGGCTGCCCCTTGTTAACATCACCACCAGTGCACCCATGGAGCTGGTCTGTATTGATTTTCTGAGTTTGAGTCAGATCAAAGAAATATCAGTAATGTGCTGGTGGTCACTGACCATTTCACGAGATATGCCCAAGCTTTCCCCACCAAAGACCAGAAAGCATCCACTGTGGCCAAAGTACTTGTAGAAAACTTTTGTTCACTATGGGGCTCCACAAAGAATCCATTCTGATCAAGGGAGAGACTTTGAGAGTCGTCTGATCAAAGAGATGCTTTCTCTGTGGGAGTGCGAAGTCCAGAACCACTCTTACCACCCCCAGGGGACCCACAGCCTGAACGTTTCAACCGCACTTTGCTAGATATGCTAGGCACCCTGCACCCAAAGGACAAGCTTAGATGGAGCCAACAAATTAGCACCCTGGTACATGCTTATAACTGCACCAAAGTGATGCCACTGGATTCTCCCCTACCGCCTGATGTTTGGAAGAGAAGCTCGACTACCAGTAGATGTGTGTTTTGGGGTCTCTCCTGATGGGGTTCAAGCTGACAACTATTTACAGTATGTGCAAAGTTAAAGGCCCAGCTAACTCATGCGTACCAACTGGCTCAAACCATGGCTGCCAAAAGAAATCTGGCCAACAAAGAAAGGTATGATAAAAGGTGAAAGCACAGGAACTCCAGGAGAGAGATCGGTATTGCTAAGAAATCTGGGACTGCATGGCAAGCACAAGATTGCTGACAGATGGCACCATCTCCTCACATTGTAGTGGGCAAACTAGATGATCTGCCAGTGTACAAAGTAAGGCCTGAGAATAATTCAAAGATGTAAAAACAATGCATAGAAATCATTTACTGCCCATTGGACAAATCTTAATTGAGTCTGAGCCCAGAAGATGCCCCTCTGGACCAGTGACTAGAGCTGCTGCTAAGAAAAGATCAAGAAAGTCTGCACCTACAGAAGCAAAGTTAAAGTGTTCCCTCCACAAGTCCCAGTTGAGCATGACTGTCAGTCCATATCGGAAGAAAGTGAGAGTGACTTTGAATACTATCCTTCTTACTAACTGAGTCAATTGTTTCGGGGCAATCCCTAGTCAATACTGGAGATGAAGCTGGGCCTTCTGGACTGTCTAAGCCCCAGCTTCATCCCTGGAGCCAATGCTCCCAGAAAGTGAAGTGCAAAGCATCAGATCAGATGAAATGGAATCATTGTGCATGGTTGAACTGTTTGAGCTTTCAGGGAGGAAAATGATAGATTGGGGCAGACTGGTGATACACCAGAACAAGAAGAGTATTTTGAGTGCCCTGACAGTCCACTGCCAGTGTCCGAAAGCTCTCCATGCGAGCCAAATGTTGTGGACTCAGAAACTGTAACTCCTGGAGCTGAAAGTGCCCCAAGTTCTAGCCTCTCTACCCCATGGAGACTCCCCGACAAGTGAGGACAATGCTGAAAATGAAGTTCAGAGTGCAGAGACTATAACAGTTCCCCTGGAAAGACTGGTCGAGCTGTAAAGCCTGTGGTGCACCTCAGTTATGATTCACTTGGGAGGCCTGTGGACTTGCCTCTCAATGTTGTCCATAAAAGGGTGTATGTGTCCCGAGCTCATTGCCCAAACTGAGCATCAGTGCTAACTCCAAGTTACTTGTGTTGCCCTCTCAGTATGGTGCCCTTGCCCCATCCAGCCCTAAGGTAACTGATAGGGAAGGCCCCTCTTCAGGTTTCATGTACAAGAGGTAATAACTTGAGTTATGGTACAATGTATGTAATACTGTGTAAAGAGGACGTACGCAATGTTTCAGAAATGTATTCTTGGTAAAATGATATATTGACTGATGATTACATGTGTGAGCCTAATGCAAATGTATATGGTTGCAGTTAAAACTTATGGTACTTGCTTGACGCTGACGCCAAGCTTTCCCAGGCCAGGAAGGTGTAACCCCTGCAAATGGGGTTCCCAAAAGACTTCCAGGAGCTTGCTTGAATGCTCCAAGCCTGAATGGTGTTTTGGCATTTAAGCCATTTATCAGTGAGTGTTTTTAGAACCTCTGGTACTGTCTCTTTAAGAGCTGTCTGCTTGCAGACATAATTAGTTTGTATGGGGGACTGTGTGTTTCTTTGATTGAGTACCACCCAGCTGCTGCCAATTCACCCATTTTTGCAGTCACTAGGAGTGCAAAGGAACCTATCTGAAAGATGTAACTGTTTGCCAGAAATCATTTACAGTAATAATGAAATTACAGTTTGTCTAACCTACTTTCTTTTGCAGTCAGAACAGTGTCTGCCTAGTTCCCCATTCTGGTTTTGAACTGCTGAACTGGACCAATCAGTGTGGGGTAAGCTAGCTCTAAAATGGTGCCTTGGACGAATCAGAACTTGGACTCATAATCTGAGCCAGCCACAAGAGGATTGTATGGGCAGTGACTCTGGGAGATGTAGTTTAGACTTCAGTGCCTTTTTGGACCAACAGCAGCAGTCTATTGTGAGTGACAGCCAATCCAGTCAAGAACTGGGAGGAACTCAAAGGAAGTGCCCGGTTTTGTCGGTTGGAGTTTCAGTTGAGCTTTGGCAGTGAAGGAAGGAGCCCTGTGCTTTTTCAGTGTGCAGTTTTAGTCAAAAACGTGTAAGGCCCAGAGTTCCGGTCTGCAGCTTGTGTAACAGCTTGTTAGGACTGAATCTGTCCTGTGAAAGAATCAAAGGATCTCTGAAGAGTAGAAACCAGGCTCACCCTGTAGAAGACTGGAAGAATTGCTGAAAATTGCACTCGGTCTGTCAGGAACTGAATCTGCTGTGTGTTCTCCCGGTATTGTGCAGTAATTGCGATCGGATACAGATGCAGCCTGCCTGGTATAGTGCTTTCTTTTATATAAATGTGTGAAGAGGTTTGTGTACCTCAAGTGAGCCCTGCTGACATTGAAGGACCCTATCTTATTTGGAGGTCGTGAGTACTAATTCAGGGTCGCCCCTGTTGAATTGCCACATTAAACTAAAATGGAATTACTGTACTGCTGACTGTTTAATTCCTCCTTTTCTCTGTGTGGAAAGGGCCCCACCAGCTGCCACGGTTTGACTAGCCACTAGGGCTTGGGTACCCAGGGACAGTAACTGATAGGATAGGCCTGTGCACAAAGCCATAGGTAGATTATTAGAGTGATAAGCTAATTAACCTGATTTCCCCCTGTCCTTGTTATATCCCCCTAAATAAATCAGAGCTGCTTGTTTCAGCAAAGTTATACTGCCTGAGGTATTTGTCTATGTTAAAGTACTGTACTGTGATTGTTGCACTGTATCTCATTTCACAGGAGGTCCCAGTGCCGGAACCAGACCTGGGGTAAGTGTATACTGTGAAGGTAATTCTGATATATTGTGTGGGCCACTAGTGGGAAGAAAGGGGGGTTGCAGTGTCCCAGAGGGCTGTGACCAAGTTAGTTTAACTATTGCAAACCCTGACCTCTGGGTGGAGGCACCCGCCATTGGATCCAGGGCCCCTCAACCTGTTAGTGGCAAATCAGGCAGGGTGTAGCCCTGGATAGCGCCATCTAGGGGTTACAGCAGCATACCTCTCAACCTTTGTCCCCCAAATGTGAATATTGCCTCTCAAAATGTGGAACAAATGAGCAAAATGTGGAACACTTAATCAAATATTTACCTTGGAAGCTCAGAACACTGTTAAAATGTTTGCATTTATGTTCAGAAAGTCTGTTATTACTTGAATAATACAATCTTTGCATCATTTACTATAGATTTGTGCTTTAAAATGTTAATAATGAATGTGGGACAAGTCCTCACAATGTGGAACAGGGAGCTTTTATGAAATAAAATGAGGAACGTTCCTCGTGATGTGGTACAGTTGAGAAGTATGGATGGCAGTGCTAGCTGTCCCTCTGGGTTGAAGCCTGAACCCTTCTATAAATGAAACCCCTTGCTGATCCCCTCTTACCGGACGGGGGCGCTGTGACATCTGCTGCGCCCAGCCACGCTCGTATCACAGGAAGGCGCGCTGTCCCTTTAAATGTGTCACTGACGTCACTCTATGTCGCCGTGTGTTCCTCCGCGCTATTTGAACATAGTCCCTATACAATGCCGAAGAGCGAGCAGCGGTACGTGTATGCAGGTTCCATCGGCATATAGGAGCAGATCCCGCGCAGCACCGCCTACTGCCAGTCGCCAGGTCCGTTTCCACGGGGGCTCCCTCGGCAGTTGGGACCGAGCGGATGGATCCCGCGGGGCCCGACCGGAAGTGGCGGAGAGCGACGCCGAGGGAAGATGGCGGCGCTGAGGGGCTGTGAAAGCCCGCCGTACTCACCGACCCGTTTGTATGCCCCGTGCAAGTGAGTGTGACATCAGCGCGCCGCCGTAACCGGCTGCCCGCCAGCGTGAAGGGGCCCGGGCTGGGGGGCGGCCCAGCAGTCAGGTGAGGGGGAGCGGGTAGGATGGTGCACAGGCAAGCAGATGAGGGAGACAACAGCCAGGCCAGGGGAGAAGAAATTAAAGGAACAGGGAGCAAAGTGGTGCATACCCGAGGAGAGGGGAGAAGAGACTTGGGAGCAGGATGGTGCACAGCCATGGAGATGAGAGGGGCACAGTAGCCAGGAGAGGGGAGCAGGATAGCACAGCCAGGTAGAGGGAAGGATGGTACAGCCAGGTAGAGGAGGGGGACACAGCTAGTGCGTGGAGAAGGGACTGGGAGCAGGGTAGTGCACAGCCGTGGAGACGAGAGAGATACAACAGCCAGGAGAGGGGGGCAAGGAGCAGGATGATGCACAGTTAGGGAGATGAGAGGGACACAGCAACCAGGAGGAGAAGGGAACGGAGCAGGATGTTGCACAGTCAGGTAGAAGAGTGGGACACAGCAGCCAGGAGAGGGGTACTGGGAGCAGGACGGTGCCTTGCCGGAGAGGGAAAAAATGACCACGTGAAAAGAGGAGCAGCAGGGTGCCCAGCACACCCAGGATGAGAATAAGAACTGGGCAAGGATGAGGGGTACTGCAGCCAAGGTAGTTGAGTGGGACAAGCAGAAAATGCATTAGCAGCCAGGGAGAGGGGAGGAAGAGTAGAACAGGAGTAGCCAAGTGAGGGAGAGGGGACCAGAGGAGATGGAGGAGGAGGCAGCCATGGCTGAACGCAGCTAAGGGAAGAGAGAAGGAAGGAGTACAACGAAGGGTAGGAACAGAAAGAGGGAGTAGCAGCCGGGTGAGGGGATAGCATCAAGGAGAAAAGGCAGGTGAAGAGTGATGGAGAGGTGGGCAGGAGGAGGGCACAGCCATGGGAGGACGAATGCACAGCAGTAGATGGAGAAAGAGACCTGGAGAGGGAAACAGCTAGGGTACAGGGCAGGGGGGAACACTACTGATGGGGAGAACAGCCAGGTGACAGTAGAGGGAAGCTGGTTGCTGCAGGCAGATTAGGTGAGGGGAACAAAGCAGGTGTCGGGAGGGGAGGGGGGTACAATAGCCAGGTGAGGGGAACACAGTCTGAGGGGGAGGAGGACAGTAGCACAGCTTGAGAGGGAGTAGCAGGAGGAGCGTGAACTGCAGATAAGTGAAGAGAGCAGAAGAGGGCACAGCTGGAGGATAGGCAACGAAGCAGGAGAGGGCATAACAGCAAAGTGATAGAGGAGAGTGCCAGGTGTGCACATGCTACTGTGCTACAGTGAGGTACGGGGGTGCAGTACCAGGGGTGGCTAACCCCCACAGTACACTCAAGACAAAAAGATTCTGCATTCCTATTTACAAACAAAAATACAGAGAATTAATTTGTTAAGGCTGCAAGTATTTATTGTCCACTAAAAGAAATACCAGTGCAGAACTTTGGCCAGTCACCTGGGAAAAACTGCCCCAGTGCTTTGACAGTCGAGGCTTTGTCAGGGTTCCCCTGCAAATATAAATACAATTAAATACTTGAACCTTTAAAAAGTGAATTCTCTGTAATTTCGGTTGTGGATAGGAGTGCAGTACCTTTTTTTTTTCCCTTGAAGGAGGGCGTACAGCCAAGGGGGAGGGAGAAGCAAGAGGGGGGCATAGCAGCTGGGTGATGGGGAGAACTTGCGAGTGGCACAGTCAGGTGACAGGAGTTCAAGGGTGGCACAGCAGGCAAGACAGGAATTTGATGGTGGCACAACCTGGGTGAGAGAGAAAAGAACAAAGGAAGCACATCCTGGTGAGGGGGACACAGTTGGGGGGGGGGGTCAGGAGGCAAGAGGAAGTGGAGCAGGTGGGCAGCATACCAAAGCATGGGTAAGGGGATAACAGGTGAGAGGGGGACATGGGCAGGCAAGGAAGGCGACACAGGACAGAGTTACAGATAGGTGTGATCTGAGATGGGGGTGGTATTGCCAGAAGAGCGGGGGCCAGGAAAGAATGGCTGTTCTGCCAAGTGAGAGAATCTTGGGAACAGAGACATGAGGTGATACTGGTAAGTGAGAGGCTCCAGGGAGCAGGGACATGAGGTGGGACTGCTAAGTGAGAGGCTATGGGGAGTGGGGACATGAGGTGGGACTGCTAACTGAGAGGCTCTGGGGAGCTGGGGCTGCTAAGTGAGAGGTTCTCTGGGGAACACGGACATGAGGTTGTACTGCTAAGTGAGAGGCTCTGAGGAGCAGGGGCATGAGGTGGGCTGTTAACTGAGAGGCTCTGGGGAGCAGGGACATGAGGTACTAAGCGAGCAGCTCTAGGAGCAGGGCCGTGAGGTGGTACTGTTGAATGAGATGCTGTGGGAGAAGCGATGGGAGGTGATGTTGCCTTGTACTGCTGTGTTTTTCCTTACTTGTAGTTGGGTTCTGGCTGCGTCGGTGGGGAGGATTAACATTGTAACTAGTTTTTGACTAAATAATAAATGAGGTATTGTAATTTTTTTACCAAGTTATTTTACTCTCACACTGGCCCCTTTCCTCTTTATCTCTCTCAACTCCCCATCCCTGTAACCCTGCCCCTCCCCACCTGTACTGTGAACCTACACAGCTTGTCTTGGCCAGGTCTTCAAGGGCATCGCCTCTCTGGAGTCCTTGTCTTGTGCAGTCAGGCAGGATGCAGGGCCTGAACATATGCAACATTTATTCTTGGCCATCACAGTTCTGTTCTCGGGTTTCCTTCCCAGTTACTTTGGGGTACTGACACAAGGCTCCCAGCTTCTGCCCAAGCATGGCACACCTTTGCCTCTGCTTCAGGGCACTGTGATAACACTCCATATTGCTCAGTGCAGGGGGGTGGGGCAGAAATACATAAGGCCAACGTGCCCAATCTGCAGTTGGCCCACAGCTGTGACTTGGGCTACGAGTGAAGAACTGCAAACAGTTTAGCTGGTGATCTCTTCCTTACATGTCGCACTGTCTAGATCATTGCCGATTTCAGAAACATAAAATGAAACAAAAGTTGTGGACGGGCTAGTTCCCATATTCTGGCTGAGCCGAGACCATGCCCTCATTCTAGCTGAATTAAAGAGCTGGGGTTTCTTAAAAATTAAAAAATTATGCTTTCAGCATTTGTTTTTTTGCTAGTATATGAAATAAGTTTTCACATTAACTAGTTTTCATTCCATTGTGCCTTTCCACAAAATCTTTGCTGTCAGCAACCAAACGCACAGTTGCTGAGTTTGTGGCATCAGTCTGATTTCATAGCAAGGTTTGTGATGTCTACACGTCCAACTATTATGACCAAAATCCTTGTATGTATGTTATCTAAACTGGGGTATTCTATAAAACTGGGGTCTAGACTACATTCTTTGGGGTCAGAATTGCTAAGAGGAGTAGTTCATACCACAGAATAATGAATATGACATCACATATCAATTACAGATCAAGTGAGCGCTCTTGGTTTTGAAATGCTGCTTTCCTGTGAGTGAGACTCTGTGTGTGTGTGTGTGTGTGTGTGTGTGTGTGTGTGTCTAATGCACAAGGGGCTGAAGCAGGCACATTCTCAGCCATTTAATTTATTATTGGCCAACCTCAATAGCTAAGGAGTCCAGTTTACAGTCGTCATCTTCTGGGGTGTGAGGACAGTAAAATTCACACCATGAGAGTACACTAGACCACTTTTACATTGAGTACACCTAGCCTAGCTTCTACTAATGGTGTATGATTTTATATATATATATATATATATATATATATTACATTCTGTTTTACTCTGGGGATCAGGGCAGCTCTTGTGAGTTCCCTCACAGTCAGTGCCTCTACTCCCAGCCTGAAACCTCTGTTCCACCGGGAGACGCATTGCTGAGCTGCCCCCGGGACACATGGACCTATCCAGCCCCCTGGATCACCGCTGGGGGAGGGCTCACCTCACCTACCTGGCGGCCTGTCTGTAATTAGAGGGATGGTCTGGTTCCAGGTCGAGGGGCTCGGGAGAGCCGGTGGATGGCAGGTGTGTCGTCTGAATGTGGCTTGGGCTCCTGGGGCCTCCTGAGTCCACCAGGGAGTTTTCCTTGTGTTTTCCTCTGACACGGGCATGCAACGACTCCCTGCGCGGCTTTCCACCATGCCTGTTGCTGCTGGAGTCTATCGTCCTGCCCCCTATAATGCTTGGGCTGCCTCCAGTCTCCACCGGAGGCTGCTACAGCGTCGGGAACATCCCACAACCCACCCCGGGAGAGAAGACCAGTCCTCCGGATGCTTAATCCTCTCCCTTCCGACCCCTGATGGCCTAGGTCTGTTCCTGAACCTGGGTCGCCGGTGTGGTGTCCAGTGCCTCAACCCTCAGCGCCACCGGGTCGGCTTAATTATATATACTGTATATGTATGTGTGTATGTGTGTGTACGCACGTACATACATACATACATACATATATATTAATATAGCTGTCACCGTGCTTATCCAACATGTGAAGATATCTTGCAAAGTTGGGTATGTCACGGTGCGTACTGAACCAATCATAGAGCAGCTTTCATAGTACTGATGACATCACACTGTCCACGTGCAGCACTGAAGCCAGTAGTTGAAATCCAAGAGAAATAGTTAAATCTTTATACGCACAGCAGATCTGAAACCTATAACTAGTAATCTGATTTTGTATAAACTAAATACGCAGTAGCCTAAACTCAGAAGATGCGGTTTATAATCACTTATTTGGGGGAGAGGGGGGGCAGGAAACATAGAATTTGACAGCAGATAATGACCGCTTGGCCCATCCAGTCTGCCCATTTTTCCTACGTACTGTAATACAGTAGACCCTGCCTGCTCTCCGGCTTAGCTGTCCCATCCTTAGTGACTAAGGTTCCTTATGTCTATCCCATGCCTTCTTGAATCCTGCCACAGCTTTCTCCTCCCGGCTTTCATATCTCACTTGTGGTTCCACCACTCATAAGTTAAGGTCCTGCACCCTCACATGTGAAGATAAAGTGCATATTCTGAGTCCGCCTATTGTATATTATGTAGTTATATATATAATCAGCACCATTTGGGGGAAAACTACCCCCCAACCTTTCTGTGCTGGATCATTGTCGTCATCAGACACGGAAGTGCTGCATGAGACACCCTCACCAAGATAAGAGGGAGGCAGTATAGCGCAGTGGTTTATGGCTCTGAACTGCAAATCTGGAGACCTGGGTTTGAATCCCACAGCCCCCACTTGCATATACTGTGTGACTGAGCTAGTCACTTAACTTCCCTGTGCTCCCAGGTCACACCTGTAAACAAGCTTTCAGCTTAGTGTGTCTCTCCTTGTTAAACAATTGGGAAAAAGTGTGTCGCAGGCAGGACAACCGAGCACTCTGATTGGTCCTCAGCACTCTGTTGATCTATATCTTTTTATACTGACTTCATGTATAGTTTGCCAAAAATGTAAATCCTGGGAACGGCAACTAAAATATAATGATAGTCTATGGTAAGTGGTTAGCTGCATAAAATATGTTTATGAAGGTAGCTACTGTTGCAAATACCAGCTTATGACAAACCACCCCAGACTATGATCATTGTACAGTGAGGGTACTTCAGTTCTTTTATCCTGTGCAAAAACATGAACATTAGAAGGGTTAATTTTCTCAACTGAAGTAATAACTCTGTTTCCTTAGAATATTGATGAGGCTTTTTTTACTCCCCAAGGCCAAACCACCTACCAGTGCCACAGCACCCTTCACACACAAGGTGGTGGGTCAATGGATTGATTTCAATTCCCAGTATAGCTGGCTCTAAGTTTTTGTTTTTGCTTGTTATGCGCCTCCAGCAAAGGTTTCACAGTAATGAAAGGTAACATTGCTGAGCTGAACTTCCCATAATCTTGTCTCTGGTTATCTCTGCCCCAGGTCTGGGAAGATGGTTCAAATTCTGAAAACCTGCAGTTCAAGTTCCTGAACTATGGGGACTGCTGTAGAAGATGAGCATGCTGCGGAGCAGAACAAGTTCTGTGATGTCACCATCCAACTCAACAACATAACATTCCGTGGACACAAGATTGTCTTTGCTGCCTGCTCCCCGTTTCTGCGAGACCAGTTCCTGCTGAATGATTCCCACGATGTTGAAGTCTCCATCCTGCAGAGCTCTGAGGTTGGCCAGCAGCTACTGCTGTCGTGCTATACGGGTGTTCTTGAGTTCCCAGTGAATGAGCTCGTCAACTACCTGACGGCTGCCAGCTTCCTGCAAATGGGTCACGTGGTGGAGCAGTGCGCGCAGGCTGTGTCACAGTACTTTGTTCCCAAGTTGGAGGAGGGTCCGGGAGATAAGGAACAGCGTGTGGAGCAGAGCAACTTGCCTCCGGACAAGCAGGAAGCCAACCAACAACCAGAGGAGGCGCCTCAGCCGAGCCGCGACCCCATCGAGGCGAGTGATGTTGAACAGGAATCCAAAGCCTCTAAATGCAAGGAGAGCTCGGGGGACAAAAAGCTGCATATCGTCAAAGTTGAATCCCTTGACAGTGACGATCTTTTCAGGGTCCAGAATCCTTCTCCTGAAATCTCTCTTTCCCTCATCAACTCTGCTGTGGAAATTACAAAGAGTTACCTACAGGCTTACTCTGAGGATGATACCACGGACTCTGAGGTTTTGAACGGTGACAGCTACATGCTAGCAGCCAATGAGATACAATTTCAAGGTGTGGACCCTGCCAGTGATTTTGCTTCTTTGGAGGGCTGTCCTTTGACTGTCCCTCGTAGTACTGACGAGGTGAGGACTGGTAGCCAACTCGGATTACAGGATGGCATTCTGGAGAAGCCTTATCGTTGCCCTAAGTGCGAGAAGGTCTTTCAACACCTTGGGAACTTTATAAGTCATGTGAAGGAACACAAACTCTTCTTGTGCCTGCGCTGTGGGAAGACATTTTCCCAGAAAAGTAACTTGACCAGATGACATCCGAGTGCACACGGGCTTCAAACCCTACCAGTGTGCAGTGTGCAGAGGTCTTTACGAAAAGGCCACCTCCAGGACACATGAACCTCCACAGCGGCATCAAACCTCATAAGTGCAACTACTGTGAGATGCATTTTGCCCACAGACCTGGGTTACGGCGCCACCTAAAGGAGGTGCACAAAAGAGCAGTACTGAAAATATTAAAGAGGAAATCGAGGCATCAAATCGACTTTGAATAAAAGGACATACACACAGTATTAGCCCAGGGTTTTTAAACTTTATAGACAAAGTCTTAGTTTTTGTACAGTATTGAGTCCTAGAAAATGTGGACTCTTGTCAGCTGTTTTCTGTTTTTTGTTGTTTTTTTTCAGGGATAAAGGATGCCTCCAAAGTCTGGCCGACGTAGCCATTTTTAACTAAAAAAGGATATTGTCCCCCTATCTAGCACTGCATTTAATTCAGTATTTATTGTTTCCAGTTGAGGGGTGGATTTTGAACGTGAATGAAGGGACACGTCTGACTCAGTTGTGTACTGCCATGCTGCTTATCAGGATTTTTCATGCAGGCATCTCATAGCACTTTGCAGTCCACGCACAGGTCCGCAGCAAACAATTGGTGAAGGGAAATCACCCGTGGGGCAGAATGCAGCAGCTGTTCTTGCCAGCTGTCCTGCTCTCCATGCTTAGATGCAACCCAGCTGATATTAAGCCGGGCTGATTTATTGATGGGTTAGAGAATGGAGGAGGGTGATTTGCCCTGAGAGGGGTGAAATTCCTTTACTCACTTTTGAGAACTGCTGTGGGATCTTTAACATCCACTTGAGCAACCAACCACCCGAACAGGCAGATGGGACCTTGTTTAACCTCTCAACCGAAAGATGAAATAGTCAACATCCTGTCCTGTCTGCAGTGGGGGGATGGGGGTGGAAAGGATGCACAGAGACATGAGAGAACTGGAGGAGTGATCAAGGGTATGGCAGCAGGGTTTCCATCCGAAAAAGTGAAAAATAATCCACTTGGGGCACAGAAACCCAGGAGCGGAGTACAAAATGACTGAAATGATACTGACGACCACCAAGCAGGAAAGAGACCTATGATGTTAAACTGCAGTCCTTTCTCCCTGTTTTGGTGGATGTTAAGGATCCCATGGCACGTCTCGAAAAGAGTAGTGGTATTTCCTCGGTGTCCCAGTGAGATTTCCCCATTTCACTAAAAATACCAACAGCTTAACCTTATTCAGTGTGTCATTTTACATCTGCCACTCCCCCTCCGCCGGGCAAGGCTCAGAGTATGCAGAAATATCTAGCCCTACTTTCCTAGTCAACAAAAACAAATGAAAGCTGTGTATGAACTGTCATAAGGAACTTGAGACGTGATTAGAAACCTGTGATGACCAGTTAAGTAATTTTCAAAATATTTGGGTTGTCTCTCTTTGCAAGTTAGTGGTGGTGTGTTAGTCTGAGGAATATCTAGAACCCATATGTCGGGTAATACCTTTAATTAGACTGACAGGATTTTTCTTTTAACACAAGCTTTCGGGGCCACTAAGGTATCTTTATCAGGTGTCCTTTTCACCTGAGAGGTTTCCTCTACACCTGATGAAGAGATCTTAGAGATCCTGAAAGCATGAGCAAAAATGTTCTTATAAAAATATAACCCCAAAAAGTCTTCTGGGTTCTTTTTTGTGACAGGAGCTAGGCAAAGTTCTGTGGCTTACACCAGCAGATTGTGTCAATATGCAGCTTTACACCAGCAGATGATGTCTATGTGATACCGAAATTCCGTTACGTTTGTGTTGAGTCGATTAGTTCACTGCCTGATATCGGATCAGTAATGCATTTCATCCTGGGGATGACTCTGTACATTGTTGTTACTTCTGTTTTCTGTCCTTTAAAACCATAAACACTTTTATTTTGGGAGGCCCTCACCCAGTGCCGACCTTATGTTGAGGTGAGGGGGGAAATTTTTGCCCTTTGAAGGGGTGCTGTACCCACTCTGCCTTTATGCCACAGATTGACGTACCTCATTTTCTGTGTCTTATTTCAGCTAAACATAACAGACTAATAGTATTTGCTGGCTGTGACCATGGCACCCAGAGGCTCAGGACTGCCCCCCATTTAGACTGGATAACAACCCTGTAGATAGCAATCTATATCTTTACTGTTCGAAACAATAGCACCAAGTGATGACAAGCTTTACAACTAGTTGCGACTTAGGCTATTGTGACAGAAGTGTCTGGATATCTTTAGTCATGAAGGAGCATGATGCTAACATCACTGTCACAGGAGTGTTGGAGGGTATTGCAGGGCCATGATGCTAGTGCAGGTAAGGTGATTCATGATGGAGCATGATGGTAACATCACTGTCACAAGAGTGTTGGGGGTATTGCAGGTTTATGATGCCAGTGCAGGCACAATAATTCAGTGGTGATAAATGCTTTATAAGTTAAATCCTACAAATGGAATTTGGGGTTATATCTATATGTGTTGATGAATTTTTGAGTAAATTTTTCCAATTATTAATTTCTAAGGTATCCACAGTAAATTTTAACTTACTAAGCCACATTCATCCGGCTTAATTAGATTCTAGGACATACTTACATTTTGTGTGCATGCCACATCTAGAGTGTATACCTGCAATGGACATGGAGTTAGAAACATCCAAATATTTTGAACATTTTTAGTCAATTTAACAAATACTTACAGGCACTGGGTCTGAAGAGTGCCAACAAGAATAGTGTCAGCATGGTGCGTGCGGTAAAATAGGAGCAGCTTTTTTTGTAGGAGGGTTTCAATCTCCCCACCTCCCATCTATTGGATTCTCACTCCAAGTGGGAGCAGATCCCAGGGGAAGTTACAATTCTGGGGGCCGATATGGCCCCATGTAAAAAGAAATTCTAAGTCCCCAGGTATGCTAAAATGTTGGAGACTAGGATTAGAACCCTGGTCTTTATTGCTTTGGGGTGAGCCGCGGGATGAGCCTGTTTAATGCCCCAGCCCTCCACACCACAGGAACAACTCAGCCAGTATCTTGGATCCTGGTGCCCGTCTACTCCTTCAGCACCATGGAGAGCGACCAGGGAGAGCTTCCGCTGAGCTGTAAATCCCCAGTCGCTATCCGTGTGAGCACCAGCCAGACTAGTGCCACACAGTGCTGCGCTATTCTAGTAGCACTCAGTTGATAGGATACCATAATGATGTCTTGACATTTGAACTTTTGTAACTTTGAGTTTGCGTAACTAACTACCTCTCTATTTAGCAGTTTCTGAGTCTCTTCCTAGGAAGTATGCATATACATTTTCAGTTGTCTAGCTCCAAAGGTGGCTAAGTTGCAAGCATAGAAGTAAGTTCAGAAAATTTTGCATGAATAATACATTTCCAGAATCTGAACCGCTCTGACTTCCTGCCCTCTGTGGGCAAGGTTTTTGAGAAGGTGGTCATGCTGTAGCTGGATGACCACCTTACCATCCATAACATCTATGATCCTCTCCAGTCGGGATTTAGGAAGAGGCATAGCACCAATACCCTCCTGGTCCGGGTGATAAATGATCTCCTGATAGTGAGAGACTGGAGGACTCATTCCATCTTAGTCCTCCTCGATCTCTCTGCAGCATTTGACACTGTGGATCATGGCATATTGCTGGAGAGCCTGCAGGTTATCTGTGGACTGTCAGACAGTCCCCAGATGGTTCCACTCATTCCTCACTGGTAGATTTCAGAGAGTTGCATCAGGAATTTATTCCTCTAATGCATTCTCTGTACCATTTAGGGTACCCAGGCTCTGTGCTTTCACCTATGTTATTTGCGGTGTATATGCTACCACTGGGAGACATTGTAGGCAGTATGGCTTGAGTTTCACTGCTATGCAGATGACACTCAGCTATACATGTCCTTTGTGCCTGACCAGGATGATGTCGGTCTTGGTGTTCAACAACTGCCTCGCTAAGATCCAGGACTGGATGGGTGCCAACTGGCTGAAGCTGAACCCTGACAAAACTAAGTTTTTTGTGGTGGACCTAAGTTCGGTAAGGGGTCCTCAGCAGGACAGACCTCTGGGCTTTGCTTGGTGGTCAACCAGCTGATGTCCTCCAAATGGGTGCAGAGTCTGGGTGTTATTTTTAATGAGGGTTCAACACTGAAGTCTCAGGTGTCATCCGTCATCAAGACCTCATTCTACCATCTGAGCAATATTGCCTGGATTAAGCACCTGGTCCCACCCAGTGATCTTCTGACATTGATCCATACCTTGATTACCACAATGCCCTGTACCTAGGGCTTCCAGGGCTGATATCCACTGCTTGCAGCTGGTGCAAGAATGCTGCAGCCAGGTTGTTGACTGGGCTTTCTTGATCTAGCCATGTCACACCTGTGCTGCACAGACTGCAATGGCTGCCGGTTCAGTGGCAGATCACCTTCAAGGTTGGCTTGCTAACCTACAAGACCCTACACAGATAGGGACCAAGTTATCTGCAGGAGCTCCTTTGTCCCTACTGCCCTCTGACCTCTCCACTCTACCAAAGAGGGACTGCTGAAATTCCCAGGGTGCATTTGCTTTGCAGCTCTGTCCCTGGAACTCTCTAACTCTAGGGATAAGAGGGTGCCTGACTGTGGAGAGCTTTAAATCTGCTTTTAAAACATTTTTATTTTCTCTTGCCTATCCTGATTATTAATTTGTGGAATCCGGTTATTTTAATTGGTTTTAATTATTTATTGTTCTCTATGTGTTTTGTTAAAGGGCTTTGGTATTTTTTGAATTGCGCTGGAAACAAATAAAGTTTATTATTACTATTATTATTTATTATTCCTGGCCCCTCATCCAGCTGTTAAACTTGGTATCCATTTAGGACCTCTTCCAAGGAAAATGTAGCCATATTTCAGATCTCTAGTTATAATACTGTCCCAGTTGTGACCAGTTTACAATTAAACAATTTAGGAAACTTCCTAGCCCTAATACAGGATGTTTAACAACAGCCCCATTCCATCATATTTTATTTCAACAAAATGGCGATATTCACATGGGAAGAGTGAAACTTGCATTGCAAAGTTTGCTGCCTGTCAGAGTCAGGAAATGTGAAGTGATGAGGAAGAGACAAATCCCGAATGTTAATGCTCCATTTCACTTCATAACGTGCTTTTCTCCTCAGCAGTTTGTGGCACACTGCTGTTCAAGTTGGGGAGCTGTCATTTGCTCTAAGAATCAAAGTCACACCCAATAAAGGGCACCAGAAGTGGCTACTGAAATGAATCTAACACAGCTTATTTTAAACAGTGCCTGTTGACACGGTGAAACCAATTAGATGTATTCAAAAAAGGCCTTATTTTTTAAAGCGTTGCAGTCTGTAACAGTGCTAGGGTACATACTGCAGGAGTACGGCAACAGGTACTGTACATTCCGAGCCTCAGTGCCACTCAAGGGACACGCACACACCACTGGAGGAAAAAAAAACTGAGTTTATGTATTTTTCAATCATTTGCTGTTTGTCTCAAAATTAGTTTTTTGTTTTGTTTTTTAATAACTTCATCCTGGTATGACCTCATCTTGCATTCAGAATCATCATGCAGTCCCTGGACCCTAGTTAACCATTGTCCCACAGGTTATTGTATGAGTTCCTCATTGGTTCATGTCACTGTGACTCTCTGGTACAGTAATATAGGGCGGTGTCTTCAGGTTTCAGGCTGGTCATGTCTAAATACAAGAGGCTCTGGGGATTGTCTCTGGAGATGGCGAACCGGCCCTGTACTGAGGCAGAGTAATATTTGCTGGCACCGTTGCCATTGATATCTGCTACCCAGTCCAGTCCCCTCCTGGGTTGCTGCCAGACCCAGTGCATCCTGTAGCTACTAAAGGTGAACCCGGAGGCTACACAGCTCACCCTGAGAGTCTCTCCAGGCTTTTTCACATCTCCGCCGGACTCCGTCAGCACCACATCGGAGCGGACATCTGGAAGAAAACATAAATGTGTTTTGTAGTTAAGGGTATATCACAGCTTCACACATTAGTTCTGTAAAATAAAATAAATTAAAAACTCACATTGTAAATATGATGAGCATAAAATATATAAAACTAAAATCGTTTGCATTCTCATTACTAAGGGAACTCAAATTTTTGACGAGTCACACTCTAAACATGGACCCAGTGCTGATCTTCAGCAGAGCGACAGCAGATTCTATTTAAGCAGCAATGGGGTCCTTCATTTGCATCGGGGTTCGAATCTGGAGTCTGATCTCAGCAGGACACTTCCTATAAATACTGACCGATCGTTGAATCATCGCTGCATTTTTCAGTATGCGCTGTCTGTGTGCTGTGATTTCGGAATTACTTGGAAGATGAAGCATCAACACTTCTTCTGTTGTTTTTGAGTATTACACAACTGAACGTTTCTACACTGATTAAACACTTTTAGTAAGATTTTCAGTAATCATTTTTTTTGTGCCAGGCAACAACTTTTATGGTCAAACACATTTCATTTTAGTTTCCTGCAGAAAAATCATGATATAATTGAATATTTATGGGCTGTGATTATGAAGAAAGCTCTGTATTATATTGCACAAGATTGCATTCTATTTAACTTGAATTTTATTGACACGAACACCATACAGTCATATTTAAAGCACATTAGATCAGAATCGTATGTGGCCTTTTATACACTACAAAATATATTAGTCCATTTAAAATGTTTATGCTCTGGTATCATGCATTAATAATAATAATAATAATAATAATAAATGTCACTGCATGGTCTTCATATATTTCCTTCTTAATGTCTTTGCTAGGTGTTTTATTTGTCCCATCCTGCAGTTGTAAGACTTAACAGAAGTTATCAGATCAGGGTTTAACTGTGTCCAGTGTTAGGTAATTCATTATATCCTCCTGAAGAACCCTCACCCCAACCAGAGGAGGTGTCCCCACTGCTTCCCCCTCTCTGATCCCCATATCCGTGACACTGAATTATGTAGACTTCGCCCTAATTATTTAATTATTTTATTCTTTGGTAACCTGGTAGGCCCACTAGATGCAAGTGCCTGTTTTCAGAGATAACATGGGAGTACTGGGAGGTTAAGTGACCTGCTCACAGTCACACAGTATGCAAGTAAAGGTTGTGGGAATCAAACCCAGGTCTGCTAGATGTACCAAACTCATTCACAGCTTATCTGACCTCTTCCTGTATTGCCAGCCCCTAATGACTTATTGTATGTGTATGTGCTATTTATAAACTCTGTTAATGTTCTTCTGCCCCTGATGTTCTGTTTATCTCCTAGTCCCATTATGAACTTAACCTGTGCCCCTACTTCCCCACAACATAATTTGCCAAGCTAGAGCTGCTACAACATTGGCCCATCTAGTGATAGATCCCGCATTAATAATGATCCTGTGGCAGCAGGACACTCCTCAGACCTTTGCATGAAATAGAACAATCAAACATAACATGATATGAATCCAAGCGAGGACAAAACAGTGTCTGTGTCTGCTATTCTCAGTCTTTGCTGATTGTATTGTGAGGCCTGTTGGCACCATGCAATTCTGCTTAAAGATGAGCCAGTCCAAATTAATTAATGGGCATTTGCATATGCTTCCATGATGCTTTCAATTATTGGGGTATGTGCAATTTGTATTTTCTTTAAAACAGCAGTGCAATGTAAAAACATGTGCCCTTTTTCAATTGTTTATTCCTTGTGCTTTGCTGAGCATGCACAAACATACGAACATATGAAATTTGCCAGCAGATAAAGGCCTAGAAGTCTATCAAGTCTGCTCGACTGTGCAGCTAGCACCCCTTATTCTGCAGCTGCCCCTACCTTCCACCCTTCTCCTCCATTGACCCTCCCCCTTGTCCTGTACCATACCCTTTTGAAACAGTCCACTGCTCTACTGGATAATACTTCTGCAGGTAATGCATTCCACCCAGCTACCACCCTCTCTGTAAAAAAGTGTCTCCTCATCCCCCACCTGAACCTTCCTCTCTCCAGTCTCATATCATGGCCCCTGGTGCCCTCCCCTTCTTCACTTTCAACAGCCCTCTGTACCTGTCTTGTTTATTCCTTTCATGTACTTAAGGTTTCAATCATGTCTCACCATCCCTCTTTCCTCTAGTGAGTACATGTTCAACTCCCTCAGCCTCCTCTCATATGCTAAGTCCCCCAGTCCCTTGGTCATCTTTGTCACCCTGCACTGCACCCCTTCCAGTAACTTAATGTCCCTCTTCAGATACTGGCACCAGTACTGCATGCAGTACTCCAGGTGCGGTCTAACTAATTACCTATACAGTGGCAGAATCACCTCCTCCCTCCTCAAGGATATACCCCTTGCAATGAAACCATGAAACCCAGCATTTTGTTGGCCTTTGCAGCTGCCTTCCTACATTGTGCTGAGTTGTTCATTGACCCTGTAATGAGCACCCCTAGATCATTTCCTTCTCTGTCTGGGCTAGCTGCACCCCACCAGCTGGTAACTCCTACTTGGGTTCTTTCACCCAAAATGCAACACCTTGCACTTTTGGCATTAAACCCCAGTTGCCAGATGTCTGACCAGGTTTCAAGCTTGGCCAGATCATTCTGCAACCCCTGCCATCCCTCTAGGTCATCCTCCACCACTCCCATCTTGGTATCATCAGCAAACAGACTGATCTTGCTTTTGATGTCCAATGATATGTCTGCAATGAATATCCCAAACAGCACTGGTCCCAACACCGAGCCCTATGGAACACTGCTAATCACTACCCTTGGGTATGAGAGCTCCACACCATCACCACCACCCTCTGTAGCCTTCCCTGAAGCCAGTTCCCTTCCCATCTCACCAGCTTTGCACCTGCCCCAATGCCTTCTAACTTACTTCCCAGCCTCCCATGTGGCACCAAGTTGAATGCCTTACTGATGTCCAGATACAGGGCATCCACTGCATGACCCCTGTCCAGTTGCCGTTAGTACTAGTAAGAACTCCACCAGGTTGGTTTGGCAGGATCTGCCACATATGAAGCCATGCTGTCTGCTGTCTTGTAGTCCTCTGGCCTCTAGGAGGGCCACAGCCTCTCCTTCAGGATAGTCTACATCAGCTTACCCACAATGGATGTGAGACTCTCTGGTCTGTAGTTCCTGGTTCATTCTTGGTACGTGTACATGTACCTGGTACTCTTTCCCGCCAGCAATGTACTATCACCCCGTAATGTGCTCAGTTATCCTTGTGTTTGTTTACATTTCATCCACCTGCTGCATTGACAGCAGTAGTACTAGATGGCAGCTGCCATATTTTCTGTGGTGCTGCAACGGTCATAACAGATCACTTCCTGGTAGGTAGTCTGCTGCTTAAAATTTGGCTGTACGGCCAATATCCTCCAGGATAACCTGCACTCCCAGTGCATTTGCTCTGGGGTTCTTTTTGTATAATGTAATATAATACATTTCAACACAACAGAAATTAATTGCACCACAACCCACTACCTGTAGTTACCATGTTCAGCACAAGATTATAGAAACAGACATTTTCTGACTGCTTGCTGACAGTACATCGCCTTATAGCCTGTCTCCATTCATTACTTCCACAGGACCCTTTTTAAAATACTGGATCCAGCATTGTCTGTATCTTGGTGCACTGTATCTCCATTCCCTTGTGCCCCCATTTTTAGGGGTTGCACCAGTATTTGCTCTAAAAATTGGGGTCCCTCCCTATTGTCTAGAAGTATAAAATGTTGTAACCATCTGCTGTTAAATTTACCTTTCAGCAGTCTCAATAGGGCTGGAATTTTTATTTATTTATTTAAAGGTTTTACCAGGAAGAACATACTGCACAGTAAGCTCATTTCCAGATGTGCCGGGGGGGGACAGAATGGGAGTACAGATGTATAAATAAAAAAAATAAATAAATAAATATAGTAAATACAGCATTTGAGAATGTTCAGCAAAACTAAATATGTATTTTACAACATGAACAATCTCAGATTTTCAATTATTTGCATTACACATTATATAAATATGAATACAGAGACATTTCTGAAGTAAAGGTTAAGAAGAGAAATTGTAGAGCCAATAGCTGGGAAACACCAGGGGTAATAAGACGGGTAGTATATAAAGAGACAAGGAGGGTCAGCAGGAGCAGATGGGGCAGGGGATCAGAAACAGGGCAGGGAGGTGGAAGTGGTTTTAATAAGGTAATTGAAAACCCTAGGAGCAGGGGTTAAAATGTATGTGGCATGGGGAGGAGTTCCACTGACATAGAAACCTGTAGAAAAGGTGACCTGACCTGCTGAGGAGGTACGACGAGGGATGGTTAAAGTGAGAGGGTCAGAGTTTCTGTGTGAAAAAGAAGTAGAAGGAAGGGTGAAGAGAGAGGAGGAGAGATAGGAAGGAAGGAAGGGACCAGAATTTGGCCAAGAAGCTGGTGCCATGTGCGTACTATCTTTCCTCAAAGGAAGGGAGGTACAGTGATTGGTAAAGGGTACTGTAGTACAGTAGTGAGTGCGAGGGGACAGTCAAGGTGAAACAGCAGAAAGAGTGGCAGTGATTATCCAGTCTGGTTAAGGAGGAGGTTAGCATGGCACTGCACACAATATCCCAATAATCAAGATATGGGGATAATTTTCTGTATAATGGACCTGTGAGCTGGTGGCTGGATGCAGCCCTAGTTGTGGAACAGGGCACCCAGTTCAGGGTCCAATTTCTTATTGATGGCCTCTTATATGTACAGAAAAGTGAGGTGTCAGTCAAGCCAGACACCGAGGTATCTAAAGAAGAAACAGTCTTCAAGCATTTTCTCATCTAGGTGTGGAAGAAGGGGCAGGAGGGAGTCAAGAGAGTCTGCCTTGTGCCTAAGGTCATGGAGACTGTTTTTTTATGCAGGAGAAGATGATTTGAGCAGAACCACAGCTGAACATTCTTGAAGTCATGCTGAAGTCTGGTTGCCACATCGGTGATGGAGGGGCCAGATGCATACAAGTTACTGTTGTTTGCATACATATGGATAGATGTGTATGGGCAGGCAGAGGGCAGGTCATTTAGGAGGATTGAAAATAGCAGGGGGATAAGGATGGAGCCTTGAGGAACACCAGTGGTTATGGAGAGGGGGGAGAGAGGGAGTTGCTAATCCAAACAGATTGTGACGTACTTACTAAGCAGGAGTGGAACCAATTGGTGGACTCAGTGGAGAGCCCTACATTGGAAAGATGAGTGAGGAGGAGATGTGACACAGTGTTGAAAGCCTTTGCTAGGCTGACGAAGATTGTGGAGGTGATGTATCTGGTCCATGCCTGTTTGGATGGAGTCAGTGATCTTCAACTGTGAGGTGATGATAGAATGGGATCTCCTAAAGCCAGACTGATAAGGGTGAAAAGGAAGTTGAGACAAAGAAGGAGGAAAGCTGAGATGGAACTAGACATTCCTGCAGTTTAGTGAAAATTGGGAGGAGGGAGATTGGGCAATGGTTTGCAGTGGAGGTGGGGTCACCTCCTTTAGGGAAGGGACAATAGTGGCATGTTTCCACGTTGCAGGAACAGTAGCAGGGAGAAAGAGAGATTTAGAAGAGGCAAAGGGGCGATGCCAGGGGCGGATCAATAGAGCATTTAGCATCCAGCCATCAGGAGCATTTGCCCTTTAAGCGGTTGAGTGAAATAAGAGTATTGAAGACTTCTCTGGGGTAGCTGGGATAAAAGCAAAGGAATGTGAGGAGGATGGAGTTTGGGGAAATGGGAGGACAGGATTGGCAGGAACCGAGGGAGAGGGACAGCAGGGATGACACACAGGTGGCAAAGAAGGAAATGAACTCTGTTGCTGCAGATTGAGGGTCTAACAAAGCGCTGTTTCCAGTGCTGATCACGGGTATGGGGGGCCTAGATTAAGGGTGGAATAATGAATTTACGACTTTCCAGAATTTGGAGGGGTAATTTATATTTGTAAGGAAGGTGTCATTAAAGTATTTTGCCTTATCATGTCTGATTGCCCTGGTACAGGCATTTCAAAGCGTTCTATTAGCCAGCCTGGTGACACAGAGGGTTGTGGGGCTGGCACATTACATTGGACCTCATTGGTGACCCAGATTGGTAGGGGAAGGTGAAGGATCGAGCATCCAGAAGACTGCTGTCCTCCCCTGGGGTGGGCTGGGAGAGTCCTCACTCTGTAGTGGCCCCTTGGGGAGACAAGGGGCAGTTCAGATGCAACACGAGGAAGGGAAGCAGAGGAAACACAGAGAAATGGTGCATCCACTTAGCAGATGATGGCCACCTGGAACAATGCCTCCCGGAACTCCATCAAGCTGATCCAACCTCAGTAGCACCCAAGGCCAATGCCACTGACCACCAGGCCCTTTCTCCAAGGAAGAGGAGGACCCACGCAATGAAGGGTTACATCGGGTTACCCAAAGTTGGCTGTGATGTGGGGTCAGGATCGACGTAGGAGTAATGGAGGTGAGAGTCCTTGGCAATTGGCCTGAAGGAGTGGTAGGTGGGGATGCAGGGGAGATAAACAAATAATACAAAAAAATATATAAAATAAAGTGTTCTATATTTCTGGAAATCTGTGGGAAGGCTGGAAGATTTGTGAGTCTTCCATGCTTGGTCTCTTTCACGAAGACAAGCTAAGAGGCTAGCAGAGACCCTGAGCAGGTGGTTCCCATGCATGTGGATTCTTCTCAGTGGTGCATACTTATCTCAGAAGGAGAGAGAGACTGAACTGAAGTATGCAATAGCAGAGTCAATGGAGGGAACACCAGTGATAAAGGACCAGTCTGTGTTAGCCAAATCGTTTAGGGGAGAAGTGATATCTAGAGAGTTATAGGACCACAGCAGCAGTGTTTTTTTTTTCGGGGGTTTAGGAGTGGATTTTCCAAACTGTATAGATTAGGTGGTGGTCACTGTGACAGAAATGGGAAGGAAGGAGTTAATGGTGGATTCTGTAGTTGGCATTGTTTAGCAGTCTGGAAAAAACACAAGCTGGAATTCACAAGCTGAAATTCCACTGTCCCCAGCTTCTGCTTGGTGGGTCATAAATCTCAGAGTGGACATGTCACACACAGACTCTCAGTTTAAATGGATTGGATCATTCAAATATAAACCCAAGGTTAAGGATGACTATTAATGGACACTGATATGTGTGCAGTCTGACTGGGACAATTAAATACATACATTGTAGATGGTGCATCTCAAAGGGAAATAGGAATCACCTTTTCTCAGGAGAGTATATAAGATGCTGAAAGACAGTGAGGGAGTTGTTGGTTACTGTGGGAGTTACTCTTGGAGCAGGAGGAGAAAATAAGCTTGGAGCCCACCCTTCTAGCTATGTCCATGGAGCTGGCAGATAGCATAGCTGCTCAGTGTTTCTTGAAAGAATAGGGAAGGGTAAGTGTAATGCTAGAATATCTCAGCCATCTGTTATTTTAAAACATTTGTTTACTTTTCCTGTATCAGTGTTATTCTATTGTGTTGAAAATATATATCCTGCAATGCTCTGTTCATTTTCTGTTAAGTAAAAAGCTATTTATTTACTCAACAGTTGTGACTGTGATGTAATTTTTCGAAGGTAATACATGGTTTCCACTGGCTGAGGTAAACTATGTTTAGCATCCGCCATCCGAGGAAACACACTACCAGTCATTGATTTGTGGAATTGCATTTGACTGCCAGTTTCTGTAAATATGGTGGGTGCTGGAGCAAACTCCAGCTGGTGGCAGTGAATACCCAGAGACGGCAGATACCTCTCTAAAAGCTGTTCCAGCCCAGAGAGACAGTTGGGTCACTTAATGAGTCCGGGAGTAGATCAGTCATTATTATACAATGTGGGTGGGAAGATAGGACCCAGTCTATCAGAGAGTGGCTGAGGGATTTTGATTAGATAGGAGGGTTCATTGAGCAGTTGAGTAAGGTTCAGGACAGCAATGTTTTGCCAAATTTTGGATTGAGAAGGGGTGAGACAATTTACTTTGAAATCACCCAGGACATGGAGTTCACCACTACCTGCATGTGTTTGTGGATGGCTAAGAGGTCAGCAATCGAGGATATTGCTGCCTGGGAAGCAGTGAGCCCACGATGAAGATAGGTAAGGTGCAAGGAAAGGTGAGTTTCACCAGCAGAGACTCATGTATCTGAGGGATGGATGCAGCAAGCATCGGGGTGAGTGTGAGGAAGAGGCTACATACATGGCTAAATCTCCCACCTTACCATTTCCAGGCCAGTCCTGGAGGATGAGGCAGTATCCAGGGATAAAGACACAGTCATTTTGGATGTGAGGTTTTAGCCAAGATTCTATGATGATTAGAACATCAGGTCTGAGGGAGAGGGCTGAGGGTTGGAGCAGCTACACTTTATTGAGGAGGCTCCTGATATTTAGGTAAGCCAGCCTGCGGCCTTGGAGAAGTTGCAAGGATGTGGCGGGGAAGAGGACTAGGATTGGGTTCAGTGTCTCCTGCTAATAGTAGCATCAGTATTAGCATAAGCTTTAGAGGGGATGCCAGGCAATTGTGGTTGGAAGAGGGGTGGGGGAAGGAGGAGACTAAAGGGAATCCAGTGATGGAATTTAGGGGAACCAGTCCTGCATGAAAATGGGGGGGTGAGTATTGAGGGGCTTATGGGACAAGAATTGTGCAGGCAAGAGTTGGGCAGTGGTGGGAAGGAGAAGGTGCAAAAGGTAGGTGGGAGAGTGAGACAGAGGTGTGCAGATTTATTTGCCGGAGAGATAGGTGCGGAAGAGGGGGAAGATATAGCAAGGGAACTAGCAGAGGGGAGATAAAGATACTGAGAGGGAGCATGATGGAGAGGAGAAACCAGGGGAAGAGTACACAATGGGGTGAGATAATAACAACAACAAAATGGAAAGGGACCGGGGTAGTCATATCAGATGACCTTAAGGTGGGCAAGCAATATGAGAAGGCAATAAGGAGGGCTGGGGATACTGGGATGCATAGGGAGAGGCATCACCAGTAGAAAACAAGAAGTTATTTTCCCTTTGTACAGACAGTTGGTGAGACCCCATTTAGACTACCGACTCCAGTTCTGGAGACCCCATCTCTGCAAGGGCATAGACTGGATGGAGGCTATCCAGAGGAGGGCAACTAAAAATAGTGCAGGGTCTGCACCAGAAGACATACAAAGAGAGATTAAAGAAGCTTAATATGTATACACTCGAGCAGAGGAGGGAGAGGGGGGGACATGACAGGAACTTTCAAGTACATCAAGGGAATCAATAGCATCCAAGAGGGTATTATCTTTTAGAAAAAGAGATGTGCAAGAACAAGGGGGCACAGATTGATGATAGAGGGGGGACAGCTCAGAGGTAATGTGAAGAAGTATTTTTTCACAGAGAGGGCTGTGGATACATGGAACAGCTTTCATGAGGAGGTAGAGGAGTCAAAAACAGTGGGGGAATTCAAGAATGCATGGGACAGACATAAAGCAATTCTAGTGAGGGTTAGGAGGAAGTAGACTGTTGGTTAACTAGGATCTGCAGCCTATCCACTAGGTAGGGAAAGGGGCAGACTAGGTGAGCCAAGTGGTCTTATCTGCTGTGAAATTCTATGTTTCTATGTTTCTTTCTCCTATTTTTTTAAGAAGTAAAAGCTTGCTTTTTATTTTTTTTATGTGTGTGTGTGTATTTTTTTTCCCTTGCTTGCCTGGGCAATCTACAGGAAGACATTTACTATTGCAAGGGGTGGCTTACTTCTTAATGCTCATGTGTGCACTAAAAAAAGAGAGGAAGAAATACATCCTGCTGGGTGGGGAATGGAATTAAAGTGTACCCTGGCAGAGGCAAACTTTGACTTCTGCCAGGGTATACTTTAATTCCTATACCAGCAGTATTTATTTTTTTGTAGTGCACACAGCTATCAAACCTTGAGGTATGTTGTAGAGTAAACTTGAAAACAACATCAAAGCTCCCCTCTGTGTAATATTCTAATGACTTTAAAATGTCGTTTAAATGTAACAGTTGACGTTCAGTTAGAAAATGTAAAAAAAAAGGCTCCTTCAAACTAAATGCCTGCTTCATTTTCAGTGTTTTGCTGTGGTTTTCTGTCCCAGACCACTTACTGCAGAAGATGGTGTTGCATAATTATTTTGGTCCCTTTACAAAGCTGTCTCTGGAAGTCTGAAGTTCAGCAACATGATACAGAATACTTCACTTCAGATTTCCAGAACCAGTTTGTAAAGGGAGCAAATGATGCAACACCTCCTTCTGCAGTTATGAGTTTGTGACAGAAAACAACAGCAAAATACCAGAAATGAAGCAGGCCTTTAGTTGGAGCCTTTGAGGGAGACTTTTTTGTGCATTTTGTAATTGAACTTCAACTTACTTTTAAATGATATTTAAAATATATTTCATTTTAGGGCACCCGATCCATATTTTCTGTCATCTAGTTTAGGCTAAAAACATTTAAAATCATAGGACTGGCAGGGCAGCATATAAGCCACTGAGATGCAGCTCAGTCAAGCTTCACAATGAAGATTACAATGGCAAAGCCGAATGTTTGCCAGCAGATCTGCCTTTCTCTGTCTTTCTGTGATATAGTACAAATCAGAACAAATGGGACCAAAAAACAAAACCACACATTCACAGACACATAATGACTTGAACTCTGTTTCTCATTTAATTTGTCATGGGGCTATTTAAAGTAAACTGCCACAACCAATTCAATGTAATATTATCATAGAACATATTACATTACACTCGAGTAACATTGAACATCTATATCTACAGGGTACCCTTACCCTTTCTTTACATGTCTTCAGATGAAGGAGTTTATATTTAACAATTCATTCAGCAAATTCATCTGTAGTAGCCCCTTGTACTATAGAAAACAGCACCTACCTACAGTAATAATCACTCCATTTGTTTATCAAGAATATATTCATTTAGGAGTCAGACTTTTATATCTGTATTTCAGCTAGCACAGCTACATGATTAGATGGAGTGGAGTATAATGTCAGCCACATCCTGTTGTTAGTTTTTCACTGTTTCACTGGTATACCCCCCCCACACCCAGTAGCTTAGGCTGCATGTACTGTGTATTCCTTGGGGACAGGACCAGGGCACTGCAATACAGCCTAGATGCTGCTAGAGATAAAGAGCTGAACTGTGGAAATAAGTCAGTTGTCATGAGGCTGTCATCTCGGCAGACCCAACAAATGGTGACTGCTGCATGCACTTTTTATGTTTGCTTGCACTCATGTGCAAGAAACACAGTGCCATCATCCGAGTTTTCCAGAGGTGTGTCAGCCTCTTCCAGTTCAGTCAGTGTATTTGCAGGCACGGTCGCAGTGCGCCAATCACTGCTCCAGCTGTCTATGACAGCTGAAATGCAGTGCATGCAGTTGAAAGGGAGGCTCTGCTTCAGTGAGCAGAGCTCCCGCCCTCCATGACGCACATTGCTTGCTGACGCGCGCTCCCCGGTACTGTATAGCCAACGGGGGATTAACCCCCAACAGCTCTAGAGTAGCTGCCATGCTGGGAGCCCACCCCAGCTGCAAGACTTAAGCCTGGTTGGCTGATGGGGTGCCCAATCCCCATCGGCTGCAACCCCCAAAAACAGTTTTTACAACTGCCATGTTGTGAGCCCACCACAGCGTGACAGTAGCCTGTATGGCTGACAGAGGTGCCCAATCCCCCATGGGCTCCAGCCCCCCCAAACAGCCTTTCCAGCTACCACACTGGGAGCCCACCCCAGCATGGCAAACATCCCGTGTCATCTTCCTAATTAAAAAAAAAAGCTGTAAATTTGAAAACAGTCCCTCGCAGTCTCCCTGCCCCCACCTGCACTGCCCACTGTGCAACCTGCCTCCCACTACCTCTCACCCCATACTTACCTCCGGAGTCTGGTACAATGATCTTCGTGGACCGGGAACACGCTTGCACTCTTCAAAGCCAACCGCGAACTGAGGAAATGCCGGTAAGCTGTATAATGTTATAGATGTTTTTGTTTTCAACTTTGCTGCATATCTCAGGCAATTTTTGGAATTTTTGGACCAAATTTTCAACATGAGGTTTTTGGGACCCCTTCTCATGAATGATGTCACTGTCATGGTGTTACTCAGGCCTGAAGGGTGATTTCTTATCCACTGTGCGAAATCACCTTTCGGGACCGATTAACAAAACGACACTGCCACTGTTCATAAGGCTGGCTCTCAAAAGCCTATTAGTTCATGAATTTTCAATATTTTCACTCCAGATTTTCAACATTGCCATTTTACCACACCTCCTATGAGCAGCAAGCTGTCATTTTCACATCTCACCAAAATGTGTTTCTGCCCATGTAGTGCACAATGGCGCAGGTCGGTGAGCTAAATTAATGTATGGGACACATTAAGAAAATCACAGTGACAGTGTTTATGAGCAGAGGTCTTAAAATGGCTATGTTGAAAATTTGGTGAAAATTCCTAAAAATAACTGTTTTACGAGCATGCGTTGCAGAGTTCCTACGCACGCTCGTAAGTTCGAAAATTTTCAGTATTTTCACTCCAGATTTTCAACATTGCCATTTTACCACACCTCCTTGTGAGCAGTACAGTTGTCATTTTTCACGTCTCACCCACAACATGTTTCTGCCCATGTAGCGGATAATGGCGCAGTCCGTGAGCGAAATCAATGTATGGGACACGTTAAGAAAATCACAGTAGCACTGGTCATAAGCAGAGGTATTAAAATGGCTATGTTGAAAATTTGGTGAAAAAATTCCCAAAAATGACTGTTTTAGGAGTGCGCATTGTGCAGTTCCTACGCACGCTGGCAAGTTTGCAAATTTGTAATATTTGCACACTAGATTTTCAATAGTGCCATTTACCGCACTTTTATATGAGCAGTTCAGCTACCATTTTTCACATCTCACACAAAATGTGTTTCCGAACATGTAGCGTACAATGGTACAGTCGGTGTGCGAAAACAATGTTTGGGACAGATTAAGAAAATCACAGTGACACTGGTCATGAGCAGAGGTCTTAAAAAATTTGCTATGTTGAAAATTTGTTGACAAAACTCCATAAAATGACTGTGTTATGAGTGAGCATTGCACTGTTTCCACGCACCTCGTAAGTTCATGAATTTGTAATATTTTCAGTCCAGATTTTCACCAGTGGCATTTTCCACACCTCCTTATGAACAGTACAGCTGTCATTTTCAAAACATGGCTGAAATGTGTTTCACACTTTCAGCACAGAAATGCGTGGATTCGATGTGGAAATCATTGTTCAGGACAGATAAAGAAAATCACACTGATACTGTTCATGATCGGAGGTCCCAAATGCCTGTGTTAGCAGTCTGCTGTAAAAATCCCCAAACTAGTTACATTATAGGTGAGCGTTGCACAGTTTCTATGCACGCCGTGACTTCACCAGTTTTTAAAGATTTTCACAGCAGATTTTCAACATTGCCATTTTTACACCTCCCCATGAACAGTGACGACTGTCATTTTTCACATCCTGTTCGGAATGTGTTTTTGCACCTGTTGTGCCAAATGCCATAGTCGCTGTGCAAATGCAGTTTTCGGCTAACAAACTGATATTGCCACTGTTCATGAGGTGGGGGTCACAAAAAAAACATGTTTGGGGTCACATGATGGCAGCCTAAGTGAAAATAACCTTTTTGGTCGGCTCCGTTTCCAGTCCAGCTTTTTACCTTCACTGCAAAGAACTTCATCAAATATTAACTGGAAATTGTTAAGTAAGTCTTCAAGAAGCTATCTAGTTACATAGATCCTCTCAGAATGGAAGCTTTTGTTAAAAAACAGCCCGCTAAACACACGCCGCCTCCTTCCCCGGAGAAAGAGCAGGCCACAAAGCGTCCTCGCAAGGACCCAGAAAAGCAACACCAGGGCCTACAGCCTTAACAGAAGAGTGCTTCCTAGAAATAATCATGCCCTTGCAAAGCTCAATCGAGGAGGTTTCTTGTGAAATTCATAGCTTTAAAATAGCTTTGGAATCATTAGACACTCGAGTGGGAGACAATGAAGTCAGAATTCGGTCTATGGAAGCTAAACTTGACAAAATTATCTTGAACATGCGTCGCTTAATAAAAGAATGAAAAAGATTGAAGACAAACTCGAAGATTTAGAGGGGAGAAGTAGAAGAAACAATTTAGTTATAATCAGAATTCCAGAGAAAGAGGAGGGTGCAGCATCCATTCAGTTTGTTCAAAAACTACTTGAAAAAGTAGCTGGCACTTCTCCAAACAATGCAAGCTACATTATCAAATGAGCGCATAGATTCCTCCGTCCTCCACCCCTGCCCGGAGCACAACCAAGACCAATAATCTGTAAACTTTTAAATTACATTGACAAACAATATATCCTGAGCAAAACCAGATCTTTGCAAGAAGTTTCCTGGGATGGTAAGCAGATCAGAATTACCTACGACCTGCCCCAATTGGTTCAGCTCAAACGTCAAGAACTATATCCAGTTGTTTCAAAACTGATTGCGGCAGGAATTCAATACCGGGTTAAATATCCGGCTATACTACAAGTTAAAATTAAAGATCAATGGCATTCCTATGAAAGTGCTGAAATTGCACAACAGGAGTTAACTAAGTCACTGCATGATTTATTCTAGTGATATGTTTATCAACCTAATGCTGCTGAATAAGAACAACAGTATCCATAAAACTATTTGTTCCTGAAAAGCTGAAATTCCTCATAGCTTACGTTCTACCAACCTGTCTATATGTTCGTTTGCAATGACAGTATGAAGCTTTCAACAGAGGACCTCTTCGAGGTATCAGTGGATTTCTTTTTCGATACAGCAACACAAATTTATACTCCCCCCCCCAGTAAATCGGATAGGAACCTCACCCGTTTTTCGTAGAGTTGTTTTTGGAAATAGTGGAGACCAGAAGATTTTTTCAGTGAGGAATGTGGAAATGGTTCCCAGTCCAAAGAGTTCTGGATATTTCTCTAAGCTCCAATTTCACTTTAAGATCAACTTTCTGAGTATTCAGAAGCATGCTCTCCCCGAAGTAATCACTGCTACTCTTGGAATAAAACCCGATCATAATGCGATCGGTAAAATCCTAGGATAGCCTTGGGGCACCGAGAGGCAGGAGCTCCTCCCTACATAAGTGCCATCTAATCACGATAATGATCCTTTATAAGGTTAGCACCTGCCAGATTTTCAACTTGGGAGCAGATGGAGGGGTAATGTTGTCTGACCCAGCAAAGGAACGTGTTACTGCATGGTCAATCGTGATACAGGCTTCATTAGCAAGTGGCATCAAGCTGGACATATTTGCTGAGATTAACACCTGGACTTTAAATAGTGACCCGAGAGGGACGAATATAGTGTTGGTACTTTGTTGAATTGAAAATGCTCAGAGCTAATCAACAGTTCATGGGAAGTGACTGAGTTAGATACTACCCGACTGGTTATTTTGCGCTATGGGGGATCAGTTTTCTCATTTTCAAGGAGTCTGATGAAGCTTTCAGTACTGAAGTGTACATAGGTTCATTAAAGATAGTATTTGATAGCCTGGTTAATTACAATTATGTAACTCATATGATCGGTTGGGTTTTACTGTTATAGCATAGTTTAGCATGTCATACACTATTCTCCCTACTAGAGGGGAGTAGAGGTCAGCAAATACTCGTCTTGTGGCACTCATCAATTGCATTTTGCAAGGTTTTGTATCACACACTAAGGTTTGAGATATAAGTTACGTTCTCCCTAAGGGAAGAATATTTACCTCCTATAATCAGAGCTTTTTAGGAGGGGAAGGAGGCTCGAAGAATATTGATTTTACCACAATGGTTGGATATTGTAGGTGAGGGAACAGGCACTACAAAAGAGATGTCAACAATTAGCAGGATAGCTCTGGCTGGGAATGGGGACCTAGCTCATTTGGGTCTGCAATAACATCACATGGCGAGTTGGTACTGTGGTGCAGTTACTAGAACTGGGGGTAGTGGTGGGATTTTGGGGGGATTAGGGCAATATATGGGTAAGGGGAGAAGGGGAGGATGCAGCATGTATGCATTTGGGTACATGATAGTAAGAACCATCACAGTTAGCTTGGTTGAAAACACACATACTCATAAGCGAAAGTATCCTATCATTTGCCTTAGAGGATGACAACAGTGGCATTAATTTGTTGAGTTGGAACATTAAAGGGCCCGGACAGATGCAAAAGACAAATAGTTTTGAAGCATCTTGCTGCTTTAAAGTGCGATGTGGCATGTCTACAGAGACTCATCTTCTAAGTGAAGACATTCAGCTATTTAAAAAGTATTGGTGGGACAGGTATTTGGTGCTGGTGTGTCCTCAAACAGAAGTGGTGTGGCCATTCTAATCCATAAAGGAGTTTGCCAATTGAAAAGGACATATGGACACGCAGGGTCGATACCTCTTCTGGTCGGAATGTTGGTAGCACAACAGGTGGTTATTGGGTCGATCTATGGCCCCAATGTAGAGTCCACACAATTTTTCATGCAGTTTTTAGACCTGTTAAACACCTATGCCTCTAGGATAGTTCTTATTGGAGGTGATTGGAATATAACTCCTCAGCTGCAAGTAGATAGATCAGACAATAGACGAGTGGGATTATCTCCTGCCCAGAGAGCTTTAAAGGAGGTAATGGAGGGCTTAAGCCTAGTAGACATATGGAGAATGAATAACATGGGGGTTGGGCAATACACTTTCTTCTCAGTACCGCATAGGACATGTTCTAGGATCGACTATTTCCTTGTCAGCATGAAATCACTTGCCTTTTTTATAGACGGAAAGATACACACCAGAGTCATTTGGTTTCATTCCCCTGTATCAGTTCTATTTGAACCCAACTCAGGTATTAAGAGAGATTTCATGTGAAGATTTAATAACCAGCTTTTACATGACTCACTTATTTACAAACACCTGAAAGATTTCATATCTCTTTTCCTTGATAAAAATATAAACTCTGTCTCTAGGATCAATGTAGTTTGGGCAGCCTTGAAGTGTGCAATGAGGGGGGAGTGCATTAGAATAGTGTCCAATAAGGCCAAGAAAGAAAAGTCTCAGCTTAATGAAATTTCTAATGCTATTAGGGCCATTGAAAATAATATAACCCAGTTCTCAATCGAAGCTGATTGGATTAAACTGCATCAGTTGCAAACTCAATATTCCTCAATAATGATGCAAAAAGCAGAGCTAGCCCTGCAGAGTACTAAGATTAAATATCTTGATTCCGGTGAAAAATCTGGAAAACTTCTAGCCCTAAGACTCAAACAGCTAGATTCCAATAGATTTATAGATGCCCTACAAAATGATAGGCAAGGTACTATAACCAGAGGCCCTAGAGAAATTGCTGCAATTTTCAGAGAATACTTCCACAAAGTATTCACCATTCCCAATTCAGATAGAGCTGAACCTGAAGAAACTCAGAACTTTCTAAACACAGTCACTCTGCCCAAGATTACTAATGAGGAGGGATCTAAGCTTGGATCACCTATACAAGAATGGGAGGTGAAGCAAGCGATTTCCCAACTTACCTCGGATAAATCCCCTGGACCTGATGGTCTTCCTACTAATATATATAAAGCCTATGTAGAGATACTCTGTCCAGTCTTGACCAATGTATATAATTGTTGGTTCCATGATGGTCTTTCGGAGGGAAGCTTCCTGGAGGCCCTCATAACCCTTATCCCCAAACCAGAACGAGACCCCATTCTTCCTGGCAGTTACTGTCCGATATCAGCTCCTGAATGTTGACATTGAGATACTAGCTAAAGTGTTAGCCAATAACTTAGCCATTAATAGGAAAAACTCAGTAAGTGATGTGCAGGTTGGCTTCATGAGTGGCAGGGGCCTAAGTGACCATACTCGTAAACTCCATCATCTAACAATACATGTAATTAATATGCAGACCTCAGTTGCCCTGTTGGCACTGGATGCTGAAAAAGGCATTTGACCGGGTTTCATGACCTTCTTTTATTTGCAGTGTTACCTAGGTTTGGTCTCAGAAGGTTTCCTAAATTGGGTTTGGATACTTTACAGGTCACCTAAGGCACGGGTGTGGTGTAACGTATCCTGTCATCCTTTCCCCCTTACCTGTGGTACAAGACAGGGCTGCCCGCTCTCTCCACTCCTGTTTAATTTATATCTAGAACCCTTGATTCGCAGATTACTTGCAGCACGGGAGATTAGGGGGTTACAGGTAGGCAGCAAAAGATATCTAATCTCAGCTTATGCCGATGACCTGCTCTTGCACATAGAAGACCCAGAAACCTGTATACCAGCAGCTATGCTAGAAATCATGCAGTTTTCCAAAGTCTCAAATTACAAGCTTAATATCTCCAAGACAAAGCTCTTCCCGCTTAACAATAGATGCTAGTTGAACATGGCAAAGGACTTGGGCTTAGCTGGGAACCAAAGGTATTAACGATCTCGGGATTAAAATTACTAGGAGATAACTACGATGATTAGAGAAAATCTCCATAACCTAATTAAAACAATTAAACAAGATTTGACCAGATGGAGTTAACTGCCTCTCTCACTCTGGGCTAGAACAGAGGTAGTGAAAATGAACATTTTGCCAAGGGTAACGATATTTTACCCTCTAAACATGCTGGGGTCCTACCTACCCAAAACCTGGTTTGGAATTTTACACAAACTACTTAATGTTTTTCTGTGGAAAGGGAAGACTGTTAGAAGAGCTTATCGAATCTTACTGGGCAAAAGAAAACAGGGGCTTAGCGCTTCCTTCATTCTTTAAATATTATATAGCATCGCATCTCAGTAAAATAGTCCTGTGGAGCCGATCAATTCTCCCTAGCTGACTTCTTTTATATGTGCCCCTTGTCTACAGCATCAGAGAGACTTAGTTCTTAAATATTCACTATCCCTAAACTCAATTGCCTACCGTCCCCAAAGTTACTGCCTAAATCAGTTAAAATACGCCCATCGGCTGGTCATTGAAAGCCCTCTATCAAGTCCAGAAGCTTTTAAAAGTTAATTGGCAGAACTCACCAGAGCAACCCCTGACGCTTAACATTCACTTTCAAATACAACAAACCCCAATCCCTCTTACATTCTGGGACGATAGCGATTTACGTCTAGGATCTGGCACCACAGAACAAACTGCCTTATATGAACAAATTTGTTCTCAAATCCTGGGTGTAAGATGCCATCCCTTTAAGTTTCGTCAAATCTATGACTCCATAAAAGCTCACTTACGTAACACAAAAGTATGGGCGGATAACAGGATTGAACTGTCAGGGCTGTTAAAGGTTGCAGAGCAACACCACTCCGTTTCCAGACAATATTGCGAACTACAGAGGATAGATGATGAAATGCCCTCCAATGTTAGTTATTACTGGAAGCAGAGATTAGAGATAAATGCTGATAGTGGGATATGGGAGCAAATATGGGAAAATAACCATAAATATATAAGGCAAGACAAGTACAAACTACAACAATTTAACATCATACACAACTTATATTACACTCCTACTAAACTACACAGGATGGGAAAACTAAAATCATCTAATTGCAGCAAGTGTAAGGCTGGAGAAGGAGACTTATATTACGTGCTGTGGGCCTGTCCCAAGATTTAGCCTTTTTGGAGGGCAATCCAAGTCTCGCTGCCACCTATAACAGGCCTAGAACCTCACTTCACGCCTGAAACTTGCCTGCTGAATGTCTTCCCCAGAGACATGGGTAAACGGAGTAAGTTTTACATGGCAATGGTATCAGCCACAGCTAAAGTGGTCATTTTAAGGCATTGTAAAGATGCTAAAACACCCTCAGTGCTCGAATGGTATAAGAAGATTATGCTGGCTTTATACTTGGAACTGCACATAGCCAGAATGAACAATAGAACGCAATCCTATAATGCCAAATGGGGTCTTCTAGATGCAGTTCTAACCACTTGGAATACATAATCCTTTTAATTTTGTGAAGCCGCCTCTTCATCTGAGGCACTTCCGGAGTCCTAGTGTGTCTCCTGTCTTCCTGAAGGAGTTTGAGTGGTTTTAAACCTAGTAAATGCTGCTGGGGGGAAGGGTGGTTTTGAAGGGTGGGTTTGGAGCAAAAGGCTCTATTAGGTTAATATGTTAATGGTTCAAGTTGAATAATCATCTTTTTTACTGTTTACCATTTCACTTTACATGTATCCTGACACTGGACTCTTTGGTTTAAATGTACTGGGTCTGGTAAAGGTGGCCACAAATATTCATGTAACATTGATGTGTTAATAAAGTGAATTTAATAAAAAAAAAAATGTTGAAAATTTGGAGTGAAAATACCAACGAATGCCTGAGGCGTTAGGGTTTCTGACCATAACGCCCAACCCTGTAGAGAATGACAGGCATCAGAGGTGTGACTTGGGATTCTTGCCTGTCATGCTCATACCATTCCATCCCCACCCACACCCTGCAGCCAGTGAGAGGCATCAAGTGTGCCTTGGACTCTTTGGGCCCAAACTTCCCCACTCTCCTATATCGCACCCATCTCACCGTGATTTCTGATGGAATGGGAGTGCGATAGGTCAAAGACCCAAGGCACACTGTGACACTTGTCAATGTCTGCAGGGTAGGGTGTGGTGAAATGGCATGGTCGTTATGCCTGACAACCCAAAGGCACACCCCAATGCCTGTCACTCTCTGCAGGGTGGTGGTGAGGTTGGCTTCAGCTCAATACTTCGCTGCCATTCCTATTATGCAGCTCTGTAACTTCTACACTACCAATGCCAATGCCAGCAAGCAAACATTCGGCATTGACAAATGCTTGTTTTAATCTCCTTGTATCTTTTTTTTACAAGATATTTAATAAATTCATGATGAAAATAAATTCTGTGTCTTTTGTTGATTGTGTGTTTTTTTCCTGAGTGTCATGATGTGTGAAGATATGAAATATATTACTTGTTTTTGGAGGGAAAAGGGCTACACGGATGCGAACACACCCGACACACAGTTTGGGGGGTAAATAATTATACATACTGTATACATTGATATTATTGCATATTTCATTTGATTTCATTGGAAGAAAATGAAATCCTGCTTTGCATTCGATTTGATGCTTTGCCTGGCCTGGTTGGCAAACATACTGGCAGACTAACACAGGAGCATAACGCAAGTTAGAATGCAATAATCACACAACCACCAATGAACAAAATGTAATAGCAGCAAAGAGAGGAATGGACTCTGTGTGACCCCTTACTTTGTTTTATACCTGCTGGTTCTCCCATTCCCCCATAAGTCTCCATTGTTTGCCAGTTCCTGAAACAGGCAGGGAGACACTAGTGCAAGGGGCACATCGAAGAAGCCCCCAAGAGAAGTGTAAGCTGCTATGGTGCAAAGTTCTTACGTTAATGGTATGCAGCTGGAACGGAGAGTCCCAGACTCGTTCCTATTGTTTATGACTTGGTAAGCAATTTATACCGCTAGGGACGGCAAGGCAAGGAGGCACTCAGGCACAGCACCTCTCTTGTTTTCTTTTGTAGCAAGATGGGGCTGGCAGAGTGTGTGGCAGATTTGAAGGGTCAGTTTCAAAGTTTGTCAGTTTCCCCAGGCTTGTTGGGGGAGCACTTACAAGGAGGTGAGAGAGTTTCCAGCTGGTCTGTGGTGACAAAGTTACTGTAGCGTGACACTTCAGAATACTGGCAGGCTGGCAGTATAGCCTAGAGGTTAGAGTAATGAGCTGTGAATGAGCTTGGTATATCCAGCAGACCAGACGTGAGTTTGATTCTCACAACCTCCACTTGCATACTGTGTGACTCTGAGCAAGTCACTTAACCACCCAGTGCTCCCAGGTCACCCCTGAAAAACAGGCACTTGTGTCTAGTGGGCCTTACCCGGTTACCAAACACTGAAAAAAAAATGCATCCCAGTATCCCATCAGCCCTCCTTACTGCCTTCTCATAGTGCTTGCCCACCTTAAGGTCATCTGATATGACTACCCCCAGGTCCCTTTCCATTTTTTTTGTTGTTATTATCTCACACACCATTGTGTATTCTTCCCCTGGGTTTTTGTTTCCCAGGTGCATTACTTTGTACTTCTTTGCATTGAATCTAAGCTGCTATACATTTGACCATTCTGCCAACCTTGCCAAGTCCCTTTGCATCCTTTCCACCACAGCTTCTGTATCAACCCTGTTGCAGATCTTTGTGTCGTCTGCAAAGAGACATACTTTTCCTTCCAGTCCCTCTGCAATGTCACTTATAAAGACATTAAAGAGGACCAGTCCCAGTACTGAACCCTGCAGTACCCCACTAGTAACCCCACTTTTTTCAGAGTGATCTCCATTGAGTATTACCCACTGTATCCTGTTGTCCAGCCAATCTTTTTCCCAGGTTACCACTTTGGGACCTACTCCAAGGCTGGCTAACTTGTAAAGAGCAAACTTCCTGTTTGTTAGACAGCTAGGCTGTTCCAGAATTAGGTTTCACAGAGACAGAGAAAAAGGGGTTGGTTTGGGCAGCTGCAGAGGTAGGGAACAGAAATGAACCTAACTGCATTTTAGAAAATGCAGTTCACTTTAGTATAGCACCCACACCTCTCAAGCTCTTAAGCATTACAATTCATAACACTGGTCTTTAAAATTCAGAGCAAATGGCCAGAATGGGTGGAATGTTCTTATTTTAAAGAATATTATGTCTACAGATAGTGGGCCCTATATATGTTGTACTAAGGAATGTTACCATGCCAGCTTTAATTTTCACCTGGGAGGCCGTTGTATCAGGTTAAGCAGTGGATGGCTCATACCTTATATGGAGCTGTTGGAGGAAATCCAATGAGGAGAGGATGGAAGCGCTGAACATGTATTCCCTGAAAGAGAGGAGGGATAGGGGAGGTACTTAAAGGGAATAAACAAGAGTAATACACAAGAGATTTTTCAGATCAAAAGGGGGGGGACATGAGAGGACACCAGCTGAGATAGGAGGGGGAAGATTACAGAGGGAGATACTAACATGCTAACATACTAAAATGCCAGCTGAATAGGCCTAATAGTCTTTTGAGTCTGTGCAATTTTCAGTACCTGCACTGAGGGCCGTTTTTGTTGTTCTCCCCTCCCCTTGGGTTATACTGTCCCCAGTCCCAGATGTGCCACCTGCATTGGACCTGGTTAGATTTCTCCTCCCCGTACCTGCCCCATCCCCTCTTAAACATGTCCACAGTCTCCACCTCTACCAGATCCCCAGGCATTGCATTACATGCCTCCACCACCCTTTCAGTTAAATAAGACCTTCTCCTCTCCCTTTTGAGCTTGCCCCTTTCCAGTTACGAACACACAAAATTTGCCAGCAGATAAAGGCCTAGAGATCTATCAAGTCTGCTCGAATGTGCAGTTAGCAGCAACTTATTCTGCAGCTGCCCCTCCTTCCACCCTTCCCCTGCATTGACCCTCCCCCTTGTCCTGTCCCATCCCCTTTTGAAACAGTCCACTGTTCTACTGCATAATACTTCTGCAGGTAATGCATTCCACCCAACTACTCTGTAAAAAAGTGTCTCCTCATCTCCCTCCTGAACCTTCCTCCCTCCAGTCTCCTATCATGACCCCTGGTGCCCCTCTCCTGCCTTACTTTGAACAGCCACTCTGTACCTAGATACATACATAGACAGTGTCAGCAGATAAGGGCCTATGGCCCACCCAGTCTGCCCATTTGAGCTTGTAAGTTCAGTTTGTTTTCCTAGAAGTCGGTTTCCCCTTACCCCTGACCTCTAGAATTCCTTTATGTCTATCCCATGCATTCTTAAATCCCGTGATTGTTTCAGCTCCCACCACTTCCTCTGGCAGGGTGTTCCACTTGTCCACCACCCGTTCTGTGAAGAAATTCTTTCTCATGTTTCCTCTGAATCATCCTTCCTCAACTTCATCCCATGCCCTCTAGTCCTGAGACATCTTTTTCGCTTAAAATAGTGTTTTCCTGCACTCTGTTTCTCCCTGTAAGATACTTGTATGTCTATCATATCCCCTCTCTCCCTCCTCTCCTCCAGGAGTACATGTTCAGTTCCTTCAACCTGTCTTCATAGGACTTGTGATGCAATCCATGCACCATCTTTGTTGCCCTCCTCTGAACCTTCTCTACCCTGTCTATGTCCTTACGTAGGTATGGTCTCCAGAACTGTACATGTACTCCAGGTGGGGCCTCACTAGTGTCTTGTATAGCGGAATTATGACCTCCCTTTTTCCTGCTGGTGATGCCCCTGCCTATACATCCCAGCATCCTATTTGCTTTACCTGATGCCTTGTCTGTTTCTCTACCTTGGGGTCATCAGAGATGACAACCCAAGATCCCTTTCCTGCTTGGTGCACGCTATATCCTCACCCCCCCAGCTGATATATTGTGCCAGGGTTTTTATTCTCCCATATGCATTATCTTGCACTTCTTTGCATTGAATTTCAACTGCCAAACCCTTGACCATTCTTCAAGTTTCTGCAGGTCCTTCTCATTCTGTCTACACCTTCTGGTGTGTCTACTCTGTTACAGAGCTTTGTGTCATCAGCGAACAGTGAAATTCTGCCTTCTCTTGCAATGTCACTGATGAAGATGTTGAATAGGACCGGTCCAGCACTGATCTCTGTGGTACCCACTGGTCACTCTTCCCTCTGTGGGTGACAGCCATTTACCACCACCCTCTATGTCCTGCCACCCAGCCAGTTACCTCCCACCACACTACTGTCACCCCACCATATTCCCCAGTTTGTGTGATAGTCTTCTATGGCACAGTGTCAAAGGCCTTGCTGAAGTCCAGATAGGCCATGTCCACTGCCCTCCTCTGATCCACCTCCTAGTCACCCAGTCAAAATTCAATGAGATTGGTCTGACATGACCTCCCCTGGTGAAACCATGCTGCCTTGGGTCCTGTAGTCCATTGACAACCAGATGTTCCACCAATCTCTCCTTCAGAAGTACTTCCATGATCACCTGTCTTGTTTATTCCTTTCATGTACTTAAAGGTTTCAATCATGTCCCCCTATCCGTTCTCTCCTCCAGCGAGTACATGTTCTACTCCCTCAGCCTCCTCTTGTATGATAAGTCCCCCAGCCCCTTGATCATCCCTGTTGCCCTGCACTGCACCCCCTCCAGTAACTTGATGTCCCTCTTCAGATAAGGGTGCCAGTACTGCACGCAGTACTCCAGGTGCAGTCTAACCAATGACCTATACAGTGGCAGACTCACCTCCTCCCTCCTCGAGGATATACCCCTTATAATGCAACCCAGCATTTTGTTGGCCTTTGCAGCTGCCTTCCTACATTGTGCTGAGTTGTTCATTGACCCTGCAATGAGCACCCCCAGATCCTTCTCCTCCTCTTTCTGGGCTAGCTTCACCCCTCCCAGCAGGTAACTCCTCCTTGGATTCTTCACCCTAAAATGTAGCACCTTGCACTTTTTGGCATTAAACCCCAGTTGGCAGGTGTCTGACCAGGTTTCAAGCTTTTCCAGATCATCCTGCAACCCCTGCCATCCTCCTAGGTTGTTCACCACCACTCCCATCTTAGTATCATCAGCAAATAGACTGATCTTGCTCTTGATGTCCAATGATATGTCTGCAATGAATATCCAAAACAACACTGGTCCCAACACCGAGCCCTGTGGGACACTGTTTGTTACTATCCTTGGTGTGATAACTCTCTACCCACCACCACCCTCTGTTACCTTCCCTGAAGCCAATTTCCTTCCCATCTCACCAGCTTTGTACCTGCCCCCGTGCCTTCTAACTTACTTCCCAGCCTCCCATGTGGCACTGAGTCAAATGCCTTACTGTAGTCCAGATACAGGACATCCACTGCATGGCTCCTATCCAGTTGCCTAGTTACCCAGTCATAGAACTCCACCAGGTTGCTTTGGTAGGATCTGCCCCATATGAAGCCAAGCTGTCTGCTGTCCTGTAGTCCTTTGCCCTTCAGGATAGTCTCCATCAGCTTACCCATGATGGACGTGAGGCTCACCGGTCTGTAGTTCCCCGGTACATCCTTGGGGCCACTCTTGTGGAGGGGCACCACATGAGCCATCTTCCAATCCTGAGATACACACCCTGAGTGTAGTGAAGTATTAAAGCAGCAGTGCAATGAAAAAAGTTATTCCAAAAGCTAATTTTCTGCTATGGTTATTAAAAATATTGGCAGAACTGTTGATTTGGGTTTTCTGGATGCTTCCTATGCTGTGTACTGTACATTTGCATTTTTGTCTGGACTCTTATCCTCATCAGGTCCTCAGTATTATTTCTATGAAAAAATGAGGCGGCCATCTTTTTTTCTTGAGAAGTAATTACTTCAAAATATTCATAAAATTCTTAAATGATAATAAAAACTGAAAATGTTACCACCAAAATGATCTGGAAAACATCTGGCATTAATTAGGAAGAAAAAAAGGTGGGGTTAAATTTTAACCCACTTTTGTTGCACTGCTGCTTTAAATAGCTCTGCCAAAGGTCCTGCAAGGACCTCTGCCAGCTCCTTCAGTACCCTGGGGTGGATGCCATCTTGGACTGGATCCTTGTCCACCTTCAGTCCCTTCAAACCCTCCCAAACTCTGCCCTCCATGAATTCCCCATCTGTCACCCCATCTCCCCCCTGTTCTGCCATTCCTCCACCCTTGGATATCAACCCCCTCTTCCCTTAGTAAATACCGAGCAGAAGTAATCATTTTACTACTGCCATCTTGCCTAGCTTCCTCCCAACCGCCCCCTCCTTCCTTTTCTCCTAGTCTACCTATAAAGAGTCCTACTCCCTTCTGAGATGCCTTGTACCAGCCTGAGCTCGTAGATGCCTTGGCCCCTTACTTCCCGTGTCACCTTCTTTGATTCTTAAGGTACTGCTCCCTGTCCTCTCCACTCCCTGTTTTCTTGTACTTCCTAAAGGCAGCTCTTTTCCTCCTTACCTTTTCTATGACCTCCTTGCTCAGTCAGCTCGGTTTCTTAGCCCTAGCCTTCTTGCTCTGGGCCTTGCAGCAGGTTTTGATTGCCTCCTCTATCCCAAGCTTTATGAGCTCCTACCACTGGTTAGTGCAGATACTAGGTTGAATTCTGGCTGGGTACCCTTTTACCACTTCTCCCATCCTCCCAAAGTTAGCCCTCCTGAAGTCCAGCACTCTTGTACCAGATTCCGCTCCTTCTTTGCCCATATCTAATGTGAGCCATGCTGAGTGGTGGTCACTCCCTGACAACGGTTCTTCCACCGTAGGTTCTGTCACAAAGTCCCCATTTGGCAGCACAAGGTCAAGGGTATTCCCTAACCTGGTTGGTTCACTGACCATTTGCTGCAGGAAGCTGTCCTGGAAGGCATCCAGCAGTACCTGCTCCCTTCTATTCCTGGTTGTTGGGGTACTCCAGTCCACTCCTGGCATGTTGAAGTCCCCCACAATCACCACACTACCCTTCTTGCAGGTCCTCCTGATCTGTCCTGCTAGTTCCCTGTCTAACTCCTCCATCTAAGAGGGCGGCCTGTACACCACTCCCATTCTGAGAATCCTATTCTTGGAATCCTGGATTTGCATCCAAAGTGACTCCATATTCCCCTCCTCCCCTTCCTCCCTTACACACTTCAGTCCTTCCTTCACATATAGTGCCACCCCCCCCTTTCCCAATTGCCCTGTCCCTATGAAATAACCTGTACCCTGGTACAGACAGGTCCCAGTCATTGTATTGGGTGTCCCATGTTTCTGTGATGGCTGCAATGTCCACCTCTCCCTCTGCCATGAATAACTCTGAAGTTTTCCTCCCAAGCTTCCTAACATTAAGGGTAACTACCAGTTTACACCAGTTCCCTCTTGTTAGCCCCTCCTCCTTCCTTTGGAACACCTTGACTGGGCCCCCCCTTATTGATCCCTTTTATGTACTTAAAGACCTCTATCATGTCCCCCCATGTCTCCTTGCCTCCAGGGTGTACATGTCAAGCTCCCAGAGCCTCTCCTCATAGGCCCTTCCCCCCAGGCCCCAGATCATTTTGGTTGCCCTCCTTTGGACCCTCTCTAGGAGTGTAACGTCCCTCATTTAATGAGGTCTTCAAAACTGCACACAATACTCGAGGTGTGGTCTAACAAAGCAGTTGTAATAATAATAATAATTCTTTATTTATATGGCGCCTTTCTACAACCAAGGCTCCTAACAAACAATTAAAAGTTAAGTAATACATTTAAAACATCATAAATAGCATAAAAATACAGATAATACAGGAAAGCATGGGTTAAATCAAACACCATAAGCTTGTTTCCATAGGTGAGTTTTGAGAGCCTGTTTAAATCCCTCCAAGTTGCATCGCTCCTGTACCTGATGGGGTAGAGAATTCAAAAGGTAGGGGCGTACATAAACACTGGAACCCAGAAGATTTTAAACATACCCTTGGAACCTCTAGCAACCCCTCGTCAGCTGAGCGGAGTGATTGTCCAGGGTGGTAAGGGACCAGAAGCTCTTTCAGGTCATCCAGGCCCTGTCCATGTAGGGCTTTGTATGTCAGAAATCTGACTTTAAGGTGATCTGCCACTGTACTGGCAGCCAGTGCAGTCCACGCAGCACTGGGAGAATATGACAGGACCAAGTATTTCCTGTCAATAATTGGGACACCACATTCTACACCAGCTGCAAGCGGTGCATATCCACCCCAGGTAGCCCTAGGTATAGGGAGTTGCAACAATCTAAATGTGAGGACACAAAGGCTTGGACCAGTGTGGGAAGATTGCCAGATGGAACAAGGTGCTTAATCCTGGAGATTTTCCTCCGGTGGTAAAAAGAGGATTTGACAAAGGCCGACACCTGCTATTGCTGTGTTAGCCCTTTGTCAAAAACTACCCCCAGGTTTTGCACCCATTCAGAGGTTGGGTGTGGCATGCCCCCAAGACAAAGTCCCAAAGTCAAGCCCACCCCCAGCCCTCCTATCCAGCACCCCGGGTCCACAACCAACACCTCAGTCTTTTCTGAGTTTAGCCTCAGCCTGCTTGAATTCATCCAGTCTTGGATTTCTGCAAGGCAGTTATTAAAGACTGAGAGAACTCTATCCTGGTCAGGTGCAAAAGAAAGGTAGAACTGGGTATCATCAGCATAGCAGTGAAACCTCAACCCATACCTTCTTACATTGTCTCCGAGGGGCAGCATATACACTGCGAACAAAATGGGGGACAACGCTGATCCCTGAGGAACCCCACATGACAGAGGAACTGGGCCAGAGGAATAAATCCCGACACCACCCTCTGAGTTCTTCTGGTGAGGAAGGATATAAACCACCTGAGGACTGTCACTGATAGGCCACAGATGAACCTCAGATGACTGAGCAGAACCCTTTGGACCACAGTGTCAAATGCTAAAGAGAGATCCAAAAGGACCGAGATGGAACAGTTCTTTTGATCTCTTGCCATCAGGAGATCATTGAGCACCCGAACCAGCGCTGTCTCAGTACTATGCCTCTTTCGAAAACCAGACTGCAGAAGTTCATAGATGTCATGGATGGTTAAATGGTTCTCCAGTTGTACGGCAACTACTTTCTCAATCACCTTCCCTATAAAGAAAAGTTTGAGATTGGTCTGTAGTTCGCATGGCAGTCTGGGTCCAAAAAAGCTTTCTTCAGGAGGGGTGTTACCACTGCCTCCTTCAGGGAGCTAGAAACTCACCTGTTTCAAAGGTGCACCAGATTATCCATGCTAGAACCAGTCAAATGATGTCACTACAACCCATAATCAGGGTAGTTGGTCCTGGGTCCAAACTACAGTACGTAGGGTGCATACCCTGCACAATCTCATGACATCCATGAATTCTGGCCTGTTGAAGGTATTCCAGGAAAACCGAGGAGCAGCTACCAAGTTCTGATCCAAAGCAACACCCATTGAGTGTGCTGGTTGGATCGCCGCCCTGATGTCAGCCTCCTTAGTGACAAAGAATCGTGCAATCTCATCTCACTCTACTTGTGAAGAGGCTTTTCAAAGCTGCAGACAGGCTGGGTTGCACAGTCTGTCTACAGTTTGAAACAGCTGAGCTGGTTGGTTCTGAGTGGCTGCAATCTCCCTGGACAGGAACTCTGTCTTTTTACGGGTGATTGCAGATTGATAGACTTGATAATGGTCCATCAATCTAAGGTGGTTGGCATCCAGGGTGGATTTCCACAAGCAACACTCTAAATTTCATCCTAATGCTCCCTCAAGGTCCCATCAAACCAAGGGGACTGAGGCAAAGGAAGAGAGGTGAACATGGACAGGAGCAATGGCATCCAGGGCCACAGAAATGGCCTTATTATAGGCCACCATTAGGGCCTCTGAGTTGCTGTTTGCCGATGGAAGACCCGATAGGTCAAGAACCGCCACCAGGCTTTCGGAGCTTACATTTCATAAAGGGTAGTACCTGACCATCTCCAGAGGGGTAGGCCTATGAAGGGGGGCACAGAAACCGAACCCCACAGTGTAATGATCGGAACATCTGACTGGTTCCACCCCCAAATGCGAGGCTTCGATCCCCAGGAGGAAGACTAAGTCAAGGGAGTGACCATGTTTATGGGTAGCAGTGGTAACAATCTGTGTTAGGCCCAGAGATATCATCAATTGGAGGAAGTGTTGTCCAAATTGTGAGAGCTCATCATTGACCCAGGCGTTAAAGTCACCCAGGACCATCAGCCTGGGTGACTCAAATGCCATGTCGATCACAAAATCCACCACTTCCTGAAGGAACCACTTCTCATCACTGGGCGGACGGTAGATTGGGGCGATCCTATAACCTACTCCTGCTGCCACAGTACACTCAGATGACTCAGTCTCCTCAACTGGTACATTTGTGAGGCCCAGTTTGGTCTTAAAGCAGACTGCAACCCCCCCTGTGATCCAATCTGAGTGGTGAATCACCGAGTACCTGGCTGAAGTTGTAGCCTCCAATATGGGGCCAGAGTTCTCATCCAGCCAGGTCTTGGTGATGCAGGCCAGGTTTGCTGTTCCCACAAAATCTGCAATAATCACAGTATTGTTTTTAATAGACTTGGTGTTGTATAACACAGTTCAAGTTGGATGAGCCTCCAGGGCTGCCTGAACGACCTGCCCACCAAAACTGGTAGTGCCCTTGGGTATGGAAACCAGGCACAGAGAACCACAGTCTGAGTTCCATTTCTCCCCACAGCATCTTCTGGCTATTACAACCCTGATGTGATGACCCCGCTCATTCAACCTCCCGTTCACACCCCAACCCCTCCCCCCCGGTGAGTAATACCCAGCACTCTACAGCGCTGGTAGATTGTAAACTGCAAAGGGGGGATATTAAGGGCTGAAGGGCGTGAAGGGTGGAGGACGAATAGCGTACAACGTGGGGGCAGGCCTCCAGCACATCTTGCTGACACAATAAAATACACCAATCTATAAAAATGAAAATAAAACAAAGGTACAAACAACCCTAATCACTCAGTTCAACTAAATCTACTCAAAGACAAAATAAACTTGCAATACCTAAATAAAATATAAATCCTCAATTCTCCCTTGTGAGGGGGAAACAAAATCTATAACCAAATAAAGCATCATAGCTTAAAATAAAATATACAGTCAACAAAACAAGCTCTAAACCCAACCTCAAAATCACACATAGAATTAAAATAAATAAAATATCATAATATGAACATCTGGAACATACGTCCCAACATGCTTATCATCATAATCATTCGATGCAGATCAGTAAGTGAGGCAATCCAGAAACATTCAAAACTTACAATTGAATCTGAATACTATAAAATATATATATATATCATATATACAGTCAAAGTACAAAAATATTGAGATTTTCAGCCCCCAATGGTCCTCCACCACCAGAGGGTGGGGTAATAGATGAAACAAGGTCTCTAAGATTTCCTTAGCCCCAAACTACTCTCTCACTACAGAAAAGCTGAAATGTTGAAGATATGGCCAAACCCTTTGATAATGCAATACACTCTCACTGTATGTAAACATAGGAAAAGAGGTTCTCTCACTGCCTCTTGCCAGCTTATAAAAAACATTTTAGAAGGTCTGATCTTGTTCACAGGAGACAGATCTAGGATATTCCTCTTCAAATGTCAGTTGCTCTAGAGCCACAGCAGACGCCGATAAATCCTTCTGGGAGGGTGCACCACACCCCATGGCCTCTGCTAGAGGCTCCCCCAGTGTACAGGGAAGGATCACCTCACCTTTCTGAAGGTAATCCCCCTGGTGATGCATCCTAGCATCCTATTTGCCCTTGCCGCTGCCAACCTACAGGTCTCTGAGTTGTTCATTTTGATATCTACCACTAGCTCCAGGTTCCTCTCACCCTCCATGACTTCAGTTTTGTCTCCTCTCAGAGTATACCCCTGGTCTGGATTTCTGACTCCCAGGTGCACAACCTAGCACTTCCCCACATTTAATTTTAGTCTCCATTTTCCTGACAATCTTTTGAGAGCCTCCAGATCCCCTTGCAAGGCCTCCCTCCCCTCCCCCTCATCTACCACTGCACCCAGCTTTGAGTCATCTGCAAAGAGACTTATTTCACTCCTGATCCCCTTCCTTATGTCTGAGGCATAGGCGTTGAATAGGAGTGGCCCCAGCACTGACCCCTGGGGTACCCCACTAGTGACATGCCTTGGAGATGAGGCTAACCCACCAGCCACCACCCTCTGAGTATGCTCAGAAAGCCAGTTTCCTATCCATCTTAACAACTGTCTCCCTACTCCCATTTCATTCAGTTTAGCCAGCAGGCCATTGTGGGGTACTGAATCAAACACCTTGCTGAAGTTCAAAAAGAGGACGTCCACTGGTCTACCCCAGTCCAGGGCCCTTGTCACCCAGTCATAGAACTCCACAAGATTCATCCAACTTGATCTTCCCAGGACAAAGCCATGCTGCCTATTGTCCAAATACCCAGTTTGCTCCAGTAACCCCCCCTAGTCTTTCCTTAATGATACCCTCCATCACCTTGCCAACCACCAATGTCAGGCTAATGGGCCTGTAATTTCCCATCCTCCTTCAACCCCCGTGGATTGGCATGACATAGGCTGCCCTCAGCCACTATCGATTCTGGGCTCAGAGATGTTATATTTTGTAATTCTCACAAGCATACTAGCAGACGTCCTGAGGTGCATGATTGCTCAAGGGACTGCTCCGGTCCATAGTAGCTGCTGTTTAAACCCCATTCCACTCTGCGTGATGTGTCACATTCGACCCACTTTCCTGACTGCCTGCTTGCACCGAGTCCTGTTGTCTGGTTGCCAGATCATCAAAAGTGCTGCTACAACTGCGGGTTAGTTGAACAATTCAGTCCCACTCTCTTCTTTAAAGGTTCAGTCTGCCTAGCCATGTGCCTAACTGTGTCTGATCTCTTGTTTTTCATTGTCTCTATTTTTTTCTCTAATTGAAATCTGCTTTGCGCATGTTATGGCTATAAAACCTTGTTTGATGAAGCAAAAGTGGGCCAGCAGTGCACAGAACCAAACTTGTCGGCATGCCTCTCGCTTTTTGCTGCCAGGTAATGAATGGTGAGCCTCAGCTCATTCCGCACAATTCAAATCCCAAATAAATGAGTTGACAACATGACTCCTGTGAGACTACCCAGTGTCACTGGTTATTTTGCTTGTCGGTTTTTGCAATAACTGTATTCATTTATTTGTGATTTTAAATAAAAAAAAATGGATGCAACTATGGCAATACCAAACCAGTAAAATAACCTTACACATCTGGACACCACCATATTCGTGGAATCACCAAGTTTCCAAGGGTTTCCTGAAGGAACCCAACAGAAGCAAAGTTGTTACAAATGTATCACAAATGTAACTGCATATGTACGCTTACATAACCTGTAGAGTGTTCATTACATTTTATTAAATGCTTGCTCATTAACTGTATAGTGAAATTTACTACAGTTACTGATCAACATTTATTATGTTTGCTTGTGCATGCGCAAGAAACATGATGTGGCAACAGAGAAGGGGTTGTGAGAGGTCAACACTGTGGCAGCCAACACCGCACTGCATTTGTGAACTTGGCACTGTTCACCCAATGCAGTCACAGTATCCTGATGACATTGGTTCTGAATAAGTGGCACCAAGTTGAAACAATTTGGCCACTGCAATGAGAGGCTGCCTTGTCATTGCAGCATCAGCCATTCCGCTGCAATCAGGGAGTGACCCATCATTGCAGGGTGGTACCTTGCCTGGTGTAACATGTCCATAAACATGGCAGCAGAGGGAAGGTTGATTGATTGAGGTGCCCAATCCCCCTGTCAGCATGCCCCTGGCCCAGTTAATTTGCCGACAGGGAGCCCATTCCCCATCAGCAATGCCCCCATTTGTTGCATGCCGAGAAGGTGCCACATCCTCGGCATCATGCCCCCCTCAAACAGTCATTATTTACTGATGGGGTGCCCAATCCCCATTGGCTTATGTCCTCCACCCAAAAGGCAGGTGGTACACTGGGAGCCCACCTCAGTGTGCCGAAAGAAGCCTGCAAAAAAAAAACTTTCCTGCAATGTCTTTTTTTTTTCTGTCCCTGAAAAGAAAGAAGAAAATGGTCCCACACCAATCGGGTCCCTCCCCACCCACACCCACCCACCACTGTGCACCCTCCCTACCTCCCCACCCCTGCACCCCATACTTTACCTCCGGAGCTAAGTGCGATGATCTTCAGTGGGCCAGGAACACGTCTGCACTCTTCAAAGCTGACCGCAAGCTGAAAAATGCTGGTATGCTGAATATTTTTCAATTTGGTCATATTGTGGGCACTTTTGTGAATTTTGGGCCCAAATTTTCAACATGGGTTTATTGAGACCCCTTCTCATGAATTCAGTCACTGTCGTGGTGTTATTCGTTATGGAAAGGTGATTTTGCGGTCACTGCGTGGACTCACCTTTCGAGACCGATTCATGTAATGACAAACCACTGTTCATGAGGTGGGCTCTCAAAAAGCCTATGTTGCAAATTTGGTGGAAAAAATCCAAAAAATAACTGTTTTCCTAGCATGCATTGTACAGTTTCCATGCACACGAATTTGTAATATTTCCACTCCAGATTTTCAACATTGGTATTTTTACACACCTCCTTATGAACAGTACAGTGGTCACTTTTCATCCTGGCCAAAATATGTTTTCACACTTCTGGTGTAAAATAACACACGTGGCTGTGGGAAATCAGTGTTTGGGACACAGTTAAGAAAATTGCAGTGACATTGTTCATGAACAGAGGTCCTAAAATGCCTGTGCTGAAAATTTGGTGACAAAAGTCCATAAAATGACTGTGTTACTAGTGTGTGTTGCATAGTTTAAAACATATAATAACTTTGATAATTATAATATTTTCCTCCAGATTTTCAACATTGGCATTTTCCACACCTCCTTCACGAAGAGTACAAGCTGTCATTTCTCATCTTATGCAAAATGTGTTTTCGTACTTCAGGCGCAGAATAGCACGGTTGCTGTGGGAAATCAGTGTTTGGAACTCATTAAGAAAATCACAGTGACACTGTTCATGAGCAGAGGTCCTAAAATGCCTATGTTAAAAATGTAATAATGAAAGTCCATAAAATGACTGTGTTATGAGCGTGCATTGCACAGTTCCCACACACCCTTGTAGCTTCACAAATTTGTTATATTTTCACTCCAAATTTTCAAAATTGGCTATTTAATACATCATATCAGACAGTATGACTGTCATTAATCATCCTAGTCAAAATGTGTTTTGTACTTCCGACACACAATAGCACGGTTGCTGTGGAAGTCAGTGTTTGGGACAGATTAAAAGAAACACAGTGACACTGTTCATTAGCAGAGTGTTAATGACAAAGAAACATAAAATGACTGTGTTATAAGCATTGTATGTTGTGCAATTTCCACACCTCGTAATTTCACACATTTGATAAAATTTCCTCCAGATTTTCAACATTGCCATTTTTTCACACCTCCTTATGAACAGTACAGCTGTCATTTTTCATATCCTGCCCAAAATATGCAGTTACACGTCTGGTGCAGAATAGCGTGGTCGCTGTGAGAAATCAATGTTTAGTACAGATTATGGAAATCAAAGTGACAGTGTTCATGAGCAGAGGTCACAAAATACCTATGCTGAAAATTTGGGGAAATAATTCCACTTAAATGACTGTGTTATATGCATGCATTGCGCAGCTTCCACATATGCTCAGAAGTGCGAACATTTTTAATATTTCCACTGCAGATTTTCAACATTACAATTTCTTCACACCTCCCTATAGATGGTACAGCTGGCATTCTTAACATCCCGCCTGATCTGTGTTTTCATACATCTAGTGCACAATGGCACGGTCACTGTGGGAACTCAAAATTCAGGACACATTAACAACATTGCACTGCCATTCTTCATGAGAAGAGGTCTCAAATGCTTTCATGAGGTGGGGTCACAAAAAGACCATGTTGAAAAATGTGCAGTGCAAATACCAACAAAGGCCCAGGGCATTAGAGTTTCTAACCATAACATCCCACCCTGTACAATACTGACAGGCATCAGAGGTGTGCCTTTGGATTGCCAACTATAATGCTCATGCCATCCCTCCTCCACCCCCCCCCAGCCAGTGACAGGCATCAAGGTGTGCCTTGGACTCTTCAGCCCCAGAGTTCACCCCATTCTCCTGTACTGCATCCATTTCAGCATATGTCCTTATGGAATGTGGTGAGTGTAAAGCCGAACACTCCAAGGCCACATGTCAACACATGTCAGTGTCTGCAGATAGGGTGAGGTGACATGGCATGAACGTCATGGGTGATGACCCAAATGCATACTCCAATGCCTGTCCATCTCTGCAGGGTGGAGGTGGGATTGGTGTGGAGTTCAATACTTCACTGCCATTCCTATTCTGTATCTGTCTGACTCCTGCATTTCCAGTGCTAATGCCAGCAAGCAAACATTCTGCATTGACAAATGCTAGTTACGTGGGAGACTGTGCCCCCACACCACATGCAACCCTCACAAATAATACAATCAACTCTGAGGGGATGACAGTGGGGGAAGGGGGAAAACTCAGGGCGAGGGGGCAACTTGCAGGTAGGATGGAGCAAAGACGGGAGGGTGGGGGAACAACCAGATCCAAACCCAAGTCCACCAGCCATAGCAGCAGTGACGGAGACCATTACACCATATGACCAGCTAGGAACTGCCTGACCAAACAAAGCCCTATAGCCATGTACAGCTGGTGCAGCTCAATATAAGACTCGCTATATACTGATGCTCGCTGTTGTTTTATTTACACTTGCTATTCCCACAGCCTGGTGGTGCTCAGATTGAGTCACTGAATTTGTGTCGCTCAGCTTAACTCGCTCATCTTATGAGATACCATTTGTATTGCTGCTACAGTATGTCTATTAGGGCTGGGTGAAGTGTATCTTCTGCTGGTAAAACTCTGGCAGAATTGTGATTTTGTTTTCATGAGATCTGCATGAAAAGTTTTACATTTTGCAAAAACTGTGATTTGTTATTTCCATCAAATTTAACATGTATTTGTTTGAATTGCACCACATTTGATGTGAAGACTCCACCAATGTCCATGGAGAGGTGTTCCATGTTTCAGTACCTATCTTTAATGGTGATTGAGTGATAAGCCTCCAAATGTTCAAAAATGTTAAAATTTAATTTCACAATTATGCAAATCAAAGACATAAACTACAGAACAGAATATCACAAGCATTGTTAGAGTCATTGTCCCTAAATATTAGACTATAAGGCCACCCCATGGGCCAGCAGCAGAGCCCCATGCTGCCATGCCGATGACCCAGTTCCATAGCAAGCCTGGGATGTAACGTCTGGAGCCAGGCCATGGCTAAGACAGCTGCCACTGGGCAGTGTCTCTTGGTTGGGAAGAGTTAGCAGCAGGTTCCACTAACACAGCAACTACTACAGCTGCACCAATGAGCTTGATCCTGCCAATGGTGAAGCTATGGCTGTGCAAAGCTAATGGAAGTGCCACTCCACCTGGGGAGGTTGGAGGGAACAAATATGAAAGAAAAAATGGTAGCCAAGTGAATTATGGCTAGATTCAGCCTGGTCATGGTATATTTCTGTGAACAGAGTATGTCTCTGAGAGACAAGCTACTGGTGGTGAGAAAACCCAGTATGGAAAACAAGAGGCTATGTGTGCCATCTGTAATCTCCTGCTTATAGGCTGGCCATGTTATAAGCAGCCAAAGATTCCAAACTAACACGACTAATTTAAGTTGAAGTGAGCTTTTGTGAAATTGTGGAATTTTGTGATAATTTTGCTGAAGTCAAGTATATGCATTTTGCCAATTCATATGCCATTGCAGAGGAAGGCAAAGGCTGGGTCAAGTAAAAGTATAGTGCTGGCAAATGTCAGGTCACTAGTTTGAGTGATGAACCATGAAGAAAATCATGGACATTGCTGTGCACTAACATGAATTCTTGCAATATACCAGATAACCACTGGAACTCACTGACTTAATGACTTGTGGTAGCACATGCATGTGCAGCATTGTTTTTGTACAATGTCACCTAATGACTCTTTAACAGAAAGCAGTATATAGTACAGTGGTTTAAGGCACTGAGCTGCAAATCTGGAGACCTGGGTTTGAATCTCACAACCACCACTTGCATACTGTGTGACCCTAAGCAAGTCACTTAACTTCCTTGTGGTCCCAAGTCGCACCTGTAAACAAGCTTTCAGCTTAATGTGTCTCTCCTGGTTAAACAATTGGGAACAATAATAACAACCCTGTAGATAGCAATGTATATCTTTACTGTTTGAAAACAATAGCACCAAGTGATGACAAGCTTTACAACTAGTTGCGACTTGGGCTATTGTGACAGAAGTATCTGGATATCTTTAGTCATGATGGAGCACGATGCTGGGCATCACTGTTACAGAAGTGTTGGAGGGGTATTGCATGGGAATGATGCTAGTGCAGGTAAGGTGATTCATGATATAACATAATGCTGGGCATCAATGTCACAAGAGTCCTGGATGGGCATTGCGGGGCCATGATGCTAGTGCAAGTAAGGTGATTCATGCTGGAGCTTGATGCTGGTCATCACTGTCGCCAGAGTGTTGGAGAGGCATTGCAGGGCCATGATGCTAGTGCAGGTAAGGTGATTCATGATGAAGCTGGGCATCACTGTCACAGGAGTGTTGGAGGGGCATTGCAGGGCCATGATGCTAGTGCAGGTAAGATGATTCATGATGGAGCATGATGGTAACATCACTGTCACAGGAGTGTTGGAGGGGCATTGCAGGGCCTTGATACAAGTGCAGGTAAGGTGATTCATGATGGAACATGGTGCTGGGCATCACTGTGACAGGAGTGTTGGAGGGGCATTGCAGGGCCATGATGCTAGTGCAGGTAAGGTGATTCATGATGGAACATGGTGCTGGGCTTCACTGTGACAGGAGTGTTGGAGGGGCATTGCAGGGCCATGATGCTAGTGCAGGTAAGGTGATTCATGATGCAGCATGATGCTGGCACCACAGTCACAGGAGTGTTGGAGGGGCATTGCAGGGCCATGATGCTAGTGCAGGTAAGGTGATTCATGATGCAGCATGATTAACATCACTGTCACAGGAGTGTTGGAGGGGCATTGCAGGGCCATGATGCTAGTGCAGGTAAGGTGATTCATGATGCAGCATGATGTTAACATCACTGTCTCAGGAGTGCTGGAGGGGTATTGCAGGGCCATGATGCCAGTGCAGGTAAGGTGATTCATGATGGAGCAGGAAGCTGGGCATCACTGTCACAGGAGTGTTGGAGGGGCATTGCATGGCCATGATGCTAGTGCAGGTAAGGTGATTCATGATGGAGCATGATGCTGGGCATCACTGTCACAGGAGTGTTGGAGGGGTATTGCAGGGCCATGATGCCAGTGCAGGTAAGGTGATTCATGATGGAGCAGAAAGCTGGGCATCACTGTTGCAGGAGTGTTGGAGGGGCATTGCAGGGCCATGATGCTAGTGCAGGTAAGGTGATTCATGGTGTAGAATGATGCTAACATCACTGTCGCAGGAGTGTTGGGGTGTATTGCAGGGCCATGATGCTAGTGCAGGCATGATAATTCAGTGGTGATAAATGGTTTGTAAAAGTTAAATCCCACAAATGGAATTTTGGATTATACCTATTACGTGTTCATGAATTTTTGAGCAAATGTTGCCAATTATTAATTTCTAAGGTATCCACAGTAGATTTTAACCTACTAAGCCACATTCATCCTGCTTAATTAGATTCCAGGACATACTTACATTTTGTGTGCATGCCACATCTTGAGTGTATACCTGCAATAGAAATGGAGTTAGAAACATCCAAATATTTTGAACATTTTCAGGCAATTTAACAAATAATTACAGGCACTGGGTCTGAAGAGTGCCAACAAGAATAGTGTCAGCGTGGTGCGTGCTGTAAAATAGGAGCAGCTTTCTTGTAGGAGGGTTTCAATCTCCCCACCTCCCATCTATTGGATTCCAGTTATTTTTGTTCTTAATTGTTTAACCAGGAGAGACACATTAAGCTGAAAGCTTGTTTACAGGTGCAAGTGGATCCCAGGGGAAGTTACAGTTCTGTTGGCCAATATGGCTCCACGTAAAAAGAAGAAATTCTAAGTCCCCAGGTATGCTGAAATGTTGGAGACTAGGATTAGAACCCTGGTCTTTATTGCTTTGGGGTGAGCCATGGGATGAGTCTGTTTAATGTCCCAGCCCTCCACACCACAGGAACAACTCAGCCAGTATCTTGGATCCTGGTGCCCGTCTACTCCTTCAGCACCATGGACAGCAGCCAGGGGAGAGCTTTCAGCTAAGGCTATAAATCCCCAGTCGCTGTCAGTGTGAGCGCCAACCAGACTAGTGCCACACAGTGCTGCGCTATTCTGGTAGCACTCAGTTGATGGGATACCATAATGAATATCGTGACATTTTGAACTTTGTAACTGAGTTTACATAACTAACTACCTCTCTATTTAGCAGTTTCTGAGTCTCTTCCAAGGAAGTATGCATATACATTTTCAGTTGTCTAGCTCCAAAGGTGGCTAAGTTGCAAGCATAGAACTATGTTCAGAAAATTTTGCATGAATAATACATTTCCAGAATCTGAACCGCTCTGACTTCCTGCCCTCTGTGGGCAAGGTTATTGAGAAGGTGGTCATGCTGTAGCTGGATGACCACCTTACCATCCATAACATCTATGATCCTCTCCAGTTGGGATTTAGGAAGAGGCATAGCACAAGAGCCCCTGGTCCAGGTGCTCAATGATCTCCTGATAGCGAGAGACTGGAGGACTCATTCCATCTTAGTCCTCCTCGATCTCTCTGCAGCATTTGACACTGTGGATCATGGCATATTGCTGGAGAGCCTGCAGGTTATCTGTGGACTGTCAGGGACAGTCCCCAGATGGTTCCACTCATTCCTCACTTGTAGATTTCAGAGAGTAGCATAGGGAATTTATTTCCCTAATACATTCTCTCTACCAAGTGGGGTACCCCAGGGCTCTGTGCTTTCACCTGTGTTATCACAGTATATATGCTGCTGTTGCGAGACATTGTAAGGCAGTATGGCTTGAGTTTTCACTGCTATGCAGATGACACTCAGCTATACATGTCCTTTGTACCTGACCAGGATGATGCGGTCTTGGTGTTCAACAACTACCTCGCTAAGATCCAGGACTGGATGGGTGCCAACTGGCTGAAGCTGAACTCCGACAAAACTAAGTTTTTTGTGGTGGACCCAAGTTCGGTAGAGGGTACTCAGCAGGGCAGACCTCTGGGCTTTTGCTTGGTGGTCACTAGCTGATGTCCTCCGAATGGGTGCGGAGTCTGGGTGTTATTTTTAATGAGTGGTCGACACTGAAGTCTCAGGTGTCATCCATCATCAAGACCTCATTCTACCATCTGAGCAATATTGCCTGGATTAAGCACCTGGTCCCACCCAGTGATCTTCTGACATTGGTCCATTCCTTGATTACCACAATGCCCTGTACCTAGGGCTTCCAGTGGCTGATATCCACTGCTTGCAGCTGGTGTGAGAATGCTGCAGCCAGGTTGTTGACTGGGCTTTCTTGAGCTTGCCATGTCACACCTGTGCTGCACAGACTGCAATGGCTGCCGGTTCAGTGGCAGAACACCTTCAAGGTTGGCTTGCTAACCTACAAGACCCTACACGGATAGGGACCAAGTTATCTGCAGGAGCTCCTTTGTCTCTAATGCCCTCTCTGACCACTCCGCTCTACCAAAGAGGGACTGCTGGAAATTCCCAGGGTGCATTTGCTTTTGCAGCTCTGACCCTGTGGAACTCTTTAACTCTTGGGATAAGGGGGTGCCTGACCGTGGAGAGCTTTAAATCTGCTCTTAAAACATTTTTATTTTTTCTTGCCTATTCTGATTATTAATTTGTGGAATCCAGTTATTTTAATTGGTTTTAATTATTTATTGTTCTCTTTGTGTTTTGTTAAATAACTTTGGTATTTTTTTGAACTGCACTTGAAATAAATAACGTTTATTATTATTACTATTGTTATTTATTATGCCTAGCCCCTCATCCAGCTGTTAAACTTGGTATCCATTTAGGACCTCTTCCAAGGAAAATGTAAGCCACATTTCAGATCTCTAGTTATAATACTGATCCAGTTGTGACCAGTTTACAGTTAAACAATTTAGGAAACTTCCCCAGCCCTAATACAGGATGTTTAATAACAGTCCCGTTCCTTCATATTTTATTTCAACAAAATGGCGATATTCGGATGGGAACAGTGAAGCTTGCATTGCAAAGTTTGCCGCTTGTCAGGGTCAGGAAATGTGAAGTGATGAAGAGACAAATCCCGAATGTTAATGCTCCATTTCACTTCATAACATGCTTTTCTCCCTCAGCAGTTTGTGGCACACTGGCGGTTCAAGTCAGGAGCTGTCATTGCCCTAAGAATCAAAGTCACACCCAATAAAGGGCACCAGAAGTGGCTGCTGAAAATGAGTCTAACACAGCTTATTTTAAACAGTGCCTGTTGACACAGTGAAACCAATTCAATGTATTCAAAAACCGCCTTATTTTTTAAAGCGTTGCAGTCTGTAACAGTGCTAGGGTACATACTGTAGGAGTAGGGCAACAGGTCCTGTACATTCCGAGCCTCAATGCCACTCAAGAGACACGCACACACCACTGGAGAAAAAAAAAAACAGAGTTTATGTATTTTTTCAGTCATTTGCTGTTTGTCTCAAAATTCATTTTTTGTTTTATTTTTTTAATAACTTCACCCTGGTATGACCCTAATCTTGCATTCGGAATCATCATGCGATCCCGTACCCCAGTTAACCATTGTTCTCCGGGTTATTGTACAAGTTCCTCATTGGTTCATGTCACTGTGACTCTCCGGTACAGTAGTACAGGGCGGTGTCTTCAGGTTTTAGGCTGGTCATGTCTAAATACAAGAGGCTCTGGGGATTGTCTCTGGAGATGGTGAACCGGCCCTGAACTGAGGCAGAGTAATATTTGGTGGCTCCATTGGGGTTGATAAATGCAACCCAGTCCAGTTCCCTCCCGGGTTGCTGCCGGACCCAGTGCACAGCATAGCTACTAAATGTGAACCCGGAGGCTACACAGCTCAGCCTGAGAGTCTCTCGGGCTTTTCACATCTCCTCGGACTCCGTCAGCATCGGAGTGGACACCTGGAAGAATGCATAAATGTGTTTATTAGTTAAGGGTATATCACAGCTTCACACATTAGTTCTGAAAATAAAGTAAATTAAAAACTCACATTGTAAATATGATAAGCATAAAATATATAAAACTAAAATAATTTGCATCCTCATTACTAAGGAACTCAATTTTGATGATTCACACTCTAAACATGGACCCACCGCTGATCTTCAGTAGAGCGACAGCGGATTCTATTTAAACAGCAACGGGGTCCTTCATTTGCATCTGCGTTCTAATCTGAGTCCGATCTCAACAGGACACTCCTATAAATACTGACCGATCATTGAATCATCGGCTGCATTACAATTCAGTATGCTCTGTCTGTGTGCTGTGATTTCGGAATTACTTGGAAGATGCAGCATCATTAACACTTCTGTTGTTTTTGAGTATTACACAACTGAACGTTTCTACACTGATTAAACACTTTTAGTAAGATTTTCAGTAATCATTATTTTTGTGCCAGGCAACAACTTTTATGGTCAAACACATTTCATTTTAGTTTCCTGGAGAAAAATTATGATATAGTTGAAGATTTATGGGCTGTGGATTATGAAGAAATCTTTGTATTATATTGCAAAAGATTGCATTCTTTTTAACTAGAATTTTATTGACATGAACACCATACAGTGATATTTAAAGCACATTAGATCAGAATGGTATGTGGCCTTTATACACTACAAAATATATTAGTCCATTTAAAATGTTTATGCTCTGGTATCATGCATTATAATAATAATAATAATAATAATAATAATAATAATAATAAATGTCACTGCATGGTCTACTGGTATTCAAATATTTCCCTTCTTAATGTCTTTGCTAGCTGTTTTTATTTGCCCCATCCTGCAGTTGCAAGACTTAACAGAAGTTATCAGATCAGGGTTTAACTGTGTCCAGTGTTAGGTAATTCATTATATCCTCCTGAAGAACCCTCACCCCAACCAGAGGAGGTGTCTCCACTGCTTCCCCCTCTCTGATCCCCATATCCGTGACACTGAATTATGTAGACTTCAACCTAATTATTTAATTATTTTATTCTTTGGTAACCTGGTAGGCCCACTAAATGCAAATGCCTATTTTCAGAGATAACATGGGAGTACTGGGAGGTTAGTGACCTACTCACAGTCACACAGTATGCAAGTGAAGGTTGTGGAAATCAAACCCAGGTCTGCTAGATGTACCAAGCTCACTCACAGCTAATCTAACCTCTTCGCTGTATTGCCAGCCCCTAATGACTTATTGCATGTGTATATGCTATTTGTAAAACTTCTGTTAATGTTCTTCTCTGCCCCCCAGATATCCTGTTTTATCCCCTAGTCCCATTATGAACTTAACCAGTGCCCCCCAACTTCCCCACAACATAATTTGCCAAGCTAGAGCTGCTACAACATTGGCCCATCCAGTGATAGTTCCCGCATTAATAAAGATCCCATGGCAGCAGGACACTCCTCAGGCCTTTGCATGGAATAGAACAATCAAACATAACATTATATGTATCCAAGCGAGGACGAAACACGTGTCTGCTATTCTCAGCCTTTGCTGATTGTATTGTGAGGCCTGTTGGCACCATGCAATTCTGCTTAAAGTTGAGCCAGTCCAAATTAATTCATGGGCATTTGCATATGCTTCCAATGATGCTTTGCATTATTGGGGTATGTGCAGTTTGTATTTTCTTTAAAACAGCAGAGCAATGTAAAAAATGTGCCCTTTCTTGATTGTTTATTCCTGTGCTTTGCTGAGCATGCACAAACATATGAACATACAAAATTTGCCAGCAGATAAAGGCCTAGAAGTCTATCAAGTCTGCTCCAATGTGCAGCTAGCACCCCCTATTCTGCAGCTGCCCCTTCCTTCCACCCTTCCCCTCCATTGACACTCCCCTTGTCCTGTCCAATACCCTTTTGAAACTGTCCACTGTTCTACTGGATACCACTTCTGCAGGTAACGCATTCCTCCCAGCTACCACCCTCTCTGTAAAAAAGTGTCTCCTCATCTCCCTCCTGAACCTTCCTCTCTCCAGTCTCATATCATGGCCCCTGGTGTCCCTCCCCTCCTTACTTTGAACAGCCCCTCTGTACCTGTCTTGTTTATTCCTTTCATATACTTAAAGGTTTCAATCATGTCTCACCATCCCTCTTCTCCTCCAGTGAGTACATGTTCAACTCCCTCAGCCTCCTCTCATATGCTAAGTCCCCCAGTCCCTTGGTCATCTTTGTCACCTTGCACTGCACCCCTTCCAGTAACTTAATGTCCCTCTTCAGATACTGGCACCAGTACTGCACGCAGTACTCCAGGTGCGGTCTAACTAATTACCTATACAGTGGCAGAATCACCTCCTCCCTCCTCATGGATATACCCCTTGCAATGAAACCATGAAACCCAGCATTTTGTTGGCCTTTGCAGCTGCCTTCCTACATTGTGCTGAGTTCATTGTTGACCCTGTAATGAGCACCCCCAGATCCTTCTCCTCCTCTGTCTGGGCTAGCTGCACTCCTCCCAGCTGGTAACTCCTACTTGGGTTCTTCATCCCAAAATGCAGCACCTTGCACTTTTTGGCATTAAACCCAGTTGCCAGATGTCTGACCAGGTTTCAAGCTTTTTGCCAGATCATTCTGCAACCCTGCCATCCCTCTAGGTCATCCACCACCACTCCCATCTTGGTATCATCAGCAAACAGACTGATCTTGCTCTTGATGTCCAATGATATGTCTGCAATGAATATCCCAAACAACACTGGTCCCAACACCGAGCCCTATGGAACACCGCTCATCACTACCCTTGGGTGTGAGAGCTCCACACCATCACCACCACCCTCTTTTGCCTTCCCTGAAGCCAGTTCCCTTCCCATCTCACCAGCTTTGCACCCACCCCAATGCCTTCTAACTTACTTCCCAGCCTGCCATGTGGCACCAAGTCAAATGCCTTACTGATGTCCAGATACAGGACATCTACTGCATGACCCCTGTCCAGTTGCATAGTTAGCCAGTAATAGAACTCCAGCAGGTTGGATTGGCAGGATCTGCCACCTATGAAGCCATGCTGTCTGCTGTCCTGTAGTCCTCTGGCCTCTAGGAGGCCACGAGCTCTCCTTCAGGATAGTCTCCATCAGCTTACCCACAATGGATGTGAGACTCTCTGGTCTGTAGTTCCCTGGTTCATTCTTGAGTACGTGTACATGTACCTAGTACTCTTTCCGCCAGCAATGTACTATCACCCTGTAATGTGCTCCAGTTATCCTTTGTGTTTGTTTACATTTCATCCACCTGCTGCATTGACAGCAGTAGTACTAGATGGCAGCTGCCATATTTTCTGTGGTGCTACAATGGTCATAACAGATCACTTCCTGGGTAGGTAGTGCTGCTGCTTTAAAATTTGGCTGTACGGCCAATATCCTCCAGGATAACCCATACCCCAGTGCATTTGCTCTGGGGTTCTTTTATATAATGTAATAATATACATTTCCAACACAACAAAAATTAATTGCACCACAGCCCACTACCTGTAGTTACCATGTCTTAGACAAGATTATAGAAACAGACATTTTCTGACTGCTTGCTGACAGTACATCACCTTTAGCCTGTCTCTATTCATTACTTCCACAGGACCCTTTTTAAAATACTGGATCCAGCATTGTCTGTATCTTCGGGTGCACTGTACTCCCATTCCCCTTGTGCCTCCCCCACTTTTAGGGGTTGCACCAGTATTTGCTGTAAAATTGGGGTCCCCTCCCTATTGTCTAGAAGCATAAAATGCTGTAACCATTTGCTGTTAAATTTACCTTTCCGCAGTGTCAAAAGGGCTGGAATTTGTATTTATTTATTTAAAGGTTTTACATAGGAAGAACATACTACCAGTAAGCTCATTTCAGATGTGTCCTGGGGGGAGGAGAAACAGAGTGGGAGTACAGATATATATATTAAATACAGCATTTGAGAATTAAGAATACAGAAAATACAGCTTGAATACACAAAATCAAATTCAGAATAGGGAAACTATACATAAAATGTACAGCAAAACTAAATATATATTTTACAACATGAACAATCTCAGATTTTCAATTATCTGCATTTCACATTATATAAATATGAATACAGAGACATTTCTGAGGTAAAGGTTAAGAAGAGAATTGTAGGCCTATAGCTGGAAAACACTAAAGAGGGTATAAAGAGACAGAAGATGAGCAGGGGCAGATGAGGGAGGGATTAGAAACAGGTGCAGGGAGAGTGGAAGTGGTTTTAATAAGGTCAATTGAAAACCTAGGAGAGGGGTAAAATGTATGTGGCATGGGACGGAGTTCCACAGACTTGAAACCTGTAGGAAAAGGTGACCTGACCTGCTGAGAGGTACAGTGAGGGATGGTTAAAGAGAGGTCAGAGTTTCTGTGTGAATAAGAGAAGAAGGAAGGGAGAGAGAGAGGAGGAGAGAGAAGGAAGGGACTGGGACCAGAATTTGACCAAGAAGCTGGTGCCATGTGAGCACCATCTTTCCTCAAGGGAGGGAGGGACAGTGATTTGTAAAGGGTACAGTAGTGAGTGCGAGGGGACAGTCAAGGTGAAGCAGCAGAAAGAGTGGAAGAGATAATCCAGTCTAGTTAAGGAGGAGGTTGGCATGGCACTGCATACAATATCCCCATAATCGAAGATGTTGGGATCATTTTCTGTATAATGGACCTGTGAGCTGGTGGCTGGATGCAGCCCTAGTTGCGGAACAGGGCACCCAGTCCAGGGTCCAATTTCTTATTGATTGTCTCTTATATGTACAGAAAAAGTGAGGTGTTAGTCAAGCCAAACACCAAGGTATCTAAAGGAGAAACAGTCCTCAAGCATTTTCTCAACTAGGGTGGAAGAAGGGCAGCAGGAGTCAAGAGAGCTGCCTTGTGCCCAAAGTCATGGACACTGTTTTTATGCAAGAAGATGATTTGAGCAGAACCACAGCTGAACATTCTTGAAGTCATCTGAAGTCTGGTTGCCACATCAGTGATGGAGGGCCAGATGCATACAAGTTGGTGTTGTTTGCATACATATGGATAGATGTGTATGGGCAGGCAGAGGGCAGGTCATTTAGGAAGATTGAAAATTAGCAGGGGGCTAAGGATGGTGCCTTGAGGAACACCAGTGGTTATTGAGAGGGGGGAGAGAGGAGTTGCCAATCCAAACAGATTGTGACCTACTTACTAAGTAGGAGTGGAACCAACTGGTGGACTCAATGGAGAGCCCTACATTGGAAAGATAAAAGAGGAGCAGGGGATGTGACACAGTGTCAAAAGCCTTTGCTAGGCTGATGAAGATTGTGGAGGTGATGTGTCCCTGGTCCATGCCTGTTTGGATGGAGTCAGTGATCTTCAACTGTGAGGTGATGGTAGAATGGGATCTCCTAAAGCCAGACTGATAAGGAGTGAAAAAGGAAGTTGAGTCAAAGAAGGAGGAAAGCTGAGATAGAACTAGACATTCCTGCAGTTTAGTGAAATTGGGAGGAGGGAGATTGGGCAATGGTTTTCAGTGGAGGTGGGGTCACCTCCTTATGGAGGGGGACAACAGTGGCATGTTTCCACTTAGCAGGAACAGTAGCAAGGGGGAAAGAGAGATTTAGAAGAGAGGCAAAGGGGGGCAATGGAAGAAGTGGATCAATAGAGCATTTTAGCATCCAGCCGTCAGGGGCATTTGCCCTTTGTGCGGTTAAGTGAAATAAGAGTATTGAAGACTTCCTCAGGGGTAGCTGGGATGAAAGCAAAGGAATGTGAGGAGGATGGAGTTTGGGAAATGGGAGGACAGGATTGGCAGGAACCGGGGAGAGAGGACAGCAGGGATGACACACAGGTGGAAGAAGGAATTGAACTCTGTTGCTGCAGATTGAGGGGCTGACAAAGTGCTGTTTCTAGTGTTGATCACAGGTGTGGGGGCATAGATTGAGGGTGGAATAATGAATTACCACTTTCCAGAACTTGGAGGGTGATTTATATTTGTAAGGAAGGTGTCCTTAAAGTATTTTTCCTTAGCATGTCTGATTGCCCTGGTACAGGCATTTCAAAGCATTCTATTAGCCAGCCTGGTGACGCAGAGGTTGAGGTGCTGGCACATTACCTCGAAACACACCGTGACCCAGATTGGCAGGGAAGGTGAAGGATCGAGCATCCAGAGGACTGCTCTCCTCTCTGGGGTGGGCTGGGAGAGTCCTCACTCTGTAGCTGCCCCTGTGGAGACAAGGGGCAGTTCAGATGCAACGCGAGGAAGGGAAGCAGAGGAAACACAGAAAATGGTGCCTCCACCTACCGGATGATGGCCACCTGGACCAATGCCTCCTGGAACTCCATCAAGCTGACCAACCTCAGTAGCACCCAAGGCCAATGCCGTTGGCCACCAGGCCTTTCTACAAGGAAGAGGAGGACCCACCCAATGAAGGATTACGTCGGGTTACCCATAGGTGGCTGTGATGTGGGGTCGGGATCGCGTAGGAGTAATGGAGGTGAGAGTCCATGGTAATTGGCCTGAAGGAGTGATAGGTGGGGATACAGGGGAAATTGATAAATAATACAAACAAATATATAAAATAAATTGTTCTATATTTCTGGAAATCTGTGGGAAGGCTGGAAGATTTGTGAGTCTTCCATGCTTGGTGTCTTTCACGAAGACTGGCTAAGAGGTCAGCAGAGACCCAGGGCAGGTGGTTACCATGCATGTGGATTCCTCTCGGTGGTGTATGCTTATCTCAGAAGGAGAGAAAGACTGACTTGAACTATGCAATAGCAGAGTCAATGGAGGGAACACCGGTGATAAAGGACCAGTCTGTGTTAGCCAAATCGTTTAGGAGAGAAACAATATCTAGAGAGTTATAGGACCATAGCAGCAGTGTTTTTTTTGGGGGGGGGTTTAGGGCAGTGGATTTTCCAAACTGCATGGATTAGGTGGTGGTCACTGTGACAGAAATGGGAAGGAAGAAGTTAATGGTGGATTCTATAGTTGCATTGTTTAGCTGTCTGGGGAAAAAAAACACAAGCTGGAATTCCACACGCTGAAATTCCACTGTCCCCAGCTTCTGCTTGGTGGGTCATAACTCAGAGTGGACATGTCCACACACAGACTCTCAGTTTAAATGGATTGGATCATTCAAATATAAACCCAAGGTTAAGGATGAATATTAGTGGACAATGATAGGTGTGCAGTCTGACTGGACAATTAAATACATACACTATAGATGGTGCATTCAAAGGAAATAAGGAATCACCTATTCTCAGAAGAGTATATAAGATGCTGAAAGACAGTGAGAGGTGTTGTTGGTTACTCTGGGAGTTACTCTTGGAGCTGGAGGGAGAAAAATAATCTAGGAGCCCACCCTTCTAGCTATGTCCATGGGAGCTGGCAGATAGCATAGTGTTCATTATTTCTTGAAAGAATAGGGAAGGGTAAGTGTAATACTAGCACATATCTCAGTAATAGCTTTTTTTCTGTTGCAGCTGTTATTTTAAAAACATTTGTTTACTTTTCCTCTATCAGTGTTATTCTATTGTGTTGAAAATATATATCCTGTAATGCTCTGTTCATTTTCTGTTAAGTAAAAGCTATTTATTTACTCAACAGTTGTGATTGTGATGTAATTTTGAAGGTAATACATGGTTTCCACTGCTGAGGTAAACTCTGTTTAGCATCCGCCATCAGAAAACACACTACCAGACATTGATTTGTTGAATTGCACATTTGACTGCCAGTTCTGTAAACATGGTGGTGGGTGCTGGAGCAAACTCCAGCTGGTGGCAGCGAATACCCAGGACAGACACCTCTCTAAAAGCTGTTCCAGCCCAGAGAGAGAGGTGGGTCACTTAATGAGTCCGGGAGTAGATCAGTCATTATTATACAATGTGGGTGGGAAGATAGGACCCAGTCTATCAGAGAGTGGCTGAAGGATTTTGAATTTAGATAGGAGGGTTCATTGAGCAGTTGAGTAAGGTTTAGGACAGCTATGTCTTGCCAAATTTTGGATTGAGAAGGGGTGAGACAATTTACTTTGAAATCACCCAGGACATGGAGTTCGCCACTAGCCGCATGTGTTTGTAGGATGGCTAAGAGGTCAGCAATCGAGGATATTGCTGCACTGGGGAAGCAGTAGGAGCCCACGATGAAGATAGGTAAGGTGCAAGGAAAGGTGAGTTTCACCAGCAGAGACTCGAGTGTCTGAGGGATGGATGGATGCAGCAAGTGTCGAGGTGAGTGTGAGGGAAGAGGCTACATACATGGCTAAACCTCCCACCTTACCGTTTCCAGGCCAGTCCTGGGGGATGAGGCAGTATCCAGGGATAAAGACACAGTCATTTTGGATGTGAGGTTTTAGCCAAGATTCTGTAATGATTAGAACATCAGGTCTGAGGAAGAGGGCTGAGGGTTGGAGCAGCTACACTTTATTGAGGAGGCTCCTGATGCTTAGGTAAGCCAGCCAATGACCTTGAGGAAGATGCAAGGATGTGGCGGGGAGAGGACTAGGATTGGGTTCAATGTCTCCTGCTAATAGTAGTATCAGTATTAGCATAAGCTTTAGAGGGGGTGCCAGGCAATTGCGGTTGGAAGAGTGGTGGGGGAAGGAGGAGACTAAAGGGGATCCAGTGATGGAATTTAGGGGAACCAGTCCAGCATGGAAATGGGAGGCTGAGTATTGAGGGGCTTATGTGACAAGAGTTGTGCAGGCAAGAGTTGGGCAGTGGTGGGAAGGAGGAGGTGCAAAAGGTAGGTGGGAGAATGAGACAGCGGTATGCAGATTTATTTGCCAGAGAGATTTGTATGGAAGAGGGGGGGAAGAGATGGCAAGGGAAATAGCAGAGGGAAAATAAAGATACTGAGAGGGAGCATGATGGAGAGGAGAAACCAGGTGAAAAGTGCAGAATGGGGGTGAGATAATAACAACAACAAAAATGGAAAGGGACCTGGGGGTAGTCATATCAGATGACCTTAAGGTGGGCAAGCAATAGGAGAAGGCAATAAGAAGGGCTGATGGGATACTGGGATGCTTAGGAAGAGGCATCACCAGTAGAAAACAAGAAGTTATTATCCCTCTGTACAGACAGCTGGTGAGACTCCATCTGGAGTACTGTGTCCAGTTCTGGAGACCCCATCTCTGCAAGGACATAGACTGGATGGAGGTTATCCAGAGGAGAGCAACTAAAAATGGTGCAGGGTCTGCACCAGAAGACAAATGAAGAGAGATTAAAGAAGCTTATTATGTATACACTCGAGGAGAGGAGGGAGAGGGGGGACATGATAGAAACTTTCAAGTACATCAAGGGAATCAATGGCATCCAAGAGTGTAGCATCTTTTAGAAAAAGAGATGTGCAAGAACAAGGGGGCACAGATTGAAGATAGATGGGGGACAGCTCAGAGGCAATGTGAAGAAGTAATTTTTCACAGAGAGGGCTGTGGATACATGGAACAGCCTTCCTGAGGAGGTAGTGGAGTCAAAACAGTGGGGAATTCAAGAATGCATGGGACAGACATAAAGCAATTCTACTGGGGGTAGGATGAAGTAGACTGTTGGTTAAGTAGGATCTACCATCCTATCCACTAGGTAGGAAATGGGCAGACTAGGTGGGCCAAGTGGTCTTATCTGCTGTGAAATTCTATGTTTCTATGCTTCTATGTTTCTTTCTCCTATTTTTTAAGAAGTAAATGCTTGGTGTGTTTTTCTTATTTTATGTGTATGTGTTTTTTTTTCCCTTGCTTGCCTGGGCAATCTACAGGAAGACATTTACTATTGCAAGGGGTGGCTTACTTCTTAATGCTCATGTGTGCGCTAAAAAAAAGAGCAAGAAATTTATACTTCTGGGTGGGGAATGGAATTAAAGTGTACCCTGGCAGAGACAAACTTTGACTTCTGCTAGGGTACACTTTAATTCCTACGCCAGCAGTATTTATTTTTTGTAGTGCACACAGCTGTCAAACCTTGAGGTATGTTCTAGAGAAAACTTGAAAACAGCATCAAAGCTCCCCTCTGTGTAATATTCTAATTACTTTAAAAAGTCATCTAAATGTAACAGTTGAAGTTTGGTTAGAAAATGTCAAAAAAAGGCTCCTTCAAACTAAATGCCTGCTTCATTTTCAGTGTTTTGCTGTGGTTTTCTGTCCCAGACTAATTACTGCAGAAGATGGTGTTGCATAATGTTTTTGGTCCCTTTAGAAAGCTGTCTCTGGAAGTCTGAAGCTCAGCAATACGATACAGAATACTTCACTTCAGATTTCCAGAACCAGTTTGTAAAGGGAGCAAATTATGCAACACCACCTTCTGCAGTTATGAGTTTGGGACAGAAAACAACAACAAAAACTAGAAATAAAGCAGGCCTTTAGTTTGAGCCTTTGAGGGAGACTTTTGTGCATTTTGTAATTGAACTTCAACTTACTTTTAAACGACATTTAAAATATATTTCAGTTTAGGGCATCCCATCCATATTTTTATCATCTAGTTTAGGCTAAAACATTTAAAATCGTAAGACTGGCAGGGCAGCACATAAGCCGCTGAGATGCAACTCAGTCATGCTTCACAATGAAGATTACAATGGCAAAGCCGAATATTTGCCAGCAGATCTGCCTTTCTCTGTCTTTCTGTGACATAGTACAAATCAGAACAAATGGGACCAAAAAACAAAACCAAACATTCACAGACACATAATGACTCGAACTCTGTTTCTTATTTAATTTGTCATGGGGCTATTTAAAGCAAACTGCGACAACCAATTCAATGTAATATTATCATAGAACATGTTACATTACACTCGAGTAACATCGAACATCTATATCTACAGGGTACCCTTACCCTTTCTTTACATGTCTTCAGATAAAGGAGTTTATATTTAACAATTCATTCAGCAAATTCATCTGTAGTAGACCCTTGTACTATAGAAACAGCACCTACCTACAGTAATAATCACTTCATTTTTTATCAAGATTATATTCATTTAGAGGTCAGACTTTTATATCTGTATTTCAGCTAGCACAGCTACATGATTAGATCGAGTGGAGTATAATTTCAGCCACATCCTGTTGTGAGTTTTTTACTGTTTCTCTGGTATACCCCACCCCCGTAGCCCAGGCTGCATTTACTGTGTATTCCTCAGAGACAGGACAAAGGCACTGCAGTACAGCCTAGATGCTACTAAAGATAAAGAGCTGAGCTGTGGAAATAAGTCAGTTGTCACGGAGGCTGTCATCTTGGCAGAGCCAACAAATGGTGACTGCTGCATGCACTTTTTTTAATCTCCTTGTATCTTTTTTTTGCAAGATATTTAATAAATTCACGATGAAAATAAGTTCTGTGTCTTTTGTTGATTGTGTGTTTTTTTCCTGAGTGGCTTGATGTGTGAAGATATGAAATATATTACTTGTTTTTGGAGGGAAAAGGGCTACATGTATACGCACACACCGACACACAGTTTGGGGGGGTAAATAATTCTACATATACATTGATATTATTGCATGTTTCATTCAGATTTCATTGGAAGAAAATGAAATCCTGCTTTACATTTAATTTCATGCTTTGCCTGGCCTGGTTGGCAAACATCCTGGCAGACTAACACAGGCGCATAACGCAAGTTAGATTGCAATATCACACAGCCACCAATGAACAAAATGTAAGCGCAGCAAAGAGAGGAACGGACTCTGTGTGACCCCCCTACTGTGTTTTATACCTGCTGGTTCTCTCATTTCCCCTGTAGTCTCCATTGTTTGCCAGTTCCTGAAACAGGCAGGGAGACACCAATGCAAGAGGCACATCGAAGAATGCCCCAAGAGAAATGTAAACTGCTATGGTGCTAAGTTCTTATGTTAATGGTATGCAGCTGGAATGGAGAGTCCTAGACTTGTCCCTATTATTTATGACTTGGTAAGCAATTTATACCACTAGGGACCATACAGCAAGCCCTCAGGCACAGCATCCTCTCTTGTTTTCTTTTGTATCAAGATGGGGCTGGCGGAGTGTGTGGCAGATTTGAAGGGACAGTTTCAAAGTTTGTCAGTTTCCCCAGGCTTGTTGGGGGAGGAGACTTACAAAGAGGTGAGAGAGTTTCCAGCTGGTCTGTGGTGACAAAGTTACTGTAGCGTGACACTTCAGAATACTGGCAGGCTGGCAGTATAGCCTAGAGGTTAGAGTAATGAGCTGTGAATGAGCTTGGTACATCCAGCAGGCTAGACGTGGGTTTGATTCTCACAACCTCCACTTGCATACTGTGTGATTCTGAGCAAGTCAGTTAACCACCCAGTGTGCCCCTGAAAACAGGCACTTGTGCTTAGTGGGCCTTACCTGGTTACCAAAGACTAAAATAAATAAACAAACCAGAAGCCACTACAGCAAAACAAAGAGGTCCCTGTCAGAGGCTGAGCGCAGCAGGGTTAATTACTAATTTCTTAGCTTTATCACTCATCTTTCAGGCAGGCTATCCTTGTGCAGTTGCACTTATGTTTGTGTGTGCCTGACTGCAGCAGTTCTGAAAGGAAAGGGCCAGGTGCAAGAGTGCAAGGTTGGGGGGGCACTCACTTCTGTGGCAAAAAAGTGATCTCTACAGACAAAGTATGGGGTTTATGTAATAGATAACCCACTCTTAGGTGTGCAGTTGCGCTCTGATATATGCACGCCATGGTGTGGGTTGTATGTAGGAGTGCCTCAACCACCCAAGGTGTGCGTATATCAGAGCGCCACCGCACATCCTAGAGTGGGTTATCTGTCTTATAAAATGGCAAAATTGTTTTTTGGGGGGTAAAAGTGCAGGTGTCGGTCGCACTCTGATATACCCACGGTCAAGTGGTGCTCAGACTCCAATAAAAGAGCAGCAATTTCCCTACCCATTTTATAAATATTAATTACCGTGGTGGTTATATTTCACTATAAATCCGGCATACAATTGCCAGTTGTATGGTTGGTAGAGTAGAGCTACCATTTAAAAAAGTTTTGATCTCTTTCTTTCTTGCTTCCTTCTTTTGTGTTTTGATTTGTTTTATGGATTTGTTACTAATTTCCTTATTTTCAGAAATATGGTGTCATGATATGGGTGTATTAACACACATTTCTGTTCCTTTCTCTCTCCTGTCATTCCCTTTGGTGATAGCAAATGTCCAGAGGTGTTCAAATAATAAAAATTAAACATGTTAGCACCCCACTTATGTTGTCTGCATGTTTTTTTTTCAAGATTTTAAGTCAGTAATAGATACAGTATAGCACAACACAGCAATCTGTACTTTTATTTAATCACTGTCTCCGTTTTTTTTCCAGCACAGTTTCAGTTGCTCATGCTGTCCATTCCATTTGGTGGCGACAACAACTCCTTGAAGCCAGTGCTGACTCAGCCTACAAACTACTGTGGAATTTGACTTTTGAAATTCTGTGTAGCAATGCGTAGTTTATCATATCGTGTCATACCTTGAATGCTATAAGCAGTGAAGGTAATTTATTGTGGTCGTTATGTAGAATGTGGTTACATTCAGCTGACTGAGTGAAATGTGACCCACCACGGCATTTCAACACTGAGTATAATGCTAAAAAAAAGGACTGTTACTGCTCCCTATCAGCAAAACTCTACTCCTGGTGTTCATGCAAATGCCACACACAGTGGTCTCCATGAATGGCAAGGGGCCAGCAAAAAAAGTTCACAAAAACAAATGAAAAGGAGATGGCTCTATTAGGACATTGTTTACTATCAGTAGACAGTCAGCAATGCCATGCAAAGACAGTTGCAGCTGAACATTTTATTCAAGAAATATTTCAAGTTTTGTACGCACGAATTATATGAACCTCTGCAGAAAAAAATAATTAAAAAAAACTTCCATCAAGTGTGTATCCTGAAAAAATAAACAAAATAAAAAATAACGACAACCGAGCAAGGCAAACAAGGGCATAACTGTACTGCATGACCTTCAAACAACCAGAACTGCAGGCGGTGAGTTTTATCTTGTTGAATAAATGGACACTCAGAGTTCTGCAGTAAAGTGTTGTCTGTGTATGCATTTTTTTAACTACATTACGTGTGGATCATTGCTGACTTGGAAAGAAAAGTAAGCACTGCTTGCTATCAATATTTGTTACCTTGTTTTTCTTTTGTAACAAGGTAAGGCCCACTAGGCACAAGTGCCTGTTTTCAGGGGCAATCAGGAAGCACTATGGAGATCAAGTGACTTGATAAGAGTCACACAGTATGCAAGTGGAGGTTATGGGAATTAAACTCAGGTTGCTTGATGTACTAAGCTCATTCAAATCTCATTACTCTAACCAAACATTTACTTATACCTGTCATTACCTGACCAAACCCTGACCAAATTCAATTCTCGTTATGCCCTTGCTTGCAGTGTCTTTTTGGCAGCCACCTGTTCCTGGATAGAGATTATAGTTACGATCTTCAGATAATCTCATGCCCCCCCCCCCAATATTGTCCTTCTGATCTGAATTATAACAGGTTAATTTGTAGGTTGTAGTTTGCCCCTCTTATGTGCTTCTAAGAATGTCAGCATTTATCTTGTATGCAGACTGCACTGATATAAGAGAATGGAGATCGTTTCTTTGGTGGATTTTGCCATTGTCTAGACAACACAGACCATTGGGCTCCACCCTCAGTGTAATCTACATACCATTGTGTCTTTTTATTTATGTATTTCTTTTTTAAATATTCACAACAGTTATTTTGACCAGAAAAAAATTAACAAGATTAGCCACTGGAAATGCAGGGACACACCATTCATGGACTTCTGGCAGATGACTTGGTAGAGACGGCACTACCAGCTGTTTCGTTTTGGGAACTACGACTGCACCGGGGAGCAGGCTCTTACATGTAGGGCTGAATCATCGTTTCTCTCTACTGATAGATGTACAGCTGTTTCGTTTTGGGAACTACGACTGCACTGGGGAGCAGGCTCTTACATGTAGGGCTGAATCATCCTTTCTCTCTACTGATAGATGTACAGCTGTTCCTCTTCTGACTCCTCGCTAAATTCATTATCTGCCTCAGTGAACTCTTCGATCAAAGGTGCTAACATGTAAAAAAACAATGTCTTGAGGTAGAGAGAGGGAGTTACTGATGTCATAGCGATCAGTAAGGCACGCAGAAAACATGGCAGAAAAAAGTTACAAGGATCACAGTTCTCTGAAGCCTGCAGCGTCAACACATTAACAAAACTCAAAAAAGACAAGAGCCATAACTTTTCTACAACACAGTTTAATGTCAAGACCATTTAATGTCAAAGGAGGGTGCAAGAGCATTAAGAATACAAAATTCATTTCCTATCTCCTTTAAATAAGTATTTTTCTATACTGTGCTGTTATTCACTTTTTAGAGTATTATGTATATTTTGCTGTTGTATAGGTGGAATCCCAGGGACTATAATCCACCAGTCTCCAGGTTTTCTCTCTCACTTCCCATCTGAGCCAGCACAGATGGATTGATCGGAGGAGGGCAATGAAGAACCCTATATGTACTGGTACCGACAGTCTCCCAGAGGGGAAATAGAAATTTTGTTTTTATCGAGAGCTGCTAACTCAGTGGATGGCAACCCTGTAAACAAATTCAAAGCCAGCAGGACCACAAAGCAAAACTTCACTCTAGAAGCAGCAGGTCTGAGTGCAAATGACACCGCTGTGTATCTCTGTGCGTGGAGTATCATGCTGTCAATACCGAGTCAGAGCACTTAATTTGTAATGGGGTCACTAGATTAAAATGTTTCTTTGCCTGGTCCTGGTCTCTCTCTCTGTCTCACTCTCTGGGCTGATAGGGAGTTTCCTCTCTGAGATGGGTCCCAGTTCAGATGAAAGGACCACCTACAAGTCTGGGTGCACAGGACACAGTTTTGGAACTGGGGGAAGGGATGTAAGAGGGAAGATGAGAGCTTGGTCCACCTGTCCAGTCAACAGCTGAGAGGCATGGTGCCAACTGAAGAGAGGAGAATACATGATCCTCTGACACTAACAGTACCAGCAAACTACAGTCCAGGAGGGGGGATAGAAAGAGAGATTAAACAAGACTAGGACACTTGGCGGCTGCAACAATCAGGGATCACCCATCATCACACCGTCAGCTTGTCCTCTGCACTTTGAGACCCAGTGGAGAGGAGGATGGCTGATGCTGCAATGATAGGCGTTCCCTGATTGAGGTGGCCAGTTCGTTTCAGGTTGGTGGCAGCTTACTGAACTAGTGTCACCAGCAGCCTGCCACCGCATTGGTTACAGACAGCCAAGCCCAGAAATGCACTGGTGGCATTGGCTGCCACAGTGCCACACCTCCACAACCAGCTTCTCTCTAAGCTGCCACATAATGTTTCTTGCGCATGTGCACAAGCAAACATTAAAATGGTGAAATCCTCAATTGACATTGGTGCTGTGTTCACCTATATGATGCATTTGTAAGCAAAATAGTGTACACAAAATACTAATTTGTGATGAGACTTCAGAGGTGCTATCCACACTAATTTAAAAAGCAGATAAAACATTAAAAAAGTTGCTCAGTCAGCTTCATCCAGAGGTTTAACTAAGAATTTTGTTGTATTTACAAAGCTAACATATGTGAACAGCCTGCCTGAAAATAGAGAAGGCAAGATCAGTGTTTAAACATTGCATGCAGCAATACAGCTTCAAAAGGGTGCAATGCAGTCCAAAACATTGTCTCCATATGCTGCAGCTTTTTTAAAAACTACAGCACCTTTCTCATTTTTACAGCTGCACTGTGACAGCTATGCTGACCTTTTCAAACAGAGATGGAGAGGGAGCAGGGTCAGAAAGTATGTAACTGGTCAGAGTCAGATGCATATTACCTTCTGGGCAGTGAAATGTCATTGAAACATAGAAACACAGACTATGACGGCAGATAAGGACCACTTGGCCAACCCAGTCTGCCCATTTCCCTGCCTATTGAATAAGCTGCATGCCCTAGTTAACCAAGAGCCTATTTCTTCCTACACTCCTCTAGAGTTGCCTTATGTCTAGTCTGTCCCATGCATTCTTGAATTCTCCAACTGTTTTTGACCTCATGACTGCCTCTGGAAAGCTGTTCCATGCATTCACCACCCTCTCTGTGAAAACATACTTTCTCATGTTACCCTTGAGCCATCCCACTCTATCTTCAAATTGTGCCCCCTTGTTCTTGACCACCTCTTTTTCTGAAACATGCAACCCTCTAGGACTTTGCTGATTCCCTTGATGTACTTGAAAGTTCCTATCATGTTCCCCCTCTCCCTCCTTTCCTCCAGGGTATACATATTGAGCTCCTTTTGTCTCTCTTTGTATGGCTTCTGGTGCAGACCCTACACCACTGCCCTACTCTGAACTGCCTCCATCCTGTCTTTGACCTTGCAGTGATGGGGTCTCCAAAACTGCATGTAATACCCCAGATGGATTTCATCAATTGTCTGTGCAGAGGGATAACAGCTTCCTGTTTTCTACTGGTGATGCCTCTCCCTATGCCTTAGCCTGCCAGTATAGCCTAGAGGTTGGAGGAACAAGGTGTGAACAAGCTTGGTACATCCAGCAGACCAGGCCTGAGTTTGATTCTCACAACCTCCACTTGCATACTGTGTGACTCTGAGTAAGTCACTTAACCACCCAGTGCTCCCAGGTCACCCCTGAAAACAGGCACTTTTGCCTAGTGGGCCTTACCCAGTTACCAAAGACTGAAAAATAAATGCATCCCAGTATCCCATCAGCCCTCCTTACTGCCTTCTCTCATATTGCTTGCCCACCTTAAGGTCATCTGATATGACTACCCCCAGGTCCCTTCCCATTTTTGTTGTTATTATCTCACACACCATTGTGTACTCTTCCCCTGGGTTTTTGTTTCCCAGGTGCATTACTTTGCACTTCTTTGCATTGAATCTAAGCTGCTATACAATTGACCATTCCTCCAACCTTGCCAAGTCCCTTTGCATCCTTTCCACGACAGCTTCTGTATCAACACTGTTGCAGATCTTTGTGTCGTTCTGCAAAGAGACATACTTTTCCTTACAGTCCCTCTGCAATGTCACTTATAAAGACATTAAAGAGGACCTGTCCCAGTACTGAACCCTGTGGTACCCCACTAGTAACCCCACTTTTTTCAGAGTGATCTCCGCTGACTATTACCTTCTGTATCCTGTCGTCCAGCCAATGTTTTACCCAGGCTACCACTTTGGGACCCACTCCATGTCTGGCTAAGTTGTAAAGGGTAAACTTCCTGTTTGTTAGACAGCTAGGTTATTCCAGAATTAGATTTCACAGAGACAAAGATAAAGGGGTTGGTTTGGGCAGCTACAGAGGCAGGGAACAGAAGTGAACCTAACTGCATTTTAGAAAATGCAGTTCCCTTTAGTATAGCACCCAGACCTCTCAACCTCTTAAGCATTACAATTCATAACACTGGTCTTTAAAATTCAGAGCAAATGGCCAGAATGGGTGAAATGTTCTTATTTTAAAGAATATTATGTCTACAAATAGTAGGCCTTATATTTGTTGTACTAAGGAATGTTACCATGCCAGCTTTAATTTTCACCTGGGTGGCCGTTGTATCAGGTTAAGCAGTGGATGGTTCATACCTTATATGCAGCTGGTGGAAGTAATCCAATGAGGAGAGGATGAAGGCGCTGAACACGTATTCCCTGAAAGAGAGGAGGGATAGGGGAGGTACTTAAAGGGAATAAACAAGAGTAATACACAAGAGATTTTTCAAGATCAAAAGGGAGGGACATGAGAGGACACCAGCTGAGATTGGAGGAAGATTCCAGAGGGAAATACTAACATACTAGCATACTAAAATGCCAGCAGAATAGGCCTAATGGTCTTTTGAGTCTGTGCAATTTTCAGTACCTGCACTGAGGGTCGATTTTGGTGTTCTCCCTTCCCCCTTGGGTTATACTGTCCCCAGTCCCAGATGTGCAACCAGCATTGGACCTGGTTAGATTTACCCTCCCCTATACCTATTCCATGTCTTCTTAAACCTGTCCACAGTCTCTGCCTCTACCAGCTCCCTGGGCAGTGCATTCCATGGCTCCACCACCCTTTCAGTGAAATAACACCTCCTCAACTCCCTTCTGAGCCTGCCCCTTTCCAGTTACGAACACACAAAATTTACCAGCAGATAAAGGCCTAGAAGTCTATCAAGTCTGCTTGAATGTGCAGCTAGCAGCCCCTATTCTGCAGCTGCCCCTCCTTCCACCCTTCCCCTGCATTGACCCTCCTCCTTGTCCTGTCCCATCCCCTTTTGAAGCAGTCGGCTGTTCTACTGGATACTACTTCTGCAGGTAATGCATTCCACCCAGCTACCACACCTCTGTAAAAAGTGTCTTCTCATCTCCCTCCTGAACCTTCCTCCCTCCAGTCTCCTATCATGGCCCCTGGTGTCCCTCCCTCCTTTCTTTGAACAGCCCCTCTGTACCTGTCTTGTTTATTCTTTTCATGTACTTAAAGGTTTCAATCATGTCCCCTTTGTCCCTCCTCTCCTCTAGCGAGTACATAGAAACATAGATACATAGAATTTGATGGCAGATAAGGACCGCTTGGCCCACCCAGTCTGCACATTTTCCTACCTAACAGATAAGCTGCAGATCCTAGTTAACCAACAGCTTACTTCCTCCTACACCCCACTAGGACTGCCTTATGCCTGTCCCATGCATTCTTGGAAGTGGAAGGAATTATTTCAGAAAATAAGCTTCTGCATCTTAGAGAACCTTGAAAATGGTGCATGAGCTCACTATGGGAATACCAGAAAAAGTAGAGGGATCAGATCTGAGACTTTGTTCTGTACCTCTTGAAAAAGCATTTGATCCTAAATTCTATTGCAAGTTGCTTGCTAGATCTCCTCCACAAGGATCGATTCCCCAATCTAATTATAGGGGTGGAACATTAATTGTGTGATAGAGCTGTGCCTGGACCACTCTGCGGGGTGGGACATTATGGTGGGGTCCCAGCTCACTGGACTAAAGTGATGGCTGATCTGGATTCAGTGGATGTCTGCTGCACTGCAAACCCAAAGGTGAAAGAATGCACTTTTTTCCCCAACACCTATTAGACATGGTCCAGGCTTGACTATACAGTATTTATGTTACCATGGAGCACTATGACTTGGTGCAAAATGTCTCCCATAGCCCAATATATGCATCTGACCATGCCATGTTTTTTATATTGAGTATCAAGTCGGGGTGGAAGAGCCAGAGGGACACGGTGGTCCCCATCATACTTGTTGCAAATAATGAGTTCTGCCAATACCTTAGGGACCAGTGGGATCTGTATATGGACTAATGCAGCCACAGCCCCATTGAAGGTGACCCTATAGGAGGCAGTGAATGCCTATAGGAGGGGCATGATCATCGCATGTGTGGCCTCTGTAAAAAGAAGCAAAGGGAAAACTTGGATTTGGAGGAAAAGCTAAGAGAGCAGAGGGAGACACAGGGTCCTTGGGAGAATGACAGCTACAACAGTTCTATGCACTGGGAACCTAGGACTATGCACAATTTTGCAAGACAGCATATGTTTGAGTGGAAACAAGCCAGATCCACTTCTCACATGTTTAGTAAAGGGTCATAGTACTTCCACAAGAATTGCAGCCTTATGGGACTGGGAGTATGGTAGAAATGAAAGCTCAGGGATTGCACAGGTTTTCTGCTCATTCTATCAGAAACTACAGTGCAGAGTGCCCTGATATAGGAGGCAGAAGAAATGTTCCTTGAGGAGCTGACCATCCCGGAGGTTATGGCAGAACACAGTAAGGTCCTGGGGGGCAATTGCAGTAGATTAGGTGAGGGGCAATAGACTCTCTGAAACAGGGCAAGCAAATGGACAGGATGGCTTTATGGTCAAATATGATACAGAGTTGGTGGGGCTGCTGATGAAACCATTACATGGTATGTTGGAGAAGGCTAAGTGGGGAGGGGCTGCCTGCCTCATACTATATGGCCTCCATATGTGTTCTTCCAAAGCTGGAAAAATTCACTGAAAGCTATTTTATTGCCCGTATTCTGTGTAAGTTGTGATCTGAAAATTCTAGTTAAGATAGTTGCTAGGTGCCTGGAAATGGAGCTGTCAAAGATAGTACATCTGGATCAGGCAGGGTTTGGGAGGCGTCTGTTGTATTACAGTATGTGAAGACTGCTAAACATGCTGCACTGGGGATCTTGACATCTGGGTACACTGTTTGTGCTGTCGATGGACATCGAAAAACATTTGGCTGCAGAGTGGAGTATCTGTTCCAGGTGCAAGGAAATTTGGACTAGGGATGGAATTTGTGGGAGGGTGAAATTACTCCATGCAGAATCCAAGATCCAAATCTTAGTAAATGGAGGCACGAGGCATGGTTGCCCTTTCTCCCTTTATTATTCACTATAGCTATAGAGCCCTTCACCATTAAATTCAGAACTGTGGAGGCATCAAGGAGTGGAAATCACCTAGCATGACAGTATAAAATAACACTGATGGCCACCTTCTGTTTATTACAGAACTTCAGAAGTCCATACTAGAGCTGTTGAGAGTAGTGGGGCAATTTTCAAAATTCTTAGGGTGCAACATAAACTTGCATAAGTCAAAATGATGTACCTAGGCCCCGAACACTCAGATAGCCTAAAAGGGAAATGGGGCTTAAAACAGTTGGAATGGCACTCACATATTTAGGTATTAAGGTGGGTAAAGACACTGGGGCCTATACTCTTTGAACTACCTACTCCTTTTCAACACTATCCAGGCTGAGCTTAAAAGACAGAAGGCCCAGCTGATCTCATAACTAGGGTGCATAAACATGCTGGAAATGAACACTCTCCCTAGACTTTGTATGTTATGCAAATGCTTTCGATGGGGCTGACTATCTAAACATTAAACAACAGGAGAGGGATTATTGGTCATTATGTGGCAGAGCAAAAGACCTAAGATGAGTTTGCAAAGGCTTAAAAGTACAACAGACCAAGAATGCCTTGGCTTTCTAGACATTAAGGAATACTTTATTGCCTTACAGCAAAGGTATATCCAATACTAGGTTAAGAGGGGGAGGCATTTAGCTTGAGTGGACCAGAAGGAGGTCGACTCTAAGACTAGGTTATTGGAGTATTTGAATCTTAATGGTAAAAAGGCATATAGATCAGCTGGTGGGATCAAACCTATTGTTAAACAGATTTTAGAGGCCTTGGGGGAGATGAGACACTGATGGAAGGCCAAGGAGGATGACACTTTACTGGTGCCCATTGCAGGAAACCTTGACTTCCTACCGGGGGGTTTGAAGACACGGGATTCTAGATGTGGGAAGAAATGGAATAAGGTGCCTGGATGACCTCTACATGAGGGAAGGCACACGCCCTCCTGTGGAAATAAGGTAGAGTTTTGAGATCCCAGTTTCACATCATTATTGATACTTGGAAGTGAGGGCATTTGGGAGGGTCTGGGTAGGGAACCTCTGGATAGTACTTCACTATATGAATTGAAACAGATGACCTTCAACTCGAGGGTGTCACCCAAAGGGTGTGATTACTAAAGCTTCCAGGCAGGATTAGGCCAGATTCCATATCTGTCCCTAAAGGTTAAAACCTCTGGGAAAGGGACCTGGGCTTGGATATCATGGATGAGAAATGGGGGGGATGTCCTAAAACTAAATATGGGACTCTTGGTTTGTTATAACTATAAAGAATCACAGTACAAATTCATACATAGACTGTATTGTCCCCACTTCAGCCATTTTGGGCACCGACGGCCCATGCAATCACCAGAATACCGGGAAGAAGATTATTACCATGTACTCCAGTATCTATGCTGTTCAGGATGGAGGATATGCAAGCAGATGGTTGGAAGCTACACCCCAGATGGGTCAGGGTACTACCAGCCATAGCAAGACAATGTGTGCAAAATAGCCTCCTCTCATATGATGAGTTCCCCAGCCCCTTGATCATCTTTGTTGCCCTGCGCTGCACCCCCTCCAGTAACTTAATGTCCCTCCTCAGATAAGGGCAACAGTACTGCACGCAGTACCCCAGGTGCGGTCTAACCAATAACCTATACAGTGGCAGAATCACCTCCTCCTTCCTCGAGGATATACCCCTTGAAATGCAACCCAGCATTTTGTTGGCCTTTGCAGCTGCCTTTCTACATTGTGCTGAGTTGTTCTTTGACCCTGTAATGAGGCCCCAATCCTTCTCCTCCTCTTTCTGGGCTAGCTGCACTCCCCCCCAGCAAGTAACTCCTCCTTGGATTCTTCACCCCAAAATGCAGCACCTTGCACTTTTTGGCATTAAACCCCAGTTGCCAGGTGTCTGACCAGGTTTCAAGCTTTGCCAGATCATCCTGCAACCCCTGCCATCCTCCTAGGTTGTCCACCACTGCTCCAATCTTAGTATCATCAGCAAACAGACTGATCTTGCTCTTGATGTCCAATGATATGTCTGCAATGAATATCCAAAACAATACTGGTCCCAACACCGAACCCTGTGGGACACCGGTTATCACTACCCTTGGTATGAGAGCTCCCTACCCACCTTCACCCTCTGCTGCCTTCACTGAAGTCACTTTCCTACCAATCTCACCAGCTTTGAACCTGCCCTTGTGCCTTCTAACTTACTTCCCAGCCTCCCATGTGGCACCGAGTCAAATGCCTTACTGTAGTCCAGATACAGGACATCCACTGCATGGCCCCTGTCCAGTTGCTAGTTACCCAATCATAGAACTCCACCAGGTTGGTATTTACAGGATCTGCCACATATGAAACCATGCTGTCTGCTGTCCTGTAATCCTTTGGCCTCTAGGAGGGCCACCAGCCTCTCCTTCAGGATAGTCTCCATCAGCTTACCCACAATGGACTATGAGGCTCACTGGTCTGTAGTTTCCTGGTTCATCCTTGGGGCCACTCTTGTGGAGGGGCACCACATGAGCCATCTTCCAGTCCTGAGGTACACATCCTGAGTGTAGTGAGGCAGTAAATAGGTCTGCCAAAGGTCCTGCAAGGACCTCATCCAGATCCTTCAGTACCCTGGGGTAGACGCCATCTGGGCCTGGAGCCTTGTCCACCCTCAGTGCCTTCAAACCCTCCTGAACTCTGCCCTCCATGTTTTCCCCATCTGTCACCCCATCCCCATTTCTGCCATTCCTCCCCTTTGGGTATCACCCCCTCTTCTCCTTAGTAAATACCGAGCAGAAGTAATAATTTAGCGCTTCTGCCTTTTCACACTCTGCTTCTACCCAACCCCCCCTTCCTAATCCTTACTATGTGGTCCTTACAGCTCCTTTTCTTCCTGATGTACCTAAAGAAGTCCTTCTCCCCTTCTGAATGCCTTCTGCCAGCCTGAGCTCTGTAGATGCCTTGGCTCCCCTTACTGCCTGTGTCACCTCCTTTGATTCTAAGGTACTCCTCCTGTCTCTCCCTCCTTGTTTTCTTGTACCTCCTAAACGCAGCTCTTTCCTTCTTACCTTTTCCATGACCTCCTTGCTCAACCAGCTCGGTTTCTTAGCCTCAGCCTTCTTGCTCTGGGCCTTGCAGCAGGTTTGGTTGCCTCCTCTATCCCAAGCTTTATGAGCTCCCTACCACTGGTTAGTGCCCATACTAGGTTGAATTCTGGCTAGGTACCCTTTACCACTTCCCCCATCCTCCCAAAGTCAGCCCTCCTGAAGTCCAGCACTCTTGTGCCAGATTACGCTCCTTCTTTGCCCATATCCAATGTGAGCCATACTGAGTGGTGGTCACTCCCTAACAGCGGTTCTTCCACCGTAGGTTCTTTCACAAAGTCCCCATTTGCAAGCACAAGGTCAAGAGTATTCCCTAACCTGGTTGGTTCTCTGACCATTTGCTGCAGGAAGCTGTCATGGAAGGCATCCAGCAGTACCTACTCCCTTCTATTCCTGGTTGTTGGGGTACTCCAGTCCACTCCTGGCATGTTGAAGTCCCCCACAATCACCACATTACCCCTCTTGCAGGTCCTCCCTATCTGTCCTACAGGTTCCTGTCTAACTCCTCCGTCTGAGATGGTGGCCTGTACACCACTCCCATTCTAAGAATCCTATTCTTGGAATCCTGGATTTGCATCCAAAGTGGCTCCGTATTACCCTCCTCCCCTTCCTTCCTTACACACTTCAGTCCTTCCTTCACATAGAGTGCCACCCTCTCTGCTTTCCCAATCACCCTGTCCCTATGAAATAACCTGTACCCTGGTACAGACAGGTCCCAGTCATTGTATTGGGAAGCCCATGTTTCTGTGATGTTTGCAATGTCCACCTTTCCCTCTGCCATGAGTAACTCTGCAGTTTTCCTCCTAAGGCTCCTAACATTAAGGGTAACTACCAGTTTACACCAGTTCCCTCTCATTGCCCCCTCCTCCTTCCTTTGGAGCACACTGACTGGACCCCCCCTTATTGATCCCTTTTATGTACTTAAACACCTCTATCATGTCCCCCCCCATCCCTTCTCGCCTCCAGGGTGTACATGTCGAGCTCTCTGAGCCTCTCCTCATAGGTCCTCTCCCTAGGCCTCAGATCATTTTGGTTACCCTCCATTGGACCTTCTCTAGGAGTGTAACATCCCTCTTTAAATGTGGTCTTTAAAACTGCAACCAATACTCGAGGTGTGGTCTAACCAAGCAGTTTTAATAATAATAATAATTATTATTATTAATTTATATGGCGTCTTTCTACAACCAAGGCTCCTAACAAACAATTAAAAAGTTAAGTAATACATTTAAAACATCATAAATAGCATAAATACAGATAATACAGGAAAGCATGGGTTAAATCAGACTCCATAAGCTTGTTTCCATAGGTGAGTTTTGAGAGCCTGTTTAAATCCCTCCATGGTTGCACGCTCCTGTACCTGATGGGGTAGAGAATTCCAAAAGGTAGGAGCCGCGTACATAAACACTCAGGCCCCAGAAGATTTAAAACATACCCTTGGAACCTCTAGCAACCCCTCGTCAGCTGAGCGGAGTGATTGCCCAGGGTGATATTGGACCAGAAGCTCTTTCAGGTAGTCCAGAACCTGTCCAGGTAGGGCTTTGTATGTCAGAAGTCTGACTTTAAAGGTGATCTGCCACAGTACTGCCAGCCAGAGCAGTCCCCGCAGCACCACAGAAATATGACAGGACAAGTATTTCCTGTCAATAATTGGGCCGCCGCATTCTGCACCAGGTGCAAGCAGTGCATATCCACCCCAGGTAGCCGTAGCTATAGGGTGTTGCAATAATCTAAATGTGAGGACACAAAGGCATGGACCAGTGTGGGAAGATTGCCAGACGGAACAAGGTGCTTAATCCTGAAGATATTCCTCTGGTGGTAAAAAGAGGATTTGATGATGGCCAACACCTGCGATTGCAGTGTTAGCCCTTCGCCAAAAATTACCCCCAGGTTTTGCATCCGTTCAGAGGTCAGGAGTGGCATGCCCCCAAGACAAAGTCCCAAGTCAAGTCCACCCCCAGCCCCCCGATCCAGCACCCCGGGTCCATAACCAACACCTCAGTCTTTTCTGAGTTTAGCCTCAGCCTGCTCAAATTCATCCAGTCTTGGATTTCTGTGAGGCAGTTATTAAAGATTGAAAGAGCTCTATCCTGGTCAGGTGCAAAAGAAAGGTAGAGCTGGGTATCATCAGCATAGCAGTGAAACCTCAACCCATACCTTCTTACAATGTGTCCGAGTCGCAGCATATACACTGCGAACAGCATGGGGGACAAAGCCAATCCCTGAGGAACCCCACACGACAGAGGAACTGGGTCAGAAGAATACATTACCGACACCACCCTCTGAGTTCTTCTGGTGAGGAAGGATGTAAACCACTTGAGGACTGTCTCTGACAGGCCATAGATGAACCTCAGATGACCGAGCAGAACCCCAAGATCCACAGTGTCAAATGCTGAAGAGATCCAAAAGGACCAAGATGAAACAGTTCTATTGATCTCTTGCCATCAGGAGGTCATTGGGCACCCGAACCAGTGCCATCTCAGTACTATGCCTCTTTCAAAAACCAGACTGGAGAAGTTAATAGATGTCATGGATGGTTAAATGGTTCTCCAGTTGTATGGCAACTACTTTCTCAATCACCTTCCATATAAAGAGAAGGTTTGAGATTGGTCTGTAGTTCGCATGGCAGTCTGGGTCCAAAGAAGCTTTCTTCAGGAGGGGTGTTACCACTGCCTCCATCAAGGAGCTAGGAAACTCACCTGTTTCAAAGGAGCACCAGATTATCCATGGTAGGACTGGACCAATGATGTCACCACAACCCATAATCAGCGTAGTTGTTCCTAGGTACAAACTACAACCCGAGGGCACATACCATGGACAATCTGCATGACATCCACAAATTCTGGCCTGTTGAAGGTATTCCAGGAAAACCGAGGAGCAGCTACCAAGTTCTGATCCAAAGCAACACCCATTGAGTGTGCTGGTTGGGTCGCCGCCCTGATGTCAGCCACCTTAGTGACAAAGAATCACGCAATCTCATCGCACTCTACTTGCAAAAAGACTTTTCAAACCTGCAGACAGGCTGGGCTGCACAGTCTGTCTACAGTTTGAAACAGCTGAGCTGGTTGGTTCTGAGTGGCTGCAATCTCCCTGGACAGGAACTCTGTCTTTTTACGGGTGATTGCAGATTGATAGACTTGATAATGGTCATCAATCTAAGGTGGTTGGCATCCAGGGTGGATTTCCACCAGCAACGCTCTGAATTTCTTCCTTATTGCCTCCCTCAAGGTCCCATCAAGCCAGGGGGACTGAGGGCAAAAGAAGAGAGGGTGAACATGGATAGGAGCAATGGCATCCAGGGCCACAGAAATGGCCTTATTATAGGCCACCATTAGGGCCTCTGGGTTGCTGTTTGCCGATGGAAGACCCGATAGGTCAAGTACCGCCACCAGGCTTTCGGAGCTTACATTTCATAAAGAGCGGTACCTGACCATCTCCAGAGAGGTAGGCCTATGAAAGGGGAAACAGAAACTGCACCCCACGGTGTAATGATCAGACCATCTGACTGGTTCCACCCCGAAATGTGAGGCTTCGATCCCCAGGAGGAAGACTAAGTCAAAGGAGTGACCATGTTTATGGGTAGCAGTGGTAACAATCTGTGTTAGGCCCAGAGATATCATCAATTGGAGGAAGTGTTGTCCAAATTTTGAGCGCTCATCATTGACACAGGCGTTAAAGTCACCCAGGACCATCAGTCTGGGTGACTCAGATGCCATGTCGATCACAAAATCCACCACTTCCTGAAGGAACCGCTTCTCATCACTGGGTGGATTGTAGATTAGGGGTGATCCTACAACCTACATCTGCTCCCACAGTACACTCAGATGACCCAGTCTCCTCAACTACTACACTCATGAGGCCCAGTTTGGTCTTAAGCCAGACTGCAACCCCTGCCCCCCGAGATCCAATCTTGAGTGGTGAATAACCGAGTACCTGGCTGAAGTTGTAGAATCCAATATGGGGCCAGAGTTCTCATCCGGCCAGGTCTTGGTGATGCAGGCCAGGTTTGCTGTTCCCTCAAGATCTGCAATAATAGCAGTCTTGTTTTTAATAGACTTGGTGTTGTATAACACAGCTCAAGTCAGATGAGCCTCCAGGGCTGCCTGAACGACCTGCCCACCAAAACTGGTAGTGCCCTTGGGTATGGAAACCAGGCACAGAGAACCACAGTCTGAGTTTCATTTCACCCCAGAGCATCTTCTGGCTCTTTTAACCCTGATGCAATGACCCCGCTCATTCAATCTCCCCCGTTCACACCCCCAACCCCTCTCCCCCCCAGTGAGTAATACCCAGCACTCTACAGCGCTGGTAGATTGTAAACTGCAAAGGGGGGATATTAAGGGCTGAAGGGCGTGGAAGGGTGGAGGATGAATAGCGCAGACAACGTGGGGCAGGCCTCAGCACATCTTGCTGACACAATAAAATACACCAATCTATAAAATGAAAATAAAACAAAATTACAAACAACCTAATCACTCAGTTCAACTAAATCTACTCATAAAACAAAATAAACTTACAATACTTAAATAAAATATAAAATCCCTCAACTCTCCCTTGTAGGGAGGAGGAAATAAAATAAAATCTATAACCAAATAAAGCATCATAAGCTTAAAATAAAATATACAGTCAACAAAACAAGCTCTAAACCCAATCTCAAAATCACACATAGAATTAAAATAAATAACATATCATAATATGAACATATCTGAACATACGTACTTAACATGCTTATCATCATAATCATTCAATGCAGATCAGTAAGTGTAGGCAATCCAGAAACATTCAAAACTTACAATTGAATCTGAATACTATAAAATATATATATATATATATATATATATATATATATATATATCAGTCAAACTACAAGAAACATTGAGATTTTCAGCCCCAATGGTCCTCACACCACCATAGGGAATAATAGATTAAACAAGGTCTTGAGATTTCGATTTCCTTAGCCCCAAAATACTCTCACTACAGGGGCAAAACTGAAATGTTGAAGATATGACCAAACCCTTTGATAATGCAATACACTCTCACTGTATGTAAACAAAGGAAAAGAGGTTCTCTCACTGCCTCTTGCCAGATTATAAATGAAACTTTTAGAAGGTCTGACCGTGTTCACAGGAGACAGATCTAGGATATTCCTCTTCAAATGTCAGTTGCTCTAGAGCCACAGCAGACCCCGATAAATCCTTCTGGGAAGGTGCACCACACCCCCGCGGCCTCTGCTAGAGGCCCCTGCCCAGTTGTACAGGGGAAGGATCAACTTAACCTTTCTGAAGGTAATCCCCCTGGTGATGCATCCCAGCATCCTATTTGCCCTTGCCGCTGCCAACCTACAGGTCTCTGAGTTGTTCATTTTGATATCTACCACAACCCCAGGTTCCTCTCACCCTCCATGACTTCAATTTTGTCTCCTCTCAGAGCATACCCCTGGTCTGGATTTCTGATTCAAAGGTGCACAACCTTGCACTTCCCCACATTTAATTTTAGTTTCCATTTTCCTGACCATCTTTTGAGAGCCTCCAGATCCCCTTGCAAGGCCACCCTCCCCTTCCCCTCATCTACCACTGCACCCAGCTTTAAGTCATCTGCAAAGAGACTTATTTCACTCCTGATCCCCTTCCTTATGTCTGAGGCATAGGCATTGAATGGGAGTGGCCCCAGCACTGACCCCTGGCGCACCCCACTAGTAACCTGCCTTGGGGATGAGGCTAACCCACCACCCACCAACCTCTGAGTATGCTCAGAGAGCCAGTTTCCTATCCATCTTAACAACTGTCTCCCTACCCCCATTTCCTTCAGTTTAGCCAGCAGGCTATTGTGGGGTACTGAATCAAACACATTGTTGAAGTTCAGAAAGAGGACATCCACTGGCCTATCCCAGTACATTGGCCTCGTCACCCAGTCATACAGTAGAACTCCACAAGATTCATCCGACATGATCTTCCCAGGACAAAGCCATGCTGCCTATTGTCCAAATACCCAGTTTGCTCCAGTAACCCCCCCTAGTCTTTCCTTGATGATACCCTGCATCACCTTGCCAACCACCAATGTCAGGGCTAATGGGCCTGTAATTTCCCACCTCCTCCCTTCACCCCCCTTGTGGATTGGCATGACATGGGCTGCCCTCCAGCCTTTATTGATTCTGGGCTCAGGAATGTTTTATTTTGTAATTCTCACAAGCATACTAGCAGACGTCCTGGGGTGCATGATTGCTCAGGGACTGCTCCGGTCCATAGTTGCTGCTGTTTAAACCCTATTCCACTCTGCGTGATGTGTCACATTCGACCCACTTTCCTGACTGCCTGCTTGCACCGAGTCCTGTTGTCTGACTGCCAGATCATCAAAAGTGCTGCTACAGCTGCGGGTAAGTTAAACAATTCAGTACCACTCTCTTCTGTAAAGGTTCAGTCTACCTAGCCACGTGCCCAACTGTGTCCGATCTCTTGCTTTTCATTTTCTCTAATTTTTTCTCTAATTGAAATCTGCTTTGCGCACGTTATGGCTATAAAACCTTGTTTGATGAAGCAAAAGTGGGCCAGCAGTGCACAGAACCAAACTTGTCGGCATGCCTCTCGCTTTTTGCTGCCAAGTAATGAATGGTGAGCCTCAGCTCATTCCACACAATTCAAATCCCAAATAAATGAGCTGACAACATGACTCTTGTGGGACTACCCAGTGTCACTGGTTATTTTGCTTGTCGGTTTTGCAATAGCTGTATTCATTTATTTGTGATTTTTAATAAAAAAAATGAATACAGCTTTGGCAATACCAAACCAATAAAATAGCCTTGCACATCTGGACAGCACCATTTTCGGGGAATCACTAAGTTTCCAAGGGGTTCCTGAAGGAACCCAACAGAAACATAGTTGTTACAGATGTATCACAAACGTAACTGCATATGTACGCTTACATAACCTGTAGAGTGTTCATTACATTTTATTAAATGCTTGCTCATTAACTGTATAGTGTAAGTTACACTACAGTTACTGATCAAGCATTTATTATGTTCGCTTGTGCATGTGCAAGAAACATGATGTGGCAGCTTAGGAGAGAAGTGGCTTGTGGTGGTGTGGCACTGTGGCAGCCAACACCCGCACTGCATTTGTGAGCTTGGCACTGTTCACCCAATGCAGTCACAGCGTCCTGATGACATTGGTTCTGCATAATGCCACCAAGTTGAAACAATTTACACTGCAATGAGAGGCTGCCTTGTCATTGCAACGTCAGCCATTCCGCTGCAATGAGGAGTGACCCATCATTGCAGGGTGGTACCTGCCTGGTGTAACATGTCCGTAAACATGGCAGCAGAGGGAAAGTCAATTAATTGGGGTGCCCAGTTCCCCTGTCAGCATGCCCCTGGCCCAGTTAATTTGCCGACAGGGAGCCCACTCCCCATCAGCACAATGCCCCCCCATTTGTTGTATGTTGAGGAGGGTGCCCCATCTCCTTCGGCATCATGACCCCAACAGTCATTCTTTACTGATGGGGCCCAATCCCATTAGCTTAAGTCCCCCACCCAAAAGGCAGATGGTACACTGGGAGCCCACCCCAGTGTGCCGAAAAGAAGCCTGTAAAAAAAAAAACTTCCTCAATGTTTTTTTTTTTCTGTCCCTGAAAGAAAGGAAATGGCCCACACTGATCAGGTCCCTCCTCCAACCCACACCCACCCACTGCACCCTACCTCCCCACCCCTGCACCCCCATACTTACCTCCGGAGCTTAGTGCGATGATCTTCTGTGGACCAGGAACACGCCTGCAACTCAGCTGAAGAAATGCTGGTAAGCTGTAAAATGGCATAAATAGATTTTTCAACTTTGGTGATATTGTGGCATTTTTGTGAATTTTGGCACCAAATTTTCAACATGGGGTTATTGAGACCCTCCTCATGAATTCAGTCACTGTCATGGTGTTATTCAGTATGGAAAGGTGATTTTAGGTCACTGCGTGGACTCACCTTTGGGACCGATTAATGTAATGACAAACCACTGTTCATGAGGTGGGCTCTCAAAAAGCCTATGTTGCAAATTTGGTGGAAAAAATCCCAAAAATAACTGTTTTACGAGCATGCATTGTGCAGTTTCCATGCACGCGAATTTGTAATATTTCCACTCCAGATTTTCAACATTGTCATTTTTACACACCTCCTTATGAACAGTATAGTGGTCACTTTTCACATCCTGGCCAAAATATGTTTTCACACTTCGTGTAAAATAGCACAGTGGCTGTGGGGAATCAGTGTTTGGGACACATTAAGAACATTGCAGTGTCACTGTTCATGAGCAGAGGTCCTAAAATGCCTATGCTGAAAATTTGGTGACAAAAGTCCATAAAATGACTGTGTTACTAGTGTGTGTTGCATAGTTTCCAAGCATGCTAATATATTTGTGAATTTATAATATTTCCACTCCAGATTTTCAACATTGGCATTTTTCCACACCTCCTTATGAACAGTACAGCTGTCATTTTTCACATCCTGGCCAAAATGTGTTTGCACTTCCGCACGAGAATAGCACAGTTGCTGTGGGAAATCAGTGTTTGGGACACATTAAGAAACTCACAGTAACACTGTTCATGAGCAGAGTTCCTAAAATGCCTATGTTAAAAATTTGATGATGAAAGTCCGTAAAATGACTGTGTTATGAGCGTGCATTGCACTGTTCATACGCACCCTTGTAACTTCACAAATTTGTTATATTTTCACTCCAAATTTTCAACATTGGCATTTTTTCATACCTCCTTATGAACAGTACAGCTGTCATTATTCATATCCTGGCTGAAATGTGTTTTTGCACTTCCGGCACACAATAGCACAGTTGCTGTGGGAAGTCAATGTTCGGGACAGATTAAAAAAAACCACAGTGACACTGTTCACGAGCAGAGGTGCTAAAATGCCTATGTTGAAAATTTAGTGACAAAAGTCCATAAAATGACTGTGTTATGAGTGTATGTTGTGCAATTTCCATACACCGTATTTCATGCATTTGTAAGATTTTCACTCCAGATTTTCAACATTGCCATTTTTTCACACCTCCTTATGAACAGTACAGCTGTCATTTTTCATATCCTGCCTGAAATACGCATTTACACATCTGGTGCAGAATAACGTGGTCACTGTGAGAAATCAATGTTCAGGACAGATTAAGAAAATCATAGTGACAGTGTTCATGAGCACAGGTCACAAAATACCTATGCTGAAAATTTGGGGATATAATTCCACTAAATGACTGTGCTACATGAATGTATTGCGCAGTTTCCACATATGCTCAGAAGTGCAATCATTTTTAATATTTCCACCGCAGATTTTCAACACTGCCATTTCTTCACAGCTCCCTATAGATGGTACAGCTGGCATTCTTCACATCCTGCCTGATCTGTGTTTTCGTACATCTGGTGCAGAATGGCACGGTCGCTGTGGGAACTCAAAATTCAGGACACATTAACAACACACCACTGCCATTCTTCATGAGAAGAGGTCTCAAATGCTTTCATGAGGATGGGGTCACAAAAGACCATGTTGAAAATGTGCAGTGCAAATACCAACAAACGCCTGGGGCATTAGAGTTTCTAACCATAACGTCCCACCCTGTACAATACTGACAGGCATCAGGGGTGTGCCTTTGGATTGCTGACTATAATGCTCATGCCATCCCAACCCCAACCCCCAGCCAGTGACAGGCATCAAGGTGTGCCTTGGACTCTTCAGCCCCAGAGTTCACCCCATTCTCCTGTACTGCACCCATTTCAGCATATGTCCTTATGGAATGTGGTGACTGTAAAGCTGAACACTCCAAGGCACACATCAACACGTGTCAGTGTCTGCAGATAGGGTGAGGTGACATGGCATGAACGTCATGGGTGATGACCCAAATGCATACTCCAATGCCTGTCCATCTCTGCAGGGTGGAGGTGGGATTGGTGTGGAGTTCAATACTTCACTGCCATTCCTATTCTGCATCTGTCTAACTCCTGCATTTCCAGTGCTAATGCCAGCAAGCAAACATTCGGCATTGACAAATGCTAGTTATGTGGGAGACTATGCCCACACCCCATACAACCCTCACAAATAATACAATCAACTCTGAGGGGATGACAGTAGGGAGGGGAAAACTCAGGAGGGAGAGGGCAACTTGCAGGTAGGATGGAGCAAAGTCGGGAGGGTGGGGGAACAACCAGATCCAAACCCAAATCCACCAGCCATAGCAGCAGTGATGGTAGACACTACACCAAATGACCAGCTGGGAACTGCCTGACCAAACAAAGCCCTATAGCCATGTACAGCTGGCGTAGCTCAATATAACACTTGCTATATACTGACGCTCGCTGTTGTTTTATTTACACTTGCTATTCCCACAGCCTGGTGCTCAAATTGAGTCACTGAATTTGTGTCACGCAGTTTAACTCACTCATATTATTACATACCATTTGTACTGCACCTATGTCTATTAGGGTTGGGTGAAGTGTATCTTCTGCTGGTGAAACTCTGGCAGAATTGTGATTTTGTTTTCATGAAATCTGCTTGAAAAATTTGACATTTTGCCAAAATTGTGATTTGTTATTTCCATCAAACTTAACATGTATTTATCTAAATTGCACCACATTTGATGTGAAGACTCCACCAATGTCCATGGGGAGGTGTTCTATGTTTCAGTATCTATCTTTAATGGTGATTGAGTGATAAGCCTCCAAACGTTCAAAAATGTTAAAATTTAATTTCACGATTATGCAAATCAAAGACATAAACTACAGAACAGAATATCACAAGCATTGTTAGAGTCATTGTCCCTAAATATTAGGCTGTAAGGCCACCCCATGGGCCAGCAGCAGAGCCCCATGCTGCCATGCTGACGACCCAGTTCCATAGCAAGCCTGGGATGTAATCTCTGGAGCCAGGCCATGGCTAAACAAAGCTGCTGCTGGGCAGTGCCTCTTGGTTGGGAAGAGTTAGCAGCAGGTTCCACTAACACAGCAACCACTACAGCTGCACCAATGAGCTTGATCCTGCCAAAGGTGAAGCTATGGCTGTGCAAAGCTATGGAAGTGCCGCTCCCACCAGGGGAGGTTGGAAGGAACAAATATGAAAGAAAAAAATGGTAGCCAAGTGAATGATGGCTAGGTTCAGCCTGGTCATGGTATATTTCTGTGAACAGAGTATGTCTCTGAGAGACAAGCTACTGGTGGTGAGAAAACCCAGTATGGAAAACAAGAGGCTATATGTGTCAACTGTAATCTCCGCTTATAGGCTGGCTGTGTTATAAGCAGCCAAAGATTCCAAACTAACATGACTAATTAAAGTTGAAGTGAGCTTTGAAATTGTGGAATATCGTGATAATTTTGTTGAAGCCAAGTATATGCATTTTGCTCATTCATATGTCATTGTAGAGGAAGGTAAAGGCTGGGTCAAGTAAAAGTATAGAGGTGGCAAATGTCAGGTCACTAGTTTGAGTGATGAATCATGAAGAAAATCATGGACATTGCTGTGCACTAACATGAATTCTTGCAATATACCAGATAACCACTGGAACTCACTGACTTAATGACTTGTAGAACCACATGCATGTGCATGTTTTTGTACAATGTCACCTAATGACTCTTTAACAGAAAGCAGTATATAGTGCAGTGATTTAAGGCTCTGAGCTGCAAATCTGGAGACTTAGGTTTGAATCTCACAAACCCCACTTGCATACTGTGTGACCCTAAGCAAGTCACTTAACTTCCTTGTGCTCCCAGGTCACACCTGTAAACAAGCTTTCAGCTTACTGTGTCTCTCCTGGTTAAACAATTGGGAACAAAGCTAACAACCCTGTAGATAGCAATGTATATCTTTACTATTCGAAAACAATAGTACCAAGTGATGACAAGCTTTACAACTAGTTGCGACTTGGGCTATTGTGACAGAAGTGTCTGGATCTCTTTAGTCATGATGGAGCATGATGCTTGGCATCACTGTCACAGGAGTGTTGGATGGGCATTGCAGGATCATGATGCCTGTGCAGGTAAGGTGATTCATGATGGAGGATGTTGCTGAGCATCACTGTTACAGGAGTGTTGGAGGGGCATTGCAGGGCCATGATGCTAGTGCAGGCAAGGTGATTCATGATGGAGCGTGATGCTGGGCATCACTATCACAGGAGTGTTGGAGGGGCATTGCAGGGCCATGATGCCTGTGCAGGTAAGGTGATTCATGATGGAGCATGATGGTAGCATCACTGTCACAGGAGTGTTGGAGGGGCATTGCAGGGCCATGATGCTAGTGCAGGTAGGTGATTCATGATGGAAGCATGATGCTGGCATCACTGTCACAGGAGTGTTGGAGGGGTATTGCAGGGCCATGATGCTAGTGCAGTAAGGTGATTCATGGTGGAGCATGATGGTAACATCACTGTCACAGGAGTGTTGGAGGGGCATTGCAGGGCCATGATGCTAGTCCAGGTAAGGTGATTCATGATGGAGCAAGATGCTGGACATCACTGTCGCAGGAGTGTTGGGGTGTATTGCAGGGTTATGATGCCAGTGCAGGCATGATAATTCAGTGGTGATAAATGGTTTGTAGAAGTTAAATCCCACAAATGGAATTTTGGATTATTCCTATTATGTGTTCATGAATTTTTAAGCAAATTTTTCCAATTATTAATTTCTAAGGTATCCACAGTAAATTTTAACCTACTAAGCCACATTCATCCTGCTTCATTAGATTCCAGGACATACTTACATTTTGTGTGCATGCCACATCTTGAGTGTATACCTGCAATAGAAATGGAGTTGGAAACATCCAAATATGTTGAACATTTTCAGTCAATTTAACAAATAATTACAGGCACTGGTCTGAAGAGTGCCAACAAGAACAGTGTCCGCATGGGGCGTGCAGTAAAACAGGAGCAGCTTTTTTTGTTGGAGGGTTTCAACCCCCCACACCTCCCATCTATTGGATTCTCACTCCAAGTGGGAGCAGATCCCAGGGGAAGTTACAATTCTGGGGGCCAATATGGCCCCATGTAAAAAGAAATTCTAAGTCCCCAGGTATGCTAAAATGTTGGAGACCAGGATTAGAACCCTGGTTTTTATTGCTTTGGGGTGAGCCTCAGGGATGAGCCTGTTTAATGCCCCAGCCCTCCACACCACAGGAACAACTCCGCCAGCATCTTGGATCCTGGTGCCCATCTACTCCTTCAGCACCATGGAGGCGACCAGGGAGAGCTTCCGACTGAGCTGTAAATCCCCAGTGTGATCCGTTGTGAGCACCAACCAGACTAGTGCCACACAGTTCTGCCTATTCTGGTAGCACTCAGTTGATGGGATACCATAATGAATATAGTGACATTTTGAACTTTTGTAACTTTGAGTTTACGTAACTAACTACTCTCTATTTAGCAGTTTCTGAGTCTCTTCCTAGAAGTATGCATATACATTTTCAGTTGTCTAGCTCCAAAGGTGGCTAAGTTGCAAGCATAGAAGTATGTTCAGAAAATTTGCATGAATAATACATTTCCAGAATCTGAACCGCTCTGACTTCCTGCCCTCTGTGGGCAAGGTTATTGAGAAGGTGATCACACTGTTGCTGGATGACCACCTTACCTTCCATAACATCTATGAGCCTCTCCAGTCAGGATTTAGGAAGAGGCATAGCACCAAGAAGCCCCTGGTCCAGGTGCTCAATGATCTCCTGATAGTGAGAGACTGGAGGACTCATTCCATCCTAGTCCTCCTCGATCTCTCTGCAGAATTTGACACTGTGAATCATGGCATATTGCTGGAGAGCCTGCAGGTTATCTGTGGACTGTCAGGGATAGCCCCCAGATAGTTCCACTCATTCCTCACTGGTAGATTTCAGAGCATTGCATCAGGAATTTATTCCTCTAATGCGTTCTCTCTACCAAGTGGGGAACCCCAGGGCTCTGTGCTTTCACCTGTGTTATCACGGTATATATGCTTCCATTGCGAGACATTGTAAGGCAGTATGGCTTGAGTTTTCACTGCTATGCAGATGACACTCAGCTTTACATGCCCTTTGTACCTGACCAGGATGATGCGATCTTGGTGTTCAACAACTGCCTCGCCAAGATCCAGGACTGGATGGGTGCCAACTGGCTGAAGCTGAACCCTGACAAAACTAAGTGTTTTGTGGTGGACCCAAGTTGGGTAGAGAGGTCCTCAGCAGGGCAGGCCTCTGGGCTTTTGCTTGGTGGTCACCAGCTAATGTCCTCCGAATGAGTGCAAAGTCTGGGTGTTATTTTTAATGAGGTGTCAACACTGAAGTCTCAGGTGTCATCTGTCATCAAGACCTCATTCTACCATCTGAGCAATATTGCCTGGATTAAGCACCTGATCCCACCCAGTGATCTTCTGACATTGGTCCATGCCTTGATTACCACAGTACCTTGTACCTAGGGCTTACAGTGGCAGTATAGCGCAGTAGTCTAAGGCTCTGAGCTGCAAATCTGGTGACATCCAGCAGACCAGACCTGGGTTTGAATCCCAAAGATTCCACTTGCATACTGTGTGACCCTGAGCAAGTCACTTAACCTCCTTGTGTTCCCAGGTCGCTCCTGTAACTAAGCTTTCAGCTTAGTGTGCTATACCTGGTTAAACAACTAAATTAAAATTAAATATTCACTGCTTGCAGCTGGTGCGAGAATGTTGCAGCCAGGTTGTTGACTGGGCATTCTTGATCTAGTCATGTCACACCTGTGCTGCACAGACTGCAATGGCTGCTGGTTCAGTGGCAGATCACCTTCAAGGTTGACTTGTTAACCTACAAGACCCTGCACAGACAGGGACCAAGTTATCTGCAGAGCTCCTTTGTCCTTAACGCCCCTCTGACCATCCGCCTACCAAAGAGGGACTGCTGAAATTCCAGGGGCATTTGCTTTTGCAGCTCTGACCTTGTGGAACCCTCTAACTCTAGGGATATAAGTGCTGACTGTGAGAGCTTTAAATCTGCTCTTAAAACATTTTATTTTCTCCTGCCTATCCTGATTATTAATTTGTGGAATCCAGTTATTTTAACTGGTTTTAATTATTTATTATTCTCTATGTGTTTTGTTAAGCAAGGCTAGTATTTTTGAATTGCACTTGAAACAAAGTTTATTATTATTATTACTATTGCTATTCATTATTCCTGGCCCCTCATCCAGCTGTTAAACTTGATATCCTTTTAGGACCTCTTCAAGGAAAATGTAAGCCAAATTTCAGATCTCTAGTTATAATACTGACCCAGTTGTGACCAGTTTACAATTAAACAATTTAGGAAAATACCCTGCTCCACAAGAGTGGTAGCAGGGAGGAGGCAGGGGAACTACAGACCAGTCAATCTTACCTCAGTAGTGGGCAAGATTATGGAGGCAGTCCTTAAGGAAAGGATAGTGCAACACCTGGAATCCATAGGGGCACAGGATCCAAGACAACATAGGTTTACAAAAGGAAGGTCCTGTCAAACTAATCTCATAGATTTCTTTGACTGGGTAACCAGAGTGGTGGACCAAGGGGGAGCAGTTGATGTCGCCTACCTTGACTTCAGCAAAGCTTTCAACAGTGTTCCACATAGAAGATTGATAAACAAGCTGGGTAGGCTCCGGGTGGGTCAGAAGTTGGTCAACTGGGTGGCAAACTGGTTGATGGGCAGAAAACAGAGAGTGGTGGTAAATGGTATGCAGTTAGAAGAGATGCAAGTCACAAGTGGGGTACCTCAGGGATCAGTCCCGGGGCCAGTCCTCTTCAATATCTTCATCAGTGACATTACAAATGGATGGAGGGTAGGGCTTGTCTGTTTGCAGATGACACCAAGATCTGCAACAGAGTAGATGATCCAGATGGGGTGGGCAGAATGAGAAGAGATTTGGATAAACTTAGAGAAATGGTCGGAAGTGTGGCAACTGGGATTTAATGCAAAGAAGTGTAAGATCATGCACATAGGGAACAGAAACCCTGAAGCCACCTATAGGCTGGGAGGGAGTTGCTGGTAGTCACAAAAGAAGAAAGAGACTTGGGCATCATCATCACCAATGACCTAGAAATCATCCAAAGCAGACCTCTAAAGCAATGAAGTAAGGCTAAGCAGGGGGATGTTAGGGTATATTAGTAAGGAGTATCACAAGTCGTAAGAGGGTGGTAATAATCCCTCTTTACAAGACACTGGTTAGGCTCCCATCTGGAGTACTGCATGCAGTACTGGAGGCCACACCTTCACAAGGACATTAACTAAATTGAGGCAGTCCAGAGAAGGGCAACCAATATGGTGCAGGGACTGCATCAGAAGACATATGAGAACAGATTAACGGAGTTCAATATGTATACCCTAGAGCAAAGGAGGGAGAGAGGTGATATGATCGAAACATTCAAACACCTTAAGGGCATTAACAAGGTGAAAGAGTCTAACATGTTTCAATATAAGAAAAATAGCAGGACAAGAGGACACAGCATGAGATTAGAGGGAGGCCGATTAAGGGGTAATGTGAGGAAGTTATTTTTCAGAGAAAGGGTGGTGGATGCATTGAACGCCTACCTCAGGAAGTGGTGGCTATGAATACAGTGCAGGGATTCAAACAGGCACGGGATAGGCATAAGGGAGCAATACAGATGAGTATGAATAGATAGGCCATTGACAGAACAAAGGACGATGGCACATTTATAAGGTAGAAAAAGAAATGGGCAGACTGGACAGGCCTTGTGGTCGGTCCTTATCTGCCATCAACTTCTATGTTTCTATGTAATTCCCCAGCCCTAATACAGGATGTTTAACAATGGCCCCATTCCCTCATATTTTATTTCAACAAAATAGTGATATTCGCATGGGATGAGTGAAGCTTGCATTACAAAGTTTGCTGCTTGTCAAGGTCAGGAAATGTGAAGTGATGAGGAAGAGAGGAATCCCGAGTGTCAATCCTCCATCTCACTTCACAACGTGTTTCTCCTTCAGCAATTTGTGACACACTGGTGGTTCAAGTCACGGAGCTGTCATTTGCTTCTAGAACCAAAGTCACACCCAGTAAAGGGTACCAGAAGTGGCTGCTGAAAATGAGTCTAACACAGCTTATTTTAACAGCACCTGTTGACACAGTGAAACCAATCCAATGTATTTATAAAGTGTCTTATTTTTATGTTGGCTCGTGCTTACATGGCCAACATATTGCACTAATAGCAGATTTGGAGGCACGGTCACTGTGGGCGAATGCAGGGCATGCATCAATAGGTGTGTCGTTCATTCCCCAATAAGGCAGCATGCAGGCACCACACCAGGAATACATAATGTGGTGAGCACATCTAAGGAAAGGTCCGCTGCAATGAGTGCCAAGCTTGTCACGCAGCGCACCTCCCGACACGCCTTTCCTGGTGCAGCATGCTAGTAAACATGGCAATGACTGACTGCCACCACCACCTGCCACAATGCCAACTTCAGAGGTGCCCAATCTCCCTTTTGGTATGCCCTGAATTAGTTCATGTGCCAATGGGGAGCCACGCCCGTTGGCATAATGCCCCCATTTGTTGTGTGCTGAGGGTGCCCAATCCCCTGGACTCTAGCCCACTCCCTTTGGTATGTGCCAATGAGGGTGACCAATCCCCATTAGCTGCCCACCAAACACTCAGGTGGCATGCTGGTAGCCCACCCAGCATTCCAAATGCCCTGTAAAAAAACATCATGGGATTTTTTTTAACCCTGTAAAAGAAGGAAATGGTCCCTTGCAGTCTGTCCTGCTCCCTCTCCCAACCCATGCCCACCCTCTGTGCACCTGCCTCCCACACCCCTCACCCCATACTCACCTCCAGAGTCTGGCGCGATGATCTTCGTGGACTGGGAACACGTCTACACTCTTCAAAGCCGACCGCAAACTGAAGAAATGCCGTAAGCTGTATAATGGCATAAATAGGTTTTTTCAACTTTGGTGCATATCTTCAGGCATTTTTTGAATTTTGCACCAAATTTTCAACATGGGGTTATTAGGGCCCTTCCTCATGTATTCAGTCACTGTCATGGCATTATACAGTCCCAAAGGTGATTTCCACGATAACTATGGGAACCACCTTTCAGGACTGATTAACGAAATTACAGTGCCACTGTTCATGAGGTGGGCTCTCAAAAAGCCTATGTTGCAAATTTGGTGAAAAATCTAAAAAAATGACTGTTTTATAGCGTGTGTTGCGCAGTTTCCATGCATGCTCATAACTTCATGAATTTGCAATATTTTCACTCCAGATTTTCAACATTGGCATTTTACACCCTCCTTGTGAACAGTATAGCTGTCATTTTATATATCCTGGATGAAATGTGTTTTGCACTTCTGGCACAGAATAGCACGGTCACTGTGCGAAATCAGTTTCGAGACAGTTTAAGAAAATGACAGTGACACTGTTCATGAGCAGAGGTCCTAAAATGCTGATGTTGAAAATTTGATGATGAAAGTCCATAAATGACTGTGTTACAAGCATGTGTTGCACAGTTTCCACGCACCCTTGTAACTTCGCAAATTTGCAATATTTTCATGCCAGATTTTCAACACTTTCATTTTTTCACACCTCCTTATGAACAGTACAGATGTCATTTTTCACATCCTGCCCAAAATGTGTTTTTGCACCTGTGGCGCACTATAGCATGGTCGCTGTGGGAAATCAACTTTTGGGACAGATTAACAAAATCACAGTGCCACTGTTCATGAGGGGAGGTCCCAAAATGCCTAGCTTGAAAATGTGTCTCTTTAGGGTGGGGCTGAGGTTGGCGTCAGTGCAATACTTCACTGCCATTCCTATTATGCATCTCTAACTCCTGCACTACCAGTGCCAGTGCCAACGAGACAACTTTCTGCATTGACAAATGCTTGTTTTAAAGCGTTGCAGTCTGTAAAAGTGCTATGGTACATACTGTAGGAGTAGGGCACCAGGTACTGTACATTCTGAGCTTCAGTGCCACTCAAGGGATATATACACACACACTCACTGGAGAAAAAAGCGGAGTTTATGTATTTTTCCAGTCATTTGCTGTTTGTCTCAAAATTCGTTTTTTGTTTTGATTTTTAATAACTTCATCCTGGTATGACCCTAATCTTGCATTCAGAATCATCATATGATCCCCAGTTAACGATTATCCCTCAGGTTATTGTACGAGTTCCTCATTGCTTTGGATCGCTGTGTGCCTCTCACACAGTAGTACAGGGCGCTGTCTTCAAGTTTCAGGCTGGTCATGTCTAAATACAAGAGGTTCTGGGGATTGTCTCTGGAGGTGGTGAACCGGACGGTCACTGAGGGAGAGTAATATTTAGTGGACCCGTCGGGGCTGATATATGCAACCCACTCCAGTCCCCTTCCGGGTTGTTGCTGGACCCAGCTCATCCAGTTACTACTAAACATGAACCCGGAGCCTTTACATCTCAGCCTGATGGTCTCTCTGGGCTTTTTCGCATCCCCGTCAGACTCCGTCAACCACATCAGAGCGGACACCTGGAAGAAAACATAAATGTATTTTGCAATTAAGGGTATATCACAGCTTCACACATTAGTTCTGTAAAAATAAACTAAAAACTTACATTGTAAATATTATGAGCATAAAATAAATACAACTAAAATAATGTGCATCCTCATTACTAAGGGAACTCAAATTTTTGATGATTCACACTCTAAACATGGACCCACCGCTGATCTCCAGCAGAGCGACAGTGGTTTCTATTTAAACAAGAACGGGTCCTTCATTTGCATCGGGCGTTCGAATCTGAAGTCCTATCTCAGCGGGACCCTCCCTATAAATACAGACGGATCGTCGAATCATCGCTGCATTACGTTTCAATGTGCTCTGTCTGTGTGCTGTGATTTGGGAATTACTTGGATGATACAGCATCCTTAACACAGCTTCTGTTGTTTTGGAGTATTACACAACTGAACATTTCTGCACTGATTAAACACTTCTAGTAAGACTTTCAGTAATCATTTTTTTTTTTGTGCCAGGCAACAACTTTTATGGTCAAACACATTTTATTTTAGTTCCTGCAGAAAACTCATGATACAATTGCAGATTTATGGGCTGTGGATTATGAAGAAATCTCTTTATTATAGTGCAAAAGATTGTATTCTTTTCAACTTGAATTTTATTGATACACCAGGAACACCATGCAGTGATATTTAAAGCACATTAGACTAGAATTGTAAGTGCCTTTATACACTACATAATATATTAGTCCATTTAAAACGTTTGTGCTCTGGTATCATGCATCAATAATAATAATAATAATAAATGTCACTGCATGGTCTACTGGTATTTGGATATTTCCCTTCTTAATGTCTTTGCTAGCTGTTTTTATTTGTCCCATCCTGCAGTTGCAAGACTTAACAGAAGTTATTAGATCAGGGTTTAACTGTGTCCAGTGTTAGGTAATTCATTATATCCTCTTGAAGAGCCCTTACCCCAACCGGAAGAGGTGTCTCCACTGCTTCCCCCTCTCTGATCCCCATATCCGTGGTACTGAATTATGTAGACTTCATCCTAATTATTTTATTCTTTTATTCTTTGGTAACCTGGTAGGCCCACTTGACGTAAGTGCCTGTTTTCAGGGACAACATGGGACTGCTGGGGTGGTCAAGTGACCTACTCACAGTCACACAGTAAGCAAGTGAAGGTTGTGAGAATCAAACCCAACCCCAACTTCCCCACAGCATAATTTGCCAAGTTAGAGCTGCTACAACATTGGCCCATCCAGTGATAGATCCTGCATTAATAACGATCCTGTGGCAGCAGGACACTCCTTAGACCATTGCATGGAATAGAACAGTCAAATATAACACAATATGAATCCAAGCAAGGATGAAACATGTGTCAGTGTCTGCTGTTCTCAGCCTTTACTGATGCTATGGTGAGGCCTATTGGCACCATGCAATTCTGCTTAAAGTTGAGTCAGTCCAAATCAATTCATATTCATTTGCATATGTTTCCCATGATGCTTTGCATTATTAGGGTATGTGCAATTTGGATTTTCTTTAAAGCAGCAGTACAATGTAAAAAAAATCCGACCTTTTTCAATTTATTCCCTGTGCTCTGCTGAGCACGTACCTGGTACTCTTTCCCACCAGCAATGTACTATTACCCTGTAATGTGCTCAGTTATCCTTTGTTTTTTTTTTACATTTCCTCCACCTGCTGCACTGACAGCAGTAGTACTAGATAGCAGCCACCATATTTTCTGTAGTGCTACAATGGTAGTAACAGATCACTTCCTGGGCAGGTAGTACTGCTGCTTTAAAATTTGGCTGGATAACCCATACCCCAATGCATTTGCTCTGGGGTTCTTTTGTATAATGTAATATAATACATTTCCAACACAACAGAAATTAATTGCACCACAGCCCACTACCTGTAGTTACCACGTTCTGCACAAGATTATAGAAACAGACATTTTCTGACTGCTTGCTGATAGTACATCACCTTTTAGATTGTCTCTATTCATTACTTCCACAGGACCCTTTTTAAAATACTGGATCCAGCATTGTCTGTATCTTCGGGTACACTGTACTCCCATTCCCCTTGTGTCTCCCCCATTTTTAGGGGTAGTACCAGTATTTGCCATAAAATTGGGGTCCCCTCCCTATTGTCTAGAAGTATAAAATGTTGTAACCATCTGTTGTTAAATTTTTCTTTCCGCAGTCTCAATAGGGCTAGAATTTTATTTATTTATTTTAAAGGTTTTACCAGGAAGAACAAACTGAGCAGTAAGCTCATTTCCAGATGTGTCCTGGGAGGGACAGAATGGGAGTAACATGTATATAAATACAGCATTTGAGAATTAAGAATACATAAAATAATAGCTTGAATACACAAAATCAAATTCAGAATAGAAACTATACAGAAAATGTACAGCAAAACTAAATATACATTTTACAGCATGAACAATCTCAGATTTTCAATTATCTGCATTACACATTATATAAATATGAATACAGAGACATTTCTGAGGTAAAGGTTAAGAAGAATTTGTAGGCCTATAGCTGGAAAACACCAGGGGTAATAAAGACGGGTAGTATATAAAGAGACAAGGAGGGTCAGCAGGGGCAGATGAGGGAGGGGATTAGAAACAGGGGCAGGGAGAGTGGAAGTGGTTTCAATAAGGTAATTGAAAACCCTAGGAGAGGGGGTAAAATGTATGTGGCATGGGAGGGAGTTCCACAGACTTGGAAACCTGTAGGAAAAGGTGACCTGACCTGCTGAGGAGGTACGACAAGGAATGGTTAAAGTGAGAGAGTCAGAGTTTCTGTGTGAATTAGAAGTAGAAGGAAGGGTGAAGAGAGAGGAGGAGAGATAGGAAGGAAGGGACTGGGACCAGAATTCGGCCAAGAAGCTGGTGCCATGTGCGCACCATCTTTCCTCAAAGGAGGGCAGGGACAGTGATTGGTAAAGGGTGCAGTAGTGACTGCGAAGGGGACAGTCAAGAGTGTAACAGCAGAAAGAGTGGAAGAGGTTATCCAGTCCAGTCTAGTTAAGGAGGAGGTTGGCATGGCATTGCATACAATATCCCCATAATCGAAGATGTGGGGATCATTTTCTGTATAATGGACCTGTGAGCTGGTGGCTGGATGCAGCCCTAGCTGTGGAACAGGGCACCCAGTTTAGGGTCCAATTTTTTATTGATGGCCTCTATATGTACAGAAAAAGTAAAGTGTCAGTCAAGCCAGACACCATGGTATCTAAAGGAGGAACAGTCCTCAAGCATTTTCTCATCTAGGGTGTGGAAGGGGTGAGTGGGGAGTCAAGAGAGTCTGCCCTGTGCCCAAGGTCATGGAGACTGTTTTTTATGCAGGAGAAGATGATTTGAGCAGAACCACAGCTGAACATTCTTGAAGCCATGCCGAAGTCTGGTTGCTACATTGGTGATGAAGGGGCCAGATGCATACAAATTGATGTTGTCTGCATACATGTGGATAGATCTGTATGGGCAGGCAGAGGGCAGGTCATTTAGGAGGATTGAAAATAGCAGGGGGCTAAGGATGGAGCCCTGAGGAACACCAGTGGTTATGAAGAGGGGGAGAGAGTGAGTTGCCAATCCAAACAGATTGTGACCTACCTACTAGGTAATAGTGGAACCAACTGGTGGACTCAATGGAGATCCCTGTATTAGAAAGATAATAGAGGAATGGGGATGTGACACAGTGTCGAAAGCCTTTGCTAGGCTGACGAAGATTGCGGAGGTGATGTATCCCTGGTCCATGCCTGTTTGCGTGGAGTCAGTGATCTTCAACTGTGAGATGATGGTAGAATGGGATCTCCTAAAGCCAGACTGATAAGGAGTGAAAAAGGAAGTTGAGTCAAAGAAGGAGGAAAGCTGAGATAGAACTAGATATTTCTGCAGTTTAGTGAAAATTGGGAGGAGGGAGATTGGGCAATGGTTTTCAGTGGAGGTGGGGTCACCTCCTTTAGGGAGGGGGACAACAGTGGCATGTTTCCACTTAGCAGAAACAGTAGCAAGGGAGAAAGAGAGATTTAGGAGTAATGGAGGTGAGAGTCCTTGGCAATTGGCCTGAAGGAGTGGTAGGTGGGGATTCAGGGGAGAAAAATAATACAAACAAATATATAAAATAAAGTGTTCTGTGTTTCTGGAAGTCTGTGGGAAGCCTGGAAGATTTGTGAGTCTTCCATGCTTGGTCTCTTTCACGAAGACAGGCTAAGAGGTCAGCAGAGACCCAGGGCAGGTGGTTACCATGCACGTGGATTGTTCTCGGTGGTGCATGCTTATCTCAGAAGGAGAGGAAGACTGACTTGAAGTATGTAATAGCAGAGTCAATGGAGGGAGCACCGGTGATAAAGGATCAGTCTGTGTTAGCCAAATCATTTAGGAGAGTGGCGATATCTAGAGAGCTATAGGACCGTAGCAGCAGTGGTTTTTTTTTGGGGGGTGGAGATTTAGGGCAGCGGATTTTCCAAATTGCATAGATTAGGTGGTGGATGCTGTGACAGAAATGGGAAGGAAGGAGTTAATGGTGGATTCAATAGTTGGCATTGTTTAGCAGTCTGGAAAAAAAAAACAAGCTGGAATTCCACAAACTGAAATTCCATTGTCCCCAGCTTCTGCTTGGTAGGTCATAAATCTCAGAGTGGACATGTCCACACACAGACTCACAATTTAAATGGATTGGATCATTCAAACATAAACACAAGGTTAAGGATGAATATTAGTGGACAATGATAGGTGTGCAGTCTGACTGGGACAATTAAATACACACATTGTAGATGGTGCATTCAAAGGGGAAAAAGGAATCACCTATTCTCAGGAGAGTATATAAGATGCTGAAAGACAGTGAGGAGTGTTGTTGGTTACTCTGGGAGTTACTCTTGGAGCTGGAGGGAGAAAAATAAGCTTGGAGCCCACCCTTCTAGCTATGTCCATGAGAGCCGGCAGATAGCATAGCGTTCAGTATTTCTTGAAAGAATAGGGAAGGGTAAGTGTAGTACTAGCATATTTCAGTAATAGCCTTTTTCTGTTGCCAGCTGTTATTTTAAAAACATTTGTTTACTTTTCCTGTATCAGTGTTATTCTCTTGTGTTGAAAATATATATCCTGTAATGCTCTGTTTACTTTCTGTTAAGTAAAAAGCTATTTATTTACTCAACAGTTGTGATTATGATGTACTTTTTCGAAGGTAATACATGGTTTCCACTGGCTAAGATAAACTCTGTTTAGCATCCGCCATCCAAGAGAAACACACAACCAGGCATTGATTTGTTGAATTGCACGTTTGACTACCAAGTTCTATAAACATGGTGGTGGGTGCCGGAGCAAACTCCAGCTGGTGTCAGTGAATACCCGAGGACAGACACCTCTCTAAAAGCTGTTCCAGCCCAGAGAGAGAGGTGGGTCACCTAATGAGTCCGGGAGTAGATCAGTCATTATTATACAATGTGGGTGGGAAGATAGGACCCAGTCTATCAGAGAGTGGCTGAGGGATTTGGAATTTAGATAGGAGGGTTCATTGAGCAGTTGAGTAAGGTTTAGGACAGCAGTGTCTTGACAAATTTTGGATTGAGAAGGGGTGAGACAATTTACTTTGAAATCACGCAGGACATGGAGTTCGCCACTAGCCGCATGTGTTTTTAGGCTGGCTAAGAGGTCAGTAATCGAGGATATTGCTGCGCTGGGGCAGCAGTAGGAGCCCATGATGAAGATAGGTAAGGTGCAAGGAAAGGTGAGTTTCACTACAGAGACTCATGTGGCTGAGGGATGGATGCAGCAAGTATCAAGGTGAGTGTGAGGGAAGAGGCTACATACATGGCTAAACCTCCAACCTTACCATTCCCAGGCCAGTCCTGGAGGATGAGGCAGTATCCAGGGATAAAGACACAGTCATTTTGGATGTGAGGTTTTAGCCAAGACTCTGTGATGATTAGAACATCAGGTCTGAGGGAGGGGGCGTGAGGGTTGAAGCAGCTATACTTTATTGAGGAGGCTCCTGATGTTTAAGTAAGCCAGCCTGTGGCCTTGCGGAAGTTGCAAGGATGTGGTGGGGAGAGGACTAGGATTGGGTTCAATGTCTCCTGCTAATAGTAGTATCAGTATTAGCATAAGCTTTAGAGGGTGCCAGGCACTGCGGTTGGAAGAGGGGTGGGGAGGGAGGAGACTAAAGGGGATCCAGTAATGGAATTTAGGGGAACCAGTCCAGCATGGAAACAGGGGTGAGTATTGAGGGCTTATGGGACAAGAGTTGTGCAGACAAGAGTTGGACAGTGGTTGGAAGGAGGAGGTGCAAAAGGTAGGTGGGAGAGTGAGACAGAGGTATGCGGATTTATTTGCCGGTGAGATAGGTGCGGAAGAGGGGGGAAGAGATAGCAAGGGAATTAGCAGAGGGAAGATAAAGATACTGAGAGGGAGTATGATGGAGAGGAGAAACCAGAGGAAGAGTACACAATGGGGGTGAAATAATAACAACAACAAAAATGGAAAGGGACCCGGGGCAGTCATATCAGATGACCTTAAGGTGGGCAAGCAATATGAGAAGGCAATAAGGAGGCTGGGAGGATACTGGGATGCATAGGAGAGGCATCACCAGTAGAAAACAAGAAGTTATTATCTCTCTGTACAGACAGTTGGTGAGACCTCATCTGGAGTACTGCGTCCAGTTCTGGAGACCCCATCTCTGCAAGGACATAGACTGGATGGAGGCTATCCAGAGGAGGGCAACTAAACATGGTGCAGGGTCTGCACCAGAAGACATATGAAGAGAGATTAAAGAAGCTTAATATGTATACACTCGAAGGGGGGGACATGATAGAAACTTTCAAGTACATCAAGGGAATCAATGGCATCCAAGAGGGTAGCATCTTTTAGAAAAAGAGATGTGCAAGAACAAGGGGGCACAGATTGAAGATAGGCAGCTCAGAGGTAATGTGAAGAAGTATTTTTTCACAGAGAGGGCTGTGGATACATGGAACAGCCTTCCTGAGGAGGTAGTGGAGTCAAAAACAGTGGGGGAATTCAAGAATGCATCGGACAGACATAAAGCAATTCTAGTGGGGGGTAGGAGGAAGTAGACTGTTGGTTAACTAGGATCTGCAGCCTATCCACTAGGTAGGGAAATGGGCAGACTAGGTGGGCCAAGTGGTCTTATCTGCTGTGAAATTCTATGTTTCTATGCTTCTATGTTTCTTTCTCCTATTTTTTAAGAAGTAAAAGCTTGATGTGTTTTTCTTTTTTTTATGTGTGTGTGTGTGTGTATTTCTTTTCCCCTTGCTTGCCTGGGCAATCTACAGGAAGACATTTACTATTGCAAGAGGTGGCTTACTTCTTAATGCTCATGTGTGCTAAAAAAGAGCAAGAAATATGTACTGCTGGTGGGGAATGGAATTAAAGTGTACCACAAGAGGCAACTTGACTTCTGCTAGGGTACACTTTCATTCCTACACTAGCAGTATTTATTTTTTTGTAGTGCACACAGCTATCAAACCTTGAGGTATGTTCTAGAAAAAACTTGAAAACAACATCAAAGCCCCCTCTGTGAAATATTCTAATGCCTTTAAAATGTCATTTAAATGTAACAGTTGAAGTTCAGTTAGAAATGTCAAAAAACGGCTCCCTCAAACTAAATGCCTGCTTCATGTTTTGCTGTGGTTTTCTGTCCCAGACCACTTATTGCAGAATGTGGTGTTGCATAATTTTTATGTTTGCTTGCACGCATGTGCAAGAAACATAGTGCCATTATCCGAGATTTCAGAGGTGTGTCACCTCCTCTTCCAATTCAGTCAGTGTGTTGGCAGGCGAGCCCCTGTAAGCCATCGCATGCTGGAGCTGTCACGACAAGCTCCCAAAAGCAGTGGCATACAGTTCAAAGGGGAGCTACGCCTGAGTGAGCAGCGATAAGATATCGCCTGCTCATGCAGCTCCCCCCCACACACGCCTGCAAGCACACACACACACACACACTGTGCAGTCGATGGGGGTGCCTAATCCTCGGCCGGGCTGTGCTGGCGCCTCCCCTGCCCCCAAAGTTTTTCCAAATGCCATGCTAGGTGCCCACCCCAGCATGGCAACTAATATATAGCCGATGGGGTGCCTAATCCCTGTTGGCTCCACTGTCCCCCACCGAGTACTGGGTGCCACGCTGGGAGACCACCCCAGCATGGCAATCGATGCTTTGGCCGCAAGGGGTGCCCAATCCTCCTCCGGGCTGAATGCCCCTCAACCTTCCTTGTACCACGCTGGGAGCCCACCCAGCGTGGCAAACATCCCACACACATTGTAAATGTCAAAATAACACCTGAAAAGGAAAACGCTCACGTAGTCTCAGTGGCCCTCTCCCACAACCCGCACCCACCCACTGCACACCCTGCCTCCCCCACCCCTTACCTCCGGAGCTCGGCTACGACATCTTCTGTGGACCAGGAACACGCCTGCACTCTTAAAGCCGACCGCGAGCTGAGGAAATGCTGGTAAGCTGTATAATGCAGGCGAATAGGGGTTTCAGCTACGTGCATATCTCAGGCATTTTTGAATTTCTGCCAAATTCTCAACATGGGTTTTGGGACCCCTTCTCATGAATGGTGTCACTGTCATGGCGTTATTCCGGGCCCAAGGGTGATTTCGCGGTCACTCGGTAGAAATCACCCGCCGAGATGCAGACAATCGGCATGACGACTCGACATCGAACGTAATCTAAACTATATTGGTGGTGCTAAAGTCAAAAAATGACACTATTTATCAGCGTGCGTGCGCAGTTCCTCATGAGCTCATAAGTTACGAATTTTCAATATTTTCATCCAGATTTTCAACATTGCCCATTTACCACACCTTCTTATGAGTAGTACAGCTGTCATTTTCACATCATACCCAAAATGTGTTTCCCCCATGTAGTGCATAATGGCGCAGTCGGTGTGCAAAATCAATGTACAGGACAAATGAAGAAAATCACAGTGATACTGTTCATGAGCAGAGGTCTTAAAATGGCCATGTTGAAAATTTGGTGAAAAAATTCCTAAAAATGACTGTTTTACAAGCGTGCGTTGCGCAGTTCCTATGCACGCTCGTAAGTTCGCAAATTTTCAATATTTTCACTCCAGATTTTCAACTTTGCCATTTTACCACACCTTCTTATGAGTAGTACAGCTGTCATTTTTCACATCTCACCCAAAACGTCTTTCCACCCATGTAGCTTATAAATGGCGCAGTCGATGTGCAAAATCAATGTATGGGACATCAGTAAGAATATCACAGTGACACTGTTCATGAGCAGAGGTCTTAAATGGCTATGTTGAAAATTTGGTGAAAAAATTCCTAAAATGACTGTTTTACGGCGTCGTTGCACAGTTCTATGCATGCTCATAAGTTTACAGAATGTAATATTTTCACTCAAGATTTTCAACATTGCCATTTTATTAAACTTCCTTATGAACAGTACAGCTGCAATTTTTTCATATGTCGCCCAAAATGTGTTTTCTGCATACTAGCGATAATGGTGCTGTTGGTGTCAAAAGCAATGTTTAGGACAGATTAAGAAAATCACAGTTACACTGTTCATGAGCAGAGGTCTTAAAATGGCTATGTTGAAAATTTGGTGACAAAGATCCATAAAATGACTGTGTTACAGTGAGCATTGCGCAGTTTCCATGCACCCTCGTAAGTTCATGACTTTGTAATATTTTCAGTCCAGATTTCACCAGTGGCATTTTTCCACACTTCCTTATGAACAGTACAGCTGTCATTTTTCACAACATAGCTGAAGTGTGTCACACTTTCAGCGCAGAGATGCCGGTCGCTGTGGGAAATCATTGTTCAGCATACAGATAAAGAAAATCACAGTGACACTGTTCATGATCGGAGGCACCAAAATGCCTGAGTTGACAATCTGCTGTAAAAATCCCCAACCTAATTATATTACGGTGTCGCTGCACAGTTTCTTATGTACGCCATGACTTCACCCATTTTTTAAATATTTTTACTACAGATTTGCAACATTGCCATTTTTTACACCTCCCCATGAACAGTACAGCTGTCATTTTTTACATCCTGTTCGGAATGTTTTTGCACCTGTGGTGCTAAATGCCGTAGTCACTGTGCATAAGCAGCTTTCAGCTAACAAACTGATATTCCCCATGTTCATGAGATGGGGTCACGAAAAAAACATGTTGAAAATTTGGAATGAAAATACCTACGAATGCCTGAGGTATTAGGGTTTCCAACCATACTACCCAACCCTGTAGAGAATGACGGGCATCAGGGGTGTGACTTGGGATTCTTGCCTGTGATGTTCATACCATTCCACACCCTACAGCCAGTGAGAGACATCGAGGTATGCCTTGGACTCTTTGGCCCCAAAGTTCTCCCCATTCTCCTATATCGCACCCATCTCACCATATTTCCTAATGAAATGGGGTGCGCATAAGGGCCAAAGACCCCAAGGAACACCGTGACACTTGTCAGTGTCTGCAGGGTGGGGTATGGTGAAATGGCATGGCCGTTATGCCTGATGACTCAAATGCACACCCCAATGCCCGTCATTCTCTGCAGGGTGGTGGTGGAGTTGGCTTCAGTTCAATAATTCACTGCCATTCCTATTATGCAGCTCTGTAACTTCTACCCTACCAATGCCAATGCCAGCAAGCAAACATTTGGCATTGACAAATGCTTGTTTTGGTCCCTTTACAAAGCTGTCTCTGGAAGTCTGAAGTTCAGCAATATGATACAGAATACTTCACTTCAGATTCCCAGAACCAGTTTGTAAAGGGAGCAAATGATGCAACACCACCTTCTGCAGTTATGAGTTTGGGACAGAAAACAACAGCAAAATACCAGAAATGAAGCAGGCCTTTAGTTTGAGCCTTTGAGGGAGACTTTTTTGTGCATTTTGTAATTTAACTTCAACTTACTTTTAAATGACATTTAAAATATGTTTCAGTTTAGGGCATCCGATCCATATTTTTTATCATCTAGTTTAGGCTAAAAACATTTAAAATCGTAAGACTGGCAGGGCAGCATATAAGCCACTCAGATGCAGCTCAGTCACGCTTCACAATGAAGATTACAATGGCAAAGCCAAATATTTGCCAGCAGATCTGCCTTTCTCTGTCTTTCTGTGACATAGTACAAATCAGAACAAATGGGACCAAAAAACAAAACCACACATTCACAGATGCATAATGACTCGAACTCTGTTTCTCATTTAATTTGTCATGGGGCTATTTAAAGCAAACTGCAACAACCAATTCAATGTAATTGGTAAAGGGTGGCCAGAGACACCACAGGGAAGGAAACAGCTCCTGATTGGGCACTCAATTGTTAGAGGGGTAGACCTGGGGAAGGGAGGAGACAGGGAAATAAGGTGCCTGCCTGGTGCCATGGCTTGGAGGGACAAGAAGTGAATCCTCAGGATTGCAGAAGCAACTAGAACTAGGGAACTAGGGAACTAGATATCATTATCCACCTTGGGACAAATGACCTAGCTAGGCATGGGATCAGTGCAGTGCAGGGTGAAATTGTGGAGTTGAGGAGGGCCTCAGACAGGTAGCAAGCATGGTTACCTTCTCAGAGGTGCTGCCAGTCCATGGCAGGGGTGAGGCTAGGTACTGCACACCATGTAGTTTAATGAATGGTTGCAAAACTGGTGCAGAGCACAGGGCTTTACTTCATTGTGACGAAAAGGGTACACCTGGAGATGAAAGTTTATACTGGCACGATGGTCTGCATCTCTCCATGAAAGGAACCAAGATCCTAAGTGACAGGTTTAAATGCTTCCTGGCAAGCTTTTAAACTAGCCATGGGGGGAGGTGCTAATAAGAGGCAGGAAATTTCAAGCCTCCCCCCACAAAACATGATGGGTAGTAAGGTAAACACTGAGGTAAGTGCTCAACAGAGGGCAGGACAGGGGTAAATGAAAAAACAGACAGGGGCAAAAAGAGCAGGCATGAGGGAAAAAAGGATAAAGCCAACATTAAATGGAGGGCATTGAGTACCAATGCCCGTAGTCTGGGAAACAAGCTTCCTGAGCTAGTAGCCTTGATGGAAGATGAACACTTAGATATTGTGGCAGTCACAGAAACATGGTACACGGGGAAACCATGACTGGGATGTCAACATACCGAGGTACACAGTCTATAGAAGGGACAGGGAGGGAAAAGAGGAGGTGGAGTAGCTCTACATAAGGGAAGGATCAAAGCTACAGAACTAAAAAATTAAGGGGAGGACAAGAGGCACTCTGGGTCACCTTGGAGACAGGGAATGGCATCACAATCCGCAGAGGGTTGTATACAGACCCCATCTCAAGGGAGGAAATGGACAAGAAAATGATAGAGACATTCTCAAAATGGCTGAAAAGGAAGATATTGTTGATGGGGACCTGAATATGCCAGATGTTAACTGGATGACATGTACTGCAGCCACATCCAAGAGCAGGGTCATTCTCGATGCCCTGCAGGGGCAGACCTTAGACAGCTAGTGCTGGAACCCACTCGGGAGGAAGCAATACTAGACCTGGTACTCTCAAATGGAGAGAGGATCACAATGAAGTCAGTAGATACTGGATCAAGCGACCACTGCACAGTGTGCTTCATAATAAGTACAACTATGGAGACAAGCCTACACAAAAACAAGCATACTGGACTTTAGAAGGGCTGACTTTGGCAAAATGGGTGAATACCTGAGGAATAAACTAGCAAATGGCCAAGGAGAGTGGAAGAACAATGTAAAAATCAAAACTGCCATCATAGAGGCAACAAGCCCTTGTGTGAAACAGATAAAGAAAACAAGCGGAGTAAAACCACTATGGTTCTCAAAAGAGGTGGCAGGAAGGTTAAGGAGAAAAGGCTGAATTCAAAAAGTATAAGGCATCACAGAAGGAACACGACAGGAACTGTATCAATTAAAGCAGAAAGAAGTGGGGAAGGCAGTCAGAATAGCAAAAGCCCAAACTGAAGAAAAAATAGCCAATTCAGTTAAGAAGGGGGATAAAACCTTTTATAGGTACATTAGGGAGCATAGAAAGGTTAAGGGAGGAATAGTGAAGATTAATAAGGGAGAGGGGAGGTGGGCAGAGGGAGACCGTGAAAAGGCAGAGATACTGAATGAATACTTTTGTTCAGTATTCACAAAAGAAGAAGATGAGGAGGTGTTTCCTAAACCAGACAATACAAGCACTCTGGGTAGGGAGGTTGACACCAGTCCATTTACAGAAGAAAGAGTCCTGAAAGAACTCCTAAAACTCAAGGTGGATAAAGCAATGGGGCCTGATGGGATTCACCCCAGAATCCTAAAAGAACTAAGGGAGGACCTAGTGACACCACTGACCACACTTTTTAACAAATCATGGGAGAATGGGGTAGTACCTGAGGACTGGAGGAGGGCAGATGTGATTCCCCTTCACAAAAATGGGAGCAAGGCAGAAGCAGGAAACTACAGACCTGTAAGTTTGACCTCAGTAGTAGGGAAAATAATGGAATCACTTCTGAAAGAAATAATTGTTGAATACCTAGAGGCCAGCAGGGCACAGGACCCAAAGCAGCATGGATTTACAGCAGGAAGGTCATGTCAGACAAATTTAATAGATTTCTTTGACTGGGTGACCAAAGTAATAGACCAGGGAGGGGCTATGGATATGGCCTACCTAGATTTTAGCAAGGCATTTGACACAGTCCCACACAAAAGATTTATAATCAAGTTAGCCAGCCTGGGAGTGGGTCCCATGGGTGTAGCCTGGGTTGCAAACTGGCTGCACAACAGGACACAGAAGGTAATAGTGAACGGAACACATTCTGAAGAAAGGGGGGTCACTAGTGGAGTACCTCAGAGCTCAGTACTGGGTCCAGTCCTCTTTAACATCTTTATAGGTGACATTGCAGAGGGTCTGGAAGGAAAGATATGCCTCTTTGCAGATGATACAAAGATCTGTAACAGAGTTGATACACAAGGGGGTGTAGAAAGGATGAGAAGGGACTTGGCAAGGTTGGAGAGAATGGTCAAACATATGGCAACTTAGATTCAATGCAAAGAAGTGCAAGTAATGCACCTGGGAAACAAAACCCAGGAGAAGAGTACACAATAGCAGGGAGGTACTAACAACAACAAAAATGAAACAGGACTTGGGGTAGTCATATCAGATGATCTAAAGGTGGGTAAGCAATGTGAGAAGTCAGTAAGGAGAGCCAGGGGGATACTGGGATGCACAGGAAGGGGCATCACAAGTAGAACAAGCATTTGTCAATGCTGAATGTTGGCTTGCTGGCATTGACATCGGTGGTGCAGGAGTTGAGACAGATGCATCATAGGAATGGCAGTGAAGTGAACTGATGCCAACCACCCCACCCTGCAAAGATGACAAGCATTAGGGTGTCCCTTTGGGTGTTTGGTAGTGCAGTGCGGGAAAACATGTTGGACAGGATGTGAGAAATTACAGCTGTACAGTTCATAAGGAGGTGTAAAAAAATGCCAGTGTTGAAAATGTGGCATGTAAATATACCAAATTTGTGAAGCTACTAGAGTGCGTGGGAAATATGCAATGCACGCTTGCAACACTGCCATTTTATGGGCATTCGGCACCAAATTTTCAACATAGGCATTTTAGCACCTCTGCTCATGTACAGTGTCACTGTTATTTCCTCAAAGTGTCCCAAGAAGTGATTTCACACAGCGACCACGCTATTCTGTGCCGGAAGTGCGAAAACACATTTTGGGCAGGATATGTCAAATGATGGCTGTACTGCTCATCAAGAGGTGTGGAAAAATGTCAATGGTGAAAATCCAGACTGAAAATATCACAAATGCACGACGGTACGAGAGTGCGTGCAATCTACCAACTCAGTCAGGCTACACAGTTATTTTATGGAGTATCATCACCAAATTTTCAATATAGGCATTTTAGGTCTCTGCTCATGAACTGTGTCACTGTCATTTTTCATAATCTGGCCCAAACACTGACTTCCACAGCACTCGCTTGTCAATATGAAGTGCGGAAATACATTTTGGGCAGGATGTGGAAAATGACAGCTGTACTGTTCACAAGGAGGTGTACAAAATGACAATGCTGAAAATCCGGCAGTAAAATATTGTGAATCTTGTGAGTTATGAGCCGCGTAGCAACTGCACAATGCACGTCAGTAAAACAGGCATTTGTTGGATTTTTCCACCAAATTGGAACTTGAGCCTTTTAGAGGGCACCTCATGAACACTGCCACTGTCATTTCGTTAATAAGCCCGAGAAGGTGATTTGGCAGTGACGCGAGAATCACTGCCTTCCAGCTCAATTTACGCCATGACAGTGACAGAATTCATGGAGGCCCCAAAACTCCATGTTGAAAATTTGGTGCAAAATTCCAAGAAATACCTGAGATATACAACAAAGTTGAAAAACCCTATTCACTCCATTATACAGCTTACTGGCATTTCTTCGGTTAATGATCGGCTTTGAAGAGTGCAGACGTGTTCCTGGTCCACTGAAGATCATTGCACGGGACTCCAGAGGTAGTATGGGTGGGGGTGGGGGAGGCAGGGATCATGAGTGGGTAGGTGTGGTTGGGGAGGGGCATCGAGGACTACGAGGGCTGACTTGGTTTACAGGTGAAAAAAACCAAGAAAACCATGGGACAGTTTTCCCTGTGCAGGGTATTTGGCACACTGGGGTGAGCTCCCAGCATGCCACAACTGTTTTTTTTGGGGGGGTATCTGATTGCCGAGAGAGGGATTGGGCACCTCGTGCAAATCTCTAGCAGGGGCAAATAATGCAGGCAGAATTGGGCACCCGTTAGCAAAGACAGTGGTGGGGGTGCATGAGCCAAGGGGATTGGGCACCTCGACATCGAACAATTGGGGAGGTGATGCCGATGGTGAGTGGGCTCCCCTGTCGCGTACAAACACAGCGGGGGGCGCCAGCCAAGGGGATTGGGCACCCCTGCGGCATTCCAGATTGGGGAGTATGCCGATGGAATTGAGCTCCGTTAGCACAATAAAAAACAGCAGAGGGGGTTACGACAGGAGGATCGGGCTCAGCCATAAGCCAGCTCGCCGACCATGCTGATAATGGCGGCGAGCATGCAGCACAAGGTCGCTCGTATGTTGAGCTTTGCTCCGGATTGCAACAGACCTTTGCTTAGATATTCTCGCACCATTATGTATGCATGGTGTGGCGCCGGCATGCAGGCTGATTGGGGAATGAGGGATGCACCTACTGATGCGTGCCCTGCATTCACCCAACAGCGGCCGCGCCCCTACATCTGCACTCTCCCTATATGTTGGCTTGCGCCTGCGGCAAGCCAACATAAAAAGGGAAGTGGTCATCCCTCTGTACAGACAGTTGGTGAGACCCCATCTGGAGTACTGTGTGCAGTTTTGGAGACCTCATCTACACAAGGACATAGACAGGATGGAAGCAGTCCAGAGGAGGGCAACTAAAATGGTGCAGGGTCTGTATCAGAAAACAGATGAAGAGAGACTGAGAGAGCTTAATATGTATACCCTTGATGAAAGAAGGGACGGGGGGACATGATAGAAATGTTCAAGTACCTCAAGGGAATCAACAAAGTCCAGGAGGGTAGCATCTTTCAGAAAAAGAGATGTGTAAGAACAAGGGGACACAATTTAAAGACAGAGGGGGGATGGCTCAGGGGTAATATGAGGAAATGTTTTTTCACAGAGAGATTGGTGGATGCGTGGAACTGCCTTCCAGCGGAGGTTGTTAGGGCTAAAACAGCCGGGGATTTCAAACATGCATGGGACAGACACAATGCAATTGTAGTGTGGGGTGGCAGGAAGTAGGCTGTTGGTTAACTAGAATCTGAAGCTTAGGCCGGCCCGGTGGCACTGAGGGTTGAGGCGCTGGACGCCGCACCTCGCGTCACGCCAGCGACCCGGGTTCGGGAACGAGCCCGGGTGTTGGGGGTCGGAGGGGAAGGAGTAGGATCGAGCGTCTGTAGGACAGCTCTCCTCTCCCTGGGGGGGGATCCAGGGGCATCCTGGCACAGGAGAGACCCCCAGTGGAGACCAGAGGTACTTCCACTGCTGGGAGCATAAGCACAGCTGGAGGCAGACGCCTGGCCAGAATGTGGGCGGACACGCGCACGCTCATGGCCATTGGCATCAGTGCATGCCTGCCGGCTCAGGGGGTGAAAAGTGGGGAAAAAGGAGGGCACTGGTTGCGGTGGCATGATGGCGTCTCCACTTCGTGGACTCTCCCTGGCACCTGGGTGCATGGCATTACTGGATCGGAATGGGTGGGTTGAGCTCCAGAGGAATTCCCACCCTGTGGGAGCAAGCCGTGGGGGTAGCCGCGGGGCCTAATGAGGTTGCCGGGGGTAGTTCAAGGGGACGGCGGCCGGACAGACCTGTGGGTGAAACCAGGATGTGGCAGGTAGGCAGATCAGTGGCCCTGGGAGGATAAAAACAAGAAGCAAAAAAAAAAAAAGAATCTGCAGCTTATCCAGTAGGTAGGGAAATGGGCAGACTGGGTGGGCCAAGTGGTCCTTATCTGCCATCAAAGTCTATGTTTCTATATTATCATAGAACATATTACATTACACTCGAGTAACATCGAACATCTAGATCTACAGGGTACCCTTACCCTTTCTTTACATGTCTTCAGATAAAGGAGTTTATATTTAACAATTCATTCAGCAAATTCATCTGTAGTAGACCCTTGTACTATAGAAAACAACACCTACCTACAGTAATAATCACTCCATTTTTTTATCAAGAATATATTCATTTAGGAGTCAGACTTTTATATCTGTATTTCAGCTAGCACAGCTACATGATGTAGATGGAGTGGAGTATAATTTCAGCCACATCCTGTTGTTAGTTTTTCACTGTTTCACTGGTATACCCCCACACCCCATAGCCCAGGCTGCATGTACTGTGTATTCCTCGGAGACAGGACCAAGGCACTGCAGTACAGCCTAGATGCTACTAAAGATAAAGAGCTGAGCTGTGGAAATAAGTCAGTTGTCATGGAGGCTGTCATCTCGGCAGAGCCAACAAGCATTTGTCAATGCCGAATGTTTCCTTGTTGGCATTGGCATTGGTAGTGTAGAAGTTACAGAGCTGCATAATAGGAATAGCAGTGAAGTATTGAACTGAAGCCAACCTCATCACCACCCTGCAGAGAGTGACAGGCATTGGGGTGTGCCTTTGGGTCGTCAGGCATAACGACCACGCCATTTCACCACACCCTACCCTGCAGACATTGACAAGTGTCACGGTGTGCCTTGGGGTCTTTGGCCCTTATGCACACCCCATTCCATCAGGAAATATGGTGAGATGGGTGCAGTATAGGAGAATGGGGTAACGTTTGGGCCCGAAGAGTCCGAGGCACACCTTGATGCCTCTCACTGGCTGCAAGGTGTGGGTGGGGGTGGAATGGTATGAGCATTACAGGCAAGAATCCCAAGTCACACCCCTGATGCCTGTCATTCTCTACAGGGTGGGGCATTATGGTCAGAAACCCTAATGCCTCAGGCATTCGTTGGTATTGTCACTCCAAATTTTCAACATGATTTTTTGTGACCCCCACCTCATGAACAGTGGCAATATCAGTTTGTTAGCCGAAAACTGCTTTTCCACAGTGACTATGGCATTTGGCACCACAGGTGCAAAAACACATTCCGAACAGGATGTGAAAAATGACAGCAGTACTGTTCATGGGGAGGTGTAAAAAATGGCAAATGTTGAAAATCTGGTGTGAAAATCTTAAAAAAACGGGTGAAGTCACGAGCGTGCATAGAAACTGCAACGCAGACCCATAATGTAACTAGTTTGGGGATTTTTTTGCAGCAGATTGTTAACACAGGCATTTTGGGACCTCCGATCATGAACAGTGTCAGTGTGATTTTCTTTATCTGTCCCGAACAATGATTTCTCACAGCGACCTCGCATTTCTGCACTGAAAGTGTGAAAACACATTCCGGCCATGTTGTGGAAAATGACAGCCGTACTGTTCATAAGGAGGTGTGGAAAAATGCCACTGGTGAAAATCTGGACTGAAAATATTACAAATTTATGAACTTATGAGGGTGCGTGGAAACTGCGTAATGCTCACTCTTAACACAGTCATTTTATGGAGTTTTGTCACCAAATTTTCAACATAGCCATTTTAAGACCTTTGCTCATGACCAGTGTCACTGTGATTTTCTTAATCTGTCCCAAACATTGTTTTTGCACACCGACTGTACCATTATGCTACCTGTCGGAAACAAATTTTAGACAGATGTGAAAAATGGCAGCTGTACTCTCCGCAAGAAGTGATGTAAAATGGCACTGTTGAAAATCTGGTGTACAAATATTACAATTTCTCACAACTTACCAGCATGCATAGGAGCTGCGTAACGTGCGCTCTAAAACAGTCATTTAGGACTTTTGTCACCAAATTTTCAACATAGTCATTTTAAGACCTCTGCTTACGAACAGTGTAACTGTGATTTCCTTAATCTGTCCCAAACATTGCTTTCGCACACCGACTGCACCATTGTGCACTACATGTGCGGAAACACATTTGGGTTGACATGTGAAAAATGGCAGCTGTACTGTTCATAAGGAAGTGTAATAAAATGGCAATGTGGAAAATCTGGAGTGAAAATATGAAAATTCGCAAACTTACGAGCGTGCGTAGGAACTGCGCAATGCACGCTCGTAAAACAGTCATTTTTAGGAATTTTTTCACCAAATTTTCAACATAGCCATTTTAAGACCTCTGCTCATGAACAGTGTCACTGTGATTTTCTTAATGTGTCCCATACATTGATTTCGCACACCAACTGCGCCATTGTGCGCTACATGGGCGGAAACACATTTTGGGCAAGATGTGAAAAATGACAGCTGTACTGCTCATAAGAAGGTGTGGTAAAATGGCAATGTTGAAAATCTGGAGTGAAAATATTGAAAATTCATGAACTTACGAGCATGCATAGGAACTGCACAACACACGCTTATAAAAGTCATTTTTAGGAATTTTTCCACCAAATTTTCATCATAGACTTTTTGAGAGCCCACCTTATGAACAGTGGCAGTGTTGTTTCATTACTCAGTCCTGCAAGGTGATTTCGTGCAGTGACTGCGAATTCACTCTTCGGGCCCGATGAACGCCATGATAATAAGAACATTCATGAGAAGGGGTCCCAAAAACCCCAAGTTGAAAATTTGGTGCAAAAATTCCAAAAAATGGCTGAGATATGCAGCAAAGTTGAAAAAACCCCATTCATTACATTATACAGCTTACTGGCATTTCCTCAGTTCAGCAGTCGGCTTTGTTATTTATTTATTTATTTATTTATTTATTTAGCTTTTGTTGACGGGTAAGTGCACTAGACAAATCCTGCCTATTTTCAGGCACGACCGGGAGAGGGATACAGATGAATGCAACTGACCTTGAACCAGATTAAGCTGTTGGTGGTATTTGACTGAATGAGGAAATTTAGCCAGGACACCGAGGAAATTCCCCTACTCTTTTGATAAGTGCCATGGGATCTTTAACATCCACTGAACTACCACCAATCCAGGCAGATGGGACCTTGGTTTAACGTCTCATCTGAAAGACGGCACCTCAGAGGTGCTGCACCCCTCTCATGCTGCACTACAGTGTCAGTACTGAGATATTAACCCAAGTGCCAGATGTGGGAACTGAACCCACAGCCCTCTGATCTCCCAGCCTCAGAGGCGAGTGTGCTACCTACTGAGCCACTGACACTGCTGTAGTAAGAGTGTTGAAGAGTGCAGATGTGTTCCCAGTCCACCGAAGATCGTCGCGCCGGAGTCTGGAGGTAAGTATGGGGTGAGGGGTGTGGGAGGCAGTGTGCAGTGGGTGGAGTGCGGTGGGGGCAGGAGGCAGCGAGGACTGTTTTTAATTTTCAGTGTTTTTCTTTACCTGACAACTCAGTACGTTTGCGCTGAAATCACCAGCATGGCACAAGGAAGGCTGGTGGGGGCGGGGCGTGGAGCTACGGGGATTGGGCACTCCAGTAGGCAATAGCATCTGTTGCCACGCTGGGGTGGGGTCCCAGCATGGCAGCACCCTGTACTGGGGGCAGTGGAGCTGACCGAGGATTGGGCACCCCTGTCGGCTATACAATGTGTGTGGCCGCTGGGGTGGGCACCCAGCGTGGCATGTGTAGCTCTGGCAGGCGCTTTGGCCGGCGGGGATTGGGCAGCCCCTTGGCTACACAGTGTGTGCGTCGGGCAAGCAGCGCAGTATGCGTGCCTGTGTGTGTGTGTGTGTGTGTGTGTGTGTGTGTGTGTAGGGGGAGCGCACATGAGCAGGTGATATCTTGTCACTGCTCACTGAAGCGTAGCTCCCCCTTTCAACTGTACTCCACTGCATTTTAGAGCTGTCCTAGACAGCTCCAGCATGCATTGGAGAACTGCTGCCATGCCTGCAAACACACTGACTGAATTGGAAGAGGGCTGACACACCTCCAAAAACTCCAATGATGGCACTATGTTTCTTGCACATGCGTGCAAGCAAACATAAAAAGGATGATGCACACTAGGGCACAAGTAAGTAAGGTGCATAAAAAACGTGTTTTATTGGTGTAAAAAGGCAAAGGTACAAAGTTACAAATGAACTGAAGTTAAAACTAGCCAGACCTACCATTCCCTGGTTTCCCATCATTCAAAGCCTCAGAGCGAAGTGAAATGTTGGGATAGTACTGTAGGTCCAGAGGATTTTTTTACTGCTATTTGTTACTTTGCTCCTTGCATTTTCACACCAACACAATTAGTTTTGTGCACCTTACTTGTGTTTTAGTGTGCACCATTCTTTTTTTTTTTTGGCACATGCTAACTCTGTTGCTTGGCAGCTGCTGTGATCACTAGCTGCGCACTCTTTACATGATAGCATACTCTGACTACAGCTCCAGCATACCTATGAGACAATACCTGCCGCATGTGCAACCTTTCACTCCAGGGTCTGTGTCTGCTGGAGGTCCCTTGTTCCAGGCTGAACTCTGCAGGGAACTGAGCACTCAGCAACAGCCTCAGTGTTTTGGAGCTCTCTCTCCTCTATATGTCTGCCTTATTGCATCAGACAGCCTCTTCAGGGCAAAGGTTCACAGACGGCTCTTTGTACAGGCCTACCTGAGCCCATCAAGACAGCCTTGCTTCTGAGGCAGTTTTATTTTAGTATTTTTTTTAAGAATGCTCATTATTTCTTTATTTTATTTTTTGACCTGCTATTTATTCAGCTGATTTGCTTTAATCTGAATTGCTTTATGTCATAGAACAACACTATAACTTAAGCTGAAATATCTGTTGGCCTACCCACTTATAGTACCAACCTACAGTAACTACTGACATACCTACCTACATAACTATTTACTATACATACTGTCCCACCTATGTACCTATAGTAGCACCCTACAGCACCTACTGACATACCTACCTGCATAACTATTAATAGTACATACTGACCCACCTACATACCTACAGTACCTACTGATCTACATACCATCTAGCCACCTACAGTATCTACTGACCAACCTACCTACCTTAATTACCCACCTACAGATCCTAGCTACAGTACCTACTAACTGCTACCCACCTATAGTAGTAATCTACCCACCCAGTACCTGCTAATAGTACCTACTGATCCACCCATCTACCAACAGCATCCACCTACCACCTACAGCACCTACCTACTGATCTACTTACCCATCTAGCAACATACATTTATTGCTTACCCATCTATCTATACTTAACCTACCCACCTACTGTACCTGCCTACAGCACGGCTGACCTACCTCCTCACCTATCCACCCACAATACACAGTGACCCAACTATCTGCCTACAGCAGCTCCTACCAACTTACAGTACCTATCTACACACTTATCTTCATAAAGTACCCGCCCACCTACTGAGCCCACCTACGGTACCTACCTAGAGTACCTACTGATCCAGCTCCCCATATACAGTAACTACTGACTTTCATACCCACCTAATGTACCTACCTACAGTACCTACTGATATACCTAATCACCTATCTTCCTACAGTACCTACCTACCAACCATACCTACCTACAGTACCTACTGCCCTACTGCCCACCTTTCTTCCTATGGTACCTATCTTCTCACCTACCTATAGTACCTGCTGATCTACCTACCCACGTTTCCACCCGCAGTACATACTAACCCAATTACTTGCCTAGAATACCTACCTAGCAACCTACAGCACCTACATACCTACCCACTTGTCTTCCTAATGTACCTTCTAACCCTTCCACCCACCTACTGTACCAACCTGCAATATCTTCCTATGGTAACTACTGACTTACCTACCCACCTACTGTACCTACCTAGAGTACCTACTGATCTACCTACCCACATTTCTTCCTAGAGTACCAACCCACCTACTGTACCTACCTCAATGCCCTGATTTATCTACTCACCTACCTTCCTGCCCACCTACTATCCTTATCTACAATACTTACCTACAGTATTTACCTAATAACCTACAGCAGCAACCTAAAGTACCTGCTGATCAACCTAACTACAGTGCATACCTACCAATCTACAGTGCCTAATTTCTGTATCTACTGATCTACCTACCCTCCTACTAGCCTATAGTACCTGCTTACCCACATAAACGTTATACCTACCTGTTAAAGTACTGACCTATGGTACCTACTGACCAACTACCTACCTACCTACAGCACCTACTGACCTACATACCTACATATCTGCACTACCTACCCACCTACAGTACTTTCTTACAGAACCTACTGACCTACTACCCACCTACCTACCAACAGTACCTATCAACACACCTACCCACATATTGTGCCTACCTGCAGTGCCTACTCACCCACCTACCTAACTACAATACCCACCTACAATATATACCCTACCTAGGTACCATACCTACATAACTACAGTACCTATCTTCCCACCTACAATACAAACTGATCTAACTACCCACCTAACTACCTACAGTATCGCAGTCTGCCTCCTTATGCCTACTGATCCAGTTCCTACAGGCTTTCCTGCCACATGCTGGGGAGTTCATCGTATTCCCCAGTACAGCAGAAGAGCACAGAGAAACAATGCAGCAGTTCCATCGAGTTGTGCACCTACTATCTGTACTGGGTGCCATTGACTGCACCCATGTCCCCATCCGTGTACCACTTGGCGATGGCAGTGATGTGTACATAAACAGGAAGGGGTACCACTCCATCAACTGCCGGGTGGTGTGCGATGCGACTGGGCGCATTAACAATGTCTATGCGCAGTACCCCAGCAGTGCCCACGACGCCTTCATCTGGCACCAGTCCCAGCTGTGTCAGGCATTTGAGGAGGGAAGGATACCCAGTGGGCAACAAGTCGGTGAGTAGCAGCATACAAGGCATACACATGACAGCATGGATTGGGGCAGGCAGTGGAGGCCAGGGAAAGGGTGTGGGAGGGCTATACAGAGGTGCAGGACAGCAACGGACAGACTGCAGTATGGCACTAACAGGTACACATCTCTTGACAGGGGACAGCACCTATCCCCTGTGACCCTGGCTGCTGACACCGGTACTCCGACCGGCCACAGTGGCAGAGGAAATGTACAACAAGGCACATGCCAGCACAAGGAACATCGTAGAGAGGGTATTTGGCATCCTGAAGATGCAATTCAGAAGCTTAGACACATCAGGTGGTGCCCTACAGTATACGCCTCAAAAGGTATACCGTATCTTCCTAGCCTGTTGTATGCTGCACAACATGGCAATGAACCATGGGATATGGGCACCTGAACCTGAGGGGCAGTCTGACAGTGAGCCAGAGCCAGCGGACAGGGGATAGTGGAGCAACTTAAGAGGAGGGAGCCTTGCATGCACGAGGGCCATAGAGCACAGGGACAACATCATCAGGACACTGTCACAGACCAGAGGGTAAGTACAGACTGCACAACAACATGAAACAGTACAATGCTGAATCTATTTAATGTGCACCAAGAATCAGAACAGTGACACCAACAATCACAATAAGAACACAACAGAGTGGAACAGAAAACATGTGTGCGTGTGGTGTGATGTTGGGGGTGTGCAGGACACATGGGGGGCGGACACACAGTCACGGTGTACTGTCACTGAGGAAGCATAATGTGTGGTGTGAGTATAAGGAGGGCTACTATGGCAGTGGAAGTGTGAGTGTGCATGGGATGGAGTGCGAGGCTGTTCGCTAGTGGGTGTGTGTGCACCTGTGCATGCACATGTGGGTGTGCTAATGTTGACATGGGGGCGATGACTGTGCAGTGATGCAGTACGACCATGACCATGACTGCCGACTACCACCATGCACACGACGTGCACCACCACTGTGGGTCACAGACCCCAGGGTGCTCTGGGCCAAGGACAAGGCAGAGGAAAATGGTGAGGCAGGCAGGGCAGCCCTCTGTGCCCCCTTTGAATGGTGGAGCCTGACAGGGCTGGTGGATGGCCACGGTGGTGCTGTGTGCCTGATGTGGTGCATGACGCAGTGGAGCTGGACCCAGTGCCAGCCCTGAGGCCACAGGTTGCCCGCCTGTGTGCCCCTGTGCCTTCTGCACCCGGACCAAGCAGCTCATGCTGGTGACCCCCATGCACCCCACGAAGTACATTTGCGATGTTGACCACTGCAGCTGTCAGACCAGCAAAATCGCGGTCGATTGCACCCACCATGCAGCCCAACCTGTCCTCCACCCACTGTTCAGCATGGGCAAAGCCCACTGATATGGACTTCCTCATTAGTGCCAGCTCATGCCTCAGCTCCCTCCTTAGACCATGCAGGTCCATACGAGCCTCCTGCTGGGACGTGACAGCAGCCTGCAGGAGTGGGCGGTCACCATGGGCATCCTGCCCCAGGGGCACAGACCCTTCATTTGCAGCTGGCACAGGTGCCTGCTGCACAGGAGGTACAGAATGCTGTTGCACATCTGGCATGGCCTGCTGCTGCCGACTACTGGTGGTGCGCTGTTGCACTGGATGTCCCGGGACCACAATATGTGTGGGACACTGCATGTCCAGTGGTGCAGAAATGTTCCCCACACTGCCCACCACCGGATGCACAGGGACGGCCACACCAGCAATGCTGAACACCCCACTGGCACCTGTTCCATGGCCTGCTACCAGCCCCACCCCTGCATCCCCCTCCACAGGCACATCCAATGGTGAGGACACTCTGACGCATCAGTATCATCGCCACTGGTCACAGTCACTAGGAGTACCTGCCCTACACTCAGTTCCTCCATTCGTGCATCCTCCAGGTACTCAGTGGATCCCACCTCCCCGACCAAAGTGTGTCCCCCCTCCCCAGGCAGATGCAGCCCCTGTCCATTGGAATGCCACACATGCAGTGACTCTGTGCGTCCATGACTGGCACCCAGACCGGATGTCGATGGCCGTTCACCATCATCCTCCACAACCTCTGGACCATGGTCATACATCCTGTGCTGCTCCTGTCATTCCACAGGCCTTGCAGACTCCGCTGTGGAGAAAAATGGGACAGGGTCAGTCACCTGTACATGGACACTGTGCCCTAACACCACCACCACCACCACACCATGCAGACCCCAGGACACGTACCTCCTGCCGTGGCCATGCACACCCCACACACCAGCCCGTGACCACATGCACCCACCCAACATAAAGTGCACATGCCATTGTCATGCAGCTGTTCGGCAGCCCACAGTGCACCCCATGCAGGGCACCAACAGCAGGACTCTGCACCTATGCCGTCGCACCATGCAGGGTATACACATGCGAATACAGACCTGTCCTGGGCAGTGCAAGAGGCATCTCACATCCACCACCTGGCACACCTGCGACTGCCACCGTCCACAGTGTGGACACCACCATGGACATGAGTGGCTCCTCCACCCACTGCTGTTGGTCTTGTGGTCCTCCACCGGTCCGCATCCGTTCCCGCAGCTGCTGTGCCTCATCTGCCTTGGCACGGCACAGCAGGTCATTCCAGCACTTTTGCACTGCCTCAGTCATCCTGCCACATCCGCCGACAGCATTGACCACAGCTGTCACCTCCTCCCAGGCTTGGCACACCTCCACATCCATGGCCCTGTGTGTGCAGAGCTCCTGCTCCCTCTCCTTCACAGCATGCGCCAGTGTTGTCAGCTCATCCTGTGAGAACTTATGTGCGCGTATGCACTCTTGTCGTTGCACTACTTATGGGACAGTCGAAAGGGACATCGTCAGCAACTGCTGGAACTGCATTGCATTATGCACAGACATCACCATGCCATCCCTAGAATGCCACAATGGACATGTCACTGTGCATCAAGTGCATGTATAGTGCACACAACCACATAGTCACTGGCTGCCCTGTGTCTGGACAGCAAGCCCTGTACCCACATGTGCACTGCTGTTACCCATAGCTGGCATGTGCACCCATGAAAGGGGCCACTCCTATGCCCACCACCTGTCACTGTTCTGTGCCCAGCATGATCACTATGCTGAGTGCATGGACACATGCACTGGCATGTAGACAATGGCAGAACACCAGCCACAGGCCACACAGTGCATGGGACAGCACAGTGCCGGGACCCTGTGTTCTCCCAGCAGAGTGGTCACAGCCTACCATGACCCACATCCACGGAGTCATGTCAGTGAGCCAGTGTTGCAGGACACACCTCGGTAGTGCACCATGACCCCTGCCTGGCACCCACAGTGTGCAGGCAGTGCCACACAGCACAGTGCGATGCAGGGGCACATGCACAGTGCACTGAATGGTATGCTGCACGGGCAGACGTATGTAGCTGTGCACCAGCACACAGCACAGTGCTTGCCTGTGGTCCAATGTGGGGCTGACCGTTCACCAGCAGGTACATCTGTGGACTGCAGTCTGAGCTGACCCTGTTCTGAGCTATTGCCATTCTGAGAGTCCACAGCAGTCGTCATACCTGCCTCTTGCTGCTCATCTCCCTGTGCATCTCTCCACCTGTCCCTTGTAGTTCTGCAGTATCAGTAGTATGCTGCATTCCCACAACACAACACTGGTGGTGCACTGCTGGCCCTTTATAGCCCAGCCAGGCAATCAAGCCTGTTATGCATGCAAAGCAGTGCATAATGATATGCTAATCACACAGTTTGCACCATGCATCGCTAAGTACCGCCGTTTGCATATTCCGGTTGAATCGGCCCTGATTAATGCTGGGCTAACACCTAAGCACTGTGCAAATGTCAGCGCAGGGCTATTGGGGGGCCAGCACTGCGCTATCCCATTAGCACGGCGCTCTGTGCTATAGCACGACCACCACGCATGCTCGTGAGGCCCCCATGTCCATGCTATCATCCTGGCATAGCACGTTGTAGCGCTGATCTAGCCAACATAGTGCGGTGCTATGCACATGCGTGATATTCCATGTAAGGGTCATGCCAGGGGTCACGCATGTGCAGTGCGAACACTTCCGCGCAGCGCTGCCCTACATCATGTGATAGCGTGGTGCTACAATGGTTGTTGCAGGAGGGTCCTGGGTGTGCCAACCGCTGGATATCATGAGAGGTGTAGTGGAATAAGTGCTGTGTGGGCAATGCCAGGATGTGGAAGACAGCTTGCTGTGATGCACAGGGACAGGCACTGGGGAGAGGTTGAGACAGCAAATCTAGTGGAGCTGGTATGGAAGAGGCACTGGAGGCTCTTTGGGGAGGTCAGGGAGAGGGACCTACCACATATGCAGGTGTGGTCCACAGTTGCATGCAAGCTCAGTGCCTGCACTGGTATCTCCCGTAATGCAGAGAAGTGCAGGTACAGGTATACAGACCTGCGACGGTGACAGGGTCAGCAGCTGGAGTACTATAAGCGCATGGTGCACGAGGGCACTGTGCCTGTGCAAGTAAGTGGCATTGCATGTTGATAGCACCATCATGTCGGGCTGCAAGTGTGTGTGCGTGCATATGTGTGTGTGTGTGTGTGTGTGTACGTGCGTGTGTGTGCATGTGTGTGTGTGTGTGCGCACATGTGTGTGCCATACTGCATGGTGCTGTGGCACATGTGGCATTGGCAGGGAGGCACAGTTTGACCCCCTAGAGGCCCGGTACGTGCTGTGGCCATGGGTGTGGGAGGTGGGTTGGGTCATGCTGTTTGGCATGTCCTGGTACAGCACCAGCCTGCGGTCGGTGACACCATGGTGCAGAGATCCTGCTCCTGGGGACTGTCGACATACACACTCGGGTATCCGGATGTTAGCAGGACAGCTGCAACAGGCACTGTCACACAAGTGCGTGTTGCGTAATCATGCCGTGTGTGCCTGGCAAATGCTCCATGGGCCCTGCCACCCTCTGTGTGGGTGTCCTCCATGTTCACTCCCTGTGTGCAGTGTTGTTAGGGTTGCATCTTGCTGTGCTGCACGTGGTGTATGCTGTGTCATGCTGTAACACCACTGTTTCACCTGTCCACTGTAGAGCAGATCGAGCAGCCCATGCCACCCTCTGTGTGGGTGTCCTCCATGTTCACTCCCTGTGTGTGCAGTGTTGTTAGGGTTGCATCTTGCTGTGCTGCACGTGGTGTATGCTGTGTCATGCTCTAACACCAATTTCTCACCTGTCCACTGTAGAGCGGATCGAGCAGTCCATGGCCAGAGAAGGGGGCCAGAACGTGACCCAGGAGCAGTGGAGAGGCAGCCCAAGGGTGGTGTCCGTGCTGCAGCGAGTGGAGGAGAGCAGCCCTGAGAGTGGTGGTGTGTTACATGAGTACCTATCTCATTGCTCTGTGATCTGTGCTCTTTCACTGGGCTGTGTGTCTCACCTGGGTGTCCTGCCACTGACTGGTCTGGTAGCATGTCTGCAATGGGCAGTGGGCCAGTGGCAGTGTGGCACTGTGCTGTGCAGCACACCTGTGTTGCACACCACAGTCAGGTGCTGCCAGGCTGGCCCGGGGGGGAGTGGGGCACTGTCAGCTTGCATTGTTGTACAGGTGCCTGATGGTGGTGGGTGCTCTGGTGCTGAGTGTTCGGTGGGGTCACATGCTGTCAGCTGCCATGCCCACCTCTGGGGTCCCTCCAGACCCCCCCACAGGGTGTCCGCATTTGCACTGGTGGTGTTGCCTTGCTGTCCTGTGCATTCACTGGATGGGCCTGCATGGTGCCACCTGCATGCCTGATGTGGATGCAGGACACCACGCCCCATGCCTTCCAGGTATACCTCTCATCCTTCTGTCCACCAGCTGTGGAACATTGCCTGTCATACTGTGGTACGTTATGGCAATGTGTCATACGCATATGTGATTCCTTACTTGGGTATCTCATGGCCCTTGTTACTGTGTTGCAGTTTTGTTCTGAGGGTCTGTTATCACTATGCTAATACATTATGTGCATTGTTTACTATTGAGTGTTGCATTACAGTGTTGACCTTGGCTGTGAAACTTGTCCTCACAGGGTGGGACAGGGTCTTTTGCCCTGTGGGTTGGGACCCTTCCTTGTACCGTGTCACAGTTGTGTGGTATGCTTTCAGTGGCCTTGCTTGGTGGCATGTCAGCCCTTCACTGCCAGCATCTGTGTTCTGGCTGCCTGTTATCCCCTGGCCTGGGTCAGTCATTGACAGGCCACTGTCATAGTCCAGTGCTGCTCCAGCATGCCTTTAGTTGTTGTTGGTGCTGTGCTCTATGTTACGGTACATTTCCATCTGTCGGTGGGCAGCATGTCCCAACGTGTGGGTGCCCTTGTGCATGTTGTGGTGTGGCCCTTGCACTCAACTCTCTGGGGGTCTGGCTGTGTGTCTGCTGTGTCTCGCTGTGTGCTGTGTCGGGGTGGGCAGAGTCACATGTACCCTGGTGCTGTTGGGATTGTTGTCATCATGTGTGTTGGGTTTTGTGTTTTGGTGCCTGTGTCGCCCTGTGCTGCTTTGTGGGCACCTTCCATGTTGGCCTACTGCTGTGGCATTCAACTCCACCTGGGATTGCCCATTGGGACATGCTGTCCATCCCTGTATGGCCACCTTTGGCTGCTGTCTGCCTGCTGTCTGATGTACTATCCTCATGGTCTCACCCTTCCTCTTGTAGGTCCAGTCCGGGCATCACTGTGGGCAACCAGGCCAGAGGAATCGGAGGGGATGGAGGACCTGCTATGCTGCATCGTCTGACAACAAAAAGACTCTGATTGAGCAGCAGGCCATACCGATAACAGAGATGAGGAGAGTGGCAGCTGTGTTAGAGGCTCGGCTTCCGGATCCAGCGGGCAGCTAGACATGCCCTACATCCTATATTGCGTTGCCTTCACACACACACCCCTTACTGGACATGTTATCCTTTCCTGGACTGTATTCCTGCGTCCCTGTGTACATCCTCCTCCCCTTTGCACCCTTGTCCTGTGCCTTCTTGTACATCCTGTTATTATTTTCACATATGTTTGCCTTTTGAATCCTTGCTTTGCCTATTGTGCATTCCTTTTGTTGTTCCCGTAGTGGGCTTTTTGTTGCATGGGTTGTGTGTTGGGGGGTTGGCATGTTGCTTGGTGGGATTGGTCCTGTTACCTTTCTTTGTTGTGGGGGTGGGTTGTCCAGTGGTGGTTGGGGCATTGTTGATTCTGTTTGGTTTGTTCTTTGGTTTTGTATGGGTTTGCATCATTGTTATGTTCCCATTACCTTTCCTTTTGCATTTTGTCATTACAGTGCATTTACTACATTTTACTGTGTCCTGTGTCATTCTTGGGTGCTGGAGTTACATATGGTTTGTACTGTTACTTGTGTTCTCCACATGGGTCTGGGTTGTTGCTTGCCATTCCCGTGCATGTGTAGCATCCTCCGGGATGTGCACTGTGGTGTGCTCCTGCTACCTCATTCCAGCCTGTGTTTCATTGCATGTGTCCCGGGGTCAGGCTGTCTCACCTCTGCATTGTGTTCCATTGTGTGTTTGCACTGCCTGCCAGATGTTATATTCAGTGCTGTCTTGTGTGCTATATTCAGCGCTGTCTGGTGTGCTATATTCAGTGCTGTCTTGTGTGCTATATTCAGCGCTGTCTTGTGTGCTATATTCAGCGCTGTCTGGTGTACTATATTCAGCACTGTCTTGTGTGCTATATTTAGCGCTGTCTTGTGTGCTATATTCAGTGCTGTCTTATTCCAGGGCTGTGTTTGCCCTGCCCTCCTGGCCCTGTTTGCCCGGCTTCCTTTGCTTGCTATATTCACCTGGTTTTGCACTACGCTTTACCTTTTGAATATGGCTGGCATTTTGCTCCGGGCTACGTTTGCACAACGGGCAGTGCTACCTTGGCCATGGGGCAATTGTTTGAATATCTGGCCCTATGTCTTCAGCTGTATTTGCAATCTTCTTGTGTATAACCTTTGTGTACCATTTTTGCTGATGTAACTGTCCCCCGGACCCTCTAGGAAAACAGTTCTCTAACCAAAATAAGGCTATCTTGGTGTGCAAAAATCTAAGCAAATATACAAAAATAATTTATCAGTAAAAGTAACCTAAGGCAAAAGTTATATCTTCACACAGATATAGAAATGGAGTCTGACCATTGTTGTGAGAAGGGCAGAGAAGGGAGGAAAGAAGAGAGAGAGAGAGAGAGAGAGAGAGCAAGAGCAAGTTTAGTTGTATGATGTTGCAGTTTGATTCTCTACGCCAGCTCTTTGTTATATGGAATTAGTTATAAACAAGTCAGAGGGAACTCCAAAGGGCGCCATCCGATCTCTGGCCCATAGAGCAATCAGGAAAAGGCATGTATTTGTCTTTGCCATTTTATAATAAGGGAATTCAAGGACTTTATTTTCTTAACAAAAGGAACTCCACCATCCCTCATTCTCCTACAGCTTGATCTGTGTGATTATTCTTGAAAGGTACAACAAACACAGCCATATAATGTGGCCTGCAAATTGTTCATGCCTGTATCGGGAAGGTGCTGGCTCAGCAAATTTGAAAATCTTGCGCTCTTGTAGAGGTCAGCTAAATATTTGAAAGCTTTGGTATCTCACAGGACTTTCCCAACAAATTATATGTAAATTAAAAAAACATATTTTTTTTTAAATGGACACTTTCAACCCTTTTTGCATCATATTATTTCTGGTTGGAAACTCATTTTATGATGGCTTACCTTCTCTAAAATTTATTGATGGTGCTGGATGGGTAATATGCTATTTTCTAGGGTTTGCCCAGTGGTGCAGAGGTGCCTTGTGTCTCACCTCTCCCACACTGGAGGCTTATATTCGTGCATGATCTCAGGGCTCCAGGGGTCGGCTGGGGAGGAGGGCTGGGAGTGGATCGAAGGTCACTTGGCAGCTCTCCACTATCAAATTGGGAAGTAAGCCCTCTCAGCCCTTGACTGCCACCTGGAAAGAGGCTCAGTGGTAGTGCCAGGTGGTGGGAGCTGGTGCTAGACTGGAGGAAGTGGATCAGGGTTGTTCAGGCCTCAGGGCACAAGCTTGCTTCTACATGTATGAGCAACCATGTCACTGAGACCTCGGGGATAAAGGGAGAAAATGGTTAAAAACATTCTCGGTAAGAAGATGAAGATTGACCCTTTGCAGGCCTCACAATGGTAGCCAGGCACCTGTTACAGTCCTGTGGCAGACGACAACAGCAGCAAGGCCCTGGAGGAGCCAGGACATGATGGCTGGGGGAGGTGGTCGGAAGGGGTCCCTGTGGGAGAGGAGGAGAAACAAAGGGTGAGAAAAAGATTATGCTTCTTTTCTTAATAGTCTAGAAATGCATGCTAATGGTGTTATTATACCCAGCCTTGTTTTGTTTCAATTCCTTGATCAACTCTTATTGCATACATCCTAAACATTATGAACACCTCCAAACAGCTCAGCAACTTATGATGCAATAGTCACTCCTCCTTTCACTGCATCTCCAGTGTCTGTCTTGTATTGGGGATGTTCCAAATCCAGGAAACATGTGATGGGAGTTGATCAAAGAATGTAAACAAAGACATGCTTGTGTGATAGCATCAGTATGCTGGGCAGTCTGTTTGTCACTTAAAAAGGAATCAGAATCAAACTAGCATCTACATCTGCATATTCTACAGTTGTGGGCTTCAAGCACTCATGGGCTAGTCACAAAGAGTCTTGGTAGGAAAGTTGGGGAGTAGCCAGATATTAGATAGGGTCTGCAGTGACAGTGTAGGTAGGGACAAACTGGACAGACTGGGTGGACCAAGCAGTCCTTACCTGCCATCAAATTCTATGGTTCTATGCCAGCAATCGTAAGACATGTTTTTTTTAAACTAGGGACAATTTGAGGTCAATGGGTTGGCAGTGTCCCCTTAATCTGAAGAAAACAAACCACAGGACATGGAGGAGTTGGGGAAGTGACAACTAATTCTGTAGGGCTTTGTCAAGTTCTGGACTTGGTGGCGGTGGAGATGAGTGCTAGATTATAAAAACTATTGTGTGACTACAAAAGGGGACAGTGATACCTAAAGTACCATAGTTCAGACTCTCTTCTGCAGCTACCAGGTGAAATAAAGTGGCTTCTTTCAGGTGCTGCTGAGTGGTAAGGCTGGATTGACAGAAGTCGATCGTGGGGGTGAGGCATTAGAAGTGATGGGGAATTATTGGGGCACGCATGTTGGGAGGTGAGGGATCATAAATTGAACAGAGGCAGTGGTAGAAAACAGAGCAGCTGATTATTAAATGAGATGTTCTTGTGATGGACAATCAGAGCACTGCCAATGTCTCATTAATAATTAATCACTAATCCTGCCTGGGCTTCATTTCCCTTTGGTTTTCTCATTAATTCTCTAATGCAGAAGATTCAGGAAAGATTCAGTGTGAGACAGAAATGAATGGTCAGAAAAATGTTACTGCAAAATGTCCATGTAAAAAAATTATTCTCTCTGAGAATAAAGAGAGAAGCAACTGAGGATTTGTTTGATATTCCAGAAGAGCTCAAAAATTCTAGTTATACTATATCAAGAAAACTGATGACCTCCTGATTGGCCAGTGTGCCCCTGGACCAGTAATGCTAGATTAAATCTAGACACACACATGACCTTCTGAAATGAAGAACCATTAGTGAGATCACTTCTCACAATGCTGTTGGCTTCAGACTTCATTTAATTTCACTTTTTGTCTTTCATTCTTCAGTCTACGCATAGCCCCCGTCAGCATCCTGTCTACCACAACTTGAATCACAATTCAAACAATGCAAAAGTACCACAGAGCTGTGACTCCATGGATCCTCAGTCTCCGTCCTGAGCAGCACAAACACTGTAGTGCGTTCACACTTCAACAGCATTGCATTCATTTCCTTAGAGATCAGCTTGGCAGCTTCACTAGAAGCGGATGCACTGCTTAAAGTTAAACAACACAAATACCAAGACACTGCAATGTTTCACTGGTCGGTGGGGATATCAACAAGACATGCCTGACACAGATTCAGAGAGCCAAGATGACCAGAGATGAGGCAGGCAGTATCTACCAGCAGAACCACCTAGTGGTAAAATCTATGCACTGTGGACTATGTTTAATAAGAACACCTCCACATATAAAATTAAATAAAAAAATGTTTTTGTGCTTTTAATTTCATTTTTGCAAACATGCCATTGTTTAATAGCAATAATGCACTCATGATGTGTGTGTTGTAGGAATAATGTCACTTCTATGGCAGTGGAAACACTCGGTCTGTGGTCTTGTGCTTCAGCCTACCCATGGTGTAACGTTATTCCACAACAACACACACCTCTGTCATGTTATTGCTTAAATGTTAAATATTCATCTGTCCCTTTGACAACAATCTACTTTCCTGGACCTTGTCCTATTATTTTTAAGGGAATTACAAACTGACCCCTTGTCAGCAGAACCAGCTGTTGGCTAGAGTTGTGTAGAATGAGGAACTGTACCTGTAAAACTGAAGCAACATTGAAATTCTGTTTCAAAGAGACTGGAAGAATTTCATGGTGAATTCCACGGATTCTGCAAAGTGAATCATGATTTATTTTTAATGAATCTGCAGGGTTTTAATATGAACCACGGTTTATTTGTTAAACCACAGCAACATGTTTTTGGAAGAAAGTGGCAAAACTGTGAAATGTCACTATATTCTGTGAAATTTCACCACTTGCTGAAATTCTGCATTTTCTGCTTTTTGTTGCAGCAGAAAAGGCTTATTCTATCTGTGGTAGAATTCAGCTGAATCTCTGAAGTTCCATGGAATTCTGGCAGAGGTGGAATTTTGCAGATCACACATCACTTGTGTTGAAACCTTCAGAACAGAGCTGCTGAAGTTTTGCCGCCACTGAAGTTCTAGCAAAGTTGTGAAATTTGCCCATGTGAAATAAATCACAAACTACCCACTTCACAGTGAGTTTTCTAATGGCACTTTTCAGGTGATGTTTGGACAAAGTCATAGCAAGGCTTCAATTTTGCAGGTGAATTTGCATAACTTTACTTGAAAAAGTGCCACTTTGCCAGCCAAAAACTTTGCACAGCTGGTACTTAGTTCATAAAGCGAAGTTTGCCAGCCTTGCACATCTCTACTTCAGTCACCCACTGCCCCATAGAAGTATGAGGCTAGAATGGTAATTGCATGTCACGGCATATGTGATTGCATTGACGACATTAAGTGGCAGGTTTAATTCTGGTCTCAGGCATCATCCACATTCCTCCTTAAGCGTGCTGCAGCAGCAAAACCTGAAGTCCCACAGGGTGGTAATAGTAAGGAAGGTGGAGGCATGATATATTTAAATAAATCTAAGTCAGTCTTTGCCATTCACACCTTGTACTTGTAGGCCTTGCTCTGTCATTCTTCTCCCTGGCTTCACATGACACACCTTGAATATACCTACATAGAGTGCTAAGCCATTACAATGATGAGTAAAGAGTTTTGCTCACATGATCAAGAAATTCTTCAGTATTCACTGGGTGTCATTTTGAACTACATTACAAAATGGAAGCCAGGTGTCATGTGATTGAACTCCCACTGAGTGTACTAAGAGCAATAATATGTCCTCTGCTCACCCCAGACATTTGCAATTTGCAAACCAGCATAGCATCTGGGAACATCTCCAGATCAAGATTCAAGTCACTGTTAATGAAGTGTGTAAAAGGACATTTTAGTTCCAATAAAAAATGTTCCAGAACATTCTCACATTCTCAAGGGCACGCTATACTGCCAAGTGCCCCCATGTTTAGTGCAAATCATGTTTTGTTGGCGGCGTCAACTTGCTTTCTTTCTACCATATGACTGAAGTGCACCATCCCTCCCAGTAAACCACCGACTGTCTCACAAACCTATACTCACCTGTAAGGTTCCAGTATGTTGCTATTAATGACACTTTAAACAACAGCATTCACAGAAACCTCTCTAACATACTATCATCGAATGAAATCAAACACTGCATATTGGCAAATCTTACTTACTGGCAATACTCCGTAGGAGACCGAAGTTCAGATAAAGGTTTTATTACATTAAGCAAATGGATGAGAAGATGTTTACGGAAATATGAAGAAATATGCAGGGTACAGTTAGTAACTGACAGGTTTGTTCATGTTTTTCAGTGAGCAGAAATTCACTATTTGAAGGTTATTATGAGGTACAGGAGGTTACTGAGTTAAAAGCACAGCTGTAGAGTCATTATCTATTTGTTAAGCTGTAATTCACAGTTTTGAGATGCTCCATGGTCTCAGCTTTGGCCTAAGTAGAATAGGATGCATTCTGCAATATAGGAAAAGTTATAGTGTTTCCTTTCTATTAAGGTAACCCAAATAGAGAGTGAGCCAACACACTGTTCAGAAATGCCCTTGATGTTAACCTAATTGGCTAGAATGCATATCAAATCCCTCACAACTGATCTTGTGAAAGCATTTATTGTAAGTTCCAGGAAAATAAAAGTAGTCAGTGTTTCAGGTTTCACTTGCCTTGCTACATACTTGCACCAGCATAGATTCATAAGGATTGAAGTTTCCTTTTCCTTCTTTCTTTCTTTCTTTCTTTCTTTCTTTCTTTCTTTCTTTCTTTCTTTCTTTCTTTCTTTCTTTCCTTCTTTCTTTCTTTCTTTCTTCCTTTCTTTCTTCTCTTTCCTTTCCTTTCTCTTCCTTCCTTCCTTTTTCTCTTTCTTTCTTTACCACCCAGTCCCCTGGGGTTACTAGAATCCCCTCAGTAATGGTGCTAGCCAGGGAAAGGCAACTGGTGACTAACTAGTTAAATGGGTTTTTCACCTGCTCACTCTTTTGTTTACTTGACTTCAGCTGAGACAAAAGTGATGAGCTCATTTGGAACTCTTGCAGCAGCATAAACCTTAGCCAGCTGAAGGGAGTTTAGAATCTTGAGATGAGGGTCAGTGTGAGTTTGTAGTTGGAAGAAGGAGGGTGAGAACTGCTCAGCTGAGGGATCTGAGGAGGGCCCTGCATTCTCACCCTAGTCCTGGTAATTCTCCAGTTTGCCAAGCGTAGTGGTGGAAACCTTTATCTACAGCAGGATCTCCTGATTTTCATCCCTGTTGGGGTAAAATGGATTGCTTGTGGATGGATCCAAGGGGCAATCTCCTTTTTGATCCAGGATGTTTTGAAGCTGCCTGCAATATCTAACAGTGAGGAGGATCTGACTTTTCCTGCAGAAAGCAAGTGCCTGTGCTGTTGTGTTCTCCGTCTAAAAGGGAAATGCACAACTTTTCTGTTCAGAAGTGTGAGACTGTTCTCATTTAAAGTTGGCTGAAGTGTGTGATATCCAGAGGTATAACTATATTACACTGTTTGGGACGTTAGTTCTTCCACTACCAGTGTAGTGATTGAAATACTGGATGCCAAAGTTTCATTCAATTATGCATTTTCTGAAGTGTGTTTTCAAATGTTTAAGGTGTAACTCTGAAAGAATCACTGAATATAGATTTGGGAGCAAAGGGTGGGCAGACCCCCCATCTGGAGTACCCAGTTCTGGACTACAGGTTCAGTAATGCGCCTGGTTAATTTAGACAAAGGGCCAATGTCTGAAGAGGATTTTACCCCCTGAAGTGGGTTGTGCTAGTTATTAGCAAAATGTATGATCAGTTGTGACCAGTGCCACTAGAAGCAATGTTCTCTGTCCTACGACATGTGGGAAACAAAGTACAAGAGTTCTGTCTGTAAATGTGTTTTCAGTTGTGGCCAGTGCCACTGGAAGAAATATCCTATGTCCTATGCTATATTGGAATACAAGTGTAAGATGTTCTATTCCTGCAGTGTGGGAATACAAAGAGAGTTTTCTGTCAGATACAGTCGTTTTGTTGTTCTGCAAGTTCCTAGTGCCATGATTTGTAAACCTTGGGGGTCCACCCTTACTTTAGAGAACATCATTTAAGCAGTAAGGCATGACCAGGGGTTATGTTAATGGTCTTTTAATCACCCACTAGGGGTGTAATGTTGCACAAGGTGTAGCAGTGTCACATGCCCCTAGAGGTGGTTAACTGACCATTAACATAAACCTTGGGAGTCTGCTATTGTATTATAATAAAACTGTTTTTTAATCAGCGTTGAACCATGTTCAGCATATGGTTAAGCTCTACATGTACAGAAACATAGAAGTTGATGGCAGATAAGGACCACAAGGCCCATCCAGTCTGCCCATTTCTTTTTCTACCTTATAAATGTGCCATCGGCCTTTGCTGTGTCAGTGGCCTATCTATTCATACTCATCTGTATTGCTCCCTTATGCCTATTCCATGCCTGTTTGAAGCCCTGCACTGTATTCATAGCCAAAACTTCCTGAGGTAGGCCGTTCCATGCACCACCACCATTTCTGTGAAAAAGAGTTTCCTCACATTTCCCCTTAATCGGCCTCTCTCTAATCTCATGCTGTGTCCTCTTGTCCTGCTATTTTTCTTATATTTAAACATGTTAGACTCTTTCACCTTGTTAATGCCCTTAAGGTGTTTGAATGTCTCGATCATATCACCTTTCTCCCTACATTGCTCAAGGGTATCCATATTGAGCTCCGTTAATCTGTCCTCATATGTCTTCTGATGCATTCCCTGCACCATTTTGGTTGCCCTTCTCTGGACTGCCTCAATTTGGATAATGTCCTTGCGAAGGTGTGGCCTCCAGTACCGCATGGAGTACTCCAGATGGGGCCTAACCAGTGTCTTGTAAAGAGGGATTATTACTTCCCTTTTACGACTTGTGATACCCCTACTAATACACCCTAACATCCCCCTAGCCTTATCTACTGCTGTAGAGGTCTGCTTGGATGATTTCAGATCATCGGTGATGATGACGCCCAAGTCTCTTTCTTCCTTTGTGAGTGTTAGCAGCTCCCCTCCCAGCCTATAGGTGGCTTCAGGGTTTCTCTTCCCTATGTGCATGATCTTGCACTTTTTTGCATTAAATCCCAGGTGCCACTCTTCTGACCATTTTGCTAGTTTATCCAGATCTCTTCTCATTCTACCCACCCTATTTGGATCATCTACTCTGTTGCAGATCTTGGTGTCATCTGCAAACAGACAAGCCTTACCCTCTAGTCCATCTGCAATGTCACTAATGAAGATATTGAAGAGGACTGGCCCCAGGACTGATCCCTGAGGTACCCCACTTGTGACTTGCATCTCTTCTGACTGTATACCATTTACCACCACTCTCTGTTTTCTGCCCGTCAACCGGTTTGCCACCCACTTGACCAACGTCTGACTCACCCTGAGCCTACCCAGCTTATTTATCAATCTTCTATGTGGAACAGCATCGAAAGCTTTGCTGAAGTCAAGGTAGGTGACATCAACTGCTCCCCCTTGGTCCACCACTCTGGTTACCCAGTCAAAGAAATCTATGAGATTAGTTTGACAGGGCCTTCCTTTTGTAAACCCATGCTGTCTTGGATCCTGTGCCCCTATGGATTCCAGGTGTTGCACTATCCTTTCCTCAAAGAGTGCCTCCATAATCTTGCCCACTACTGAGGTAAGACTGACTGGTCTGTAGTTCCCTGCCTCCTCCCTGCTACCACTCTTGTGGAGCGGGATCACATGAGCCCTTCTCCAGTCTTCTGAGACCTCTCCTGTGCTCAGAGACTAACTAAACAGTACTGCTAATGGCTCTGCTAGTTCCACCCTTAGCTCCTTAAGTACCCTGGGATGTATGCCATCTGGTCCAATTGCCTTGTCCACCTGGAGCTTAGCGAGCTGTTGTAGGACCCTTTCATTTGTGAAGGGAGTAGTGCTCACCTCCCTCCCCCCTGTGTCCATGGTGCAGAGCTGTGGGCCCTGCCCTATCTTCTCTTCAGTAAATACTGAGCAAAAGTATCTATTTAGGATAGATGCTTTTACAGGGCCCTCCTCCTCTCATGCCCCCTTTTCTCCTTTGAACTTAACAATATCCCCTCTGGACTTTCTCCTTTCACTAATGTATCTATAGAAAGTCTTGTCACCTTCTTTTACTGTTCATGCTAGTGTTTCCTTAGTTTGGGACTTTGCCTGCCTTACTACCTTCCCTGCTTCCCTTAGGGAAGTTTGGTATGCCTCCCTATCTTCATCCTGCTGTGTTCCCTTATATTTCCTGAAGGCCAGCCTTTTGGCTCTGACCTTTTCTGCTACTGTATTTGAGAACCAAAGTGGTTTCCTTCTTCTTTGGCACTTCCTTTTCTGTCTAACACAATGGGAAGTTGCTTCAAGTATTGCATCCTTAATGCTTGCCCACTTTGCCTGTACCCCCTCACCTGTGTTTCTTTTTGCCAGGACTAGCTTATTTCTGTTGGCCTTCTTATCAAAGTCAGCTCCTCTGAAGTCCCATATTTTTGCCTTGGAATGAGATGATTTAGATGTAGTGGCCAAATTGAACGAAACAATGTGATGGTCACTGGCCCCCAGGTGACCTTCTACCTGAAGATTTGTGATCCTTTCCGTTAGTCAATACTAGATCTAGGATAGCTCTGTCTTTTGTGGGTTGTTGCACCAGTTGTTTGAGGCCCTACCCTGCAGGGAATCCACCATGTGTTTAGTTCTGTCAGATGTTCCTGCTGGTCTCCCATTATAAGAACCTCCCTTTAGCTATCATGTTTTGTATATCTTCTAACAGTAATGTGTCTATGTCCTCCTCCTGGTCTGGGGCCTGTAGACAACCCCAGTTCTTGTGGCTATCCATTTCTGTTTCCAGGGTGACCCACAGTTCTTCCTGGCTCCTTATGTGCATTCTGAATTTCTGTAGCTTTTGATATTTTTCATTGACATACAGGGCCATTCTAGACCCCTTTTGTACCTCGGTCTCTTCTGAACAGTAAATAGCCAGGTACTGAAGTCTCCTAAGTGTGGTTACTGGTAAACCATGTCTCACTAATTGCTACTATGTCCAGTTTAGCCTCTGACATTATTGCCTGCAGGTCTGGGATCTTATTTCCCAGGCTGTGAGATTTGTGTACATGATTTTCCATTGGCCAGATTTTGGTGTGTTAATTGTTGGGTAAGGTTTGGCATTTCCCCAGTGCGTCGTGTGTGGAGATGAACCTTTTCTTACCTGGTGATGCAAATGAACTGCAAACATGCTGAATCCCTGTTTGACCACTAGCTGAAGGGGGAGGGGTGTTCTTCCCACTCGACGTATGGGGTACTATACCCCTCTCCCCATTTGCTAGTTTAAATATTCTGCAAAGACATCAAACTTCTGCCCCAATGGACTGACTCCTTCCTTAGTCAGATGCAGTCCATCAAATTTAAAGTACTTTCGCTCCCAGAACTGTTGCCAGTTCCCTACAAATCTGTGTCCTTTTTCTTGGCACCAGCCCTTGAGCCACATGTTTAACTCTCCTATCTCCCCTTTTCTGACCTTCTGTCCATCTGCCCCCCTCTCCCAGACTGGCAGGATCTCAGAGAAGGAGATGCCAAATGAAATGGATGATAGTTTGTCACCCAGCCTAGTCAGGTGTTCCTTGGTCTTGGTCAACTGACCAGCTAGTGAGATCATTAGTCCCTATGTGCACCAGGATGTCAATGTTTTCTCCTGCTTTGTGAACAATTTTAGCAATGTGGTCAGTGTCTGTCCATGCTGATGTACCTGGGAGACATCTGACCATTACCCCTGGCTGGAGATGGCTATTAACTCCCCGAATCATGTGGTCTCTTATGATCAGAAGTTTTTTGGATTTCCTTTTTGCTTTTTTTGTTTTGGTTCCTGTTTTGGGTGAGTTTTGTTGTGCTAGCTCCTGTGCTGCAGTATCCTGCTCTGCAGTGTCCTCTGCACCTTTGTTTGATTTCAGAGGTAGAGGCAGATACCTGTTTGTAGTGTTTATATGGTTTTTGGAGGTAATATGTTGGAGAGCACAGAGTGATGGGGCACCCGATTTGCCCCTCCTAACCACCTGCCAATCTCCTGGACCAACTGCCCTCTGCAGTCGAGGTTCTTCTGTTAGATGTTGAGGAACTGGCAGGTGGTTCTTATAATGTATTTCCTCTTGAATATGAAATTTGAGTCACGCAATCTCTGTCCATGCTGCCCCCAGCTGAACCCTAAGATCTCCAATGGCCCAGCATGTAGGACAGTGTCATAAATCCTGTAAGACTGTCCTTCTGAAAAGTGTTCAACAGTACCTGCAGTTAATGATACCCATTCCAGATAAGTTGCTGGGTTTATAACCTGGTCAGAGTAATTAGAAGGAAGAAAATGCAAGTAATGGTTTGATTTTGTGTTTTGTTTTCGTATAACTAGTTATAAGAAGTTAAATTACTAGTGCCCTTGTAAATGAGCTCACCTTGTGGATGCCCAACTGATCTTCCCCTTACTGCTTTGCCACAGAAAATGTCATAACTGTGGTACCCTATAAAAGGACTGTAATGTGAGGTGGTTGGGGAATGGGGGTGGGTGGCTGGGCCCTTCCCCTGCCAAAAAAAACACATTTTGGCCATGTTGTGAAAAATGACAGCTGTAATGTTCATAAAGAAGTGTGGAAAAATGCCACTGGTGAAAATCTGGACTGAAAATATTACATAGTCATGAACTTACGAGGGTGCGTGGAAACTGCGCAATGCTCACTCGTAACACAGTCATTTTATGGACTTTTGTCACCAAATTTTCAACATAGCCATTTTAAGACTTCTGCTCATGAACAGTGTAACTGTGATTTTCTTAATCTGTCCCAAACACTGCTTTCGCACACCGACTGCACCATTGTGCGCTACATGGGCGGAAACACGTTTTGGGCAAGATGTGAAAAATGACAGCTGTACTGCTCATAAGGAGGTGTGGTAAAATGGCAATGTTGAAAATCTGGAGTGAAAATATTGAAAATTCACAAACTTATGAGCGTGCGTAGGAACTGCGCAACACACGCTTGTAAAACAGTCATTTTAGGAAATTTTCCACCAAATTTTCAACATAGGCTTTTTGAGAGCCCACCTTATGAACAGTGGCAGTGTCATTTCATTACTCAGTCCTGAAAAGTGATTTAGCACACTGACTGTGAAATCACCCTTCGGGCCCGATTAACGCCATGACAGTGAGAGCATTCATGAGAAGGAGTCCCAAAAACCCCATGTTGAAAATTTGGTGCAGAAATTCCAAAAAATGCCTGAGATATGCAGCAAAGTTGAAAAAACCTATCTATCCATTATACAGCTTACCGGCATTTCCTCAGGTTGTGGTCGGCTTTGAAGAGTGCAGACATGTTCCTGGTCCACCGAATATTGTCGCGCCGGAGTCCGAAGGTAAGTATGGGGTGAGGGGGGGGTGTGGGGAGGCAGTGTGCACAGTTGGTGGGTGTGAGTGGGGGCAGAGACAGCGAGGGACCATTTTTGTGTTTCAGGGTTTGTTTCTTTTTAAAAAAAAGGACTATGATGCGGGACGCTTGCCACACTGGGGTGGGCTCCCAGCATGGCACAAGGATGGCTGTTGGGGGGCATGGAGCCAACAGGGGATTGGGCACCCCCGTCAGCAACAGCATCTGTTGCCATGCTGGGGTGGGCTCCAGCGTGGCACCCTGTATTCTCGGGAATAGTGGAGCAGTGGGGATTGGGCACCCCGTCGGCTATGCAATCAGTAACCAAGCTGGGGTGGTACCCAGCATGGTATGTGGAACTCTGTTTAGGGGGGAGTGCAGCACAGCCAGCAGGAGATTGGGCACCTCCTTCAGCTATACAGTGTGTGTGTGGGGTGGCAAGCACACAGTATGCATATGTGTGTGTGTGTGTGTGTGGGGGGGCACGCATGAGAGATATCTTATCGCTGCTCACTGAAGCATAGCTCCCCCTTTCAACTGTACTCCACTGCATTTTTGACTGCTGTCATAGACCGCTCCAGTAGCCATTGGAGAACTGTGGCCACACCTGCAAACATACTGACTGAATTGGAAGAGGGCTGCCACACCTCCGAAAACTCGGATGATGGCACTATGTTTCTTGCACATGCATGCAAGCAAACATAAAAATAATCTTCATTGAAGCATATGTTGTACAACTCAAGCTAGAAAATTTAGAGACCTAAGCAAGATACAACAAGCATTTGTCAATGCCAAATGTTGCTTGCTTGTATGTGCTGTTTAGGTATTTGGAAGTCATTGGAGTGCAAATATTGAAAATTCGCAATCTTACGAGCGTGCGTAGGAACTGCACAATGCATGCTCATAAAGCAGTCATTTTTAAGAATTTTTTCACCAAATTTTCAACATAGCCATTTTAAGACCTCTGCTCATGAACAGTGTCACTGTGATTTTCTTAATGTATCCATACATTGATTGCACACACGAATGCGCCATTGTTGTGCTACATGGGTGGAAACATGTTTTGGGCAAGATGTGAAAAATGACAGCTGTACTGCTCTAGGAGGTGTGGTAAAATGGCAATGTTGAAAATCTGGAGGAAATATTGAAAATTCATGAACTTACAGTGTGCGTAGGAACTACTGCAATCTCACAAACCTATTTTTCATCAAATCTTCAACATAGGCTTTTGAGCCACCTTATGAACACTGGCAGTGTCATTTCGTTAATCAGCCCTGAAAGCTGATTTCCGCGGTAATGACGAAATCACCCGCCGAGCCCGATTAATGCCATGGCGATGCAAGAATTCATGAGGAGGAGGGTCCAAAAACCCCATGAAATTTGGGCCCAAGAATCCCAAAATGCCTGAGATATGCAACAAAGTTGAAAAAACCCAATCTATCATTTTACAGCTTACGGCATTTCCTCAGTTCACGCGTTCGACTTTAAAAATTGCAGGCGTGCTCGGTCCCCAATGATCATCGCTTTGAGCTCAGGAGTAAGTATGGGGTGAGGGGGTGTGGGAAGCAGGAGTGCGCAGTGGAGTGGTGCGGTGGGGCCAGCGAGACTGCGAGGACCTTTTTTATTTACAGGTTTGTTTGTTTTTAAATTAAGACGACGCTGGGATGTTTGCCACACTGGGGTGGGTCTCAGCTTGGCAGCTGCAAAGGCTGTTTGGAGGGGCTGGAGCTGATGGGGATTGGGCACCCCATCGGCCATAACAAGATTTGCCATGCTGGAGTGGGCTCCCAGCGTGGCACCTGAAAAGTTTGGGGTGTGTGCAGCCGTGGAGCCAACGGGGGACTGGGCACCCTTGTGGCTTCTCTAACATTTTTGCACCATTGTAGCACCTGGGCAGCTTTTGTTGAGGCGCCTGGAGCTACAGCACAGGGGATTGGGCACCCCGTCGGCCATATAGTGTATGGGGGAGGGGCGCACCAGCACGCAATATGCGTGCTTGCTTGTGTGTGTGTGTGGGGGGGGCTCTCCCTTTCAACTGTATGCCGCTGCATTTTCGACAGCTGTCATAGACAGCTGCAGCAGTCAGTGGAGGAACTGCAGCCGCACCTGCAAACTCAATGACTGAATTGGAAGACGGGGTGCCACACCTCCGAAAACTCGGATGATGGCACTATGTTTCTTGCACTTGCGTGCAAGCAACATAAAAAGTTACATTCTCTGGGTTTACCCACTGGCTTGGAGTTTGAATTTCAGTCAGTCTGTCATATGGTCAAGGTCATTTTCATCAATGGCTATGAATTGCCAGAACACAATCCACCCTTTTTGACCAAAGTTTTTAGAGTTCTAAACAGGAACAAACAGAGCAAACAGAACATGCTATAACAACAGAGGCTTATGTGTCAAAAGTCACCATTTTGTAGCCTTTGCCTTTGAATCAGACAGGGATCTGATTGTGTGTCTCTCATGTCTGAAGGGGACTCTGTCAAGCAAAGGTCATCAGTTTCATTTTTATTTGTACCAATACTTTGCATACATACACAGCAAAGATGGGGTTGATTTATTGCTTAGCCCCAATAAATGTTATACTGTAGCTTGCTGGCACCATCAGGCTTAGAGATACTTTTGAAAGCAAACAGTTCATTTTTTGAAAGCAAACAGTTCATTTTTTTTTAAAACTCATCAACTAATTTCTTTTCTAAAGAGTCAATCAGATAAAGATGAGCCAAATGACAATGATATAGAGTGTCCTACCCCTTCAAAGAAGAAATGGCTCAGATGTCACAAAATGTTGAGGACTTTCTTCTTCCTTAATGTTATTTTTTTACTACTCTTTGTTTTGTTAATGAAATGTGATGTTTATCAAAAAATAAGTAACATTATCACTTTTCTAGGCTAGTGTGAGTTATTAATGTTCCTTTTGATGTATAAGATGTCTAAGAAATTGTATAACCAAGCCTCCTATTGTCCCTAGCATTATTGTCCTAAAAATGTCTATTGTTCTTTTACTTTACTGAAATGAGGCAGGACTGGCCTTCATGTAGGTGGAATATATTTGGATAATTGGAATTTAATTATATAGGTCTGAATAATCTTCTATCGCAAGTGGAGTACTGTCGAATATCCAGAATATTGTTTTCTTTTTTTGTATCCTGATCTTGACCAATATGATGGACTAGATGACTAGACAGATAGATAGATAGATAGATAGATAGATAGATAGATAGATAGATAGATAGATAGATAGACAGATAGATAGACAGACAGACAGGTAGATAGATAGATAGATAGATAGATAGATAGATAGATAGATAGATAGATAGATAGATAGATATAGATACAGACAGATAGAAAGATACAGACAGACAGATACAGACAGACAGACAGACAGACAGACAGATAGATAGATAGATAGATAGATAGACAGACAGATACAGACAGACACAGACAGACAGATAGATACAGACAGACATATACAGACAGACAGACAGATAGATAGATAGATAGATAGATAGATAGATAGATACAAACAGACACATAGACAGATAGATACAGACAGACAGAGATAGATAGATAGATAGATAGATAGATAGATAGATAGATAGATAGATAGACAGACAGACAGACAGACAGATGGACAGACAGAGTATGGGAATTACTCTGACTGCTTGTTTTCTTGTATTTATAACATACCTACTCACTATTATGTATTTTCTGTTAACAATTAAAATATAATTAAAACAACTGAGTGGTCTTTTATATAAGGAAACAGCTAGAGTTTTCACTGATCATAGCACCAGTGACCCGGGGTTGTTGTGTGCTTGTGGCATGCCAATATTTTAACACAATGGACTGGCAGACTGATTGAAGTGTCCCAGCAAATACCAAGAGCCCAGCCAGGTCCAATTCTAAAACTTTGCACATGTGGCCAAATGGTCATTCTGTTTATCATACAATTTACCTCATTTGGGTAATAAATGTGGCTGTTCCAGTGGTCACATGGCAGGTTGACACCCTCAGATTAAGGAACTGTTAACAATCATTTGATGCCAAAGGATGGTAAATTAGGGCTACATGAGCATATTTGTTTAGTGATAAAACCGAGGAACTGAGATTTTTCCGATGATGGGTACACAAAGAGGTCTGATTTCCAATGAAAATAGCTATAATCTTGTTACAAATAATATGTTTTTATTTGCAAGGGCATGTCCTAGAGAGAAGCTGTGTACTGAGACATGTGGGAGTTTTTCTATGTAGGGCCTTGCCTCATTGTGGAGGAAAAAGGGAGAGGGAGGGAGGAGAGAGAGAGAGAGAGAGAGAGAGAGAGAGAGAAGGGGGGAAGGGGTCAGAGCATAGTTCTTCAGGCTGACCAACAGTTTATAATTGAAAGAGGGAGAACTCTGATGTGTGTTCAAGTGCTCCAAAGACAAAGGGACTGTCCTATTTCTATATCTTTACCAATAAGTTTGACCTAGCTATAGGAAAGTTAGCTTTTTGTTTTTATGGTTTAACTCCTTTGATTTTCAGTGTTTTCTCCTGTAAGCACTTTTGTTCCATTTTGATCAATGTATACATTTGGGTACCCAGTAACTCTACACAGGTAGCAATAATGTAATTGTCCAAACCAACATTGGGGTTCTAGAGTGTGACTTTATTCCAAATTATAAAAAGGGTCTGATAAATGGAGCTTTCTGATTGGCTGTAAACATTCTAACAGCCTTATGTTAATTTTTTTATTGACTTGGTTTGCTGGCCAAGGCACCTAGCTTCACCTGAGCTCTTTCCTTCTAAGATTGCTTGAAAGGACAGAGCAGAGAACCTTACCAGAGCAAGGGAAAAGGATTAGGACTTATTTTGGCTAAGCAGATTTACTGTGTGTTGTTGTTTTTATTTTGTACTAACAGGGATTGCTATTGTTTGTTGCTAACATTTCATTGCTTTATTTTTCTCTGATTCAATTTATTGTTGCTGGTATACCTTCTTCTGCATTATTACAAAGTGTGCCTACAGGTGTGTGCTAACAGATTACTGCTGTAATCTTCTGATTCAAATTGTATTTTGCAAGGTATATCTTCTGTTACTGCTTTATTTTTCTCTGTAGCAAAGTATTTCTTACAGGGTATATCTTCTCTAAAATTATTACAGGTGGTGCTTACATTTTTGTGACTTTTTTCATCAATGGGCTAAGCAAAATTACTGTTTGACACTGTTTTATTTTATTCTTTTTTGTTGAAAAGGTTTGTTATCTCAGAGGTGTTTCAGTCTCCTTCTCACATTGAAGGAGCTAATTGCTTTCCTCCCACAGCTCTTCCAGAGGATTAGTTGTGTATCTGGGGGGTGGAGCTGGCAAACTGTCAGTAATTTCCAATGGAAAGAAGAGTTAAAAGGTCAGGTTAGTTTATATCTTGGAGGTAGAAGACTTGGTTTGTTGGCCAAGGCACCTAGCTTCACCTGAGCTCTTTCCTTCTAAGATTGCTTGAAAGGACAGAGCAGAGAACCTTACCAGAGCAAGGGAAATGATTAAGACTTCTTTTGGCTAGGCAGATTTACTGTGCATTGTTGTTTTTTAATTTTTACTAACAGGGATTGCTACTGTTTGTTGCTAACATTTCATTGCTTTATTTTTCTCTGATTCAAATTGTTTTTGCTGGTATACCTTCTTCTGCATTATTACAAGGTGTGCCTACAGGTGTGTGCTAACAGATTACTGCTGTAATCTTCTGATTCAAATTGTCTTTTGCAAGGTATATCTTCTGTTGTTGCTTTATTTTTCTCTGTAGCAAAGTGTTTCTTACAGGGTATATCTTCTCTGAAATTATTAAAGGTGGTGCTTACATTTTTGTGACTTTTTTATCAATGGGCTAAGCAAAATTACTGTTTGACACTGTTTTATTTTATTCTTTTTTGTTGAAAAGGTTTGTTGTCTCAGAGGTGTTTCAGTCTCGTCTCACATTGAAAGAGCTAATTGTTTTACTCCCACAGCTCTTCCAGAGGATTAGGTGTGGAACTGGGGGGATGGAGCTGGCAAACTGTCAGTAATTTCCAACAGAAAGAAGGGTTAAACCATCAGGTTAGTTGATATCTTGGAGGTAGAAGACTTGGTTTGCTGGCCAAGGCACCTAGCTTCACCTGAGCTCTTTCCTTCTAAGACTGCTCGAAAGGACAGAGGAGAGAACCTTACCAGAGCAAGAGAAAAGGATTAAGACTTCTTTTGGCTAAACAGATTTACTGTGTGTTGTTGTTTTTATTTTGTACTAACAGGGATTGCTACTGTTTGTTGCTAACATTCCATTGCTTTATTTTTCTCTGATTCAAATTGTTGTTGCTGATATACCTTATTTTGTATTACTACAAGGTGTGCTTACAGGTGTGTGTTAACAGATTACTGCTGTAATATTCTGATTCAAATTGTCTTTTGCAAGGTGTATCTTCTGTTACTGCTTTATTTTCTCTGTAACAAAGTGTTTCTACAGGGTATATCTTCTCTAACATTATTACAGGTGGTGCTTTTCAGGTTTTACAGTTGTATCTAACATTAGGATAAGCTTTCAGGGTTACTGCAGTTGTTGTTGACTGATTGTTTCTGCTCTTACCTCTTTGTTCTTTCATCCATGGTTCTTCTGAGTGATTGCTGTAGGAAATCATTGTTCGGGACAGATAAAGAAAATCACAGTGACACTGTTCATGATGAGAGGTCCCAAAATGCCTGTGTTGACAATCTGCTGTAAAAAATCCCCAAACTAATTACATTAAAGGTATGCGTTGCCCAGTTTCTATGCACGCTCGTGACTTCAGTTTTTTTAATATTTTTACAGCAGATTTGCAACATTGCCATTTTTTACACCTCCCAATGAACAGTACAGCTGTCATTTTTCACATCCTGTTTGGAGTGTGTTTTTGCACCTGTGGTGCTAGATGCCGTAGTCACTGTGCATAAGCAGCTTTCAGCTAACAAATTGATATTGCCACTGTTCATGAGGTGGGGGTCACAAAAAAACCATGTTGAAAATTTGGAGTGAAAATACCAACGAATGCCTGAGGTGTTAGGGTTTCCAACCATAATGCCCCACCCTGTAGAGAATGACAGGCAACAGGGGTGTGACTTGGGATTCTTGCCTGTAATGCTCGTACCATTCCACTCCCTGCAGCCAGTGAGAGACATCGAGGTATGCCTTGGACTCTTCAGCCCCAAAGTTCCCTCCATTCTCCTATACCGCACCCATCTCACCATATTTTCTGATGGAATGGGGTGCGCATAAGGGCCAAAGACTCCAAGGCACACCGTGACACTTGTCAGTGTCTGCAGGGTAGGGTGTGGTGAAATGGCATGGCCGTTATGCCTGGTGACCCAGAGGCACACTCCAATGCCTGTCACTCTCTGCGGGGTGGTGGTGGGGTTGGCTTCAGTTCAATACTTCACAGCCATTCCTATTATGCAGCTCTGTAACTTCTACATTGCCAGTGCCAATGCCAGCAAGCAAACATTCGGTATTGACAAATGCTTGTTATTTATAGAGGCTGAGATACAGTTGGTATTTTGTCGAGTTGAGAGTACCAAAGTGGAGCTTTGCTGAAATTATTAATCTTCTTTACTGCATACATCCTCTCCAATCATTGCAAACATGAAGAGGATGGGCACACACACACACACACACACACACATACTGTACACACAAATACATACACACACACACACATATACTGTTCACACACATACATACACACACACATACTGTATGTACAAATACATACACACATGCATACACACACATATACTGTACACACATATACATACACACACATATACTGTACACACACATACATACACACACATATACTGTACACACACATACACATATGCACACACATACTGTACACACACATACATACACAAATACTGTACACACATACATACACACACATACTGTACACACACACATACACACACATAAACTGTACACACACATACATACACACACATATACTGTACACACTCATACATACACGCACACACATACTGTACACACATATACATACACACACATACTGTACACACATACACACACACATATACACACATATACACACACTGTACACACACACATACTGTACACACACATACATACACACACATACATACACACATACTGTACACACACATACTGTGCACACACACATACATACACACGCACATACTGTCCACACACATACATACACACGCACATACTGTTCACACACACACATACTGTACACACACACATACTGTACACACACACAGACACACTGTACACACACACACACACACACACACACACACACACACACACACACACACACTGGAATCCTTAGGTGAAGCAATGGACAAGCTTTTGAAATGGGTGGACACTTTTGATAGGAGGTTTGAGGCATTGATTCCCAAAGCAGATTTTCTGCAATGTGACATTAAGATTAAAAGAGAGAAGATTGATTCTGTTTCAGTCCAAGTTAAAACAAAACTGACCTATCTCAGTCTCCATAAATAAAAACAAGGCCAGACAATTACCCCTCAGGTGTTTGTCATCTGTAAATGTAGCCTTCATTAGAGCTCCCTGGATATGGACAGTTATTTAAAATCACAGCAGCTGTAAACTTTACAAAAAAATAGCTCTTGCTGAATTATTGGTCCTGGATGCACCCCTGTCATATGGGACAAGAGGCATTGTAGGAGAAAGAAGAACCATAAAAATACTAAAATGGAGATCCCCAAGGGACATAAAACTAGCAGGCAAATTAAAAACAACTCCTTACAGAAAACAAAGAGAAGGACATAATAAGACTACAACTACAAAGAAAAACACTTTGTACCAACACTTTGTTTTTGGTACTTTTTTTGCTCTTCCCCAGGCTCCCCAGCTGACCACTCCTGTGGGCTGCCTAGGCCCACCGCCACTCCACCACATTGCTGTCCTCCACCCCTTAGTGCCACAGTCCCTGGGTAAACCGATGTAACCCTTTGTCAGGTGGGTCCCCCCTTCCAAGGGACAAGTGCCTCATAGGCGTAGATATGTATCCAGGATATGGCAGGGTCAGCTCAGACACTTTCAGGCTTTGTGGTCACAGGGACCAGCTGCCATCATCTGGTCAACTGGGGGGGCAGTTTTCCACTATTCTACCCCTCCTCACCTCCCAAAATGGAACTGATTGTGATGGTGACCTGGATCAGGGACGTACAGTGGTGTATCATGGCATCATGCTGCCTAGAACATCACCCAAGTCACCTCCAGGTGCCGAATGTCTGCCCACCCACCTGGGAGGGAAGCGTTCAATAGATGCTCTGAACTCCCTCCCTGCTGGTCTCTGCTCCTGGTACCCAGGCTCTGGGCACAAATCCTGCTGCACTAGACAACCATCCAAGGGAACAGGGAGTGGCTGAACCCATGGGCATTGTGAACCCTGGAGGCACACCAGGACAGGGGGGTGGGAGAGGGAGCCATGCCATGGTGGTCAGGTCCAGCATGGCATGATGGGTGTGGGGTGGGAGAGGGTGTAGACAGGATGATAAACCCTCCAGGGGAGGCACACAGGCAATGTGGGTAGTGGTTTGGTGGTTGCAGGTGCAGTGGAGGAGGTGACAATGGTATGTCCACCTGTGTCCTAAAGACAGCAGTGATTGGGCCATGGATGTGTATTGTATTTGTGTTAGGAGGGCCACGTGATGCCTGTGGCTGGACTATGGTGAGAGGGCTGGCTGTGAGGGACTGCCGGTGCAGTTGTGAGGCCAGTGCTGCCAGCTCCAGGCTGTTGATGTGTCTCATTATCATGTCATCAGGGCCTCCTTGCAGTAGTCCTTAGGGTGGTACAGCTGGCTATGGCCTGTACTGTAGGAATAAGAGGGCATCAGTCTAGCGCGCAGTACACACTATGCCATGCAGGATGAGACAGCATGCATGCCCTGGCGGCCAGTGCTGAGCACCACCACATTGTCTGCAGGTACATAGTGAAAACAAGAATAACCTCACACCCTCATCACCCATGCATGTAACCCGGGGGGGGCGATGTGAGCATGACAGTGTTCCCTGACCATGGTGTGCACACACCACACACATGCACATCACACACTGTGTAGAACACAGCACAACACCAAGTCTCACAAACACGGCAAACTGGCCAGCATGCCCCAGCACCCTTGGCACTGCAGTGTGGGCCCCATGGCAGGCCTACAGTGGGTCATTGCATGATGGTGGGGCTGGGGCAATGATAGCCCACACTGTTCGCCAAGACCATGGTGGCATGGTGCCCCAACCATGGTTGGAAATCGCATGTACAACACATGCACAAAGGTGTGGACATAAGCAGGTATCTACGTGAGTGAGTGACTGCTACCTGGGACTCATAAGCACCATAAGGCACCCCTGTCACATCTACTGGCCATAGCACTGACACCACAGTCTCAACACTGGCTCTATGGACCAGGTGTCCTCCGATGTTTATGGGCCTCCACTAGTGGCATGCTGCTCCCAGTGCAGGGTCACAAGGGTCTCCTTAGCACAACAGTGAAGGTCTCAGAAATACATATACACTGATTCAACTGTCCGGCCCCAGCCAACAATGGCATTAATTTCATCCATTATCTCCTCCTAGGCCTTCTGGACAAAGGCACTGGTGCTGTGACTATGGAACAGGATCTCCTCCCTGGTCTTGTAGGCCTGCACCTGCACATGCAGTTCATCATTACTGAAGTGATGGGCATGTTGCTTCTTACTGTCATCCATGGGACCTGCCGGAGGAAGTGTTATGACATAGGTAGATGGGACAGTATGGCAAATGTGGACGTATGTTGGCCTGCCGCATCCGGGCTGGCTGCTAATGGCTCAGATGGGGCCAGGAGGTGGCATGGGATGACCTGTGCATGGTGCAGGCTTGTCATGCTCCCCCCGAAATGTACATGGCAAACAGCTGCCCAACCAACAGGGCAGGTATGGAGGGCACACACACCCTAGACTGGCTGCCTGCAGGGTTCAGAATGGAATGGATCTGGTGCACAGCCAGCAATGTCACATACATGGGGGTCAAACAGGTGTTGGTGTCAGCTCCGATGTGTGTATGGCCTGGTTTGGTTCTCGGCCTGGGAGGGTGATGCCTTCCCTGATGGGCAGGGGAGAGCTATGATAGACCTGCATGTGTGGCTACCAGCCAGACCCCCTGAGTTGTGTGCAGTTCATACTGTGATGTTCTGCGTACTGCAGGTGCACCCTGTGACCCAGCACAACACACCTGGGCATGCAGGACCACTGCGCCATGACTACCCATGGGGTGCGGTCCACACTGTGTGCCACACACACAGCATACACAGTATTGCCGCCTACTACTACAACTCCCCCAAGTGACATTTGGTAGTCCACCTTCCCTATATTTACTGTCTGTGGTCTGCCAGGCACTTGGCTGTTGGAACCCATCCTGTGTGACACGTGACATGTATGGATGTGGGGGTTGCCCCACAGACCTATGTGATGCTGTGCATGTGCATGCAGTGTGCTGTCACAAGTCTGCATGTTACAGGGACCATAGCAGGTGTGTCAATGTCACACTGCACACTCCAGAGGCTTCCCAACCCCATGCACACACCTATACAGCTTCGCTGTACATGGCCCTGGCTGTGTCTCCAAACATTCCGCTGTCCCCCAACCACCCTGTGCTGCTCCCTGTGCTGCTGTGACAGAACAGTGATGACTGTCAGCACCATGAACCATCACACTGTACATGTGGAGACCTGCATACCTGTCAGGTATCCCTGCATCACAGGGATGTCTCCAAGCTTGCCTGAACATTTTCCACTCTCCCCCACAATATGTGATGTGACGGAATAGCGGTGATCGTCAACACAAAATAATGTCAAACATTAAAGTTACAGATTTGTTACTCTGCAGATACTGCATGTCACAGTAATCATCTTATTGTGTCCTTCTAAGTGAATGTGATCTATTTGTGAGATGTGGCCCTGTGTTTGGTTCTTTGTCCTTAATTTTTGTATGACTTGTCCCTGATTTATGAGATGAGAGGTTGAGAGGTATGGGGACCTTCACCACCCAGTGCAATGTTTCTAGTATGAGTGCACCTTAACAGTTCCTGCTGTGTCCCTGACATACAGTTGTCTTCCATAGGTGATGCAGCCTATGGCTGCTGTTAGCATTCCATACATTTACCTGTGGCATCAAATAAATCATCTTGGTTGGCTTGGCTGGGCTGCAGTTTCAGTATGTTGGATTGCAGTTCCACTGTGCTCTATGGGTTGGTGCACGTGTCACCTGAAATAGCTTGGGTGCAATAGCCATGCTAATGTGTGTTGAAAGTGCTGGAATGACATGCAAATGTGTCTCTTTGTCTGTGAAGTTGTCAACAAGCTTGTTTGCCTAGCCGGGCTAAATACAAGACTGTGGCGTGATGTGCAAACTGATTTTATGCTAGTGCAATGGTCCACCCTGTGGAGACTATTAGCACTGTGATGGAGCGTCACTGTCAGCCGCCCTGTGACATCATTAGCCAGCACTGACCCATGTGCATCTCAGTGCAGTTCTGTATCCTTGCATGAGGTTGCACAGGTCACGAGCAGGTCATGAATACATAACCATCACAAGAATGCCGGTCCATGTAGTTAGCGATGCACAAAGGGCAATTGCACAGTGCCATCCATCTATAACACTGCTCAAATGGCATGGCCCTCCACAAACAGGAACCAAGGTGCACACTGGAATTTCTCACTCCAACAACAGCTGCATGATGGCATCCTCTAGATGACAGCAATTCCTCAGCATGACCAGCACTGTTCTGAGGTTGAAAATGGCCAATCTGGTGGATCTTGCTATGCAGCAGGAGACCTAGTTCCTTGGATAAACAGCAAGGACAGACAGGTCCCACTCTGAGGTGTGGGCCTCTGTGGGCTGGTGCCTCATTAGGCATGCGGGCATGGCGTGCACTGGGGATCAGTGCCATCACTGCTAGAGCAACCTGATTTGGAGGGAACAGGCATGACTTCACCAATACCAGGGCATGGTGGCCAGTGCAAACATCCCACAGCCAGGCAGGAGATGTGTAGGGTGTGTCACATATGTGTTTGGGGATGGGATGGACAGGGCTTGGTTAGGGCACCTCATGTGTAGTGGGATGAGTGTTGTGTATTCCTGCACTGTACTGTGTGGACAGTGGTACAGGCCATCATGATGTCCACTGTTCACTGTTACATGGCATTGCCCATAGCTCATGCCAGTGTGCTCCAGTGTTGCATGTTCAGCTCTCTACCATCAGGACATCTACCTGTAGCCACACTGTAACACACCACTGCACCAGCACTTATGTACAAGGGTACCTGTTCCCACATGATACCTGTGGGTCCCATGTGCTGGGACACTCCCAACCAAGAGATGGCCTTACCCTGCTGTACCCACGTAAGCATGCAGCCAGCATTGTGAGTCACTGGATGTACCATGATTTCAACATCGCACACATCATGGATTTGGCATATGCCCACCATAGCTGACTGCTACACCATACCCATGTCACAGTGGATTAATGGATGGCACACCCGATGTTGGGGGAGCAAGGCACAGGGTGCAATACTGCACTGTGTGGTACTCACCTATCCCCATCTTATTACCCCTACAGATCATGGAGCCAGAGCAGGTAACCAGACCCAGAGGATGGACCAGCACAGGTCAGGAACCACGACAACTCGCCCCGACAATTCTACCTCGTCAAGTCAAAGCCTCTCGACAATCCGCCCCAGCGCAATCCTCCTCTGATATTCACTTCGTGACAATTCGCTCCCAAAATAAATATAAATGTGTCTCACCAGTCTGCTACCCAGTTCAGTCATGCATTGAATCAATTCAGCTCATCCAGCTCAGTGTGTGACATTGTAAGGCCTGACGTCCATAGCAAGTAGTCATGGTTACCCAGCCAGTCCATAGCAAGTAGTCACAGTTATCAAGCCAGCTCATCGTGTTACGTTGTAAGTTCAGTTCATATTCTTGTTAAAAGGTAAAACTTTATTTCAAAACTTTAAAAGCCATGCAGTCCGTTTCAGTCATGCAGTCATTAATATTTGAAACTATGTGCTACTGCACGTAAAAACTCCTCCATAGTACAGTCAGCACATTTCTCCAAAATACAGGAGAGCCTTGCAACCTCGTCTCTGTAAACTCTCCACGAAGCTGCGGGTGGAATCCCTGCTAGTATCTGCTCCACTTCTGAATCCCTTTTTCTTTGTACCCACCTCAGCCCATCAATAAATGCCCATACTGTTGGATATGACATGCATAACACAGTCTGCATGCCACGGTGGAAAGCCTCCACTACATTATTAGTTTTTGCACGACCATTTGATACACTTTCAGAATGATTCCACAATTGTATGTCATACAATGGCTGTCTGTATCCTGTTCCTCTTCTATTTCTCCTCCCCACCCAAGTATCCTCAAAATAGTCGATTAAAGGCTCTAAATCATCTGGAAAAATGTGTGCAGAATCGTCTGTTATTTCCTCAAATTGTGCAACCACTTGATTGGGGGGATAAAATGCTAGTGCAGGTAGATATTTGCATTTTAATGCAAACTCTGCTTCCTGGGCATATTTGATAGATAGTCCCTCTGTTTGGATTTTCCTGTAGATACACTGGGTAAAATGGAAAAAACATCTTAATATCTTTGCTTGTGGGAACAGACTGGAAAGCAGCAACAGATGCCCTCTCAAAGTCAGTCATTACCAGCTCTGGGTTAAGATGTGGACAAATATTTTTAAGTGCAGACAGCAGACATTCATAACACTCCCTAGATTTCCCCGGTAAATGTGCATAAATTGCAGGCTGAACGTTACTGAAACATTCCCCCATTATAACGTACAGCTGCTTAAACAGTGGAGGTGCAACACTGAATGTTCCATCTGCATACCACAGTTTACATTTCTGCAGGAATTCAAGATTTTTGTGGGTACCAAACAATAAAAATCTGTTCTGTCCTGGGCCACTATCGTGCAACAAGAATGGGACAGTCTCACCTGCATCTGTAGCGTTATACATTTTGTACTCATTTGGTATCACAAGTTCAATGAGGTCTTTAGGGTTAGGTGGAGCACCATGGACTCTCACCTGTTGGATGGTTCGTTTAAGATTTTTGTCACAAATTTTTCCCTGTGTTGCAAGAGATATATTAGACTTAGAATGAATGAGAACCTGCACTGTGTGTATTTGTGCTGCGGTAGCTCATCTTTGGCCGCATTGACAGCAGCAGCTTTTTCCACTGCACAAACATCTGGTGCATGAGAATGAAACAAAAAGCGATGGATTATTGTTGGGTCTGCACAGGCCATTGTCCGAACATTCCCCAGGCCATGAAGGGGCCCAGCCTGGGTCTGCAGACTGCCAGTGGACCCATGAGCATATGTTATTGTTGAAGTCTCCTAATGCTATACTGGGGTGCAGCCCATACAGATGATGCGGTGTCCCACACATACTGCTCCACATGCCCCCATGGTACAAAGTGCTGCCATCCATGGCTCACAGAGCTATGACTGTGGCATGGTGACATAACCCTTGACACTGCCACACATACTGCCACATGACACCTGTCCACACACCCACCCCTGGCTCCTGGTCAGGTAGCAGTAAGTGATGGTGTCCCCAGGACACTGGGACCCTCCAGGGGGTCAGCTGTTGGGGCTCTACACTGCCACACATCACCTAGCTCTGCCAAGGGACCTGGGGTTGGGGTACCAGGCACTGTAGCTACTTCCAGAACACACTGCCAAAAGCACACCTTGGGGCATCAGTACTGTACACTGGGGTGCTCCAGTGAGAATGCCCCACTCTTCCCCTGGCCAAGGACAGAGTGTCCCATCTGGCACCCACCTCCATGGGGGGCCTGCAGTAGACATCTCCTCTATGCAGCACTCCAGCTGTGCATTCATATTGATCCAGCACTGGGTGGATGGGGCTGCCATGCTACAGGACTCCTGTGTGCGCCTCAGCTCATGCCACCCCATTATACCCAACAGGGTGCACAGAGACCCGACAGCACTACACTGGTTGCAGTCTGTGTCTCAGAATATGCTATTCACACAGGCCACATGTCTTTTAGGGTACTGTGTGCCGCTCTGGCAGTTCCCATCTGAGATGCTGGCCTCCCCTCCCCTCCCCTCCTCAGCCTGGTGTGCCATGTGTGATGCCCATTATCGCACAATAGGCCACCTGCCTGGGGTGTGACCTACAGCCATGGTTTAGGAGTTCTGCCCCCACCCCTCTGTGTGTGTGTGTGTGTGTGTGTGTGTGTGGTGTTGCTGTTGGTGTCTGTCTGTGTGATAGTCCCACAGCACTGTGGGCAACACAGTGGCATGGACAGATGCCTTGAGTGGTTCAGGGGCTGCTGCACCTCTGGTAGCAGTGCCACTATGTAGTATTCACTGCACAGCTACATGGGGCCTATGGTTTGGGCAGCGTGAAACACTCTGCTTGCAGCACGTATGGGTCAGAGGGAGAAAAAGGGGGACTTTGTGGAAGTGTTCAGTGGCCCTGCTGACTGTAGTGCACAGTACCCGACAGCATGCCATCTTTGGACTTGTGACCCCTGGTATGTCTGACTCCAGATGGCCTGTCAGTCATCCGCCAGGGGGCCATCCTCCCTGTTACCTATGGGGCCCTGCCATCAGACACAGTTCAAGTCCTATGTATGTCACCTTGCCACACCTGTCACTGCAACAAGGGGTCTGCCACCCTTGCCCTGGTCCCTAACCTTTCAGCAGCTTCATGTATGAGACAGTGTGTTGCCCTATGTGCCCATAAGGGACCTTCTGCACTGGGCTTTGGCCCTACTATCCCTGGCATGGGGAGGCCTGCACCATGTCCTGTTCTGGGAGGTTGCACTGGTGGTTCCCTCGCCACTGTTGAGAACCTCCCAGGCCACTGACAGGTATGGTACTGGCCACACACCCCTGACCCACAGCTTCCTTGGGTGCTCTGGCAGCCCAGGGGCAGAATCTCACTCCGCCTGCAGCATGGTTTTGTCAGCTACTGCGGTGGCAGTGGTACCTCCACTACAGTGGTGTGGATAACACCCTGCCATTACTTGTTGCAATCCAGTGCCCGCCCTGTCCACTGCTGCTGTGTGCTCTCTGCGTGTCTGTGTCACCTCCCTGAATGCTTCACAGTGGCCACGGCTGGCCTCCCAGTGCAAATTGGGTAGTCTGCAGACTCCCTTCACAGTGGCCATTGCTGGCCTCCCAGTGCAACTTGGGTAGTCTGCAGACTCCCTTCACAGACTTGGGTCTCTATGCAGCTTGCCATTGAGCTGTACTGTGGCCACCTGCTGATTTCTGGAGTCTTGGTGTTGTTCCCACCACCTGTGCCACACATGTGTCAGTACCATACCCACTACTCTGTTGCATATATGCCAGACAAGGGTGGCCATGCTGCTGTGTTGTGATTTCCATACCTGTGTGCCACAGCAGTGCATGCCTCCCCCATGCTGTTCTTGGCTTGCTGCAAATGCCACATGACAGTGTGGAAATGGGTGGGTGTTGCCAAGCCCTGACCATACTTCCCAGACTCACAGCTCCCTGCACGCCCTGGGTGGTGCAGTGATCCACGTATGCCACAGATTGTGGCCTTGTACAAATCATACACGTCTGACCTGTCCAGCCACAAACACTGCATCCTTGGCCTTTGGCCTTTTATGCCACCTGCCAGGCCATCCCGTGCTCCCTCAGCAACACTCCTTTGCATGGATAGCAGCCACACGTATCGCGGTGTGTAGGTGACATTGGGTGTCTCCAGTACACAGAGCAGCCGTGACATCTATGTCCCCATTGTAGTATCCTGTGCTGGGGGGGGCATGGCTATGTGTGCCAGCATTACCTACATGGTCCACTGTGTCTGCACAGGTCACTTAATACATATTCTTTCTCCACAGGTGACCTAAGAACAGTGGATGAGGTTTAACAGTTGGAGGCCAGGGAGGCTGAGATGACCTCTTGTGGTGCATAATTAGGCAGCAGAGGTTGATGTTGCATGGGCTAGAAGTTCTGAAAGAGGCTTCATCACAGATTCTCAATATCCTGCAGCAGATTGCCAGGAACACACAGCCATCACCTCCACCTGTGGCCCAGCCTATCCCCTGTTTCCAAGTTTGTACATCCCATACTGGCCTTCCCATCTCCTCCCCTGTTGTTTGGGAGGTTGTCACCCTCTTTGGTTTATTTCAGAGTGTTGTTTATATGTTTTTACTATTTAATGTGTTTTGCACAATAAAGCATATGTTTTGTATTGATGCTACTGTGTCCTGTCTCAAACTTTTGTAGTGTAGTTCTCTGAAGTGCCCTCCTTGCCCGCCCACAACCACCCCAGTGGGGCACATCTGTCCCTGTCCTGTACCATTGGCTCTAACCTGGTGGTCCTACAGTTGTGTGTGGTGGCTCTCCATCATGTCTAGGGTTCTTTATCTGGCAGACATGGTACCCTGTTGGCTTTCACCTTCCATCTGCGATGAGTCATGTGCACAGCACCATTTCTTGATGGACCAGGTCCGGGTGTTCCTGTGTGCAGTCATTGTACCATACATGTTGAGCTACATCCCTCATCATGTGTTGTATGCTATGGCTGCATGTGTGACAGTCCTGCATGTTGTGTGCATGTGGGAGAGAATGCCTTCCATCCCATCTATGGGCACTGTCTGCCATTTTGTGGACAATCACATGCTCCATGTCTGGGGTACACTGAGTCCCTCACTGTGGCACTGGGCTGCTGTGGCAATTATCCTGCCACTGTGCTCTATTCAGTGCTGTGCATTTTTTATGCTGCTCTCCAGCCTGTGGCTTGCACAGTGTTAGTGCCCTATATTCGGCGGTGTTTGCTCTAGCTCTGTACCTTTGAATATAGGGTAGCCTGTGACAATGGTGACCACAATTGGGCATTTTCAAAAAGTGTGACACAATCATGGCACCTGTCAACAGGGCTACTGAGCAGGGAGGGGGTGACCGGATGGGGGGGTCCATGAATATAGTGACAGGATTTCGTTATATGTACATGCACATGGGGGGGTGAGCACACGAGTGATGGGCAGAAGGGGAGGGAGGTTTGTGAGGCATAGTGCAGTGGTGGACTGCCAAGCTGGCCCCATGGAGTGGTGTGTGGTGGAAGACTAGGGTTGTGAGGGAGCGGATTCGTGTCCAGGTGCACGTACATTTTGTTGTGCCTGGTCATGAATCCCCCCATTTTGCACCTGCCCAACATGCTCCCCCTGGGTTGAGAATCCTTCAGTAGAGGTTCAGGGCAAAGCCCTGCATAAAAAAAGTCACCGGCACCATTTTGCTGTGCGCTGGGAGTGTACATCACTGAAACTGATTTTCGACGATGTACACTAGCCCTAACAGCGATCGCCTTTCCGCAATCACCATTATCACATGGAAACAAATATAGCAGGCTGTCAGCCTTCTGAAAGCACGATCTGCTGCACACGCTCAGCACAAACTTTGCAAATATGCAGATTTCATTCTGTGAAATATTTCGTGAAATTCGTGCATTTCATGAAATATATTGCAGATGCGAAATGCAAAATTCCCCCGGTGAAATGCAGAATTTTGCCAGCAAAATGTGTAATTTTGCCTGCAAATGGATGGACTTTGCCACTCGTGGGTGAAATTCCACCATCAGCAAGTGAAATTCCACATTTCACCAGCAAAAATCTGCATTTTATTTTGTGGAATGCGTGAATTTGGCAAAATATTTTGTGCAGTGAAATTTGTGATTTTGCCAGAATTTTGCTGATGAAATTAAATTTTGATGCATCTCTATTCACCATGTGGAACAAAGGTCGCCTGAGGGGTACAATGAGTATAATGTATAATGTGTGACAGCTGAGAGGGGTACTGTGCAGGATTGGAACGCGGTGAATCCAGTAACAACCAAATTACTGTAAGTGGGATGGAAAACAGAAAGGGCTGCACTAGGATGAGAAACAGGGAGAGGCAATGCAGCAGCACACACCACTGCTCATAAAGGTGCAACAGCCCAGGAACAGAATGCAGCATAAGGAAGGAGAAGACTTAGCGTTTACCAATGTAGGCCCAAGGATGCTTTATTGGCCTTTACAAAATGCTGAGACTAGGCAAACAACCCTACATATCACCCCGATTAAGTTGCCTGTATGAGGCAATATGCAGGGGAGTTTGCCTGGTCTCAGCATTTTGGAAAAGGCCAATAAAGCATCCTTGGACCTAAGTTGGTGTGTGCACAGGTGTTCCTTTTTCATGCTGCATTTAGGATAAGAAACAAGACAGAAAGCAGTTCTGTCCACCAGGTGTCACTGCAGGTCAATGGGTGATACGTACTCTAGTCTGCCTTTGTTGTGGTGTACATAAGTGCTAAGAGGCAGCAGCTGGTACTGTGCCATTGTTTCATGTGGGTGTAGCATTTCATTACACTCAAGGTCCCTTACATGGTTGCATTTTGGCTGTATTTTATGTGCATTCCATTGTCAGTCAACGAACAGACAGAGTCAGAAAGTGGTTAATCTTTCCATCTGGGTGACATTTAGGACACAATAATTTGTTTTTGTAGTTATTATTTTAACAGAAAAAAGGCTCCATTGAGCAATGCCTGTTTACAAGGAGGCCCTGGTTAGGACAGAATACATATGATAGATAAAGCTGCAATTTACATAATACATGAAATTAAAGGGCAACTCTTTAAGCACGTACATTCATAAATAAGATGTTTCCTTCTTACAGTTTACTAGAGAATACCATTTTTTTAAAATTTTCCTTCGTTCCCTGAAAGGTTTACAGCACATCTTGGTCATCTGTCAATAAGCCTGTATAAAAAAACAAATGTGCCTCTCCCTGTGAACCTCACAGTGCCTTTATTTATGACATCACAGTGCTCAACATGACAACAGACTGTGATGTCACAAACAACAATTGTGGGGTCAGCAGGGAGAATCCGATACATTTTGAAAGACTTGATAACTGCTGCATTATCTAAAACATTTAGTAGATCAACAGCAGGTGAAAGTAAAAGAAAAATTACTTTAAAACAATAATGTTAAAACATAACTGGTGTAACTCTAGTGTATTTAAGCTTTTGTTATATAATGACTTGTGCATTAAGAAACTGTTTTAACAGACTTACAGAACAGATAGAATGTAATAAAAGACAAGAAACAGCAGGAACATTTATATACGAGGCTTACGCAGGGGTTGATACATACAGAGATCTGCTAGCAGATGCATTGATCATACAGCACAACATACTGTAAATAGTATTTTAAAAGCATATACATCTATTAACATAGAACTGACCAAGTAGGGCCTTGAAATGAAAGGGGCTGATGAGTGAATTCAGTTTGAATGAGTCTTACAGGGCATTCCAAAAAGAGAGGGGGCAGCCCAGGTAAAGGTAATTTTCCCAAGTTTCAAATACTGTCTGAGGACATCTAGAAATTTTTATTTTTCCTTTGTCTCCTGTGATCCTCTCCTAGTTCCTCCTACCCAAACCCTCATGACCAAAGCCCCCATTGCCCACCTAGATAGAGATGGATAGATAGATAGATAGATAGATAGATAGATAGATAGATAGATAGATAGACAGACAGACAGACAGACAGACAGATAGATAGATAGATAGACAGACAGACAGACAGACAGACAGACAGACAGACAGACAGACAGACAGAGTAGATAGATAGATAGATAGATAGATAGATAGATAGATAGATAGATAGATAGAGGGACAGACAGACAGTGAGATAGACTGATTAACAGGAGATAACCTTAGGACTCTCTTTGGATGTATGCTTCCCTGTACAGGAGCTGTGCACCTCATGTGAAAGAGCTGTGTGCCTCTCCTTTGGGATGCACGCTTCCTTGTACAGGAGCTGTGTACATCATGTGCAAGAGCTCTGTGCCTCTCCATTGGGATGTACTTTTCCTGCTGCAAGAGCTGTGTGCCCTCCTTTGGGGTGTATCCATCCCTGTATAGGAGCTGTGTGCCTCTCATTTGGGATGTATCCATTCATGTGCAGAAGCATAATGCCCTTTGTTTGGGATGTACCCCATCCCCATGTGTAGCTGTGTACCTCTCCTTTGAGATATACCCATTCCTGTACAGGAGCTGTGTGCCTCTCCTTGGGATGTACCCATCCCTTTGCAAGAGTTGTGTGCCCTCCTTTGGGGTGTATCCATCCTTGTGCAGGAGCTGTGCCTCTCATTTGGGATATATCCATTCATGTGGAGAAGCTTAATGCCTCTTGTTTGGGATGTACCCATCCCCATGTAGAGCTGTGTGCCTCTCCTTTGAGATATACCCATTCCTGTACAGGAGCTGTGTGCCTCTCCTTGGGATGTACCCATCCCTTTGCAAGAGTTGTGTGCCCTCCTTTGGGATGTACCCATCCCTGTGCAGGGGCAGTGAGCCTTTCCTTTGGGATGTACCTGAGCCCTGCTGGCCTCAGTGAAGGATATGGGTACTTACACATGAACTCATGCCTCCCAACGTTGCTACCCTGTGGCATAACTACAGATGCATGCAGAATTGTCAGGATCCTCTCTCAGGTACTGCTGTTAGACCAGCAAACTGTGTCTGGCAAAGCAAGGGTTACTCTGTTCCTGTAATACATTATGAAATACTGATACCATCTTAAATTACGTGTGAGCAATCATTTCCCTATTCTATCAAATGGTAGCATTGCTCTTTCACATATCATCAATGGGCACATTGTTATGTGATGACAGCAGCTACTGAATAAGAATAGCGTGAAACAGATAAAAGTGTACAAACCTGTTTTAGGGCATTGTGACATGTGCCAAACTGTGAATGCAGCCTAGAATTTCCTTCCCAGCACAGTGGCAGCTGTGGCACAGATTGGAGTAGAAAATGCACTGCAGCTTTACTACTACAACTTTCATTCCTGTTTTACTTTTCTTAACATAATTATTATCCCCCCTTTTGCCTCTTACTAGCTCCTCCACTCTAGCAATTGAACATAACCGATATGAATTCTCCATCCAGGAAGTCATTCTCAAGTACTGTTGGTGCCAACAGGCAACCCCAAATCAGACATCAGCTATGCATGAATAGTGTGTAGCCCAGGGACTCCTTCTCCAACAGCAGTGGCCCTCACCACAGAGGTGATGCATGGAGCCCATGACTGGTGCCACTGTGAGATTCTGGGGCTTGAGTGTGACTCCCTGTCTGACAGATGACAGCTGCACTGAGTCACTTCCAGACTCCTCCATTTACAGAGAGATGCTCTTTTAGGAAAATGGTTGTTCTGTAGAGGAACATTGCTAGCAGATATACAGTTTGCATTTCTTACAGATGTGCAGTAAAACAAGGGCATTCAGGATTCATGGGAAATGCTGCATTTTATAAAACAGTAAACAAAATCCTTCTGGAGTTACAGGATGCATATCAAACAGCTCAAGGAGTTCTGGCCTGCTCCTTGGCCAGTGTAAGCTATTATAAAAGATGTGTTTTATTTACAATTGGTTTGTTTAAAGGTCTTTTATTTACAATGAGTCTGTTCACAAGTGTTTTATTTACAGTGGGTCTGTTCACAAGTGTTTTATTTACAATGGGTTTGTTTAAAAGTGTTTTGTATACAGTGGGTCTGTTCACAAGTGTTTTATTTACAATTGCTTTGTTTAAAAGCCTCATTTGTAATTGGTTTGTTAATAAGTGTTATTTTCAATGGATTTGTTCACAAGTGTCTTATTGACAGTGGGTTTGTTTGCATGTGTCTTATTTATGGGGTTTGTTTACAAATGTTTTCTTTGCAATGGGTTTAATTACAAGTGTTTTATTTACAATCGGTTTGTTTAAAAGTGTTTTATTTACAACTGGCTTGTTTACAAGTCTTGACTACAGTGGGTTTGTTTACAAGTGTTTCATTTTCAATGTGCTTGTTCACAAGTGTCTTATTTACAGTGGGTTTGTTTCCATGTGTCTTATTTACAGAGTGCGTTTACAAGTGTTTTATTTACAATGGATTTGGTCACGAGTGCTTTAGTTTATTTATAATGGGTTTCTTGCACGTGTTGTTTACAATGGATGTGTTTACATGACCCATATATACAAAGCCCTGCACTGAGCATAAAGTGTTTGCACCCACGCTGTACGTGTATTTGCACTGAAATCTCATATTCAGGGGGAACCCTGCAAGCACCATTAGTGCCAGTGCCCCAGCACAGAGGTAGTGTATGCAGTGTGCAAAGGCAGGGCAGTATCCTGCATAACATGCACAACATGATATTCAGCATGTTAGCCTTGTGCAAACAGAAAAACGCAGGTCACATGGTGCTGCCTAAATACTGCCTATAAAAAGGCCATCTTACAGTGGGGCAAACCCTAGAGGCGGAGGGAGACACTGCAAACTGCACTCCAAAATGGTGCACATGGGACCACACATTGTCTACCTGATATTGCAGGTCATGGTGGCTGAGGAGAGGGCCCATGCCCACCCTGGGCCCAGGCATAGGCCATGGAGCTGCTATGTTGCACATAGACAGTACTGTCCATGGGTCACATTTGGAGTTCTCAGTGACAACCAGATCACAGGCCAGTGCAGGGTCAGGAGGCCGATGCTTAGTCAGCTGTGTAAACTGCTGCTTGAGCAGCTCCCGACAGACACCCTGCACTGAGCATAAAGTGTTTGCACCCACGCTGTACGTGTATTTGCACTGAAATCTCATATTCAGGGGGAACCCTGCAAGCACCATTAGTGCCAGTGCCCCAGCACAGAGGTAGTGTATGCAGTGTGCAAAGGCAGGGCAGTATCCTGCATAACATGCACAACATGATATTCAGCATGTTAGCCCTGTGCAAACAGAAAAACGCAGGTCACATGGTGCTGCCTAAATACTGCCTATAAAAAGGCCATCTTACAGTGGGGCAAACCCTAGAGGCGGAGGGAGACACTGCAAACTGCACTCCAAAATGGTGCACATGGGACCACACATTGTCTACCTGATATTGCAGGTCATGGTGGCTGAGGAGAGGGCCCATGCCCACCCTGGGCCCAGGCATAGGCCATGGAGCTGCTATGTTGCACATAGACAGTACTGTCCATGGGTCACATTTGGAGTTCTCAGTGACAACCAGATCACAGGCCAGTGCAGGGTCAGGAGGCCGATGCTTAGTCAGCCGTGTAAACTGCTGCTTGAGCAGCTCCCGACAGACACCCTGCACAGCCAAGAGCTGTCCATAGAGTTCAAGGTGACATCTGTACTGTGTTTCCTGGCCACTGAAACATTCCAGGTACCAGTGGGGGGACACCACCAATGTCTCACAGTCAGTCACCTCACACCTATTGGACCAGGTCCTAGACACCCTGTTGGTGCATGCTGGAGAGTTCATGCTATTACCTACCAGCAGTGTTCGGTGCCTGCACCCATGTGCATTCTGGGTACCACCAGTGATGCAGTGGGCTGGAGAGTTCATGCTATTACCTACCAGCAGTGTTCGGTGCCTGCACCCATGTGCATTCTGGGTACCACCAGTGATGCAGTGGGCTGAGAGTTCATGCTATTACCTACCCCACCAGCAGAACACACAGCAACCATTCAGTAGTTCTATTGGGTTCTTTACCTACCAGCAGTGTTCGGTGCCTGCACCCATGTGCCATCTGAGCACCACCAGTGATGCAGTGGAGGCCTATGTCAATAGGAAGGAGTACCACTCCATCAATTGCCAGGTGGTATGTGATGCAACAGGGTGCATCATCAGTATCCTGGCACAGTACCCCAGCAGTGCCCATGACTTCTTCATCTGGCACAACTTCATCCTTGGCCAGAGGTTTGAAAGTGGGGACATCCCTAGTGGGTACCTCATCAGTGAGCATACCCTAAAAGCCCCCCACCCTATATTGCACACAATGACTCTAACCAATGCCCTTTACCTACAATGAGGCAGTGCCCATCCCCTTTGTCCAAGGATCCTCACACCTGTTCTACGACCTGCATCCATTGCAGAGGACAGGTAGAATGCAGCACACTGTGCCACATGCAACATCATTGAGCATGTCTTTGGAATGCTCAAGATGTAGTTCCGGTGTCTTGAGCATTCCAGTGGTGTACTACAGTACATCCCTCAGAAGTCCTGGGCCATATTCCTTGCCTGTTGTATACTACACAACATGCATGCTCAACCATGGAATATGCATGCCAGCCCCAGAGGAACAACCTATAGTGGATTTACAGCCAGAGGGCAAGGGAAACAAGACCAGCTCGACAGGTGTGACCTAGAATGGCCAGGAGGCCCAGGAGTACAACGTTTGACTCATAAGAGACATCATAAGACATGTAGGGTGAGTACAGACCATAGCAGAGACTGTAGTGAGCTTTATCAATGTTGTTAATGCACAGCAATACCACTACATAGAGAGCATCATGCCAGATGGGGGCGGTAACAAAAGGGCAGAAAAGAAACACATTGCAGCGAGGCAAGGGATAGCAAATAGGGCTTATATGCAAATACAGTCCATACTAGCAGGGGTCCTAAAGAGGTGTCAACATAGATACGCGCCATACAAGTGGTGGGGGGGCAAAAGATGGGTTGATGGAAACACAGTCCTTCCAGGTGGGGGGTTGAAAGTGAGGTATACATTAATACAGGTCATGTTGGGGTTCCAAAGTTCTGTACACATAGATACCCACCAGCCAGGTGGGAGGAGGGGTGTTTTGCAGTACAGGTCATCCAGGTATCATCTGACTGTGCAGCTCTGCACACAAGGCCATTGCTCAACAGCAGTGCACAGCACTGTGCATGCAAAACACATGCATGTGTGTCCCACACACGTGCCACCCATGCCTGGTGCATACTCCAGTATGGCCCACAGTGGAGGTGCATGTTTGCAACACAATGTGACATCGCATGGTGCTGCCATGACAATGCACTGTGCAACACAACAGGACACACCCAGACAGCCCAGGACCTGGCAAGAGTGTGTTACATGTGCCAGGCCAAGTCAGAGGGTGACACAGTCTCAGGCAGATGATGCAGGGCCCTGCAGCAGTGGGACGACAGGTGGAGGGTGACACAATCTCAGGAAGATGATACAGGACCCTGCAGCACTGGGATGACAGGTGGAGAGGGTGACACAATCTCATGCAGATGATGCAGGGCCCTGCAGCAGTGGGATGACAGGTGGAGAGGGTGACACAATCTCATGCAGATGATGCAGGGCCCTGCAGCAGTGGGACGACAGGTGGAGAGGGTGACACAATCTCAGGCAGATGATGCAGGCCCCTGCAGCAGTGGGACGACAGGTGGAGAGGGTGACACAATCTCAGGCAGATGATGCAGGGCCCTGCAGCAGTGGGACGACAGGTGGAGAGGGTGACACAATCTCAGGCAGATGATGCAGGACCCTGCAGCAGTGGGATGACAGGTGGAGAGGGTGACTCAATCTCAGGCAGATGATGCAGGGCCCTGCAGCAGTGGCACGACAGGTGGAGAGGGTGACACAATCTCAGAAAGATGATACAGGGCCCTGCAGCACTGGGACGACAGGTGGAGAGGGTGACACAATCTCAGGCAGATGATACAGGGCCCTGCAGCACTGAGATGACAGGTGGAGAGGGTGACTCAATCTCAGGCAGATGATACAGGGCCCTGCAGCAGTGGGATGACAGGTGGAGAGGGTGACTCAATCTCAGGCAGATGATGCAGGGCCTGCAGCAGTGGGATGACAGGTGGAGGGTGACACAATCTCAGGCAGATGATGTAGTGCCCTGCAGCAGTGGGATGACAGGTGGTCCAACACTGAGTTGGTCAGGTTGGTCTACCTAGTGGCCAGAAAGGACCAGCTACTGGCAGAGGGGGAGTTCAGACAGACTGCGGGACGAGGCGTTGTTGTCCGGGGGGGGGGCAGCACCTCACACACCATACTGGAGTCACTCACACTAGTAACCAGTCCCAGCACCATTTCAGTGATCCCCAGAGAAGGGAAGTACCCCACTTGCAGCAGCTGAGAGCAATGGTGAACAGTGGCACCCCACCAAGGCCAGATGAGTACAGATGACTGTATGTGTGGTATGTGTAATGACCGTGTTCAGGGCTGTGCCATGATAGTATGAGACAGGGTTACTGTCCCTGAGGCACTGTACACATTACCTGTGTGTCCATGTTTTGCATGTTTACTATGGGACATGCCCCACTTCATGGGCCACCCATATGTATGCAGGTGTCAGTGCCCCCTGTCCCACATGATGTCCCAGTGCCCTGTACATGACAGGACCTGCCATAGTCGCATGAAGTGTGCACCTGCCAGGGCTGCATGGTTGTGGGATACCACAGTGACTTGGCTGCAGTGTGAGTGTGCATGCTAGGACCATGTATAGTGTTACAGAATGTGATTCAGGATTTATTGACCAGGTACAAGGACCTAGACATGTAAATGCCCATTAACAGGAGCAAGCTGGGAGGTAGTTACATGTGTCCTATATGTAGCTGTGCTGGTAGTTGTATCCATCAGGATGTGGCTGTGGCCATGGTCTGTGTCTTGAAGAATATCCGTGTTGTGCCACATGGGCACTAGTATGTATATGCCAGGTACAGCATGGGACACTATTCTACTGCATAGGGGATGCTGCGTATGTACCAGCCACTGTGCAGGGCCACACCTACAGATTCCTGCTCCACTCCCTCAGCCATTGCACAGTTATGCTTTGCCTGCTCATGACTTCTGTGACATGGTGCACCATGCATGGAGATGCATATTGTGACTTGTACAGGACCTGTAGCTGACATGTGCGATACTGTTGTACGGTGGCTGAGGGAATGGCTGGATGTCAGCATTACATGGGCCAGTGTACAGTGCGCTAAGCCATGCCAACTGCATGGAGATTATCATACCTGCTGTGGCTGGGCTATGGCATGCATGTGTTGGGTGCCACTGGTTGCCACATAGGTATGCTGTGGACCTGCTTGGACACATCCATCGATATCAAGTATATGTGGTGACTGTTGCACAATACTGGGGTACTGGCAGGCATACTGTGTAGGGTGTTTGGAATGGTGCACTGTGGTCCACTTCAAGATATTGATCACATCTCCTATCCTCCCTTACAGAATACAGAGGACAGCAGGCCCTGGCCAGGGCCACAGAGCAGCAGAGCTGGAAGGAGGAACAGGCAGGAGACTTATCAGACCATGATGGGATACAGAAGAGTGGCTCCAGAGAGAGAGGCATCCATGTAAACACTCTGCAGTGTGTGTTGCATCCGGGGTTGCATGTTTACATTCAGGTGCCAGAACAGGTGGGGCCACTATGGCGTTGGCCCTGTCACTTTCATCAGTGTTCAGAGCTTCACCCTATCAGTTGCTGCAGTTGTGGCAATTTATTAGCAGTAGTGGCAGCTTTATTTATAAGGTGCCCTTCGTCAAAGGCTCAGGGCGCCATGTATAATGACAGGCAATTTAAAACAATACAACAAATTGTAAATGAATAAATGATAATTTAAAATAAGCAGAATATCAGGAGATCGATTTTCAAAGGGTGATATAGGGTTTACATCAAGCCCTGCACGAAACCCATTCTTTGGTGCAGCTGCGCCAAACTCCTTTGACACAACTGCACCTGATTTTAGTACATTGAGCACAGCTGTGACAGTTTCCATACTTTCTGGCAGCGTGTGCCAAAGACTGGGTGGAAGCCCCACAAAAAGGGTCCTCCAACTGGTGCAGGTTTGACCAGGGAGAAGCTGGTCTAACTTGTGGTATTTGGTGCTTGGGAATGAAAACCGCGATTGCCAGCCAGGAGAATGCCACAAGCCCCGTGCGCCAAACAATCAGCGCACCAGTGGCTTGCGACATTCTCGGGGCTTCAAGCCACAGATCTATTATTTCTGTTAAAAGTAGCTGAAACACAGTGAGACTAAAAAAGGAACACTAGTCACCAAAGGTCAGACTAAATAAATATGTTTTAATCCCCTTTAAAAACCTCCACTGAGGGCCTCCCTCAGTCCCCCAGGCAAGGCATTCCATAAAGGTGGGTCAGCCACTTCAATGAAGGGTTGCTCAAAGAAATTAGCTGGGCCTCAGGACCAAAAGATCCTCCTCAGAAGAGCAAAGGGATGCACGGACTAAACAGATTGCAGAAGCTCTGCCTGGTAGTCACGGTCCAACCCATGTAGGGCTTTGTAGGTAGTTAACCAACCTCGGTGTAAATAGCCACTCACTGGCAGTCAGCTCAGATCACTCGGGATTGGGATCACATGACTAGACCTCAAAGGCCAGTTAGTAACCTGGCATCAGCATTCTGCACCAGCTGCAAGTGATGTCGGGTACCTCTACTAACTCCGAGGTAGAGAGCATGACAGATGAGTCTAGTGGTCACAAACCTGTGTACCAGTGTTGGTAGATTTTCAGAAGGGACAAGGGGCTTAATCCAGGTGGTGTTCCTAAGATGGTAAGAGTCACTTCTGACTACAGCCCAAAACTGAGCCTCCAGTGTCAAAAATTACTCCCAGATGTTTCACCTTTGCAGAATCCAACGGCCTGGATGGCCCAAGCTGAAGTCCTGTCTCTCCCATGACTAGTTATGCTCCCCCCCCAACCTGGTTCAGTCACCAGTACCTCAGTCTTGTCTGGGTTAAGCCTTAGCCAACTAGATTCCATCCAGTTCTGAATTTCGGACAGGCACAGCTGAAGCACCTTAACACTGTCAGGCATCCTGGATGCAAAGGACAAATACAACTGGTATTGTCTGCACAGCAATGGTTATCCAAGTTGCATTGTTAAATGATCCTCTAAAGGGCAGCATGTAAATTGCAAATAATGGTAACCCTTGAGGTGGGTGCATGAGGAAGGCAACGTCCATAATGGCTACTCCTTCCTGGCGCAATCCTTCACGGCAATGGGGAGGGTGAGGCGACTGGATGAGGCTGTGGTGAACTGGGTGACAGGATGTCACTATGCGTATGTGCGTGGGGGGTGGGAGCGGCATGGTGAGCATGGGCTGGGAGATGGTGGAGAGGCTGTAGGGAATGGCGCTGTGGTGGCTGGCTGAGCTGCATCATGGCATCATGGTGTTGGGGTTGGCAGGTGGATGCGGTGGGAGGGTACTGGGTTCAGGTTTGGGCACTGGTGTGATTTTTTGCGCCTGGCCCAAACCTTTTCCTGCTTTCACCCCCCCGACATGCAACCCCCTGGAGTTGATAATCCTTAAGTAAGGGGGTGCAGGGGGTGAAGCCCCCCTGCGAGGGGTGGTGTGGGAAGGCACAGCCCCCCCCAATACAGAAAGCAGTAAAATAGTGTCCTGGCACCATTGTCCTGAGGCGCCGGGGTTGTTAGAGTGCGGAAAATGTTTTCAGCGTTCTGACTGAGTGATGACGGTAATTGCCTTTAGGCGTTCGCCATTATCACATAAACCCGCAAATAACATATGTCAGAGGACTGAACCTTGGGGCACAAGATAGAGCAAGAACATTGTGGATGATGAGAAAGTTCCCATCACAACCATCAATGTCCTATCTCTGAGACAGGACTCAAACCAATGGTTAACAGTGCCAATGAGTCCAGCAAACTTCCACAGATGGTCCAACAACATACCATGGTCCACAGTGCCAAATGCTGACGGGAGATCAAAAAGAACAAGAATTGACCATTTGCCCCTATCTCTCTCACCCTGAGAAGGTAATTATGCACCCTGACCAATACAGTCTCAGTGCTATGCCTAGCTCTAAAACCAGATTGGAGGGGCTCATATATGTCGTGAGCTACAAGGTGAAATGTGAAGAAGTGTAAGATCATGCACTTGGGGTGCAGAAACCCAGGGGCGGAGTACAAAATGGGGGAGTGGTACTGGTGACACCAAACAGGAAAAGGACCTGGGGGTAATCATATCTAATGACCTAAAGGTGGCCAAACAGTGTGACAATGCAGGTGGGAGAGCCATTGGGATGCTATGGTGTATAGGGAGGGGTGTAACCAGCTGGAAGAGGGAAGTGGTGATACCGCTGTATAAATCACTGGTGAGAGCGCACCTAGAGTACTCTGTCCAGTATGGAGACCACATCTCTGAAAGGACATAGACAGTGTAGAGGTGATTCACAGGAGGGAAATTAAATGGTGCAGGGTCTGCATCAAAAGCCTTATGAGGAGAGACTGAAGGACCTCAATACGCACACCTTGGAAGAGAGGAGGGAGAGGGAGGATATGATAGAGACCTTCAAATACCTGATGGGTATAAGTAAGGTTCAAGAGGGAAGCCTTTTTCAGACAAAAAGATGCTCAGGAACAAGGGGGCATGCTCTGAGGTTGGAGGAGGGTAGGCTCAGGGGTGATATAAGGAAGTACTTCTTCACAGAAAGAGTGGTGGATGCCTGGAACAGCTTCCCAGCAGAGGTGGTGGGGGCAGAAACTTCAGTGGGATTTAAGAAGGCATCAGACATTCATAAGGGAACCTTAGTGGTAAAGAAAGGGAAGGAAAAGCCAAAGATCAAGTAGGGTCTGCAGTGTAACAGTAGGTAGAAACTAGGCAGACTATTGGGCCATGCAGTCCTTATCTGCCATAATTTTCTATGTTTCTAAGGTGTGCTTCAAGCTGCGGTGCCACAACCTTCTCAATAACTTTACCTAGAAAAGGTAGCTTAAAGACAAAACAGTAATTCACTAGAACATGCAGGTCCAATGCTGGCTTCCTCAGAAGGGGCCAAACCAGTGCATTTTTCTGTGGCTCCTGGAAGACCACCTCCCCCAACAGGGAGCACAGAACTATCCTAGTGAACACTGACTCCAAAGCCCTTACTCAGCTCACTAAGTAGATTTGCTGCACCTGGGTCTAGTTCACAATAATGTGCTGCAGCTCTGAAATACCCTTCCAGACCTCTTCCATCGAGATTAGCGGAACCTGCCCAAGACAGCTAAATACATCCATGAGGTCCACGCCCAACTCTGCCAAGCAATGACAGCTCAGTTGGAGAGATCCCAGCCTGAACAGAAGACACTCAGTCTAAGAAATCTAGTAAGCACTTCTCACTTAACTGCTGAAAATGCATTTACTGACTTGAGACAGGCTGGATTTAGTAACCTGTCCAGAATATGGATGAGCTGACCGGGTCGATTCTTCCTGGCTGCAATCTCCCCTGGACAGAAATGCTGCCTTCTTATGGGAGATTGTCCTTTGATATTCATCATAATGAATCTTAAAAGTTAGTTTATCCTCCTCTAACCCTGGACCTCTTCTAACAGTGCTCTAACTTCTGAGCCCTGGTCTTCAACTCCTTAAGCTCCCCATGAAACCATGGGACCCTAAGTGTGAGACCTGGGGTCCTACATGGATAGTTGCTACAGAATCAAAAGCCTTGGTAACAACCCTACTATAGATCAATACCACTTTGTCCAACCCTGTCTCACATGCTGCCACCATCTCTGAGATGTCCAGCACTGATATGAATCTCTCTGGCCCAAGTCCTCTTAAAGGGTGATACTGAGCCATCTTCACAAGGGAAGGAAAATGGGTGAGGGGGGGCCCAAAGGAGAACTTCACGGTGCAATGATCCTGATCAACTGATTGGGTCAATCTTTAGGTTACTTACCTTGAGCCTCAGGGAGAAAACCAGGTCTAAGGCAGGTCCATGCTGGTGAGTCACAGAAGTGATAATGTTTGCAAGGCCCAGTGATTCCATCAACTGAAGGAAATCCCTTCCACAATTTGAGAATTAATGATCAATCTAGGTATTGATGACACACAGAATAATCCATCTGGATGACTCCAGAACCCTTTCAGTGACGACATCTGCAATTTCCTGCATAAAATCCTCCTTGTCCCCCAGAGGTCGGTACACCAGAAGGATCCTGCAACCTGCACCTGGATCCCCATGCAGAGACATGAATTCAAACTATGAGGTTTACCCCTCTGGGTTCACAGTGATATTTAGCTCAGATCTAAAATAGATGGCTACCCCCACAATCCCTCCATGGACAGTGTACCATGGAGAATCCAGCCAGGTCTGCACCTCCAAAACTGGGCCAGAGACTGTTGCTATGGGAACTGTGCCTTACACATTAGCAGATACTGTAAAAAGTATTGCATGGCTGGTGTGCAGGGCGCAGGGTGTGAGGTGTGAGTGCGGCTCCTGGCAACTCTGGGCATTCTGCAACCTATAGCACCTTGGCTTGGGTCTAGTATTGCTTGGGCTGCAGTTCCACATTTGGCATACCTGCCTGTGGTGAGTGTCCCTTGTATGGCTTTCACTGGGCCCTATGCACCACTGGAGTGGAGTGGCTATCTGGCAGTATCTGGGGCATGCAGCTACTCCCATACCTAAGTGCCCCTATGGGATGCACTAAGGTGTGCACAGGACCAATGCACCATCCTTCTGGGTACACGACTACACTGTTGGGGCGTGTTTAGGGCGGCGTGTGTCAGCACTATGCACCATGCACAAAGGCACATAGTGGATGGCCACGGATATATGGAGGGTGCACAGGGTACGCCAGGGGAATGCTGCTGTAAGCCCCTATGCACCTAGTGCAACCATCAGGACTCTGCCAGGACAGGGCAGATTGCCCACCCACCCTGACCACTGCCAACTGCCCTGTACACATTGGTGCAGGCCCCTACCAGGTGCCCCTCACCCCACATACCCACACAGGGCACGGACTAAGGATGCTGTGGGAACAGCCTCCCCTCACCACCTATGAACCCCTCCCTACCCCTGTGCACTGCTCCGGTGCCCCATCGGAGGGCTGGCAGCTTTGACCTCCTTTCACCACCACAGCTGCTGGCCATTGGTCATCCATGGGGCATGCTGCCAACATGCACCCTGCCATGGAAGGGGTCCACTGAGTGATTGGATGCCCAGCCAGGTCTGCAGTCCCACCCCTGGCCACCCCATGGAGTTCTGCATGGGGGTGGGGCCATGGACAGGTGGTGCACAGTGGTGAATACTGCCAGTGTGCACCTGTCTGCAGGTGCGGCTATATGCGGGTGGGATACACTTCTCTGGCTCATACATGCCACCCATTCATGCACAGGGCTCATTGTATGTGCATTCCTCTACTGTTTTGGACCACAGCACTGTCTCAGGTATGCCACGCGCATTCCATTCAGGCTGTGGGAATCCTCCTCCTATGTATGGCATGGTCACCTATATGTTGTCTGGTTGTACCTTTTGTTATGCATAGTATACCACTCCTGCGTCACTTGTCAAGTGTATACTGCTGGCATAATTCAGTGTATTTCTTTCTATAGTTGTCCGGAGGGATGCAGGAGCAGGGAGGAGAACGTGGGGGTCCATTGCTGGAGGGGAGTTGGGATGACCTCTTAGGGAGACAGGTCTGCCTGCTCTGACTTGTGGCACTACAGGTACGGGACTGCACCCATGCCATAGAGGGCATTCACCCAGGAGCTACAGCAGCAGCCAGCACCACCATCACCAATATCTGCAGCCCCCTGATGGGCCATAAACCTTAGGACTGACTGATGGGGAGTTATCCTTGCTTTGTTTAGATCTTTCGGGTGAGTGAGGTTTTTCTGGTTCTATGGGGCAGATGTCTTTTTTGCCGCCCCCCATTTTTCTACAGGCTGTTGACTTTGTTTCATTACTATGATTGTGCTTTGCTTTTGCACGTAGTATACTATTGTTATGATACCTATGCTGCTGTTTCATGTGTCCCTCAGTAGTGCCCTCCTCTCACACCTATAGCCACTCACAGGATTCAGCACTATTTACAGTGCTATCTTCAGACCCATGCAGATGCATTACACTGCACCAACAGATCTTGTTTCCTCAGTGAGTAGTCTGCCCTATATTCATAGGATATACCACCAACACAATGCCGTTGAATATAACATGGTAAGGGAGCGGTACAAGTGCTAGCACAGACACCGTGCCATAACTCTAGTGCACGTTTTTGATGATTGGGCCCCATGTATCTGATTTATGACTGGCTTGTTTACATATGTCTTATTTACAACTGCTTTGTTTAGACACATTTTATTCACAAGAGATTTGTTTACAAGTACCTTCTTTATAATGGGTTTGCTTATACATGAGGTACTTATTATGTGTTAAAAGCATTTGTCAATGCCGAATGTTTGCTTGCTGGCATTGGCAGTGGTAGTGTAGAAGTTACAGAGCTGCGTAATAGGAATGGCAGTGAAGTATTGAACTAAGCCAACCCACCACCACCCTGCAGAGAGTGACAGGCATTGGGGTGTGCCTTTGGGTCGTCAGGCATAACAGCCACACCATTTCACCACACCCCACCCTGCAGACACCGACAAGTGTCACGGTGTGCCTTGGGGTCTTTGGCCCTTATGTGCACCCCATTCCATCAGGAAATACGGTGAGATGGGTGCGGTATAGGAGAATGGGGTGAACTTTGGGGCCAAAGAGTCCAAGGCATACCTCGATGCCTCTCACTGGCTGCAGGGTGTGGAATGGTATGAGCATTGCAGGCAAGAATCCCAAGTCACATCCCTGATGCCTGTCATTCTCTACGGGGTTGGGCATTATGGTTGGAAACCCTAATACCTCAGGCATTCGCTGGTATTTTCACTCCAAATTTTCAACATGTTTTTTGTGACCCCACCTCATGAACAGTGGCAATATCAGTTTGTTAGCCGAAAGCTGCTTATGCACAGCGACTACGGCATTTAGCACCACAGGTGCAAACACATTCCGAACAGGATGTAAAAAATGACAGCTGTACTATTCATGGGGAGGTGTAAAAAATGGCAATGTTGAAATCTGTAGTAAAAATATTAAAAAAACTGGTGAAGTCACGAGCGTGCATAGAAACTGTGCAACGCACACCTGTAATGTAATTAGTTTGGGGATTTTTTACAGCAGATTGTCAACAGAGGCATTTTGGGACCTCTGATCATGAACAGTGTCGCTGTGATTTTCTTTATCTGTCCTGAACAATGATTTCCCACAGTGACCACGCATCTCTGCGCTGAAAGTATGAAAACACATTTCGGCCATGTTGTGAAAAATGACAGCTGTACTGTTCATAAGGAAGTGTGGAAAAATGTCACTAGTGAAAATCTGGACTGAAAATATTACAAAGTCATGAACTTACGAGGGTGCGTGGAAACTGCGCAATGCTCACTCGTAACACAGTCATTTTAGGACTTTTGTCACCAAATTTTCAACATAGCCATTTTAAGACCTCTGCTCATGAACAGTGTAACTGTGATTTTCTTAATCTGTCCCAAACATTGCTTTCACACACTGACTGCACCATTGTGCACCACATGTGCGAAAACACATTTTGGGTGACATGTGAAAAATGGCAGCTGTACTGTTCATAAGGAAGTGTTATAAAATGGCAATGTTGAAAATCTGGAGTGAAAATATTGAAAATTCGGAAACTTACGAGTGTGTAGGAACTCCGCAACGCACGCTCGTAAAACAGTCATTTTTAGGAATTTTTTCACAATTTTCACATAGCCATTTTAAGACCTCTGCTCATGAATAGTGTCACTGTGATTTTCTTAATGTGTCCCATACATTGATTTTGCACACCGACTGCGCCATTGTGCGCTACATGGGCGGAAACACATTTTGGGTGAGATATGAAAATGACAGCTGTACTACTCATAAGAAGATGTGGTAAAATGGCAATGTTGAAAATCTGGAGTGAAAATATTGAAAATTCATGAAACTTACGAGCGTGCGTAGGAACTGCACAACGCACGCTCGTAAAACAGTCATTTTTAGGAATTTTTTCACCAAATTTTCAACATAGCCATTTTAAGACCTCTGCTCATGAACAGTGTCACTGTGATTTTCTTAATGTGTCCCATACATTGATTTTGCACACCGACTGCACCAGTGTGCGCTACATGGACGGGAACATATTTTGGGTGAGATGTGAAAAATGACAGCTGTACTGCTCATAAGGAGGTGTGGTAAAATGGCAATGTTGAAAATCTGGAGTGAAAATATTGAAAATTTGCAAACTTCACGGTCATAGGAACTGCTGACATGCTCGTAAACAGTCATTTTTTATTTTTCCAGCAAATTTCACAAATAGGCTTCTTGAGAGCTCCACCTTATGAACGCTGGCAGTGTCAGTTGTTAATCAGGCCCAAAAGGTGATTTCACGCAGTGACTGCAAAATCACCTTGAGCCCGAATAACGCCATGACAGTGACATCATTCATGAGGAGGGTCCCAAAACCCCATGTTGAAAATTTGGTGCAAAATTCCAAAATGCCTGAGATGTGCAGCAAAGTTGAAAACCCTATCTAGCCCATTATACAGCTTACGCATTTCCTCAGTTCGCGTCAGCTTTGAAGAGTGCAGACATGTTCCGGTCCACCAAGATCGCCGCGCTGAGGTCCGGGAGGTGAGCAGGGGTGGGGTGTGGGAGGCAGGGTGCACAGTGGGTGGGTGCGGGTTGTGGAGGGGAGCAGGGAGAAGCCGAGGACAGTTTTAATTTTCAGGTTGTTTTTTTAAATGACAACGGCGGGAAGTTTGCCACGCTGGGGTGGGCTCCAGCGTGGAACAGGCGGCTGGCTGGGGTGTTATGGAGCTGGCGAAGTTGGGCACCCTGTCGGCCATAGCATCAGTTGCCACGCTGGGGTGGGCTCCCAGTGTGGCACGTACTCGGGGGAGGACAGTGGAGCCGATGGGGTGGGCACCCCGTCGGCTATACAATGATTTGCCATGCTGGGGTGGGCACCCAGCGTGGCATGTGGAAGCTTTGGGGGACCAGCGCAGCACAGCCACGATGGGGATTAGGCACCCCGTCGGCTATACAGTGTGTCGTGGGGGAAAGTGCAGCACGTAGGCGCGCGGCGGTGTTTGTGTGTGTGTGTGTAGGGGAAGGCGCATGAGCAGCGATATCTGGATCGCTGCTCATTGAAGCATAGCTCCCCTTTTTAACTGCACGCCACTGCATTTTGGAGCTGTCACAGACAGCTCCAGCATGCATTGGCGGACTGGTGCCGCGCCTGCCAACACACTGACTGAATTGGAAGGGGGGTGACACACCTCCAAAAACTCGGATGATGGCACTATGTTTCTTGCACATGCGTGCAAACAAACATAAAAATGGGTAGAGAGATTTCCCATCTCTGATTGGCTGAGACCATTGGCAAGGGGTACATTTATATGCCAACAAATACCCTGAAAAAGAAATCCTATGCCAGGCTGCCTTTTGCCTAACAAAATCACTGTGCCCTACATTTAAAAAAAGTAGATTTTATTTTTTCTCTCACTTAAAGAGAAATCAACATCGACAACCCCACTCAACAGGAATGTAAAGCACGTTCCAAAATGACCAGCCATACCCAAAGCATCACATCTATACCACTCACAGTCTTAATATTTTTTGTTTGACTTATTTGAGTTTTCAGACAAGCTGCCAGTAGCAGTCTTGTGGGTCAAGTGCTTACCTGAGCGCTGAAACCTGAACTGAAACAGTGTCCGTGCTCCCAGCTCCATTGTCCTTTCCTCCACTTACCATACACTTTCTCGCTCATGGTACATTAAAAATATTTACAAAAAAACCAGCATCACCATCCCTTCATTCACCGGCTGTCCTGAGTCATGAATACAGACTGCCGATCATACTCATGCTGTACTGTTCCTCACATTGCTATCCATCCCCGCTCATCACTCATGATGGCCTGTTAATACTGACTGAGAATTCAGCCTTTAAATTCATTTTCAAAGCCTGTCATAATAAACAGACTGCTGTAGGGGTACACTGCACTGTTCATTTTGTTTTTGGAGGGGGCACAGAACAGCAAGCAACAATGAGATATTATGAAAGAAAACTGAACAGGCAGTAAAAAAAAGTCTCTGAAACACAGCAGTGCTCTCTGCTGGCGAGTATACCAATAGAGGGACTATTACACAAGAAAATGAATTTCTACTAATGTGTACTAATTTTAAATTTTTTTTAAAGCCTGTGGTGTTGAGCCTCATAATACCCCTGGGGCAGACCAGTATAACCCAATACCACCCACCCTGTCAGGTATTATTGCTACTTTAGTTTAATGTGTCTTATTTAAAGTGGGCTTGTTTAAAAGCATCTTACTTACAATGGAATTGTTTACAAGTCTTTTATTTATAATGGGTGTGTTTACAAGCATCTTATTTACATGTGGTTTATTTATGCATTTCTAATTCTCAATGGGGGGATTCTCCAAGGGGCGGGAAATACGTGCCAATGTCATATACCTCACTCGTGAATCTCTACACCCATGGGAATATGCATGGTGGCTGTATTTACAGTCACTGGCCACTGCACGGCTTCCTTCCAGAGCCCCCCCGTCATGCAGAACCATGCAGGGCAGCTAGGGGTGGTGTAGTGAATCCAGGTAGGCATCCAATAGGATGCCCATCCAGGGTCTCACAGTGGATTCCTCGCAGTGCAGGGCACAGGTCTGGGTGTGTGAATGCCAACCGCAGGCACCAGGACCCATGCAGACCATCCCTCTTGTCCAGTGTGTTTCCCTGGCTGTACCCATGGACATGAGCATCTACGAGGTGCAAAGATGGCCCCTGGCAGTAGGATCCCCCATCCTGTAGGCCGCCCCCCTACACAGTGGCTCCCCATCCCCAGGAAAGTAGTACCCCCCCACACACACACCTCTGAGCCCCATCCCTGTGGTAGTGGTACCCCCATACACACTTCTGTGCCCTGTCCCCATGGCAGTGGTACCCCCTTCCCCACTCCTGGCACCCAAGCACACATCAGTGTTCTGTGCCACCCCCCGCATGGCACCAACATCACCCCTGACCACCTTACCAATGGGATGGCCAGCAGCACAGCCCTCCTTACACCTCATCGGCTGCCAGCTGTCCAAGTGATGCGGGGTGCAGGTCATCTATATATAGCGGCATTTCCCCCGGCATCACTTGGATGGTCGACAGCCAAGGAGGTGTGAGGAGGGTTGTGCCACTGGCCATCCTGTGCTGCGACACTGATGGGCAGGTATGGGTGTTGAGGGTGTTGTCAGTGCCATGGGGGTGGGGGCATTGATCACCAAAGGTCGGCAGGAGAGGCTGGGAATGGGGTAGGTGGGTGGGCTGGTCCAGTGTTATTGTACTGGACGAGAGTGGGGCGGCGTGCGTGCATCGATACTGGGACGGGGCTTTGGTGTGTTGGGGGGGTGGCTGCATTCATGGGGCCGGTACCCTATGTGTGTTGGGGAGGAATACATAGATGGGGCCGGTGCCCCTATTTGTGTTGGAGGGACTGAATACACGGGGACAGGGCTAAGCTGTGTGCTGTGGTGTGTGGCACTGGCAGTCATTGGGGATGAGTGCAGGGTCTTTGTTGGTAGGAGCAGGGGCTATCTGCCCTTACAGTGGTCCCATTGGGCTGGGGTGACATGGCAGAGAGGCCCTACAGGGTTTCCCCCTGCCAGCTGCATACTGTCAGGGGGGCATGCAGTGGCTATGACTGCCTCAGAAACATGTAGCCTGCACTCCCCTCATCCAGCACTCTGCACTTTCGAGCATAGTGCAGAGCACGAGTACGCCCCCTTCACCACCCCCCCCGGACCACCCCCGCACAAAGATTGCTGGTGGGATGGGGGACCCAGCGCATACCAGCCCTGTGCCACATTGGTGAATTTGGCGCAAGGGGCGTAATGGCTGGGGGGTGTCTGCCTGCCCCAGATACACGGCATGTAGACACGCGGCACCTTAAAGAATAGGCCCCAATTAGTTCATTTCAAAGTATGTTATTTTCAGTGAGTTTGAATACACGTTTAATTTGCATTTGTTTACACGTTTTATTTAAAATGAGTTTATTTACAAGTGTCTTATTTACAATGGATTTGTTTACACATGTCTTAATTACAATGTGTTCATTTCAAAGTTTTTTCTAGACTTGGTTTGTTTACATGTATACACAATGGATTTGTTACTTGTGTTATTTAAAATGGGTTCATTTTTAAGTTTTTTTTTTAATTAGTTTGTTTACATACGGGATATGACGCAGGTGAGAGTGAGATAGTAGAAATATCTCCGTGAGCTACCATTGAACTCTTGATATCCCACGAGTGGTGAAGCCATGAATGAGACATCTAGAATTTAGTGACAGTGAGTGGAGATATTTCTGCTGTCTCACTCTCACCCATGTCATATTCGATTTGTATATATGTGGGTCTCTCTTTTTGTTCATTTTTAAGTTATTTACATTTGTTTGTTGCAAAAACTGAAAACAAAATTGACTTTTTATAGAAACATATAGAAACATAGAATTTGACGCCAGATAAGGACCGCTTGGCCCACCTAGTCTGCCCATTTCCCTACCTAATGGATAAGCTGCAGATCCTAGTTAACCAACAGCCTACTTCCTCCTACCCCACTCCTTAGAATTGCCTTATGACTGTCCCATGCATTCTTGAATTCCACCACTGTTTTGACTCCACAACCTCCTCAGGAAGGCTGTTCCATGGATCCACAACCCTCTCTGTGAAATAATACTTCCTCACCTCTGAGCCGCCAACCCACATCTTCAAATTCAGCGCCCTTGTTCTTGCACAGCTCTTTTCTGAAAGATGCTACCCTCTTGTACTTTGTTGATTCTGAGGTACTTGAAAGTTTCTATCATGACTCCCTCTCCTCCTTTCCTTGAGGCTAAATATATTAAGCTGCTTAAGTCTCTCTTCATATGTCTTCTGGTGCAAATCCTGCACCATTTTAGTTGCCCTCCTCTGGACTGCCTCCATCCTGTCTATATCTTTTCAGAGATGGGGTCCCCAGAACTGCATGCAGTACTCCAGATGGGGTCTCACCAGCTGTCTGTACAGAGGGATAACTTCCTGTTTTCTACTGGTTGATGCCTCTTCCCATGCATCACAATATCCCCCTACCCCTCCTTACTGACCTCTCACATTGCTTGCCCACCTTTAGGTCATCTGATATGACTACCCCCAGGTCTCTTTCCATTTTTGTTGTTGTTAGTATCTCACCCCGCATTGCGTACTCTTCCCCTGGGTTTTTGTTTCCCAGGTGCATTACTTTGCACTTCTTAGCATTGAATCTAAGCTGCCATCATTTCACCATCCCTCCAACCTTGCCAAGTCCCTTTTCATCCTTTCCACCCCACCTAGTGTATCAACTTGTTGCAGATTTTGTGACGTCTGCAAAGAGGCAACTTCCTGCCAGTCCTCTGCAGTGTCATTCCTAAAGACATTGAAGAGGACCGTCCTAGTACTGAACCCTGCAGTACCCCACTAGTAACCCCCCCCTTTCTTCAGAGTGGACTCCATTTACTATTACCCTCTATGTCCTGTTCTCCATCCAATTCTTTAACCAGGCTACCATCCTGGGACCCACTCCAAGGCTGGCTAACTTGTATATTAATCTTCAGTGTGGGACTGTGTCAAATGCCTTGCTAAAGTCTAGGTAGGCCATGCCCACAGCTCCTCCCTGATCTACTACTTTGGTCACCCAGTCAAAGAAATCTACTAGATTCATCTGACATGACCTTCCCACTGTGAATCCATGCTGCCTTGGGTCCTGTGCCCCTCTGGCCTCTAGGTACTCAACAGTTCTTTCCTTCAGAAGTGATTCCAACATTTTCCCCATCACTGAGGTTAAACTAACAGGTCTGTAGTGTCCTGCTTCTGCCCTGCTCCCATTTTTTGTGAAGTGGAAAAACATCTGCCCTCCTCCAGTCCTCAGGTACCACCCCATCCTCCCATGATTTGTTAAAGAGGGTAGTCAGTGGTGTCACTAGTTCTACCCTTAGTTCTTTTAGAATTCTGGGATGAATCCCATCAGGTCCCATTGCTTTGTCCACCTTCAGTTTTAAGAGTTCTTTCAGAACTCTTTCTTCTGTAAATTGTCTGGTATCAACCCCCATATCCAGAGTGTTTCTATTGTTTGGTTTAGGTACTTCCCCTCTTCATTTGTGAATACTGAGCAAAAATATTTGTTTAGTATGTCTGCCTTTTCACAGTCACCCTCTGACCACCCCCGCTCCCCTTTATTAATCCTCACTATCCCTCCCCTTGGTCTTCCTTCACTCCCTGATGTACCTGTAGAAGGTTTTATCACCCTTTTTAACTGAGTTGGCTATCTCTTCCTTGGTTTGGGCCTTTGCTGTTCTGACTGCCTTCCCTGCTTCTTTTTGCTTTAAGTGATACAGTTCTCTGTCCTGCTCCTTCTGTGATTCCTTGTACTTCCTGAATGCTTTCTTTTTCTCCCTAACCTTCCCTGCCACCTCGTTTGAGAACCATAGTGGTTTCTTACATTGTTTTATTTTGTTTATTTGCTTCACACAAAGGCTTGTTGCTTCTGTGATGGCAGTTTTGATTATTCCCCATTTTTCATTTCACCCCTCCTTCCTGCCAATTAGCTGGTGCATTCCTTAGGCACTCACCCATTTTGCCAAAGTCAGCTCTCCTAAAGTCCAGTACCTTTGCCTTTGTACTGCTGTGTTTATCATAAACCATACTGTTCGATGGTCACTAGTTCCCAGATGGCTACCCACTTCTAAATCTGTGATCCTTTCTCCATCGTTATTTGAAAGTACCAAGTCTAAAATTGCTCCCTCCCAAATGGGTTCCAATACTAGTTGTCTAAGGCATGCTCCTTGTAGGGTATCTGGAATGACCCCACTCTTGGAAGTGTCTGCTTCAAATGCACTCCAGTTAACATCTGGCATATTCAGATCCCCCATCAACAATATCTCCCCTTTTTCTGCCATTCTAAGGATACCTTCTATCATTTCCTTGTCCATTTCCTCCCTGGCATGGAAGTCTGTATGCAACCCAGTACGGATTGTGGTGCCATTGCCTGTCTCTAAATTGACCCACAGTGCTTCCTCTGCTCCTGTTTGCCCTTTTGTTCTGTTGCTTTGATTCTTCCCTTATGAAGAGAACTGTTCTCCTCCTCCTCTTTTACCCTCCCCATCCCTCCTGTAGATAGTGTATCCTGGTATGTTTACATCCCAGTCATGGTTCTGTGTGTACCATGTTTCTGTGACTGCCACAGTGTCCCAATGTTCCTCTGCCATCAAGGCCACTAGTTCAGGAAGCTTGTCACCCAGACTATGAGCATTGGTACTCATTACTCTCCATTTTTTTGAAGGCTTTACCTCTTGTAGCACCATCTCTGTCCTCACTGACTTTGCTTTCTCCATTTACCCCTGTCCTGCTCCCTACTGACCTTTCAACCTTGGTCTTTACTTCATTTAGTATCTTGTTTTGTAAGGGGAGGCTGGGAATTCCCTGCTGCTTATCAGTGCCTCCTCCTCTGACTATTTTAAAAGCTTGCCAATGAAGCAATTAAACTGATCACCCAGTAGACTTGTTCCCTTCCTGGACAGATGCAGACCATCCTGCCAGTATAGGTTGGTATCCCTCTAGGTGGAACCCCAATCTCCAATGAAGTCAAACCCCTGTGCTCCGCACCATTTGTTCAACCATTCATTGAATCGCATGGTGCGGATTACCCTCACCCCATGTCATAGACAAGTGGCATCTCTAAGAAGATACAGTGTGTGCTACTTGCTTTAGGCCCCTTCCCAACTCCACAAACTCCTCCTGCACTGCTGTAATCTCATGTTGAGCCAAGTCATTCATCCCTAGGTGGACAATGACGTCCAGTTCCGTCTCCCATGCAGCTGTTCTCGTGATCCTGCTGTTTTTTGCTAATTATAAAAAAACTAAAATGTATCTGTAAATGAAACACCACTCATATTGTAGATATTTGTGTGCTGAATAAATTTCATGCTTACAGTATCATGCTATCATTTTTCATTTTAAAGTTATTTGCATTTGTTTGTCAAAAAAGCAAAACATTTAGTTTTCTGCTTTTGTTTGCTAATTACAAACAAGCATTTGTCAATGCCGAATGTTGTCACACTGGCATTAGCTTTGGTAGTGCAGTGCGGAAAAACATTTTGGGTAGGACGTGAAAAATGACAGCTGTACAGTTCATAAGAAGGTGTAAAAAAATGCCAGAGTTGAAAATGTAGCATGTAAATATAGAAAATTTGCGAGGTTACAAGGGTGCTTGGGAAATATGCAATGCAAGCTTGGAACACAATCATTTTATGGGCATTTGGCACCAAATTTTCAACATAGGCATTTTAGCACCTCTGCTCATGTACAGTGTCACTGTTATTTCCACAAACTGTCCCAAGAAGTAATTTCGCACAGCGACCACGCTGTTCTGCGCCGGAAGTGCGATAGCACATTTTGGGCAGGATATGTGAAATGACAGCTGTACTGTTCATCAAGAGGTGTGGAAAAATGCCAATGGGGAAAATCCAGAGTGAAAATATCACAAATGCACGACGGTACGAGCATGGGTGCAATCTGCCAATGCACGCTTGTAACACAGTCATTTTATGGGATATCGTCACCAAATTTTCCACATAGGCATTTTAGGACCTCTGCTCATGAACTGTGTCAGTCTCATTTTCATAATCTGACCCAAACACTGATTTCCCACAGCGACCACGCTATTGTGTGCCGGAAGTGTGGAAACACATTTTGGGCAGGATGTGGAAAATGACAGCTATACTGTTCGCAAAGAGGTGTACAAAAATGATAATGTTGAAAATCTGGCATGAAAATATTGTGAGTTCGTGAAGTTATGAGCCTGCGTAGCAACTGCGCAACACACACTCATAAAACAGGCATTTATTGGATTTTTTCCACCAAATTTGGAACATAGGCTTTTTGAGAGGCAACCTCATGAACACTGGCACTGTCTTTTTGTTAATGGGTCCCGAAAGGTGATTCTGCACAGTGACTGCGAAATCACCTTTCGAGGCTGAGTAATGCCATGACAGTGATAGAATTCATGAGGAGGGGTCCCAAAAACCCTATGTTAAAAATTTGTTGCCAAAATTCCAAAAATGCCTGAGATATGCAGCAAAGTTGAAAAAAAAAACCCTATTCATTCCATGATACAGCTTAATGGCATTTCCTCAGTTCGCGGTCGGCTTTGAAGAGTGCAGACGTGTTCCCATTCCACTGAAGATTGTCGCGCCGGACTCCGGAGGTAAGTATGGGGTGAGGGAAGGTGAGGGAGGGTGTGGGAAGGCAAGGTGCACAGTGGGTGGGTGCGGGTGGGGGCAGGAGACTACGAGGGACCATTTTATGTTACAGGAAAAAAAAAAACGAACATCGCTGGGACAGTTTTTTCTTTTCAGAGGACTTGCATGCTGGGGTGGGCTCCCAACGTGCCACCTAACTGTTTTGGAGGGATTGCTGCAGCCAACGGGGGATTGGACACCCTCATCAGCACACAACAGGGGGTGAATTTATGCCGACAGGGATTGGCCACCCCGCCCGCACACACTGAAAGCGGGGGGAGGCAAGAGCTGAGGGGGGATTGGGCAACGCTTCAGCATATAAGAAATGTGGGGCTGCTTTATGCCCTGTCGGCAAATTTGTGGCCACAGTAAGCTGGCAGGGGATTGGGCACCTAGTCAGCCGTTGGGTGGCCGACTGCCCGCCCGCCATGCTGCTAATGTGGCAGTGTAGAAAGGGTCTGCTGCATCTGACGAGCTTTGCTAGATTGCAGCAGACCTTTCCTTAGATGTGATCACCACATTAGCACGCATGGTGTGGCACTGGCATGCAGGATGATTGGGAATGAGCTACGCATCTACTGATGCGTGCCCTGCATTCGCCCAACAGTGGCTGCGCCTCCAATCCCTCTGCTGCAAGATGTTTCATGCTAAACAACTTTGTGCTCATAGTATCATGCTATCTTTTTTTTTAAAGTTATTTACATTTCAATACGGTCAGTACTGCACTGAGACCGAAGATTCTAATTGAGTTCCAACCTTTATGACATAACCAGCAGGAAAATAGTACTACTATGTCACTAGTGAGATAGCAGTGGCCAGTGAGATAGTAGCTATATCTTCAGTGATAGAGACCCACGCCTGTTGTATACATGTGCATATACAATGGGTTTATTTACAAGTGTCTTTTTTACAGTGAGTTGGTTCCACAATATAGAACTGCAAACAATAATAAGAGTAACCAGAGAGTGTTTATTAAGTCCTCTGCCATCCAAAAAGAACTGGAAATTCTTGTCAAACTTCAACTGTAATGCAAAATGAAACACCTGCACACTTCACTGTAATTACAGTTTGTGACGGATTTTAGTTTCTTGGAAGTTACACCTATGTGATTCAGATGTTAAAGCCATGCAAATAGGTTTGCACTTTGCCCAGCTGAGCGTGGCTACATTGGGTGAGGTCACACACACCTAGAAAAAATTGGATTGGCACCCCATATAAGGGATTCAGCTTACTTCATCTTGTGTATCTTGAATGGCAGGAAGACGGCATCTTGTGACCTGGGATAACCACAAGTGGGCACCTACCAAAATAGTGACCCACTTGGGGTGAGTGCCCTGACGGCAGCAGGGCATAGGGAGGGTGACCAGATGGGGAGGGTTCGTGAAAAGGCGGCGGGATATCGTCTGTTTATGTGCGGGTGGGGGAGTGAGGCATGCGAGCAATGGGCATGAGGGTTTGTGAGAGGGGTAGCCGTGGTTGCCACCGAGCTGGCATCGTGACATGGTGGGGTGGGTGCTGGCCTGGGTGGCAGGATGCAGGGTTCGGATCGGCACAGGTATCTTTTGTTGCGTCTGCCCGAGACAGGGTTTTTTCTTATGTGAATGCACCCCCTCCGACATGCACCCCTGGAGTTGAGAATCTAAAATTAGGTGAGCGGGGGTACAGCCCCACATAAAAGAAAAACAATGTTTTGCACCACTTTCACTGGCGCTGGAGTTGCACATCACTGAAATTGAATTTCAGCAATGTACATCGCCATAAGGATGGTCACTATTCGGCAATCACCCTTATGACAGAATCCAGGAAGACGGCGTATGAAACTAATATGGCCTTGTGAACCGTTTTGTACATACTCTTGCTCATAACTATATCTCTCTTTGCCTGTATGTTTGCTTTTCTAACTCCATGCTACCACAAATCAAAACTCCAACAAAAAAATGAAAAGAATGTATAAGCCACAGTTAATAGTTAAATAGTGCCTCTTGCTAATGATATACAAATATGAGCTCCTGCTGGGATTTGAACCCAAGGCCTCTTAAGAGGAGGTCCAGCTAGCTCCCTAATCATACTGGGCAGCAGGACTTTATGCTGCTGTGAATTTACTGAATGCTCTCATTTAGTTGGCTTCGTATCCCCCCCCCATTAGTTAAAGCACATATAAACGTTATCCTTATAGAATGGTGTGGTCATGGACCCAGACATGGAGACGTCTGATTACAGATGTCAGGAATTCAGTAATGGTGTCTTCTCGTCTGGTAAAGGTGATTATATATGCCCCCTATATAGTACTCCACAGTCATCACCAGTGGTACTGTATATCCCTTGTCCATCCTGTAGTATGATACACGATCCAATGACAGGACCATAACAGCCCTATCAGCAGCCTGGCCACTGCATTCTGCACTAGCGGCAGCCGGAGGAGGTTCCCACTCTCTGACCTTGAGCTAAAGAGCATTACAGTAGTCAAGTCTGGACATTACAAAGTCATGCACCAGTGATGGCAGGTCTTAGGCAAAATTTGGGTTTTAATCTGGGCGATGTTCCTCAGATGATAAAACCACTTTTGCCGACAGATGACATCTGAGCTTCAAATGTCAGCTTGTTGTCAAGGACAACACCAAGATTTCTCACCCTAGAGAATGCCATCAATGGGATTGAGCCCAGGACCAAACCTGTTGCTGTCCCAGAAGCATTCCCATCATGCCGTGACCTGGCTTAGCTCACCTGTAGTACTCCGCCTTGTCTGCTAAGTCTCAGCCAGTTAGAGTTCATCCAGTCCTGGATCTCGCTAGACATTTATTTAGTACTTCAAGGACATCATTTGCCCCTGATACAGAAGACGACAGCTGGGTATCTTCTGCATAGCAGTGAAACTTCAAACTGTGCTGTCTGATGAGCCTCCTAGGGGCAGCATGTATACCACAAACAGCATCGGTGACAGGATTGAGCCTTGAGGAACTCCAAAGGAAGGGTATTGGGGAGGAGGAGAAATTACCCATCACTGCCTTCTGCCTCCTGCCTGACAGAAAGGGCTCAAACCAGTTAACGACAGTACTGGTGAGTTCACGGTACTCTCTAAGGTGATCCAGCAGCACAATGTGGTTCACAGTATCAAAGTTTGATGACAGTGCTCCACCAAGCCAAGCCATCAGGTGGAAGGCTGATGGTGAAATATTGACCCCTGGCTCAAAAGGTCCTGTTCAGACAAAAAGGTGTGTCTACCAACATCACTTATATGAGAGAGTACCAAGATCTCTTTGGCAAGTTTGGGTCCACCAGTACCATGGTTGCTCTTGTGGACTGAATCATATGCAGTACCTTGGGAATCATGGAAGTGGGGGGAAATGCAAGCTCTGTTGAAGTGCCATGTTACCAACAGCATGTCCAGTTTCTGTACCCCTTGATCCCAGAAGTGAGAGTGGTAGCATTGAGGTTGTTTATTTGTGCTAGGCACTATAGCAGCCACCTATAATGGTCCCCATCTGAGACTGATTAGCTGAAACATTGTTTGAAGAAGCATCTGCTCTGCCTGAGTAAGCATTTCCCTGCTGAGCAGTTTGCTTGGGTGTTCACTTTTCTGGCCAGGTAAGAAGTGGATATGAGTTGCAGGTTCTGTTCTGCCCACCTGAGCTCTCTCGTGGACTCCTGGATCACTGAGAGAGAGACTGCAGGCATCCCCATATTTGTTTGAGATATGCCACTGTCACTGGGTTGTCTGTTATGATAGGACAGAGTGACCCCGGAGGGTTAGAGTGAAGAACTGCAGAGTCTCGTACACTGCTTACATCTCCAGTACATTGACTGGCAGTCTGCCCTCTGCAGGTGACCAAAGGCCCTGAGCTGGATGATGACAATATGTTGCCCCCCACCTTTGAAGATGGCAGCCATGGTCACAATCAGGGAAAACTGTTGGTCCAGATTTGCACCTCTCTGAGGAGCTGAGGAAATCTGAACTGGTGGCTTTATCTTGTAGTAGAAATTATGGGATGATTGGTCCTAGGTGTCTAAGACATATCTCTGGATCAGTCTCATGTGCAGTCTGGCTCATGGGACTGTGTCAACTCATGCCTGCCATGAGGTCCAGGAGTTGAAGATAGTCCCAGACCTCTCTGTATGGCTAATATAATGTCTCTGACACATGGCAAATGTGATTGGGAACTTTCTCCGCCAATGGGGTTAGTATACTGAGTTGTGTATCTATAATTGACCCCAGATGGAAGTGCACTGTGTCAGCAATAACAGACTCTTCTTCTCATTGTACACCCATCCATGTCTCTGGAGACATTGTTCCACTAGATCTGTACTCCTCAGTGCTGGTGCTTCAGTCCTGGCTCTAATGAACCAGTCATCCAGCTAGCTTATGATATGTACCACTTCTTGGAGAGGTCTTCCGCCACAATCACCAACATCCTGGTGTAAGCTCTGGGGGCTGAACCAAACCAAATGGTAGACAATTGTATTAGAAATTATTGTTGTCTACAGCAAATCACAGATACGTCTGATGCAAGGGCCGAACTGGGATGGGTAAGTACGCGTCCTTGAGATCTAGTGATGTCAGAAAATCCCCTGGTAGAGTGGCAGGAATGAAATGTTTCCATTTTGAACTTTCTGTAAGCCACAAACTGGAAGATATTCTTTAAGTCCAGTGCTAGCCGCATACCCTGACTGCTTGGGAACCAGGAAGAATAAGGAGTACACCCCCTGGTTCATGTCTTCCATTGGGACAGAAGAAATGGCATTGTTGGCTATCAAATCAGCAAGGGACAGAAATGGCACTTCCCTCTTTGCTTGACAAATTGGTATTGGGGACGAAATGTGTCTGTGTGGTTATGTTTGTGCACTCTATGGCATAACTGTGGGTCACAACCTCCTGACCCATCTGTCCATCATTGTTTGGGCCTATGGAGAGGCAAATCATTGAAGTCTTCCAGCAACTGGTGGATGGACACCTCATTTCATTGTTTCTGACTGGTGCAGAAAGCTAATTTGTTGCCGGTAGGGGCAAAGTTGTGGTTATTGGTAAAGTGTGATTTATTGTAAGCTGCTTTGTTGGGGAACTTAGGCCTAGCAAACTACTGTTTTTATTCCTGAGTGAACCAAGGATGTGCCTTTGGTCTGGGTGCTAAACTGCGACTGAGAGGGCTAGCTTGTGGGCAGGCATAGATCCTCATCACTTGATGCCTGTTTTTTTCTCCCATGTCCTTAAAAAATGGCATCGGAGCCTCCCCGAACATATGACCATCTTTAAAAGATAACTTCATAAGGATTGCCTTTGACTCATTGTTGGTCTGCCACAATTTTAGCTAGAGTGCTCTGCAGGCCCCATTTGCAGCATCCTCAAAGTATGAGCCATCTGGTATGCTTTGCACTATGTCCTCTACCCACCATAATAAAGCCCTTCTAATAAACCACACAGCTGTATCAGCAGAGAGCAACAAGTCAGCAGATCCATGACTCTTCTTCAGATCTTCTTAAACTTTCTTGTCCAATGGATTTTTTTAAATTGGCAGTGCTCTCAATGGGCATCGTAGTCCATTTTGAGATGGAAAGATTTGGGGGGGGGGGTCAACTTTTAGAGCCCTGGACAAGGCCTCACATTTTGTTATGGAGACTGGATAGAATTTTCCCCATGTATGTTTCTGGCAGTCTCATTGGCTCCACTGTATTGTACTCTTTTCTGAATGATTCAGTCAACTGCTTGACATGAAGGAAAGTGAGGACTGATGGCTGGATCTCCGAAAGGAGAAGAGGGTCAGTGGATCTGGGAAGAGGAGCTTTCCAGTATATTGAGGATACCCTCACCATCTGGATAAGCTCATCAATATTTTCCCTGAGGCAAAGTCTGGCAGATGATTTGACTGGGACCTCTTCCTCAGTTTCAGAAACATGAGGGGAGTCATTTGGGGTCTCTCTGGCTATTTTGGCTAGTGAACACTGGGCTGTTGCAAGACCCTCAATTCCATGTGGTTTCTTGGCTTCGAGCTGCTCCAGAAAATGGAATAGCAACTGTGCCTGCTCTGTATCCAAGGCCAGAGGTGCTGTTTGTGAAAGAGGGTGTAGGTTGGTAATGACAACACCTTCCTGCTGAGAGATGTTGCTCTCCTACATGCCACTGCCTACAGTGATGGTGTTCACTGTGCCACATGCATCTCTGACAATGAGGTCCCGCATTCCTTACATTTAGCCATTACTGGGACTCATCTTGTAAGCCTATGAGGGAGAGAAGAAAAAACTGGATGAGTATTAGGAACTGTCTCCATTTTGCATACAAGCTCAAAACAGTGCCATGCAGAGGAATGCATAAGCTGCTACCTAAAATGGCTGCCATGAGATTTTGTAGTAAAATGGCCATTTCTTGCAAGATTAGCTGCCTAGCTGAGATCAAGGTCCCAGGCAATATGGCCGCAGGTAGCAATTCTCATTCAAACTTGGCACTGTTCTCATAAGAACAACGGCCCTGGACACTGCAGAATGTGCCCTATCATGGCCACTGAGATCTCACAGCTCCAATATAGCCACCTCGAGAGCTCACAATATCTCATGGATATCAACAGATAATTCACAGATTTCAGGATTCATTCATCTTGGACTGGAGACAGAAGGAAATGTCTCCACAGAAACAAAGCCTGCAAACAGCTGGTATTGATGGTGTTGGTGCCATGCTGAGTACCTGGATGAAATGATGTTGGGGTGCTGATGCATTCAGAGCAGCTTTAGCCTAGCCATGGAGTTGGGATGGAGATGTTAAGGAGAAAACATGGGAAGGCAGCAGGTAAGGCTTTTTAAACCTTGCTTGCAGCCCAGATTAATCCCAAGGCAAGCAGCATGCAATAAGTACAGAGCCTTAGTTCTCCCCCTCCCCCCATATCATCAGTTGCAGAGAATAAAAGGTATGGACGTTGCAGGAGGGTCCACACCCACCAGTAACCAAACAACTATGCCCAACCAATTATTGAAGGAGACAATACAGGAGGTTCCTTTTTTCTCAGTTATGCTGACCATCTGTAGAGTGGCAGGGATGCTACAGAAGGGTCCCAGCCCCCAGCAAAACCATCTGCTGACCCCCAAACTGGACACTGCTGGTGGGAACAGCTTGCTCAGCCCTGTAACCATCTTAAGGGTGCTACCTTAGCAGTGGTTTGATAACTCCAGTCCTTAAAAAGTCAGTAAGTGCATGTAAACAGAAGGTGATGTTATGCATTTACCATGCACTATCAATAAATCAGCAGTGAGGCAGGCTAGTGGGAAAAACGGAGAGAAAAACAAAGGTATTTGTACAGTACCTGATAGTCTGGGAATGGTCTAGGATCATGACCAACCAGTATGGATGCACAAAGTAAACTGGAGTTTTCTGGGATGGACTAAGGAGCTGATCTTGGTAGTGCAAATTTCACTGGATCATGCATCATCCTACAGGACGGATGAGGAGATACCCACTGGTATGGACTGTGACATACAATAAAGGGCAACACGTAAAAGGAATTTTCTCTTCTGGAGGACAGCCACACTTTCACTTGTTTGCAATTAATCCACCTGTTAGGGGAAGTTGCTCTGGTGGCGTGGATTTAAAGAATTCAGAATCAGTACAAAGTACAAATGATAACACATATCAGCTGCAATGACAAATTACTTTACTGTCCAGTGTGCTAAAATGATCCAAGCTTAAGTTTCTGTTAATAACTTTGCACATTCTTTAGTCTGTAAGGTGGGAGGGGGAATACAGTCTGTGCAGTGGAGTTATGCTTTCATATTACACGTGCCCTCAGCTGACATTGCTCTTCTTACAGAGTGTTACTGGAGAAAACAGAGTTACTGTATCATACAAATGTGTCATTAAGAGCTAATACTTTCGGTAGCTCTTGCCTAGAACAATCAGATCTTACTTGGGGCTGGCTTACATGAATCCCATGGCCCTGCCCCCATACCCTTTCATGCTTGTCGTTTGGAGCGAATGTTCCATTCCTATCTGAATACTGTTTCAGCATCTGTAACTACTTGTGGCAATGCAGTCAGACACCCATTAACCCTTTCTATAAACGATTCCTTTCTTATCATCTTTCCCAGTACTCACTAGTTTCTGAAGCCACAGAGTACTGAGTAATGAACATGCATCACTGCATAGCATACCCCAGACCTCAGCTTCTCTGTCTGTATTTCTGTATCTTTCATTTAGTTCTGCTTGATGGTGTGAGACAGCAGTCAGTGGCAAATGGTGTGTGAGTCTGATATGAAATGTATGAGTGTGGGTATGCTGGAGCAGCTGTAACTCTTTACACTAAAAATGAACAGGCTAGATGAATAAAGGATCATGTGTTTGAGACACTCCAAAGTATTGAGAAGGTAGATGCAATGAAGTTATAAGAACAAAGGACAAGGGGTCATGGTCCCAAACTGAACGAGGCAGTGGAGGTTAGAAAATCATGTAGAACATTCAGAGTGAGCACACCGAGAGGCAAGGTGCAGATAAATCAGTACTCAGGATCTATAATAAGATATTAGGAGAGAAAAGACATCCAAACTACTTGGTGTTTATGCATCTCCAACCATACACATTCCAGTCAAGCCCCATTCCAAGAACAAGGCATCATGGGTGCGAAATCCTTGGGAAGTCAGGAGGACACGTTTTTGCCAGAATACACATCTCTTTTAAGCAGGCATGTACATCAGATTCAATGCAGGCTATGAATGACAGAGTATAGGCACATGGTTTCTCCTCTTTCAGTTGGTGATATCTGCACTAGAAGCCGGCAGCCTGACTTGCACAAAACTTTGCTTACCCATGTTGCCCTGCTCTGAGAATGAGCCTGAGAGTGTATGTGTATGGTTTTGAGAGGTAGAAGAAGAAGAAGAATCAGCATTTATATACCACTTTTCATACATAGTATCCCAAAGCACTTTACAAGCAATCTAGACTGGTAGTGAAGTGACTGAATGTGTGGTGGCGGCCATGTTGCACATCATCACCACACACAGCACAGGTACATAGGAATGAAGCAGTAGGTAGTAAGTATTACTTCCTACATTTAGGTAAGGCTATGTAGAGTTCTTACAATAGAGGTAAGAGAAGCAAAAGAGTAGTGGAAGCCAAACTGTTCATCTATATAACATTTTTAGGTCAAGGAAAGAGCATGTTTGGCTGTCAACAGTTCATTTTCAGCTATGTTTGAGGGAGAGTACAGAAGAGATGTTCAGCTATAAGCAGCTCATTTCCAGATGTGCCCTGGGTAGGGGGCTCATGAAACATGCTGAAGTGAACACAGCTCACATCCAGGCATGCCCTTGGGGTTATATAAATCATTCTCAGTTATAAACAGCTCATTTCCAGATGTGCCTAGGAAGGGTACATGGAATATGTTCAGCTGTAAGCAGTTCATTTCCAGATGTGCACTGTGGAGGTAGTACATGGAACAAACTGAGGTGAAAGCAGCTCATGTCCAGGCATGTCCATGGGGTTATATGACACATGCTCGGGGCAAGCAGCTCATTTCCAGATGTGCCCAGAAAGGGTACATGGAGTATTCTCAGTTGCAAGCAGTTCATACCCAGGCATGTCCTGGAAAGGAGGTACATGGAACACACTGATGCTAAGCAGGTCATATCCACATGTGCCCTGAGGTGTACATTGAACATGCACAGCTACAAGCAGCTCATTTCCAGATGTGCCCTAGAGATACATAAAACATGCTTAGCAACAAGCAGATCATTTCCAGGTGTGTCTTAGGAAGGGTTCAAGGAACACAGTGAGGTGAAAGCAGCTCATATCCAGGTGTTCCCGGGGGGTGGTATTTGTAATTGCTCAACTACAAGCAGTTCATTCCCAGATGTGCCCTGGGATGGGGGGTACATGGAACAAGCTTAAATGAAAGCAGCTCATTTCAGATCTACTTGGGGGTGTACATAGAACAAGCTGATGTGAAAGCAGCTCATTTCCTGGTATTCCTGGGAATGGGGTACCTGCAAGCTTAGATGAAAGCAATTTATTTCAGGTGTACCCTGAGAGTGGTTACTTGGAATAAACTGAGATAAAAGCAGCTCATTTCCAGGTATTCCCTGGGGAGGGTGTCACAAACCAATTCAGCAGGTCAGGCCTCTACTCCCAATGTGCCAACCTCCGAGCGAGTCTTGAACAGTTTAACAGAACAAGGTAACCTCTTGTCTGTTTTGTGAGTTCGGATCAACCTTTGGTCTCAAGTCTTGGAGGGATTCAAACTGTGAACCTCTTGCTAGCATACCCAATGCACAGGCTCAGATATTTCTGTTTCAGGGTCCACATATCTTTGCCTACAGGCACCTAACCAGGTGTACAGAAATGAACCTTAAAACTTTAATAAAGACCTTAGATTTAAAATGTTTCTCTTTCCAGTTTGGTATCACCATTCAAGTTTATGCCTAGTGTCTGCTGTAATCATATATGCTCCATTTACAAAAGGAAAGAAATCAAAGACAGACCAAGTAAGTTCTAAAAAGAGTTTTACTAAAATAGATAAAAATATGTAACATATAAAATACAGAACTATTATATCACAAGACATACAAATCTTTCAAAAGAATAAGGTTTAAAACAGTACAAATCCTATTACAGTAATAAGATTTGTCTCTCTTTCTAAATACCTGCTCAAAGTGCTCACAGATGTTTCTTTGTCAGAGTCAAGATAGAAGTGTCTCTGAAGAAAAAACAGAATAATCTTTAAAAAGCTGCTTTTCCCCACCTATTTGCATGAGGTCACCTAGCTCCTCCCTGTCAGAATATATATAAAAATATATATCTCTATAAAAACAGAATGTCTTTTCCAAGTATTAAATTCTTCAATCCTCAGCATGACTCATGTACTTCAAATGATATTTCTTTAATCTTATGATAAGCTTCCCCCTTCCAGGACATGAAAGCATCTTTAGGATACTAAACTTGGTCTCTCCTTTGAAACATCATAAAAGGGATACTGACTTCCCTCTAAGCAGCTAAAGCAATAATTTACTTAGAAAAGTTGGTAATTAGCTTCTGGCCTGCCATGTAACATCATGTATCTAAAACCTGTGTGTGTATATGATCTCACATGCTGTTTCAGCATTTTCTCATGGCTTTCATCTTTCAGCTAAAACATGGGGGGAGGGGAAGCGAGGTCACTCCAAGGGCACCAGATTTCTTAGCATCTCTCATCACAGACAGTCCATAACCCATTTTATTTTACAAAAATGATACAGTGATCAGAACCAGCTGTCCAAGCATCACATTCTTCCCACCTAGACTGAATTTGGGGCTCTATCCCTGCATAGGATGAGATTCCCAAATCAGTTCACCCTCATAGACCCTAGACAGACCATCTGAGTTCTGATTTTGTTTTCCAGCCCTATGTATGATTTTCAGATCATACCCTTGCAAAGCAAGACTCCATTTTAGCAATCTGCCATTGTTTTCCCTCATCTGCATCAGCCAAACCAGGGGATATGGTCAGTCTACACCACTAAATGCTGCCCATATAGGTATGGCTCTAGCTTCTTTAGGGTCCACACTATGGCAAGACGTTCTTTTCCACCGTAGAGTATGTCTGCTCTCTGGGAAGAAACTTCCTACTCAGGTACTTTACTGAGTGATCTGTCCCTTGACTGGATGTCTGACTCAGTGTACTGCCCCAATACCCACGTCTGAGGTGTCAGTCTGAACTATAAAGGTGTTCCTATAGTCAGGACTTGTCAAAACAGGAGCACTGCACAGTGTCTCCTTTAGTTTGGAAAAGGCTTCCTCACAGTCTGGGTCCCAGGTAATTTTCTTTGGCATCCTTTTCTTTGTCAGGTCAGATGGGGAGCAGCCAGGCACTGTAATTGGGAACAAATTTTCTGTAGTACCCTGCTGTCCCTAGAAAACTCCTGACCTGCTTCTGTGTTTCTGGTCTGGGCCATGCCTAGATCACCTCTATCTTTATTTGGTTATAACAGAGCTGTCCCCGCCTACCACATGCCCGAGGTATGCCATTCCATGGCCATCTGGCACTTCTCGGCTTTGACAGTGAGCCCGGCCCTCTGTATCCTGCCCAGCACTTCCCTAAGGTGGATAGGTGTTCCTCCCAGCTGGTACTAAAGATGGCAATGTCATCCAGGTACACCATGGTGTACTCCTCAGCACCATTTAACACCTGGTTCACCAACCTTTGGAAAGTGGCCGGGGCATTCTTCATTCCAAAAGGCATTACTTTAAACTCAAGCCTATCAGAGTGATGAAGGCTGGCTTCTCCCTAGCTCTGTCTGTCAACTCTACCTGCCAATACCCCTTGGTCAGGTCAATGGTCGTAATGTAGGTCACCCACCCCAACTTATCCAGGAGTTCATCTGTCCAGATCATCAGGTGGGCGTCTGACTTTGTGACTGTATTCAGTCCATGACAGTCCACACAGAAATGAGTAGAGCCATCTGGCTTAGGCACAAGAACCATGGGTGAGGCTCAGGGGCTGTGGGATCTCTGGATTACCCCTAAATCCAGCATCTCCTCTACTTCCCTCCTAATGTCCTTTTGGACAGCCTCTGACACCCAATATGCTGTCCGGCATATGGGCGTCTGTGTCCCTGTCTCCACATTGTGTGTCGCTAAGGGGTTTAGTCCAGGCTTGGCACTAAACAATAGGGCAAAGTCTGCAAAACCTCCCTTACTTTCTGGATCTGGTCCGGGGCCTGCTGGGGAGACAATTTTACTGCCTCCACAGAGGACTCCCGCTTACTTTCTTCCAGCAAATCCAGAAGGGGGTCTCTTTTGTCCGTCCCCTTCCCAGGACTACACACTGCAAACACCATGTCAGCCCTATTTGCATATGGCTTCATCATGTTGACATTGTACATCCTTTCTGTCTGTCTTCAGTCAGGTAACTCCACAATGTAGTTCACGTCATTTACCTTCATAACCACTTTGTACGGTCCTGCCCACTCAGCTTACAGCTTGTCTTTCTGGACTGGAATAAGGACCACGACTTCCTGACCCACCATGTACGAGCAAGCTCTGGCTCTGCAGTCGTACAACACTTTTTGTTTCTGTTGGGCAGCTGCCCGGTTGCTCTGGGCTGTCCCCATAAGTTTCTTCAGCTTTTCCCTAAACCTAAGGATGTAATCCACAATGGGAGTTCCCTGGGTGACATGCTTGCCTTCCCAGTCCTCCCAGATCAAGTCAATGGGCCCATGTACCCGGCATCAATATAAGAGTTTGAAGGGGGAAAATCCTGTCGACTCTTGGGGCACCTCCTGTATGCAAACAACAGGTGGGGAAGGTATTTCTCCAGTCCATCCCATGCTGTTCAGCAAATGCCCACAGCATTGACTTTAGGAACCATTGAATCTTTCCACATCCCATTGGCTTGTGGGTGATACAGTGTCGTGCATCTCTGCACCACCCCACACTTCTTCCATAAATATTTCATCAGGTCCAACATGAAGGAACCCCTCAATTGGTGATAACCTCCTGTGGAAACCCAACACAGGAGAAAGTCCCAAGTAAGGCATCTGCCACTTTGTCTGTCCTCAGTGAGGATAGGGTGACTTCCTCTGGGTACCGGGTGGCATAATCCACCACAGTCAGGATGAATCTCTTCCCTGAGGAGCTGGGGGTATTTAAAGGCCCCACAATATCCATTCCCACCCTCTGTAATGACTCCTCCACTTTGGGCAATGGAATCAGGGCGGCTTGGGTTTTCTTGCCCACCTTCCTATTTCTTGGCACCAGTGACAAGATCTGTAATGCTTCTTCACCTGCTGGGTGAAGTTAAGCCAGTAGAAATTTGAGCTAACCACTATGTAGTGCGGTGGGATTCTCAGATGACTAAATAAGGGAATATCATGTGCAGTCTTGAGCAACTGCTCACTATACCCCTGGGGAATGACAAGCTACCTGCCTAGCATCCCTCCCTCTGTCTGTACTGCCTGAGTATACATAAGTCCATTTTCCCAACAAACCTTATGTCTGCCGTCACCTCCTGTGTGCTGTCCAAGTCTGCCCAAGCCTCAGCTTCTCTAAACTAGGGTCACTTCTCTGAGCAGCTGCAAACCTCTCACACAGTCCTAAGGCATGGGATAGGTCCCTTCAGTCACTAAACTAGGGTCCCTAGCACTAGTGTCAGGGCTCTCAGGTTCACTGTCAATCCCAATCCTCTGACAATAGGTCACCCTCCTCATCGGAGTAACCTTCTGTAGCTGTGTGGTTACTTGCTACTGGGAAAATTTCTACCCCTTTTCGTTAGTCTCCCCATCTGGAGGCACAGGCTGGGAACCAACCTCTCAGTGGTTTCCACACTGGCTTCTGTGGGGTTCAGGGAAGTACAATTTTCCTTGCTGCTTGGCTATGGGTAACTGCACATACCATTCCATTTGAGATTGTTGCCCAGGATCACATCCACTGCTAGGGTTTTGGCTACAGCCACCTGTTGCACAGTTCCCTGTTTCACCCCAATCTAAGAGAACACTAGTGAGGTGCAATGTTTTGCCTCACCAGTGAAGTCCTGTACAGTGCCGTATTTATTGAGTATAAGCTGACCAGGCTCTACCAGCTCCCCCTTTACCAAGGTCAGGGATGTCCCTGTGTCCCTTAACCAGTGCTCCCTCATGTTCACTGGCATGCTTCCAGGGAAACACAAACAACCTACTTCCTTTCTAGCACCCTGTTGTGCATTATTGCTCACCTTTTTGGGACACTGTCTGGCAATATGCCCTGTTTCTTTACACAACCAACATTCATTTCTTCTCTAAGAGAAATCTTTTTTCTGAAACCTGGGGCTAACTGGTTTCAGTGGAGGCAATGAGGGTTTTAGCTGCCCTGAAGGTGCGCTTTTCCCTTTCTGCACTGCCACCCCCACCCCATTCACTCTCAGAGCTGGTCTGCTCTTAGCATAGCGGTCCGAGAGTTCTGCAGCTTCTTGCACTGTTTTGGGATCTCGGTCCTCTAGCCAGGTTTTTAGCTCTACTGGGCATGCTCAATAAAACTGTTCTAATAAAATCACATTTTCAATTTTATCAACAGAGTTTGCCTCAGTTCCTTCCCAGCAATGTTTTAAAAACTGATGTTGTTTCATGGCTAGCTCCTCATAGTTCATATCAAGGCTTCTCCTGAGCTTATGGAATTTGGCTCTATATGATTCAGCCAGTTAATTCAAACTTTTTAACAGTGTAGCTTTAAGTTTGCTGTAATCATTACTGTCCTCATTGTCCATTTGACCCAATGCATCCCGAGCTTTCCCAGTAAGTAGTGCAGATAGCTGAACACTCCAGGACTCTCTAGGAATTTTAGCCTGAATACAAACTTTTTCAAAAGAATTAAAAAAGGCATCCATATCCTCCCCCTCTTTAAATTCGGCTATTAATTTGGAATTCAATTTGTAACCCAGTCCTGCAGTCCCAGTTAAACCCAAGCCACTTACTTGCTCTGGTACTGCTGGTTGGAATCATAGCTTTGCCAGTTTGTGTTGCCTCTGGCACTCCTGCTCCTCACAGTCTGCGTCTCGGCGTTCTCGCTCTGCCTCATGGTCCACCTCTCGTTTCTCTTATTCTCTCTTCTCCTGGAACTCCAGCTCCATCCTGCGCAACTCAGTTTGCAGCCTGAGTACCTCTGGATTCAGGATGCTGGTGACCTTCCCCTGCTGCTGTGGCCCTTCACTGACAGTAGCCCTGTTGCCCTCCTCATTGGATCTGGACACTGCACTGGCAGCTAGCCCTTCCACACTCAAGGTTTGGCCCTTTTCAGTCATGGTCCATGACTCACTGCTCTGGGTATTTGCTACCATCAGAGCATCTATGAGGTTCTGCTTTTTGGCTGTCACCTCAAACGGGTCTCCTCTGTCCCTGCACAACTGCTTTAAGTAATCTACGTTGTGCCTATTGTAGTCAGAAGCCATCTTCCCCTAACTACGGCCACTCAGACTTGCACTTTAGGAAAAAATGGTAGGAACTGGACTGTATGCCAAGTGATATAGTTCTGTTTCCTTTTTAAAATAAAACTCTGCCTTTTTCTTTCTTTGCAAGTGAGCTTACGGTCTCAAGCTGACACAGAACAATAAAAGCTTGTGATACCAAAATTATGTCACCGCTGCCAACCAGTTTGTCACAAACCCACTCAGCAGGTCAGGACCTCTACTCCCAAAGTGCCAACCTCTGAGCGTAGTCTTGTGAACAGTTTAACAGAACAAGGTAACCCTCTTGTCTGTTTTGTGAGTTCAGATCAACCTTTGGTCTCAAGTCTTGCAGGGATTCAAACTGTGAACCTCTTGCTAGAATACCCAGTGCACAGGCTCAGATATTTCTGTCTTCCGGGGGGCCAGATATCTTTGCCTATGGGCACCTAACAAGGTGTACAGAAATGAACCCTTAAAAACTTTATTAAAGACCTCAGATTTGAAATGCTTCTCTTTCCAGTTTGGTATCACCTTTCAAGCTTATGCCTAGTGTTTGCTGTAATCATATATACTCAACTTACAAAAGGAAAGAAATCAAAGACAGACCAAGTAAGTTCTAAAAAGAGCTTTACTAAAATAGATAAAAATATGTAAATATAAAATACAGAACTATTATATCACAAGACATACAAATCTTTTAAAAGAATAAGGTTTAAAACAGTGCAATTTCTTTTACAGTAATTAGATTTGTCTCTCTTTCTAAATACCTGCTCAAAGTGCTCACAGATGTTTCTTTGTCAGAGTCTAAATAGAAGTGTCTCTGAAGGAAAACAGAATAATGTTTAAAAGCTGCTTTTCCCACCTATTTGCATGAGGTCACTTAGCTACTCCTGTCAGAATATATAAACAAGCATTTCAATGCCAATGTTGTCGCACAGGCATTAGCAGTGGGAGTGGCGAGCTAGAGACGCATAGTGCTGTTATTTTGTGAATGTGTCTGAAAAGGTGATTTTGCACAGCCAGCACGCCATTGTGCACCACAGCTGCGGAAACACGTTTTGGGAAGGCTGTGAAAAATGGCAGCTGTACTGTTGATAAGGAGACATGCACAAATGCCAGTGGTGAAAATGTGGCATGAAAATATTGCAGATTGATGAAGTTACAAGGGTGCATGGAAACTATGCAATGCATGCTTGCAACACAGTCATTGTATGGAGGTTCGGAACCAAATGTTCAACATAGGCATTTTAGAACCTCTGCTCATGAATAGTGTCACCGCTATTTCTCAAACTGTCCTAAAACTGATTTCGCATAGCAGCCATGGCAATTCTGTGCAGGTGTGAAAACACATTTCAAGGCAGCTGGAGTGTTCATAAGGAGGTAAGGAAAATGCCAATGATGAACAGCTGGAGGAAAGTATTACAAATTCAGAAAGTCATGAATGTGAGGGCAAACTGTGCAATGCACATTCATAAAACACTCATTATATTGACTTTTGTTCCCAAATTTTCAACATAGGCATTTTAGGGCATCTGCTAATGAACAGTGTCACTGTCATTTTCATCATATGTGTCAAACACGGACTTTCCACAGCGACCATGCTATTCTGTGCCAGAACTGCGAAAACAGATTTTGGTCAGGAAGTGAAAAATGACAGCTGTACTGTTCATTAGGAGTTTCAGAACAATGGCACTGTAGAAAATCTGGAGGAGAATATAAGAAGTTTGATTATCGTACGAGCGCAAGGTGCAAACTGCACAATGCACGTCAGAAGACAGTCATTTTATGGAGCATTGTCACCAAATTTTCAACACAGACATTTTAGGACCTCTGCTCATGAACAGTGTCACTGTCATTTTTGTAATGTGTCTCAAACACTGATTTCGCACAGCGAACATGCTGTTGTGCGTTGAAAGTGTGAAAACACATTTCAACAAGGATGTGAAAAATGACAGCTGCACAGTTCACAAGAAGGTGTAGTAAAATGCCAAATTTGGGAATCTGGCATGAAAATATTGTGAATGTGCTAAGTTATGAGCATGCGTTGCGCAGTTGCCATGCACCTCGTAAAACAGTCATTTTATGGAGTATTGTCACCAAATTTTCAACACAGACATTTTAGGACCTCTGCTCATGAACAGCATCACTGTCATTTTCATAATGTGTCCTGAACACTGATTTCACACAGCGACCACGCTATTCTGCACCGGAAGTGCGAAAACACATTTTGGGCAGGATGTGAAAAATGACAGCTGTACAGTTCACAAGAAGGCGTGGTAAATGGCAATGTTGAGAATCTGGCATGAAAATAGTATGAATACGCTAACTTACAAGCGTGCATTGCGCAGTAGCTACACACGTTCGTAAAGCAGTCATTTTTTGTATTTTCTCCACCAAACTTGCAACATAGGCTTTTTGAGAGCCCCTGTCATGAACAGTTGCACTGTCACTTTGTTACTCAGTCCTGAAAGGTGATTCCACACAGTGACTGCGAAATCACCTTTCGGGACCGAATAACGCCATGACAGTGCAAGAATTCATGAAGGGGTCCCTAAACCCATATTGAAAATTTGGGCCAAAATTCCCAAAATGCCGAGATATGCATTAAAGTTGAAAACCCTATTCATTCCATTATACTGCTTACGGCATTTCCTCAGTTCGTGGTCGGCTTTGAAGAGTGCAGACGTGTTCTCAGTCCACAGAAGATCGTCGCCCAGACTCCAGAGGTAAGTATGGGGTAGGGGGTGAGGGGAGGTAGGGGTGCAGTGGGTGGGTGTGGGTAGGGGAGGGGCATTGAGACTATGAGGGACCGTTTTGTTTTACAGGTAAGAAAAAAGCCGGAAAAAAACATTGCAGGGCAGTTTTCCTTGTGCAGGGCATTTGGCATGCTGGGTGGGCTCCCAGCATGCCACCTAACTTTATTTTAAGGTGTCAGTAGCTGATGAGGATCGGGCACCCTCATTGGCACACAACATGGGGGAGGAGGAAGTAATGCCGATGAGGTTGGGCACCCGTTGACACAGAGAAAGCAGGGGTGGCGCAAGCTGAGGGGATTTAGCACCTCGGTATTCAACAATTGGGGGTTTATGCCGATGAGAGTCGACCCCCAGCGGCACACAAAGATGGGGCATGAGCCATGGGGATTGGGAACCTCCCTCGGCATTCAACAATTGGGGGGGAGATTTAAGCCGATGAGGAGTGGGCTCCCCCATCGGCACACAAATACAGTAGGGGGGTTAACCAACACTGAAGTCGGCAGATGTTAGGCAGCTGCCCACTTGCTGACCATGTACATAATGGTGGCAAGCACTGCAAGAAAAGGACCGCTGTGTCTGACGAGATTTGCTCGAATTGCAGCAGACCTTTTCTTAGATGTGCTCACCCCATTATGTATGCATGGTTTGGCACCGGCATGCAGGCTGAGCAATGCAGGATGCACCTACTGGTGCATGCCCTGCATTTGCTGAACAGTGACTGCACCTCCAATTCCCCACACTGTCGGAAGATGTTGTCTGCGCACGCGTGCCAACATAAAAAAATATATCTATATAAAAACAGGATGTCTTTTCTGAGTATTAAATTCTGCCATCCTCAGCATGACTCATGTCCTTCAAATGACATTTCTTTGATTTCATGTTAAGCTTCCGCCTTCCAGGACATGAAAGCATCTTTATGATTTCGCACCAGGATACTAAACTTAGTTTCCCCTTTGAAACATCATAAAAGAGATACTGAGTTCCCCTCTAAGCAGCTAAAGCAATAATTTACTTAGAAAAGTCTGTAATTAGCTTCTGGCCTGCCATGTAACATCTTGTATCTAAAACCTGTGTGTGTGTGTGTATGATCTCACATGCTCTTTCAGCATTTTCTCATCGCTTCATCTTTCAGATGAAACCTGGGGGAGGTGAGCGAGGTCACTCCAAGCACACCAGATTTCTCAGCATCTCTCATGACAGACAGTCCATAACCCATTTTTATTTTACAAAAAATGATACAGTGATCAGAACCAGCTGTCCAAGCATCACAGTGAGTACATGGTACAAGCTGAGGTAAAAGCAGCTCATATCTAGGTGTGTCCTGGAAGGAAGGAAAGGGTGGCCTGGGTAACCAGTATCATGAGAAGTATCCCTAGAGCTGCCATGTATGAGACAGCACTTACAACAGCAAGAGCTGCACCAGCAGCCATATTAAAATATTGGTTTCCATAATACATTTTTTATTTTGAATCATCATAAACATACAAACAACACAGTAATATTATTTTTATGATACGCACATACTTCTTATATCTTAGTTATTAAAATATGAATGTATAGCTTGCTGGAGACACAGCATGCTGCACAACCAAATCTGAGCCATCTAGAGCGACAATAAGATAACCACCCAAAGAGAAGATTCTTAACTGGACATTATTGTGTCAGTACAGCCAGGGGGACCACACAGAGTACTCCTTGGTCATATTCTCTCCCAGTACACTAGATGTAATTATGCATATGTGTGTATAAGGTTCGGATGCCCTGGTATGTTCATTTGTAACCTCCTTGGGTACAATGAGTTCCACATTAGGGACACATGAGCTCCAGTGATACCCAATTATTGGTATAGTGCACCAATGAGAAATTCTGTGGTAGACCCTCAGTTCTGCAGGAATTGTGGTGCTGTATGCTATGTTCTTTGGAAATAAATCCTCCAAATGTTGGAAGTTTGTAGCTCTTGGTTGCACAAGGAAATGACCTTCAACAGAGCTGCTGTTGAAAAAATAACCTGTATACATTGGCTGGAGATACTGTTTTGAATTGTTTCAGAAAAACTGAAGTGGTTGTTGTGGGATGAATAGGTATGGGAGTGTGGTTTTGCAGCCTTGTAACTGGCATCTGGCCATGAGAATGTTTTTATTCGAAGGAAGTCAATACTGCGAGCAACAGTGGCTGCTCAGGAGGAAACAGAGGTATGTGGTGAGAGGTGCCGGGGGAGTATCAGGCAGCTCCCGCTTGTTGTATGTTACCTTGTAGAAAGAACAAACACAGCTTTTCACATATCTCTGTGTCACCTGCTAAACTGTTGTTATAGGAGACAGGCACATCATGCTTTATATGATAATTCAGATCACACTTTGATGTGAGAACCATCAAACTTGTTTGGGCTCAGATGATGTGATTCCATACTAAGCTGTGATGTGGATTGAACCTTGCTGCCTCATTCCCTGACTAAGGGAGTGACCTTTTTACAGCTGGAGGAGTTTGCCTCTATTATTTATTTATTTATTTACTAATAATTTTTCACCAGGAAAGGGACACTAAGCTATAACAGCTTGTATCCAGGTGCATCCTGGGGGATGGGTCATATGGACCTGTTGTATTAATGGGAGGATGTTAACCATAAGATGAGGCAAACTCCTGCACTCTTCCTTGACAAGTGCCATGGGATCTTTAACTTCCTTCTGGACAGTGACCAGAAATGGTCAGAAGGGACCTCAGTTTAATGTCTCATCTTAAGGACAGCACCTCCTACTGCACTAGTGCATCAGTTATGGTAACTACCCCAGGTACCTGGTGTGGGTCCAGAGCCCATGACCTTCTGATCTTCCAGCCCCAGAAGGAAGCATACTACCTACTGAGACACTGACACAGTTAACGCAAAGACAATTAGAATAAGGCATCATGGAAGACTCAAACTCCTTGAATTTCAATTTGTTGTTTTTTATTTATTCGAAAAGAACACATGGCTTATGTCTGCCAACATGTAAACAAAATGGAGAAGTAGTTTGTGGCCTAAAGCCACTTCTTCATGGGTTCCAGTGAGCCTGTGAAGATATACTGTATAGAGGTGTGTCGTTCACATTTGGCACAATTGTAAAACGTAATCCACATGCTGCACATCTAGGGAGATGCCTGCAAAATGAACTGAACTGTTTGCAAAAATGTGACATTATTTAAACAAATTGTGGTTATATTATATAAACTTCAGTATCTCAAACTATTTATTTATTATATACTACTAAACAAATGTCTCAACAAAGCACATCTACTCTATTTTCAGATTGTATTATTCATTTCTAGATCAATGGTAAAGAGCTATAATAAATTAAAAACAATAAAGAAATAAAAAGTCACTTCCTCACTCCAATTGCATGATGCTGCATTTTCAGTGTTCCTAAATGTGTCATTATACAGAAATGAAACCCACACTTAAACCTTACTGCAACTTTTTTTTTCTCAATTAGTAATGCACGCACCAGAAATATTCTGTGCTGTACCATGAGAGTTTAGAGTTTGTGAAAAGGTTTTACCTTTAATTTTCAAATGGCTTTCTTGCTAGGCTCAGGTTTATCCTTTCTAATCACCAAGGCAATTTCTGTCTATGTGAGAAAAAGCACAGTTATATTGTGCTCTACTTCCTTATTCCTGATACTTAGTTTTCATTGTTGTTCGCAGTTCACGGTTAAATATTTATGCCAAATTAATGAAAAAGGACAAAAACAGAATGTTCCCTTAACTAAGCAGGCCGTCAGCTACCTGAGTCTGGATAACTCTGTTGGGGTTCAGGGTGTAGAGGCTGTTGAGAGCAGATGCAGACCTGAATTTTGACTGTAGATCTCAATTTGCATGACCCAGAGATGGTCATAATGAAGAACAAGACATAAAACATATTAAATGTAAGGATAACAAATACTAATAAAAATTCATGAAATAAACACACACCAAAAAGAATGGTTCAGTAAAGTAAAAACAGATTAGCTGGATACTGCCAGAAAAGTCTGAGAGGGAAGGAAGCTTGGAAATCCATGTTATTTATTTAACTTTGTTTACTGGGTGAGTGCGCTGGTGACAAGTACCTTTTTCAGGCACAACCCAGGTGCAGAAAGACAAACAGGAAAACAAATTACAGTGAATAAGTACGAATTTACAGCAAGTCGTAGGCAAACATGAGCAAATATGGTGCTAATACTTTGATAGACTGAGCGTGTTAAAGAATGAAAAACTGAAAGTGCTAAAAGACTGAGAACACATTAAACAGAAACTAAAGTACGAGTACTCATCCAAGGGATGGAATGTTAAAGTGAGTGGGGGAGTAAACAGAGAAAGGCGTTTTAAATTGTCAAGTAGTACAGTTTTCACTCCTTCGCTGCCGTGCCTGAACAGAAGGAGAATGATATGAGACAAGCATTTGTCAATGCCGAATGTTTGCTTGCTGGCATTGGCATTGGTAGTGTAGGAATTACAGAGTTGCATAATAGGAATGGCAGTGACGTATTGAACTGAAGCCAACCCCACCAGCACCCTGCAGAGACTGACAGGCATTGGGGTATGCCTTTGGGTCGTCAGGCATAATGGCCACGCCATTTCACCACACCCTACCCTGCAGACACCGACAAGTGTCACGGTGTGCCTTGGGGTCTTTGGCCCTTATGCGCACCCCATTCCATCAGGAAATATGGTGAGATGGGTGCGGTATAGGAGAATGGGGTGACGTTTGGGCCGAAGAGTCTGAGACACACCTTGATGCCTCTCACTGGCTGCAGGGTATGGGTGGGGGTGGAATGGTATGAGCATTACAGGCAAGAATCCCAAGTCACAGCCCTGATGTCTGTCATTCTCTACAGGGTGGGGCATTACGGTCGGAAACCCTAACACTTCAGGCATTCGTTGGTATTTTCACTCCAAATTTTCAACATGGGTTTTTTGTGACCCCCACCTCATGAACAGTGGCTATATCAGTTTGTTAGCTGAAAGCTGCTTTTGCACAGTGACTACGGCATTTGTCACCACAGGTGCAAAAACACATTCCGAACAGGATGTAAAAAATGACAGCTGTACTGTTCATGGGGAGGTAAAAAATGGCAATGTTGAAAATCTGCAGTGAAAATATTAAAGAAACTGGTGAAGTCACAAGCATATGTAGAAACTGTGCAACGCACACCCGTAATGTAATTAGTTGGGGATTTTTTACAGCAGATTGTCAACACAGGCATTTTGGAACCTCCGATCATGAACAATGTCACTGTGATTATCTTTATCTGTCCCGAACAATGACTTCTCACAGCGACCATGCATTTTTGTGCTGAAAGTGTGAAAACACATTTCGGCCATGTTGTGAAAAATGACAGCCGTACTGTTCATAAGGAAGTGTGGAAAAAAGCCACTGGTGAAAATCTGGACAGAAAATATTACAAAGTCATGAACTTACAAGGGTGCATGGAAAGTGCGCAATGCTCACTCGTAACACAGTCATTTTATAGACTTTTGTCACCAAATTTTCAACATAGCCATTTTAAGACCTCTGCTCATGACTGGTGTCACTGTGATTTTCTTATTCTGTCCCAAACATTGCTTTCGCTCACCGACTGCACCATTGTGCGCTACATGTGCGGAAACACATTTTGGGTGAGATGTGAAAGATGGCAGTTGTACTGCTCATAAGGAAGTGTGGTAAAATGGCAATGTTGAAAACCAGGCGTGCAAATATTAAAAATTCACAAACTTGCAAGCGTACATAGGAACTACGCAACGTGCACTCCTAAAACAGCCATTTTTAGGAATTTTTTCACCAAATTTTCAACATAGCCATTTTAAGATCTCTGCTCATGAACAGTGTCACTGTGAATTTCTTAATGTGTCCCACAAATTGATTTCGCACACCGACTGCGCCATTGTGCGCTACATGCTCGGAAACACATTTTCAGTGAGATGTGAAAATGACAGCTGTACTTCTCATAAGGAGGCATGGTAAAATGGCAATGTTGAAAATCTGGAGTGCAAATATTAAAAATTTGTGAACTTACGAATATAGTGAGGAACTGCGCAACGACACTCATAAAATAGTATTTTAGAATTTTTCACTAAACTTGCAACATAGGCTTTTCGAGAGCCCACCTTATGAACACTGGCACTGTTGTTTTGTTAATCTGTCCTGAAAGGTGATTTTGTACAGTGACCATGAAATCACCCTTCGGGCCTGATTAACACCATGACAGTGACAGAATTCATGTGGAGGGTCCCAAAACCCCATGTTGAAAATTTGTTGCCAAAATTCCCAAAAAATGACTGAGATATGCAACAAAGTTAAAAAACCCTATTTATTGCATTATACAGCTTACTGGTATTTCTTCAGTTCGCGTTGCGGCTTTGAAGAGTGCAGGCGTGTTCCTGGTCCACACGATCAGGTGCACAGGACTCTGGAGGCAAGTGGCTGGATGAGGGGGTGTGAGGGAGACAGGGTGCACAGTGGGTGAGTGCGCGGGGGGCAGGGAGAGACTGCGAGGGACCTTTTTTATTTACAGTTTTTTTTTATTATTATTAAGATGACGTGGGATGTTTACCACGCTGGGGTTGGCTCCCAGCATGGCAGCTGAAAAGGCTGTTTGGGGGGCTGGAGCCGACGGAGGATTGGGCACCCCCGTCGGCTATAACAATCTTTGCCATGCTGGGGTGGGCTCCCAGCGTGGCACCTGCACAGCTTTTTTGTTGGGGGTGTGTAAAGCCGACAGAGGATTGGGCACCCCTGTCAGCTATACAGTGTGTTTGTAGGGGGGGGGGAGTGCATGAGCATGCAATATGCATGTATGCATGTGTGTTGGGAGGGGGAGCACTGCTCACTGAAGCGGTGCTCTCTCTTTCAACTGTACAGCTCTGCATTTTGGATCACCGGACTATGTTTCTTGCACATGCTGGCAAGCAAACATAAAAATGAGGAGGAGAAGAAGGAGGAGGAGGAGGGTAGAAGACCTGAGATGTTCAAAATATGTACCCCCCTTATAGAATTAAGTTACAAGAGAGAGCTGGGGGTGGTGGTCAAAACACAGTGATATAGATAAGGGACATTGCTAGCCACTCAGTGGCCCTGCTATAAAAAAAATCAACGTGGGGCATTCAACTGTGGCAGCTGCTATTCAAAATAAGTAGCAATTACTGATAACATTCTTGTGTTATGAAGAAATAAATGAAAAATGATGCATGCATAATTTGTAATAGCATGCATGTTGTGCTTTATGTAAAAGAATTATCAGTGGAGGGGCAGAACATTACAGTAATGGTCCATCCATTCATGTGTTGTAGCTGATGGAGATGGGGGCAAAAGAAAGTGACATTGTGCCACTGGTACCATCAGAATTAGCGTTCAAGGGTTAACAGTAATAATATCTTATTTATGAAGAAGAAAAGCTAAATTACAAGTTTATGGATAAAGAAAATAAGTTTTGAAATGGTGTATCCTCAGTGATGGATTCTGCTTGAAAAAAAATTGCCTCCCTCTGTCCAGAACTAGAACTAAGTACACTCCAACTGCTCGCTAGATAAAAAAGGAACAAGCTCTTATTCTTATACATGCTCCTGTCATGGCCCTCTCTCATTGAGCTAAGCCCCAATATCTCCCAATCTTCACTGGGAACCATTTTCTGAAGTTACCCCCTCCTTCCTAACCCCCACAGTCTCACCACCCTAATCCTGCCCCAACCTAATACATACCCTATCTTTACTTTTTCTGCTCAGCTGTTGCTCTCCCTCTCACACTCCAACCCTCCTCTCCTTCCACTATTGGCAACTAGGGTTGCCACCTTTTAAGAAGCTCAAAGTGGGACATTTTTTACTGAAACATGATTTTTCGCAGGACAGTACGCAACATCGGCTAATAGAACAGACTTGTTTTCTCTGTGTAATCACAATTAAGCCTAAGTATGGCAGTTTCTTAGTTGCTTCTATTGTTTCTTATCATTATGTTGCTTGCACGCATGTGAAAGAAACATAGTGCCATCATCGGAGATTTCGGAGGTGTGTCACCTCCTCCTCCAGTTCAGTCAGTGAGATGGCAGGCGTGGCTCCTGTAAGCCAATGCATTTTGGAGCTGTCTATAACACGCTCCAAAATGCAGTGCGCACTACAGTTGAAAGGGGAGCTACGCTTGGTGAGCACCGATAAGTGAGCTCCCCCTTCAGCAGGCGTGCGCGCCCCTCACGTTCTGTGTAGCCCGACGGTGCCCAATCCCGCCCGGCTGAGCTGCTGTCATTCCCTTCCCCGTGGCTGGTGCCACGCTGGGGCCCACCCCAGCATGGCAATCACTTATTTGGCCGACGGGGTGCCCAATCCCGGCCGGCTGAACGGTCCGCCCCAAGCTGGTGCCATGCTGGGAGCCCACCCCAGCGTGGCAGCGGTCCCACGAAGTCTTTTTTGTTTTAACCTGTAAAACAAAATGGTCCCTGCGCTGCCTCCGAACCCCCTCCGTAACCCGCACCCACCCACTGCACACCCAGCCTCCCCACACCCCCTCACCCCATACTACCTTCAGACTCGGGCGCGACGATCTTCGGTGGACCGGGAACACGTCTGCACTCTTCAAAGCCGACCGCGAACTGAGGAAATGCCGGTAAGCTGTATAATGGGCTAGATAGGAGGGGTTCAACTTTATTGCATATCTCAGGCATTTTTGGGAATTTTGCAAATTTTCAACATGGGGTTTTTGGGACCCCTTCTCATGAATGATTTCACTGTCATGGCGTTATTCGGGCTCGAAGGGTGATTTCGCGCAGTGACTGCAAAATCACCCTTCGGGACCGAATACTGCCATGACAGTGACATCATTCATGAGAAGGTCCCAAAACCATGTAATATGGTCCAAATTCCAAAATGATCAGACATAAGCGCGTGCCTTGAGTTCCTACACAGGCACGTAAGTTCGTGAAATTTCAATATTTTCACTCCAGATTTTCAACATTGCCATTTTACCACACCTTCTTATGAGTAGTACAGCTGTCATTTTTCACATCTCACCCAAAATGTGTTTCCACCCTTGTAGCACAGAATGGCGCAGTCGGTGTGCGAAATCAATGTACAGGACAAATTAAGAAAATCACAGTGACACCGTTCATGAGCAGAGGTCTTAAAATGGCTATGTTGAAAATTTGTAAAAAAAATTCCTAAAATGACTGTTTTATGGCGTGCGTTAGCAGATTCCTCATGAGCTCGTAAGTTCACAATTTTTCAATATTTTCACTCCAGATTTTCAAACATTGCCATTTTACCACACCTCCTCATGAGCAGTACAGCTGTCATTTTTCACATCCTGCTCAAAACATGTTTCCACCCATGTAGCGCACAACGGCGCAGTCGGTGTGCAAACTCAATGTATGGGACACATTAAGAAAATCACAGTGCCACTGTTCATGAGCAGAGATCTTAAAATGGCTATGTTGAAAATTTGGTGAAAAAATTCCTAAAAATGACTGTTTTACGAGCGTGCGTTGTGCAGTTCCTACACACGCTCGTAAGTTCGCAAATTTTCAATATTTGCACTCCAATGACTTCCAAATACCTAAACAGCACATAGAAGCAAGCAACATTCGGCATTGACAAATGCTTGTTTTAAGGTGTTTTAGTTAAGGCATTATAGATTTCTACAACATTTAGTGGAAAGTTAGAAAATGTTTTTGCCACTATCAAGTCAGGACATGTAGTATTTTTTCATGTTTTTTTGCAGGATACAGCTGCCCAAATCAGGACTGTCCTGCAAAAATCAGGACAGGTGGTAACCCTATTGGCAACTATATAATTGAAGCAATCAGTACTGAACTCACTAAACAAAGCCTGGTTCCAGGCAGCTCTGTTACCACTTAAGCTTGCACTTAGCAACAACTTGTAACCAATTAAGTAGCAACTGTCTTGACTAGGTAGTATTCCAATGTTAGTTACCTGAACCCCTGTGTCTGTAATTTGTGCCATATAATTGTCTTCTTGTCTCTCAGTGTAGAACCTTTATAAACGAGCTCCAAGCTCACAGGTAATCTCCAAAGCATTCATAAATAAATAAATACATTCTGTCTGAGACATGAAGGGTAAGCTTTTTTTCAGTTTTGGAATGATACTGGAACTGTTTCTCACAGTTCTGAGGACATGCCCTGTCCTTTAAAATACTTTGTGAACTTGGGACTTTGTTAATGGGGGGAGCTCAGCGTTGCTCACCATCAGGATATGTGAAACTGTTAAACTGTGAGCCAAGCATTGGTCACACTTTTTTGGACAGCGTCTGTCCTGTGTCCATAGGCTGGAAGAGGGGTGGGCAGAAACCTTGTTTCTCTGACCCTCTAAGGTGGTGGTGGGGGAAGGGGTGGGATCAGAACAAGTGTGCGGGTAGCAGATCACTACTGTGGATTGTTTGGACTTTGTGTACCTTTCTGCACCTGCAACCCCAGTGGGCAACTCTCTGCCAGTCCATCGTGTCAGAATAAAACTTACTAGCTGGCTCCAGTTCTGTTGCGGACATTCTTCTGTGAGTTCACTGTGTGACTGAATGGTGCCCCCAGTGCCATGGCCCACCCTGGTTAAAATACAAATGTTTCTTGTGTGCCTTTCTCCATCCTCGCCCCCTCCCAAGAGCATAGCCAGGTAAACTCCTTAGCCAGGGGAGGAGGAGGAGGAGGGTTGTCTGTGTGCCAGAGTGAGCAAAGAGGTTACATTTACAACAAATGTTTCTGGTTCCTGGCGATGCACCTGATGCTGACTTTTTTTAAAACTGATTGGAGGAATGGAGAAGGGTGGAAGAGATTGGGACTGACTGGTGTAAGCAAGGGTGGAATTTTTCTAACCCCCCCGCTTTTTTAGCCTGCTACAGTGCCCATGCAAAGGAGCCAGAATGTCTTTGGCAGAAGTGTTGAAGCCAAATTGAACACAATAACAAGCCAAACCAAAGGTGTGAAGTTTTTAAGATTTTTATCCTCTGGGTGCATCATAAGTGGCTTCTCAGCCTTGTCTCTGTCCCTCTCACTCGACGACTGCCTTCCCAGTCCAACAAGCCTCAAATCCCCCGGACATTGCTCTCCCTGTGGTGGGGCCAGGAAAGGGAGGGCCATCCACCTCCACCAGGAAACCCTGCATCCAGATTGTGAACCGGTGACAGCATGGGGAGAAGACAGGCAGCCAAGGGCTCATAGAGCCTTTGACTGTCATTTTCCCATTTTCTCCCCTTATGTCCCAGGGCCTCAGTAACATGGTTGTGCAGGTGGATGGAGGCATGCATGTGCTCCAGAAATGGTGACTCCATCTACCCACCCGGCCTAGCTCCAGCCTCTCATTTGCCCGATGCTACCACAGAGCCTCCATTCAGTGGCAGCCAAGAGCCAAGAAGACCTTCCCTTCCCAGCCTGGGAGAGGGGAGCAGCCTATTGGCCTCTGAATCATCTCTCAGCCTTCCCCCCAGTGGCTGACCCTGGTTGCCTGTGCTCGTTCCCAAACCGGGGTCACTGGCATGGGAGAGGTAAGGCACTTGAATTGCCTCTACCCTCTGCATCACTGGGCGGCTCGAGGTTATGAATTTTCACAGTCACTCACCCTTAGTACTTAGCCCTATTGACATCAGATGGGCCCCTCTTATATTTACAGTGTGTCCCTCCTACATCAGATTTTCACCTCCGTACCAACTCGTTATCAGGTGTTTCCATTGGTTAGGTGCTATGCTGCACCTCTGGGCAACGTCTTCTGTGGGCTCCAGTCCTGAATCTTCTAATCTGTTTTACTTTTGACCTATGTCTCCTTTGCCAGTTCTGTTGCAATATCCCCACAACTCCTTTTCAGATAGAGTAAGAGCCTTTACCATGTGGTACTCACGTTGCTGCTTCCTTAGCAACTAACTACTCACCTTCCTCTTCACCTGCCACATCACCGTCAGGATCTTCTCCCTGTCCGTCATACTCCATTTAATCTGGTCTGTCCCTACCCCCCTTCCTCCATCCACACAATCTCTTTTTATTATGCACCTCTTTAGGGAATCACTATCACAGTCATCCAGCCTCCTGCTCACTGTTGGTTTAGGACCTCGCTCTCTAACCCATACTTTTTTGCTGCTATCCTAGCTACATGCAGTTTGGTCTTGGTACTAACTTTCCTCTGTTGCCACAGAGCATGGACAAAACTTCTAAAAGCATCTGCTGCCAATTTCTTTTCAGTCATCTTCCCTTCCCTTTTTTTCCACTGCTAGTATAGACACAGCTCTTGACTTCTGCAATGGTTTCATCATTGAATGTCAGCATTTCCTCTGCATGACCACTGGTTACTGCAATATACTTTTACACTTGGTTACTATTACTTTGTGACAAGGCCTGTTATCTTCCTTCCCAGATCATCTCAAAAGAGGGAGTCCCCTGTTACGGATCCTCTGGGGTCAGGCTTTTTGCTCTTGCCCTGCATATCCCAATTTCTCTAGCTAATCATGTCTCCTCTGCCTTTATTTTCAGGAGGGATACTACCATTTGAATTCCCTCCCCTTTGATCTGTCTTTGGACCCTAAAATCTCGCTACTGAGCAGGGGAGATCACAGCCCAGGGAAGGCAGGCATCCTTTGAGGCCCCTGGCCTTGAAGATTGGTGCCTTACAGCCTCATCTAAGGCACGTCTTGCACTAATCCTAGACTGTACCCTACGATTACTCCTTCATCTAGGGATCATCGTGGTCTCCTCTGCATCCCTCCTTCCCTCATGCTGCTGGCTCTGCTCTGCTCTATTAAGGCACTGAAGGGTTTCAGCAGGGACCAGCTCTTCCTCTCCCTCTTCCTGACAAGACAGAGACCCCAGAGGCAAGACCAAATAGTTCTCTGCAAGCCACAATGAGTGAAAGGGACCTAGGGGTGGTGATAGACACCAAAATGAATAACACTGAAAACTGCAGAAGATCTGCAGCAAATGCAAGCAGGATTCTGGGCTGCATAGCCCAAGGAATTACATCCAGGAGGAGAGAGGTGATCCTCCCTCTGTATAATGCCTTGGTCAGGCCGCAGCTTGAGTACTGTGTGCAGTTCTGGAGACCTCACCTTAGGAAGGACATAGCATTGCTGGAGAGGGTTCAGAGGAGGGAAACCAGGATGATCTGGGGAATGAGTGAAAGGACCTATGAGAAAAGGCTAGAAGTCCTTGGGCTGTACTCACTGGAGGAGAGGAGAGACAAGGGGACATGATTGAGGTCTTCAAATATGTGAAAGGGATTAACAGGGGCAGAAATGTTCAGGCTAAAGAAAGGGGGCACAACCAGTGGGCATGAGTGGAAGTTGGAAGGGGAAACTACAGGGGAGAATGTAGAAGGCATTACTTCACTGAGAGGGTGGTGGGGTCATGGAATGCACTGCCCGGGAGTCTAGTGGAGGAGGGCACAGTGGAAGCTTTAAGGGGGGGTGGGACAGGTGCATGAGTATACTGAAGCTGAAGTTGACCCTCTCAGGGGCTGGGGGGGGTGAAGGAGCTAGCACCCAATAGGGTCTGGCTACTGAGCAGACATGAAACACCATTAGGCCTATTCTGATGGCTTTTAGTATGTTAGTAACATGCGGCTGTTCGTCAAAACTGTGTCATCTTCCAGCTCCATGTCTCATTTCACTGTGCCGTCCCACTTTAAGGGAAAATGACATGTAACCTGTAAACCTGAATTGTTTAATGAAGCTATTTCTGAAATACTGAACTACTGAAATACTAATTCAGATCCAATGGTTGTTCTATTTTTCTGCATTTTGGTAATTTCATTGACCAGAATTTTCAAAGAGATGGACGCAGTACTCGCATCTGTATTTTGGACATGTGCTGCATCCAGGTAAATGCGACGGGATGCATGCTGCTGATTTACAAACATCACAATGCATCTGCGACACCTGAAACATTTTACAGCAAAAAAAAAATGATGACATGCATCAAATTTAGATGCATGCAGCATTTTCAGTTGCATGTTGTAGCAGTTGCTCCCAGAATCAGACCACCTTGAATGTGGTGTGTGACTGTGCAAATGTTAGGTGTTTGCATCCATAAAACAGATGCAGCTGTCTCCAACTCCCATCGAGTGAGTGTTTCTGATTACCCTGCTGCTAAAGATAATTTTAGAACTGCATGGTGCCATATGTGTCCTTGTTAAGTACTATACTAAGATTTTTGATGCAATACACGCATGTTCTGCTTCAGAGCTTTGTGGTGGAACAGAACAAAAACTGCGTCATGGAGTTCGAAATGGTATTTTACACTAATGTATAAAAAAGGGTCATACACATTACATTTACTATAAAAACAGTAAAGACTGAAAAAACAACAGAACAGGAGCCAGTATTTAGGAAGAAACTTTTACGGGCAGAAATTAATTACAGGTTCAGTATTTTTTATAAAGCACCATTAGCTTTAAACCCTAACTCTGTAGTATCTAAGATTTCTCCCCACCTGTAGGGTAGATTCACCCAGATTGTCACTCTTGCATCTGAGGATTTTTTCCCTTGCGCCAGCCAGTAAATACCACCACCACAGAGCCTGACAATCATCTCACCTTTATCTTACATTCGCTTATCCACTAACTGACATTGTCCTCTCCAGCATTTTTGTTTCTATCCTCACTGGCATTATAGTTTTACTCCCCCTTGAATCCAACAGTCTCCCCTCCTGCATCTTACTTTCACTCCTCCTACATCTGATAGTCTCCCCACTGACATCTTAGATTCACGCCTATTGTAGCTGATGGTCTCCCATTTTAGAGTCACTTGTCCTGTGTCTAATAGTCTCCCCACCAGCATCATATCTTCCCTCTTGCTCTATCCAACAGCCTCCCATCTTAAAGTTTCAGGTCTTTCATCCAACAGTTTCAGCATGGGTATGGTAGATTCTCTCCTCCTGTATCCAACAGTCCTCTACATATATCACAGTGCATCTCACCAGGTTATTGACAGTGGCAGAGCTAAAGGGGGAACTGGGGGGGCATTGGCCACAGTGTGAGTAGCGGTGCCCCTCCACCATCTTTATTCACTGTTTAGCACCCATTGTGGAGCCCATGATTGACTGAATGGCCCCCAGGCTCCAAAACCTGGCTCTGCCACTGGTTATTGACACTGACAGAGTGTATGGGTGAGGCTGAGCAGTACCTGAGAGCACTCTGCTAGCCTTAGGCATTCTGAACTATCTGTATTAAAGATTACAGCAGCATCATTATTACCCCTCTCCATATTGCCTGGAAAATCTGCCCACTCCCAGATTTCTACATTTTGCTTTGATTTTCACTTCAAAATTGTATTTGTTCAGTCACAAGACTACTGCACAGTACAATAAAAAACATGTGTCTTTCTATTCCTGGAATTACATCCAATAAATGATCACATACAACTAAAATCAGACATACGGACAGGTGATAAAAAAGAGAAGATATATGTGTATATATATATATATATATTGTTTTACGTTTACCTTTTTCTCTCCTCTGTCCCCAGTTGGCTGTCATCTGCAGCTACCCACCCAGCCTGGTACTCTGACATCAGGCTGAATCCCCATTTTCCCCCACAGTTTCCCCTCTGTGGCAGGACAGTGAGGAGCCCCCAACTCAATTCACATGTAACAGGATCCAGCATCCGGGGGAGTGTCATTCAGGGTCGGGGCCTGCGGTGGGTAGACGTTCACTCTGCAATGACCTGGGGATCATTTTCCTGGTTTTCCGATTGGACCCCCTGAAGAAGGCATGCAATGACACTGACGGGGAGCATGCATGTGTCCGCATGCACTCCCTCCAGGCATCTGCCCATCTCCACCACTTTCTTGCAGTGTCGGTGTGCTGCCCCCTAGCCTCCGCTAGGGGCCAGTCTAGGACCAACCACTGACATGCCCCCTCCCCAGAGAAGGAGAGCAGTCCCTCAAATGTTCAATCCTTCTCCTCCCCTGCCAACCTCCAGTGGCCTGTGCTCTTTCCCGAACACAGGTCGCCGGCATAGGGCAAGGTAAGGTGTCCAGCGCCTTTGCTCTCAGTGCCACCGGGCTGGCTAAAACAGAAAAGATATAATACAACAATCATTTAACAATTTTCCAACTAGGAAGAGAATAACAGTTTGTGTTTTCTAATTTTTGATAACACAAACCACAAGCCACAAACCATTTACTATCCTTCCAATACTGTACTCATCTTCAGTGGACACAGTAAGACACAGTAAGACTGAGGCTTTGGTTTTGCTGATTATATAGATGATATAAAGTGACTTGTTCCCAATAATGCCACTGATAACAAGATGGGTGCTGACTCGATGGCCAGGAGGTAGCAGGTTTCTGTGCTGTGCTGGTGATCCACTATCACAGTCAGACTTGAGAGCTGGATTGGGCTACTGATCGGGAGCTGAGGTGGTGCTGCTATGTGGCAAGGCTTCCAGTGAGGCAGAGCTGGTGCCAAGTTTCTTTGCCATTGCAACCACTAGGTGGTGCTGAGTTACTTACTGCTCCATATGGTACTATAATATGTGCATGAGGCTAGCAGAGGTATAGCACTGTGCCACATGGGAAAGTGGCAAGGTCAAAAGATATGGGAGAAGCCATGGGCACAAAAAAAACAGCACATGCTACTGACATGAAGCTGTTTGGGCTGACTGGGGTTGCCAACACAGACAAATACTTAAACAGATTAGGGTCAGGTGCTCCAGAAAGGATTCCAGCAAAATCTTGCATTTTCTGCATGTTCTGTTGGGTACCTGATTACATTGCTTAATAAAAATCACACTTTGCTCAAAATGCAATCTTTTGCTCGAGTCCTTTCTGGAGAGCATGATCCTAATCTTTTTGGGGAAACCCTTGTGGCCAGGGGATGGTGGTCAGTGGTACACTCGAGCCCCAAATCCCTATAACCACCATTGTAGAGGTCAGTAGGTTTAGAGATGACAGGCTTTTGGGCCCAAAATTACTGTGACTCCTACTTTGGAGGTCAGAAGGGGTAGCAGTGACAGAATCTCAGGCCAGAGTCCCTGTGACCTCCCTTGTGGAGGTCAGTATGTGTAGCAGTGACAGGCCTTTGAACTCGAAATCACTGTGACCCCTACTTTGGAGGTCGGAAGGGGCAGCAGTGGCAGACTTTCAGGCCACAGTCTCTATGACCTCCTTTGTGGAGGTCAGTAGGGTCAGGAGTGACAGGCTCTTGGGCCCAAAATCACAGTGATCCTTCTTTGGAGGCTGGAAGGGGATGCAGTGACAGACTCTCAGGCCAGAGTCCTCATGACCCCCATTGCGGAGGTCAGTAGGGTTAGCAGTGACAGATCTTTGGGCTCCATCTCACTGTGACCTTCCCTACTGAGTCGGTAGGAACAGCTATAACAAACTCTTGGGCCCAGTAATGCTGTGACACCCCCTGCAGAGGTCAGTAGGGGTAGCGGTGAAATGCTCTCAGGCCCTGAATCACTATGACCCCTACTATGGAGATCAGAAGTGGTACTAGTATCAGGCTCTAGGGCTTCGAATCAGTGTAAGTCTGCAGAAATCAAAAAAAGTTAGCACTGATAGTCTGTCTACCCCTTTGCAGAGTGCATAAGGGGTAGATGTGACAAGGTTACAGGTTGTCAGGCCATACCCTCGGAATTGGCAGACAGCCACAGCAGATAACAAGGTAGATAAAAAGAATTATTGAGACATTTACTATTTGAGTTTCAGGGCTAAGTGTTCTCAGGAATTTAGCAACATTTCATGAGTGAGTTCCACACTTATATGATATTTACATAGGTGTCACTTTATAATTTTGATGTTTGTTCTGTGAGGTATCAGCCTGCAGATTCACAGCTTTAGGCTCTACAGGGGGAGGATCACTGTGCATAAAAAATTTATGGAGTAACATTACAGGCATCATTCACTTATTTTATAGAGTAACACTCCAGGTACCACCCCCTTAAAGATTTGTAGGTACTTCACTTGCTGTGAGATTTTTAAACGCTCCACATTTTTAACCCTTTCTGTGCCACAGACTGATTTATCAGTCCAGAATGCCAAACATTCCAAATCTGTTGGCAGTTGAAGGATTAATAGTGGTGGCATCCGGGAAGGGGGGTTATGTATCAGGAAAATATTTACTAGAAGCAGAGAGACCTGTTTCAAAGTGTCATAAAATGAGGAACCATACAAATGGTGCAGGGACTGCATCAGAAAACATATGAAGACAGATTAACAGAGCTCAATGTATACCCTAGAGCAAAGTAGGGAGAGAGGTGATATGATCGAAACATTCAAAGATCTTAAGGGCATTAACATGTTTCAATTTAAGAAAAATAGCAGGCAAGAGGACACAGCATGAGATTAGAGGGAGGCTGATTAAGGGGTAATGTGAGGAAGTTCTTTTTCACAGAAAGGGTGGTGGATGCATGGAACGGCCTACCTCAGGAAGTGTCGGATATGAATACAGTGCAGGGCTTCAAACAGGCATGGGATAGGCATAAGGGAGCAATACAGATGAGTATGAATAGATAGGCCATTGACAGAGCAAAGGCCTATGGCACATTCATAAGGTTGAAAAAATGGGCAGACTAGATGGGCCTTGTGGTCCTTATCTGCCATCAACTTCTATGTTTCTATGTAACCTCTCGAGTGCTATTGGCTAGCAAATGCAATCTCATACGGCTGTTCAGGCATTCAGATTCTGGAGGCGCTTTCTTTTAATCATATTCCATATGCTGTAATCATGCTAGTGGGTATAGTCTGGCTCTGTGTGGGTCAGGCAGGTCACTGCCTCTCTATTTCTTACAGGTTTTCAAAGCTGGTTGTAACATGGGGTCTGTAGATCAACACAGCGATTGGATGAGGCAGAGCGCACCGCACCTGGGTGTGTGTATATCCCCAATAACAGCACACCCTGTTGTGGGTTATTGCTTATGAATGGTTTGGCTCTGTGTGGATCAGACACATCACTGCCCCCTCTATACTTGACAATTAAGCTGCATTTCCTTTCTGATCTGTTATTTATAGATCCCACTGTCTTCCTGAGGCTAAGTGTGGTAATAGAGAACTAATTAGCCTTGGGAGAACAGAGGCATTGGCAGACATTCGATCTGAGCTTGTAAAAACTCTAACATACACTGCAGGTTATTGAATTACCTACTGCAGCAACCCTGCTCTAATGTCAGCTGCAAGGGATTCTGGGATTTCTGGTTGCAGCCAATACCATCTTGGAGGTCAGCAGAATCAGCCTGAAACCATCTACCACACTGCAGCAAAGAATAAGTATAAAAAAATCAGTTTTGCACATGAAGTGTTAATTGGAACCATCCCACATTTGGGTTTGGGGTTCGTAGTGTTGACTGTTCCCCTTTAACAGACTGTGAAAAATGTGGCTGCTAACAGCTGTGAATAGACTGTAATGAGTAAAGTTGCTATTAATGTTCTAAACAGAGAGGAAGAGAAGGGGCTTCTAACAGCTCCATTTCATTTAGACAGTAAGGGGTGGGGCTACTGACAGCTTGGATCTGACTGTATCTGGTTAAGCTCGGTGGGGGCTACTTCAGGGAAGATACTGAGAGGTGGAAACTGCATCAGAGCACATTAATATTTCAATACAGAAGTCAACATAAACGGCCTGGTACAAGGTTGGTAGGTAAGGATGATGACAAAATAACGTGAATGAGCATCACCCTCTGAGTGACAGCATAGTTGGAAACAAAGTTCTGAACCGAGGATCAAAACCATCTGAACATGCATGTATCTCACAGTTAGGGAGCTACATAAACATAGTAATTTACGATCAGAAGTAACTCTAGCACCATCATATCTGCCCTCCACTATATAATCAGATATGACTAAGTATGATGTGAAAAATATTTACTAATATAAGGGCACTCACATCCAACTCAAATTGGTAGTGGTGGTGGTGGAGGGGGTGGAGGTATAACCAGTTTTAGGCACCAGTGAACCCTGCCATCACTGAGGCCCACTGTTCATGGGAAGCCCCTAACCAGAGTAGTTTAACATATTAGTTTTTACATTTTTTATCTTATTTTCTTCTTGAAACAGCAATAAAGGGCTGCACCACTCCTTCTGGAGTGGCATCAGGATGTAAAGAAATGACTGACCAAGCTATGATTCCATCAGTAAGAGGCAGGTGGACAGCAATGGATGAGACGGGAAGAACAGCCCCAAGGAGTAGCACTGCTGTTTCCTCTTAAAAATATAAATATAGCACTGGTCGAACAGAAAATAAAATAGTGTGCGTATGGGCTGCATTCGATACGTGGAATGATGGTGAGCCAAGTGGAGAGGGCCTATGACTTTAACTAATCCTCCTGGGGCCCCTACACTAAAAATCTGGCCCTGGCTTGGAGATTGTGTTGGAGATGATGGGGGGGGGGTGGAGGGGTGGTGGTTGTGGGGGAGTGAGGTCGGCAATTCTTTATGAAAAGCACTTGGGTGTTTCAGATTAAGACAGAGTTATAAAATGCATTACAGTTCTTAGTACTTATCTTGTTTTCTTTCCTGTTACAGATGTTTCCTGTTAATTATCTGTCAGTGAACATGTGTAGCTTGGTCATGGAACCATGCAGGAAGAGACTGATCATTTCAAGTGGTGGTGGTGGGGTGGAAGGGTGGGGCAGGGACAGTTACAATGCCCTAGGATAAAACAGTGCATGTATGTGCTACATTCAACCAACATATGGGTTAATGGTGGCCAGATGGGGGCCATGACTTCACTATTTCTTTGGGGCCCTCCAAAGGAGGGAGCACATCAACAGGGGGAGGGTAGGATGGGTGGAAAACCAGATCAGCTGGCCTCAGAGGTGGGCCCAGTGGATCATGGTTGCTGCAGACCTTCAAAAGGTAGGCTGTAGTTTTTAGTTTAATACCTGGAGTTTTGTAGTCTGCTCCCTCTTACCAATACCACTGAGAGTGAAGAGGGATACCGAGCAGGATCAGCCAGACATGCTGGGCTTGTTTGGTGGGGGATTTTGAAAATGAACAAAATATTACAAGTAATGTTTGCTGTGTGATTCAGGGACTGTGAGGGACAGGAAGGGAAATGACATCAGCAGTGGGAGGATTGAGGGCGGGTGAAAAGCCAGACCAGCCAGCCTGAGCCATGTAGCTGCACACCTCCAATAGGGATGGTGTAGTTCCTATTTAATAACCATAATCTCAAGTGACCTGAAGCATGAGTGCCACGAAGCAGGAGTGTGGCGTCTGCCTAAGTGACATCTGGGGCATTGGCAAGGACATCTGCAGGGAGGACCGCAGGCCATGCTTCCCAGGGAGGGCACGTAAGGCAAGTCGGGAAAGGGCGATGTGAGTAGGGGTTTTGATGGGAATATAACCTATCTAGGGTCAGTCTCATGAGGAGGCAACTGGTAGGAGCTGCAGCTACTCCTTATCTAGGGTCCCTTATCTAGGGTAGGCCTACAACTACTCCATATGAGGGCAGTTAGGTCTGGGGACTGGGGGCTGCAGGTAGTCCCTTTCTGGGGTAGGCTTGCATCTAGCCTAGTGATAGGAGTACTCCATGGGGGGGGCTATTCCTCTACTAGCAGCAGATAGCAATGTTGATAGTAGGGCTCAGTTACTACCTATCAAGGGTCAGCCTACAGGGGAGATAGCAGGCAGGAAATTGGTTAGTGGAGTTTTAATGTATACCTAAAACTGACTATGCTTTTAGGCAGTAGGGCAGATACATCAATAGCTAACCCCTAGTAAAAGCTTCAAAGGTAAGAGGGATAGCTAAGTACAGCAGAGAAGGGCTAAAAAGTTAATATTTGGAAATGCACCATGCAGTAGTGGCAGGGTGAAGTGGGTAGAGTGGTGGAGTGCAGGGGGTGTGGGGAGCCAGTGTTTATGTGAACAGTCAGGGAGGTGGGGGGATACTGGATTTGTCATCATATTAGGCAGCTGAGAGTGGAGGTTTGGCAGCAGAAGCACAAGATAGATACACTGGTGTTGGGGGGGTCATAGGGTAATGATGTGAGGGGAGAGGGGCCACAGTGCTTGGAGGCAAGTAAGGGGGAGTGGGCAGGAGTGCAGCCAAGACAGGACGGGGGAGCCTATCAAAGGAGTAAGAGGGAACAGGAGATTAGACAAGTCTCCTGGGTCCCCCTTCCCAACAGGAGAAAAGACCCAGGGAGAGGGAGTGGATTATAGTAAGAGGGAAGGGTAAGACAGGCGGGGGTCCTGTGGAAGCATCTCCAGGACTGCCAGTGAGGAACAGATTCCTTCCTGGACCAGGAGGAAGCAGGGGGACGTGGTGATTAGAAAGGGGAAGTGAAAGGGGAGGTTGGAGGATTTGTGGGGGGCATCAGGTTAACTAGGGAAAAGGGTGAGAGGATGTGAGTTCAGGTGAGGCGGGGAGGGTTGGTGGTGCAGGGTAGGGGGTGGTGGGGCATGGCAAATGGGGGGAATAGGCAGGAGAAGGGATAAAAGGGATGGGTGGGGGGACAGGCCAGGGGAGAACAGAAAGGAGGGATGTGGGGGTGCCAGTGGAGGAGAGGTTCAGGAGGCGAGGAAGGGGATAGCAGGTGTAGATGCTTAGGAGGGATTACAAGAGGGATGGGAGGGAAAGGAGGAGGTAGGTGGAAGTGGGCAGCAGTATGGACAGCAGTGAGGGAGGGCTCAGAATGAGGGGGGTGTGTGGTGATCTTAAGAGTGTTCAGCTGTGAATGGAGTGAAATGGGGGGGCCAAACCCTAAGATGGTACTATGCATGCCAGGGATGATTGCAGGGAGGGTGGGACCTCTAGTAGCACTGTGCATGGGACGGGGGGAGTGAAACCTTACATTATAGTGCACCTGAGTATGAATGGCCTTGCAAGATGTGAGGTGAGTGTAGTGCAAGAGAGGATCAAGGAGTTGAGGAGAATCTGCAAGGTAGGAGGGAAGTTGGTAGCCTTCTTGGAGGTGCCTAGTCCTGAGGGCTAGTACGTCAGGGAAAGGAAGGACTGTCGAATTTAGCAAATGACTTAGAGGGTGGTGTGAGGCAGAAAAGTACGGGTACATTGGTGGTTGGGAGAGGACGTGGGATAACATGGATGGATCTGTGTGCTCCAGACAGGTTACATCTAAGTAGAAAGGACACAAGGATTCTGAAAGGAAAGCTAGAGGACTTCATGAATAAAAATATAAATTTACACCGATGGGGAGAGCAGCAGGGTGCACAGCACCTTTGGGTGCCTGGTGGAGAAAGCTGATAGGCCTCCCCCTGAGCAGAGCAGCAGAAAAAGAGGAGGGATGGGAGGGGTGGAAGAGGAAAGGAAGGCCCAAGGGAAAGGGGGAGGTGGAAGGAGGCAGGTCAGAAGTAAGGGTGGGAGTCCAGAGTCACAGTCGAAGGTTATGACTCTAAATGCCAGAAGTCTGGGTAACAAAATGGCAGAATTTCAGTCATTGTTGGTTGAGGGAGAAGTGGACATAGTAGCCATCACAGAGGCTTGTGCCACACAAAACCATGACTGGGACCTAGCAGTTCCCAGGTATAAAATGTACAGAAAGGATAGGGGGACAGCAGGGGGGGAGTGGCATTGTACATGAAGGAGAGGATAGTTTGCACCAGAGGGGAAGATGGAGGGAGCAAGCCTTAAACCATGTGGGTAGAGATCCAATCCATTAAAGAGAGGAAACTAAGAATGGTGGTGCTATAGAGACCACCTACCCAGTATGAGGGAATTTGGACAGAGTATTGGGATCCCAAATTATAGATCTATCCAGCAGTGGAGAAGTAATAATAATGTGGGACTTCATGCTACCTGGGTGGACTGTAAAATCTCTGCTACCTCCTGTACTAGGGAACAAGTACTGCTGGATGTTTTCCAGAGTGCTTTCCTGACTCAAGATGTTATGTAGCCCACTAGGTAGAGGGCCATCCTGGATCTGGTCCTACACATCTGTACACATCCGTCCTATACATCTGTACACATCTGTCCTATACATCTGTACACATGTTCAAAATGTAAATGTTGATGTGCTGCTTACAGGAAGTGACCACCACACGGTTGGGTTTGCTTGGACATGGGCAGAGGGATGGTGAGGACCAAGACAAGGGTCTTGGATTTTCAGAGCACTGACTTTGCTAGGATTGGAGAAGTTCTGAAGGGACACCTTGCTGGGATCAGAGTGGGGATGAATGTGGAACAGAAATGGGTCATATTAAAGATGGGATTGATGGAGGCCATTAGTGAGTGTGCCACAATCAAAAGTAAGAAAGCTAAGGCAAAAAAAAAAAACCAAAACAGCTGGTTTGGTGAGGAGGTTTCAAAAGTAGTGGGGACAAGATGGCATCCTTTAGAAAGTACAAGCAGACTCAGAAGGAGCAGCATAGGGTGGGCTATGCTGCTATGTCAAGAAAACTGAGCAGGATGGTAAGGAAGGCAAAAGCCATGAGAGAGGTATAGCTAGCCCAGGGTGTAAACATGGGTGAGAAGGCCTTTTTCAGGTATAGAAGGGAGAAAAGAAACATAAAGCATGAGATTGTCAGGCTGAAAAAGGAGGGGAGTTGGGCAGAGGGCAGTGAAGAAAAGGTGAAGGTGCTTAACAAGTACAGTACTTCTGTTCAGTCTTCACTTGGGAGAAGGATGGACCAAAACCACAAGGGAGCAGGGAGGAAGGGCCGGATGGGGAAAGTCACTGATGGTACAATACAAGCTGATAGGGTACTTAAGGGCCTAAGGGCCCTAACAGTGGACAAATCACCAGGGCCAGATGGCATACATCCGAGAATTCTTAGAGAACTGGTGGGTCCCCTGACAACCTGTTTAACATCTCTCTGGAGTCTAGAAACATGTCCCAGGATTGAAGAATGGCATATGTTGTGCCTCTCCATATGAGCGGGCCAAGGGACAAAACCAGGGAACTACAGAACAGTCAACCTGACCTCAATAGTGGGTAATCTGATGGAGACCATCCTGTAAGAGACTGATTGGCTTTCTGGAGGGAAATGGGCTCTAGGATGAGAGGCAGCATGAGTTTGTGTCAGGAAGGTCCTGCCAAACTAGCCTAAATGACATCTTCAACTGGGTCACTAGGATAGTGGACAAGGGCCAGGTGGTTAATGTCCAGTATTTGGATTTCAGCAAGGCCTTCAACTCGGTGCATCATAGGAGACTAGTCAGGAAGCTGGAGAACCTAGGATGGGATAAAGGTTTCAGAATGAGTCAGAAGGTTTTTGCAGGATAGAAGCTAAAGGGTGGCAGTATGGGGAGAATACTCATAAGTGAGGCCTGTGACTAGTGGGGTCCTACAGGGCCCAGTGCTCAGTCCAGTATTGTTCAGCATCTTCATATGTGACATCACAGATAGGATCAAGGATAAAACCTACTTGTTCAAGGATGACAGCAAGCTCTGTGGGAGGGTGGACATGAAGGACAGAATACAGGAACTCAAAGAGGACCTAGCTGGGCTAGGAAGTGGTCTTGCATTTGACAGTTGGGGTTCAATGCTAAAAAGTGCAAAACTATGCACTTGGGGGTGAAGTATCTGGTGACCAAATACTGGTTAGGCAGAGTGCAGGTTACCAGGTCAGATGAAGAAAAGGACCTGGGAGTAATAATCACAAGTGAACTGAGATACTTTGCACACTGCAAGAGAGCAGTAGCCAAAGCAAACCAGATGATGAGCTACTTTGCCAGGGGAATTACCACCCCACCAGGAAGGTGGAGGTCATTCTGTCACTTTACAGGTCACTGGGAAGCCCAAACCTGGAATACAGTGAACAGTTTTGGTGCCCACATCTTAAGAAGGATATCAATTTGCTGGAGAAAGTCCAGTGAAGGGCAACCAAGATGCTTCAAGGTCAGCAGGGCAATACATATGATAAGTGGCTTGTGGAGCTCAACGTGTACTCCTGAGGAAAGACGGGAGCAGAGAGACATGACTGAGACTTTTAACTACCTTAAGGGTTTTAACAGGGTGAGCACCGAGGGCCTCTACAGTCTTAACAGGAACAAGACCACTAGGAGACACAGCCTAAAGCTAGTGGGGGTGGTGGGGTTACAAGGAATCAAGGTGGCACTTTTCCACCAAGAGGGTAGTGGTCAAGTGGAGTGAGCTGCCAGAGGAGGAGGTATCCCTAAAAATGGTGATCAGATTCGAAAGGGGTTGGGACAGGGTGAGGGGAAAAGCTGCAGGTAGAATGTGGGCATGTGGGTGGGAAAGGGGGTGTTAAGTGAGGTCAAAAGGGATACAGTGGGGCAGTTAACTTTGTAAATACATAGGGAGCTACACAATCGAGTAGACTGGATAGACAGTAATGACTTTATCTGCTGGCATGTTCTTACATTCATATGACCTTTCCATATATAGAACATTCACATACAGCATAGATAGATTCAAATAATTGTTTAATTCTTTTTGATTTTTTTTAGAATTGGATTATCCATCACAGTCCTAGATGCAACATCTCATTTTCAGAATTGTCCTGGTTGTACCCATTTTACAGTTGACAGCATTAAAGCACTGGGGGAGGTTAAATGATTTCCTTAAAATGAGAGTAAGTCAGTCTCCCTGGTGGGATTCACACCTAGGTCACCTTTTTCCAAAGTAAGCACTCTATCACAGTACAAGGCTTCCTTTTTTCATTTAAACACACATGAGAAACACCCCCATTGATGCCCAATTGTATAGTAAAGAAATTGATATAATCACAGGGCAGAAGCTCTGCGCAAGTTTTTTTTTCCAAAATTATTTCCCTATGATAAACCAACTAAGGTGAAATGGTTTTCTCAGTGGGTCATTGCGTCTGCCTCAGTTTGCAGCCTGAAGGGAATGAAACACATGCACATCAAGTGACTTGCTCCGTGTCACATGGTGAGACAGAAATGAAAGTTTTACCTGAGCAATAAGTATAGTCATCATTAACCTTTCTCTGTTAGTTAGCCTCTAAACTGACTGACCGTTTAGCTTCTGTGGCTTATAGTACCTCAGGACCCCAATACTAATGAACTGGTCTTTAGCCAATAAGCAGCTGCATCAGTCTTTGGTGCTAAAACATACCTTCACGTTCAGCACTGACTGTTCATGTCCAGTGTTGATGGGAACCTTCACCTTTCCTTATGGCAGCAGTGCTGATGGGAACACATCTGTCATGAAATATACAAAGACATTCTGTTGAGCTGTCAAAAAAACGCTGGGCACCATTGACGTGCGCCAGGCATCTCAAGGAAAACGTTGAAGAAAACTAAGTTTTATACACAAATCAATTCTTGCTTCATATGTTTCCTGTACTATGCCCCCACTTTTGCCTAGCCATCAGGCTTACTGGATCACAAGAAGTATGATTTTGAATGTTAAGAAAGTGGAAATTTAGCCTTCCCTCATGTGCTAAATTTGTGTGGGCCTCCACCTAATCCTGACAGCCCAATGATATCTCCATAGAGAGTGCATACAAAAAGGGCTTATATAGTATATTAAGTGAAAAATACTTCAGTAATGCATTTATTAGAGTTGAAATGTAAAGCAGATAGTGAGAAAATTAAACATGTGGGGTCCATATCTCATGAGCTTTGGTAAATTGGTGGGGTGGTGTCCCTTGGGGTTTTCAACCCTAATGCTCATCTCCCTCAATCAGCCTCTACTTTCATGATCCAAGGCCAACCTACAAGTTTGAGGCCATGCCCCTTGGGTCTGGTGCTTTAAGCTACAGGTCTGGAGCTGTGCCCCACAACTCTTCTGCTCCACATGGGACCCACAGAATAAGTTACAGCTTTCTTTGAGCAGAGCCCACGTGAGATGAGTTATTTTCTTCACTGCACAAAGCAGGAGATCAACCATAACTTTCTTTACACAGGACCCTACCCAAAGCAGGAGATCAATCATAACTTTCTTCACACAGGAAGTACTTCATCACAGAAAGAGTGATGGATTCCTGGAACAGCCTTCCAGCAGGGGTGGTGGGGGCCAAAACAGTGGTGGGGCTCAAGAATGGAAGGGATATGTACAAGGGAACTGTAGTGGATAGGAAGGGGAGAGGGAGCAAGATGTATTGATTCAGTAGGGTCTGCAGTGATAATGTAGGTAGAGGAAAATGGGCAGACTGGATGGATAAAGTGTTCCTGTTCTGCTGTCAGATTCTATGTTTCCTATAATTTCTTGGATCCTGTGGGCCCTTCCCAAAGTATAAGATGAGTCATTTTTGTCTGCCCAGAGCCTCAGACCTGTAGTTTGAAGCAGCAGACATGGCCCCAGCCCCTGTGAATTCCTTCTCATTTCCATAGCAACTGACTGTGATGGCATAAGCAGAGGACTGGGATGTTAGGTACAGTAAATCAGCCATAACATGAATTTTTGTTACAGTTCCACAGAACCCCAGGATACAAGTGACCCCCCCCCCTTCAGTTTCACTGCAAATAGTTCGGGCTGGTGACGCTGAGATACCATTCCATTTCCTGTGGCTGCCCACAACATGACTGCCTGCAGGCATGCTTCGTAACCTTTCTGTACCATAAGGTGGGGTGATGGCATTCAAAATGGGGAACAATGGCCCTCTGGAGTGAAAGTTTCTAACACTGAGGAAATCAATGGTTTTACCTCTGTTAGGGTTATTTTGATTTGACATCATTGACTGTTCAGAATTTCTGCATTAAAACCAAGTGAAATATAGCAGTATGCCCTGCAAAAATCATAGATTGTGCACTCAAGCTTGACCTGAACTTCCTACCAAAATAATCCTATTAATATTCAGTAATAAGAGTGTTGCATCACACATGCCCTAAAGAAGAATTCAGGGAGTGGTGAAACAGAACATCACAATAGAAACTTCTGTTTTTGATATCACTCAAAGAATCAGACGCCTCTGTATTTCCTATATTTCTTGTTCTTACTTTGACTTTGTTTTGTGTTACAAAGAGCACTGACATACAGTATGTGTTGAGATGGGATCTTTGTCCTGTAGTCTTTATCCATTTTTATGTTGATTGTGCACATGCTCAAGAAACATATTGCGGCAGCTTTCTCCAGAAGCAGGTTATGGAGGCATGGCACTGTTGTGGCCAATGCCCCACAGCCTTTAAAAGCTTGGGCTGCTTCCCCCAATGCCGTCGCATGCTGCTGCTGACACTAGTTCAGCCAGCATGCCACAACTTTCTAATGTTTTAGCCACTGCAATTAGAGTCCTCCTCATCACTGCAGCATCAGCCATTCGCTGCAATGAGGGAGCAACCCGTCATTGCAGGGCGGAACCTTGAACCATTGATATTGTTTGTGAACATGGCAGTGGCTTGCCACCATATTCACAAACAATATTCACCGCCCCCCCCTTGAGGGGTGCCCAATCCCCCTCAGCAGCATGTGGCCTCCCCCCACCGTGTTTGTTTTCCCATGGTGGCCCCAATCCCTGTCTGCTTCAGTGCCCCAAGGGTTTTGTTGCTGATGAGGGAACCCACTTCCCGTTGCCATTATGGAACTCTCCCCACTGTTGTCTACTGACAGGGTGCCCAATCCCTGTTGGCATAATGTCACACACACCCCTTTTGTTGTGCCGACGGGGGTGCCCAATCCCCGTCGGCATAATGTAAGACCCCACCCCCTTTTCTTGTGTGCCAATGGAGGTGCTCAATCTCTCGTTGGCTACAGCTGCCCCCCCAAAAAAAGACTCTGTTAGCACACTGGGAGCCCTCTCCAGCATGCCACATGCCCCTGTAAAATGAAAAACGGTCCTGTGATGTCTTTTTTTTTTTTTTACCTGTAAAAAAGGAAACTGTCCCTCGGCCGTCTCCCTGCCCCACTCCCACAACCCACGCCCACCCACTGTGCACTCTGCCTCCCCATACCCCACTCATCTCATACTTACCTCCGGAGCCCAGCTCGATGATCTTCGGTTTACCAGGAACACGTCTGCACTCTTCAAAGACCACCACGAAGTGAGGAAATGCCGGTAAGCTGTATAATGGAATAAATAAGGGTTTTCCAACTTTGATGCATATCTCAGTAATTTTTTGGAATTTTGGCACCAAATTTTCAACATGGGGTTTTTGGGACCATCCTTCATGAATTCTGGCACTGTCATGGTGTTAATCGGCCCCAAAAGGTGATTTTGCGGTCACTGTGCAGAATTACCTTTGGGGCCGATTAATGAAACAACAGTACCAGTGTTCATGAGGTGTGCTCTCAAAAAGCCTATGTTGCAAATCTGGCAGAAAAAATCCCCCCAAAATTACTGTTTTATGAGAGTGCATTGCGCAGTTGCTACGCACGCATGTAACTTCGCAAATTTGCAATATTTTCTTGCCAGATTTTCAACATTGGCATTTTTTCACACCTCCTTGTGAACAGTACAGCTGTCATTGCTCACATCCTGGCAGAAATGTGTTTTTGCACTTCTGGCACAGAATAGCGTGGTTGCTGTGGGAAATCAGTGTTCAGGACAGATTAAGAAAATGACAGTGACACTGTTTATGAGTAGAGGTCCTAAAATGGCTATGTTGAAAATCTGGTGATGATACTCTGTAAAATGACTGTGTTATGAGAATGCGTTGCACAGTTTGCATAAACACTCGTAACTTCGAGAATTTTTGATATTTTCATTCCAGATTTTCAACATTGCCATTTTCCCACACCTACATATGAACATGCAGCTGTCATTTTTCACATCCTGGCCAAAATTTATTTTCGCAGTTCCGGCGTAGAATAGCGTGGTCGCTGTGGGAAATCCATGTTCGGGACACATTATGAAAATGACAGTGACACTGTTCATTAGCAGAGGTCCTAAAATGCCTATATTGAAAATTTGATGACGAACGTCCATAGAATGAGTGTGTTACGAATGTGCATTAAGCAGTTTCCACGCACGCTCGTACCTTCGCAACTTTGCAATATTTTCACTCCAGATTTTCAGCATTGCCATTTTTCCACACCTCCTGATGAACAGTGCAGCTGTCATTTTTCACATCCTGGTCAAGATGTGTTTTCACTCTTCCGGCGCACAATTGCGCGGTTGCTGTGGGAAATCAGTGTTCAGGACATTTTAAGAAAATCACACTGACACTGTTCATGAGCAGAGGTCCTAAAATGTATACGCTGAAAATTTTGTGATGAAACTCCATAAAATGACTGTGTTACAAGCGTGTGTTGTGCAGGTTCCACGCACACTTCTAAGTTTGCAAATTAGTAATATTTTCATGCCAGATTTTCAACACTGGCATTTGTTCACAGCTCCTTATGAACAGTACAGCTGTCATTTTTCACATCCTGGCCAAAATGTGTTTCTGCACTTCCAGCGCAAAATACTGCAGTCACTGTCGGAAATCAGTATTTGGGACAGATTAGGATCGAGTGACTGAGAGAGGGGGGGACTGACCGAGCTCAACTAAGCTCTCTCGGGACTGCTGCAGATTTCTTTGCGGGCAGGAAAAAGCAACAATGCAGGCAGGAGCCTAGTACAAAAGGTCAGCCTGCAGCGCTGGGAGGCACAGAACGAGCAAGTGGGAGTGATTGAGCTCAACGGAGCTCTGTTGGGACTGCTGCAGATTTCTTTGTGAGCAGGAACAGGCAGCAATGCATGCAAGGGCCCAGTACAAAAGGGCAGCCTGCAGCCGTGGGAGAAACAGAATGAGTGAGTGACAGAGGTGGGGTGATCAAGCTCAATGGAGCTCTATCGTGACTGCTGCAGATTTCTTTATGGGCAGAAAAGGGTGGCAATGCAGGCAGAAGCCCAGTACAAAAGGGTAGCCTGCAGCGCTGACAGAAATGGAATGACTGAGTGAGAGAGGGGAAGTGAGCGAAGTCAAAAGAGCTCTGTTGGGACTGCTGCAGATTTCTTTGTGGGCAGAAAAAGGTGCCAACAGAGGCAGGAGACCACTACAAAATGGCAGCCTGCAGCGCCAGAAGAAACAGAATGAGCAAGTGAGACAGGCAGAGTGAACAACCTCAACAGAGCTCTGTCGGGACAGCTACAGATTTCTTTGTGGGCAGAAAAAGGTGCCAACACAGGCAGAAGACCAGTACAAAAGGACAGCCTGCAGCACTGGGAGAAACACAACAAATGAGTGAGAGAGGGGGAGTGAGCGAGCTCAACGGAGCTCTATCGTGACTGCTGTGGATTTCTTTGTGGCAGAAAAAGGCGGCAACGCAGACAGGAGCCCAGTACAAAAGGCCAATCTACGGCGCTGGCAGAAGTGGAACATGTGAGTGAGAGAGGGGGAGAGAGCTACCTCAATGGACCTGTGTCAGGACTGCTGTAGATTTCTTTGTGGGCAGAAAAAGATACCAACAGAAGCAGGAGCACAGTACAAAAGGGCAGCCTGCTGCGCCAGCAGAAACAGAATGAGCGAGTGAGAGAGGGGGAGTGACCCACCTCAAAAGAGGTCTATTGGGACAGCTGCAGATTTCTTTGTGGGCTGCAACATGTGCCAACACAGGCAGAAGCCCAGTACAAAAGAGCAGCCTGCAGCACCAGGCGAAACAGAATGAGCGAATGAGACAGGCGGACAGAGCGACCTCAACGGAGCTCTGTCGGGACAGCTGCAGATTTGTTTGTGGGCAGAAAAAATGTGCCAATGCAGGCAGAAGCCCAGTACAAAACGGCAGCCAGCAGGGCTGGATAAAACACAATGAGCGAGTGGGGGGGGGGAGCTCAACAGACCTCTATCGTGAATGCTACGGATTGCTTTGTGGGCAGAAAAAGGTGGCAATGCAGGCAGGAGCACAGTACAAAAGGCCAGCCTGCAGTGCTGGCAGAAAAGGAACGAGTGAGAGAGGGGCAGTGAGCTAGCTCAACGGACCTCTGTCAGGACTGCTGCAGATTTCTTTTGTGGGCAGAAAAAGCTGCCAACAAAGGCGGGATCCCAGTACAAAAGAGCACCTGCAGCGCTGGGGGAAACAGAACAAGTGCATGACACAGGGCCAGTGATTGAGCTCAACGGACCAACGCAATCAACATTTAGCATTGACAAATGCTTGTTATTGCTTGTCTACATTCGATGCCATAATCCCCGCTTCTGACATCAAACCATTTATAACAGCCACAGTATATCATTTATAGTTTATAAGCATCATTTTATATTTTATATTATTGCGCTATATTACAGTATATGACTAAGGCCAATAACTCACATTGAGGAAGCACTTTCCAAACTTATCAATTCACGAATTAGCCATGAATTATTTATTTATATTTATTCAAGTCTTTGTTTACCTGGTAAGAGCGCTGATCCAAGGACCATTTTTAAGCACAACCCAGTCCACAAACAATAGCACAGAATCAAACAGTTAAAATAATTCACAATCCAATAAGAGTAGTAAATTACAAGCTGTACAGACCCAAGTCCCAACTGGAACATGCATAGTGTAATAAGCAATGGTACAGAGAACTAACTGAGTAATGTTCAGTTGCAAGACCGATGAAAACAGATAACTAGCTGTGCAACAACAGATTGACACAGGGTAGTGGAAAAAATCAGTTACAAGCAGTAATACTAATTTGAAACAGGGTAAGCAGACTGCACCACAGTAACCTAGCAGGATAAACAGTCCAACAAGCAACAATATCTACATGGAGGCGAATAAGGAGGAAGCAGGGAAGTTAGGTGCTGGAGGTGGTAAATAGAGGCACACACCAGGGGTGCTAGGGAGGAGATGGAGAAAAGCAGAGAAACTAAGTGCCAGAGGTGACATGGAGGCACACACCAAGGGTGCTATGTATTGGGGTGAGGAGGAGGGAAAGTAGAGCAGGAGCACCAAGATAGGACAAATATGGAAAAGAGCTAGGAAGAGGAGGAGGTGAAGACACAGGGGAAAACAAGGCAACTAGTAGGGGTAGCGAGGAGACGAGGGAGGGCAGACAGAGCTAGCATGTAAGGGTGAGGGAGGAATGAGAAAAAAGGAGGGTAGGACTGAGGGAAAGGGGGTACAAGTACCTACAACCCAGAGGTGGAGGGGTTTAAACAGGAAAGCAGGAGTAGGTGGATTCCAGGAGTAGCCAGGATCTGAGTTGGGATTTGAAGGAGTGGTGCGAGGCAACCGTGTGGCTAGCTGCTGGGAAGCTGTTCCATAGAGAAGGTGTGGCGACTGACAGATCTTTACTCCCCATTACAGTGTAGACTCTGGAGACCTCCAGCGGTGGGACCGATGCATCATGCAGACAGCTATGAACAGTACGTGCCTTGAGGAGGGAAGTACCTGGGGACCCGATACCCACATGCATTGTGCCATCAATGATACTACCAAGTGTACAGTCAAAGTGATGCTTGAGTGAGGGCCAACCAAGAGATTGATATAAGTCGCAATGGTGGGTGGAGAAGGGAACCATTAGCACAAAGTGACAAACACTATTATAAACCAAGATGAGTCTGTGGCAAAGGGTAGAGGACAGAGAGGAGGAGGAGTAAAAAGGAGAGCAATAGTCAAGGATAGGGAGCAGGTTTCCAAGGACAATGGCTAGTCAGGTAGCAGGGGGTAAGATAGTTTATTACATGATAAGCGGCACTGAGGTTTTGTTTGGTTCTGCGTACGACAGTGTTTATGTGCACGGTAAAGGAAAGGGATGGGCCTAGGGTTACATCCAAATATTTGAACTCAGAGAATAACTGCAGTGGAGGTACTGATGGGGAAAGCACCAGGAGGGAGGAGTTAGATTTAGCTCCATTAGCCAGCTAGGGATTGGCTTCAAGGAGCACAGCCTTGGTTTTCTTCTCATTAACCAGGAGCATATTTGATAAGAACCAATTGTGGGCATGGCCATAATTTGGGGTAAGGACAGAGGATATGTTCTTGATGGATTTGTCACAGTGGTAGAGAACTAAGTCATCTGTGTACAGTAGGGCAGGGCAGTTAAGGCTGCTGGCAGGGAAGGAGGGAGTTAATGAGCAGGGAGAATAGTAAGGGTCCCAAGATGGAGCCTGGGGGACACCTGTAGTGACTGGCAGTTCTGGGGAGGTGGCAGTACCTACAGTCACCGATTGGGAGTGGCCAGTCAGGTAACTCAGGAACCATTGCTGAGTCTCAGGGGAGCAGCTGAGCTGCAGGAGCTTAGTAAGATCATGTAGGGGGTAGCTGTCCAGGTCAAAAGCCTTTGTCAAATCCACAGACACCACCTCAGTGGCCTTACTCTGATCCATGTTCCTGATTATCACCACCCTGTTAAATTTATTTCTGTGACTTGACACATTAATCACATCTCTGTAAGTAAGTTTTTCAAGTGCCACACTGCCTATTTTTCTGTGCATTTGTTTTTTCTTGCCAACACCTCAAATGGCTTCTTGTGACTGAGTCTCAAAAATGACATCACCATTCCTGTTTATTGCTGTATAGTTGGATTTGTCCTCTAATATAAAAAAATATAAATAATAATAAAAACTAAATGATGGGCAAGTGAGAGTGCACAGTGGTGTTCAGTGTCGGGCTTTATAAACATCCCAATGCACCTGACCTTTGATTTTGCTGATTATTACGTTATATCAACCCCTCGAAGGAAATGATCACCTTTTAACTCACACGTGCCTATCGCCTGTGTTGTTTGTTGATCTGGTGGCCAGGTCATGCCTGTCAATGGGCCCTGGACTCAGTGCACCTACCCACTGAACACATTATGAATAAAGGTTAGCCCTTATATTGTAAGGCAACAGTATGTATCTGTAAAATAGCTCCTTTTCCATGATGGACACAGCTATTCCAAAAGGTGAAACAAATGTATTTTTCAGTGCTTTACAGAAGTTATATCTAATCCTGTTCCTGAATAAAAGAAATAACATTTTAAATGATTTAACATTTCATTTAATTTACCTCTAAAAATAGTAAATGACAGGGCTGGCCCACCGGTGCAGCACTTGGATTTCCATCTGCGACACTGACACCCCGGGTTTGAATACGGACTCTGAGTGTCAGAGACTGGCGGGGGGGAGGACTGAGCATCCAAGGGACAGCTCTCCTCCCCTGGAGGGGGGTGGAGAGGAGTGACTGGCATGCGACTGACCCTTAGCAGGCTGGGAGGAATACAGCTGCTGGAGTCGAGTTGTCAGGGAGGCGTGCCAGATGTCGCACATTGCACCTTATCCCTACTAATCAATCTGTGGTGAATTTTTATAACCCATGACTGGCTATCCACTTATCTAGTGATTATTTCTTGTGTCTGTAATACCCTGTATGTGAATCCTAAGCCAATGGCTGATTCGTCTATTATCTCAGATCCAAAAGTTTATTGTGTATTAATGTACCTATTTAACCTACTGTATGTGAACTGTTATACCACTGGATGTAATTAACGTATGTAATTAACTCCGAGTCGCCCCTGAAAAAGGGACCTCTGGTCTCAGTGGGTTCATCCGGTTACCAAAATGTTATAAATAAATAAATGTCATTGCAAGACAATGTTCCTGAGAAGCTCACCATTCACTAAAAACTCACTGCCAGCTCTGTTTATGAAGCCACACCTCTCCAGCTCCATGCCACACTCTGTGATGCTTAGCTGGTGACTGAGTGATGAGTTTCCATCAGTGTGGTCCAATTCTGCGCCCCAACTTCATCTGTGGGGTCCACACCACCTGACTGCCCCACCCAGAGGGGGTAAACCTAGATGGATTGCAACTCCAGGTAAGTCACAGGGGTGGGCGGAGGTCGGTGGAGTTGGGGGCTGAGCCTTCAGAGGTCTGGCCCCATGGCAAAAAAGAATAGTAAATGTTAAAAAAATAATAATAATCAACAATACAGATTCTTGTTACATTATGTTCTTTAACATGAGCTCTGAACAAGCAAATGTTTTATCTGAATGTATAACTAGTCAATAAATAATGTCCTAAAGGAGTAGGATGTTTTCAAGTCTTCATCAGTATTTCAGACCTAGTGGTTTTGGATCAGTAAATCGCAGAGACAGATATATGGAACAGCCAATAGGTATAAAAGCCATGACACTGTAAAGCTGTTACTAAGTTTCACAATGCAATGGCTTTGTGGGAACTCTGAGTACTTTGCTTTAAAAACATGGTGAATGTTTTTCACATTTGCTTCAAGAAATGTACAGATTGTACGCTCCCTTCCAACGAACAATGGATATTTTGTTACTTTCATAAGATAATAGGATGTTTTTGTGAGTCAGCATCCTGTTGCACACACAAATGAAACAGACTTCAGGAGACGGCAATGTGAGTAACATGCCCGTACACATGAGTTCCTTACAAAAAAAAGGGTGACCCTCTCAGTGGTGTGCTCAGGGTTTGTTACACAAAGGAAGGTGACTTTCACAGTGGTGGGATCAGAGTTCCTTGAACAAAGCAGTGTGCCTTTTTTGGTGTTGGGCTCAGAGTTCCTTACACAAAGCAGTATGACATCCACAAGGGTGGTCTCAGTGTTCCTTACACAAAGCATGGTAACCTTCACAGTGGTGGGCTCAGGGTTCCTTGCACAAGACAATGTGACCCTTATGATGGTGGGCTCAGAGTTCCCTGCACAAAGCAGGGTGGTTGTCACAGTTGTGGGCTCTCTTCTTTGACACCCTTACCTCTACAACTAATACTGGGTGGTGGTCTGTGTGTTGGAATTATGTGCCCAACCATCAAGAAGCTGGTGGAGCTATGGATTGGGGCTCCACTTGATGTCAGAGTCTGGGGTTATGGGAGGGGTGACTGAGCCAACTGGAGAGGACAACAGGACCAAAGGAAAATAAAAGTTTTACTGACCCAGAAGTGTGGCTTAAGATGAGAGTCAAGTGGGTGGAGGACCATTAAGGTTGTCACACCTTATCCCTGGTGCTTTGATCACAGCACAGAACTGTACCCTTACTGCCTTGTTAAATGAAAACACTGGAAAATGCACTGCTTTCCCCAGTCACTAAAAAAATGCCTGATTAGTGCTTTCAGACAGTAACAATTTAAAACAAAAAATTACCTCTGAATGCTCTTTTAATGATTTAAAGAGTCACCCTCAACTTTCACTTTCTATTGCTGGCAACCACCATCTCATTAGCAGCAGTGAGTCTCCCTATCTCACCTTATGCTAATGTGTTCTGCCAACCAACAGCAGAGGTCGGTGGGACATATTATCATAAAGTGAGCGAAGGAAGCTCACTGCTGCTCTTGAGATGGTGGCTGCCAGCAATAGAAAGTGGAAGTTGTGGGTAGTTGTTTAAATCATGAAAAAAAAGTTATTGTCTGAAAGCACTGATCAAGAGTTTTTGTAGTGTCTGGGGAAAGCTGTGTCTTTTCCAATGTTTTCCTTTAAGCCCAGACCTTTGTGAGTGGTGCAGTCCAGCATGTTAGTGGCTGCAAATCCTGTGGGCCCCTATTAGCATGTGGCAGTCACATTTGAATTATGCATTTGTCACCAAGATGATTCCTCTGTGCTAAATGTTGTGCTCAGGGTTTTATACTATGTAAATCTAGCCCTGAATATTGGAGAATGACGAGTGCATTTTGAACAGTATCTCAGACTGCATTTTTAACAGATACAATATCAGATTTATTTATGTTTATTTATTTATTAAACTCTCGGATTACAAGCACCTTTGAGCAGGAGCTGCTCATTTACAAAGGTTCCATGTCAAAGTAATGGGAAACATACATACAAAGGTTGGTAATGGTAACCAGGCATAATATAGACACGGTTGACAATTCTTACTCTGGAGATAAAGTTTATTAGTAGGGAGCAACAAAGTAGGCAGATAGAAGATACAGCAGAGTAAGGGAATTAAGAAGAATGGGGACAAACGGCCTGATAATTGCATGAGAGATGAGGCAGGTTGAGGGGCCTTTGTCATGAGGGGGAGAAGGAAGGTGGGAAGGGATCAAAACAGGGGAAAAGGTGGGGTTAGAACAGTGGAGGAGGAGTGTAGGGGGGAAGGAAAGGAGAGAGGAATGATGGAGGAGGGAAAAGGAGCACAGGGAGACATTTGCCAGTGGGAGTAGTGTCAGGAGGGATGAGGGGCCCAGGTCAAGATCATGTAGTCAGAGAATGGGCCAGTCAGTTAGGAGAAGCAGTCACATTTGGAGGTAGAGGTTAGGTAAAGTCAAAGATTCTTTTTAAAGGGTCCAATTGTAGAGGAGAAAAGTGCTTCTTTGTTGAGGGTATTAAACCAATAAGGAGCCCTACAGTAGAAGGACCTCTGACCCAAAGAGGTACGGCATCTAGGAACCTGAAAGGTTTGGGATTGGACATTACGTGTTTGCTGTGTACCACTGAAGTCAGAGAGGAGCTTACAAACACCAGGAGGCATGAGTCCAAGGAGAATCTTCTTGGTAAGCAGGCAGGTCTGGTATTGAATCCTGCTGAGGAGTGGTAGCCAACAAGTCTGTGTATAGAGGTCACATGTGTGCATGTCTCTGGCAGCGCCCGTTAAGAGTCTGCAGGCTTTGTTGAGCGAGACTGAGATTCTATGGAGGGCAGTTGAGGAAGCAGAGCCATAGATTGCCAGACCATAGTCAATGATAGAGGTGGCAGAGCTGTAGATGGCCAGTCTAAGAGCATCCGCAGTCATACAGGACTTGTGTTTGTGCAGCAATCCAATTCACATATTAACAGCATTGGCAAAAGTGTCAATATGCTGCGTATAGGAGAGGGAGCTATCCAGTGTGACACCAAGGTATTTGAACTCCAGGATGTGTTAGAGCCAAAGCCCGGTGTTGTTCACAATATTGAGTGACCGAGATTTGTACCTGCTTCTCAGATTACAGAATGTCATAACTTTGGTCTTGCTATAGTTCATGGTGAGTTTATGTGAGGTGAACCAATCTTCAACACGCTTGAAGTCAAGTTGCATCTGTGTTTCAAGAAGATTAGTGTCATGGTGAGAGGACAATAGTACTGCATCGTCCGCGTAGAGTAGAATTTTTTGCTGGCAGACACCAGGGAGCCTATTGAGGAAGGGAAGAAGAGTAGAGGTCCCAGGATGGACCCCTTGGGGACTCCGGAGCAGACAGGCTTGACATCGGACATGACACCTGCAATCCTGACCCTTTGGGTCCGATCCTTGAGGTAGCTAGCAAACCATTGAAGGGTCTCATTAGAGAGCCCAGTGTAGGACAGTTGCCTAAGAAGTAGAGGGTGATTAACGGTGTTGAAGGCCTTCGTGAGGTCAATGAAGACTGCACCACCACAGTGTCCTTTGTCGAGCATGTAGTGAATGAAACTCGTGAATTCCAGAAGAGACGTGGTGGTGCTGTGCCCTATTCTGAAGCCGTGCTGTTCACGGCATTGGACATCATATTTATCCAGGTATTTGACTAGCTGGTCTGACACTATTCGTTCTAATGCCTTTGATAGTTGGGGGAGGAGTGAGGTAGGTCGGCAGTTGGAATGAAGAGACCTGTCTCCATTTTTATGCACTGGTGTGACAGTTGCCTGCTTCCAGCATGCAGGGAATTGGCCCAATCTTAGCGAGAGGTTAAAAATTTTCATCAGGGGTTCTGTGACCTCATTCAGAACATGCGCCAGTAGTCTGAGGTCAAAGGAGTCACCACTGAACCCGGACTTGCGGATGGCTTTGCAGATATAGGTACGAGCCACATGTGGAGGAACCTCTTTGAAGAAGAAAGGTGGAGCTGAATGAGAATTTAAGGTGGTCTCGAGGGGGGCATTGGGGAAAGGGTCGTCGAAGAAATTAGGTGGAAGCACATTGTCCAGGTTCATGAAAGCATTATTGAAGGTATTAGTAATGGTGTCAAGGTCGAGCGTTGGAGTTCCGTGTAAGTTAAGCATAGTAGGGGGTGCCTTAGGTTCCTTGCCAGTGAGTTCTTTCAGGTTGATCCAGAAGTTTTTCCTATCACCCCAGGAGTTGGTCAGTGCCCCCTTGAAATATTTACTTTTGGTATTCCGAATTAGGCGAGTGCAGGCATTGCTGGCTGCTTTGTATTTTTGTATGTTTCCTTGTAAAGTGTTAGCACGCACACATTGCCAAAGGTGGTCTCTGTGTTTAAGATATGTTAAAAGCTCAGAGGTAATCCAGGGGTTTGACTGTCCTTTGACCTTCATCTATTTTAGTGGATCATAGATGTTACAGACCAAGTTAAAGTGATAGATGAACAAGTCCAAGGCTTTGTTAGTATCAATGAGTGTATCCAGCACTGCCCAGTCAAGTCTGCTTAGGTGGGATTTTAGTAGCTGAAGGTACCCCTTGCTTATTACCCTTGTGTAGAGAATCTTGGGAGGGGGTTTGAGAAACTTGTTAGACCAAGAGCAGAGGACAGGGGAGTGATCACTAATTGAGTCTGGGAGGACTGCAACATTAGAAATTCATTCAGGGTGGTTAGTCAGAATCCAATCTAGTAGTGTGAGAGTTCCAGTCCTGTAGTTGCATCTGGTGGGGGTGAGGACCAGTTGTGAGAGGTGCTGTGCTATTACTGCATTGAACTGAACAATATCTGTTGCTTCATCCTCACAATGCCCATCAACATCCACCTCTGCACTCTGTACCATAACTTAAATATGTTTCCTCCTTCCAACAGGGTTTTGTACAACCAGCATACATCTGCCCTTAGCCCTTGCTGTGCCACATACTGATATGTCACTCCAGAATTCCTATACAGGAAAGGAAATGGCAAGGAAACTGTTTATGGAAGTGTGTGATCCCCAGTGCAAACTGTGCCCCTTGTTACCACCGAAAGGTGCATCAGTGTATGGTTGCAGGAAGCTGGTTAGATTGTGAAAACTAATTTTTAGAACAAAGAAGTACGAATCATCTTTTTTATGTTTTTTTTAGATAAATGAGATGGTTTAATTAATGTGTTTCACT